>JAPDPK010000106.1:1490000-2090000 GCA_031772115.1 Heritiera littoralis | reverse complement strand
GCATGCCTAAGCTCTCATGCACAGAACTCATCTCGGTGCACCTCAGATCGGCACGCCTAATTTCTTGCGAGCCGAGCTCATCTCGATGCACCTTAGGCCGCACGCCTAAGGTCTCACGTCAAGCATGCATGATAGGTCGGGCGCATTTTGTTCAAATGAAGAGCTAAAAATCGTTTTTCGTCCCAAATATAAACTACTCTTTTAAATTCAGTTCAGCCAATATAAATTCAGACAATGCAAAAAAACTTAAACAGCCCAGAACATCGCACCATCCAGATAAATTAAAGTACATGTTCATTGATTAAATCTAGGTTGGGGTACACGTGACTGACCTCCTTAAGGGCGAGGTCAAAAACACCTCGACACCCCCTCTTAGTGTTGACCCAACCTAATAACAGGTTGGCACCATAACTCGTAGACCGACCTCGTCTCCTAGACTGGGCTTTCATGACTAACTCCAGGGAGGCAGAATGATGTGGGGCATTTTAGATCAGGCCTGATTTAGTCTTTCATCTCGGAACATCTACCCGGTCAAAATGGGGCCTACGGTACGAAACATGAAGACATGTGATCAATACAAACATCCATCGATTCAGATCAGACTTGTCAGGAATGACCCATCAACTCAGGGCGCTGACCCTCGCTTAACATCATCATTTACCTTAGAACCGAGGTTCAGCCTTAGGATTAAGCACGCGTGAACATTTTGGCGGGAGGATGGCTCAGCTGACCTGTGGTGCAGGTCAGCTCTTCCTCATATTACTATTCGGCCACGTATCCAGCCATCTAGGCGGTCCTCGCTTATAAATAACATTCGTCCCACCGAGAAAGGGGGCCTGAACTCATTCCTTCATACCTCAGATTCCTTCATTTCTCCTTGAGGGCCATCTTGTGCTTCGACATTAATGTTTCCCTTTCTCATGAACTGCAGTTTCTAATAATGTAAAATGCCAAAACAAAAGCAAACAAAACACTATCATATGTAAGTGAATATCAATTAGTGAGAAAGTATCTATATACATGTTTAAGAGTCAAGCTACCAATTCAAATTTTTGGATAAATTTGAACAAAAATTATTATACTTATTAAATTAATGGATTTGAACTTGAAAATTGATGCCTATTAAAAATAAACTAGGCTCGAACTCAACATTTTAGCTTTGCTTGGTATGGTGGAAAAAAGAGATGAAGAAAGAAAATTAGTTAATCAAATGGTTAAGCTACAAAGTAGGAAAGTTGTTATGAAACATAACCATTTGATTAACTAATTTTCTTTCCTTACCACTTTACTCCAAACTTAGTCTGACTTGATAATTATATTTTTTTACTATTTTTTAAATTAATGTACCTTTAATTACTTTTGATTTTTTATTCAATTTAATTTGAATTTGTATTTTTTTTTAATTTAAGTTTTTTATTTTTTATTTTTTTTATAACAACTTATTCTAACTTATTGTGATATACTATTTAATTATTATGTATTTTAATATTTTAATATTTTCTTATATATTTTTTTAAAAATTAATAATATTCAGACGAATTAATCTGGATGATTTTGAACTTCTTTATAATATGTAAAAATAAATTTGAAAAAAAAAATAAATCCAAAAAACAGATTAAATTCAGTTTTAATTCATTAATATATTAATCAAATTCGATTCGATCCGGCATTAATCAAGCTCGCGCGTTTGGTGAGGACACGTCAGTAATTTTTCCAAAAATATCGAGGCTGGGAAGCTAGGCAGTTAGGTGGATCGAATCCTTTGATCCAGTTGATGAGAAAAAGTGGGGTCAAGGCCCATGAATCTTGACCGAAAGCTGAAAAAAGAAGCGGAAAGAAAACAAATGTGTCACGGTCACAGTGTCACGTCCTTTGGTTCAAGAGTCAGATTTAATTGATTATTATTATTATATATATTTTTTTAAGATTTTTATCTAAAAGTTATTTTGGATTTCAACTAATTTGAAATTGAATTACGATTGGATCCGATATGAAAGAGCTCTCTCAATACTATTTTTTTCATTCACAAGATTCGAACCCAAAATCTTACTTAAGAGACACTGAGCTCTTTTCACTGAACTTAACAGACATTAATTATTATTATTATTATATTATGTTAAGGGAAAAATAAGCATCTTAACATGCGCATCCATATTTCCATTCCCCCATAATATAAGGAGAGATGTGATCTCTCAGCTTTTTCAGCTTTTGTCCTATTGTTGAATCATCCCACTATTGTTATTATTGTATTATTGTCATTCATGACATGTTAGCATCAAATTTTTTAGCAAAATTATGCATCGGCAGATTTTGCGTTGTGATGAGATATTATTATTTTATTAATATCTTTTATCCTATGTATAAAAAAAGAGATAAGGGATTTTTTTAAGTTTTACTTAATTTAACTTGTTTTGTATCGATTCAATTGTTAAAAGAAATTTGTTTATGTTAAATCTATCAAATTTATGAAAATTTATTTTCAGACAACCTCTTAACATATTTGAATTCAAGCAATCTCTTACTATTTGAATTAATATTTATTGATTATTTTATTAAACTTTCATGAGCAAAAAGAAGATAATTTTTAATCTATCATAAATTTATTCAATAATTAAATTTTATAAATATGCTTAATACTCGGTTGGATGCAATTGCACTGTCTAATGATATAACACATAAAAAATAATTTCACTGTATTGCACAGAAATCTCGCTAGACTTTAGGCGTCTAGCGAGAAAAAAAGCACCTCCATATGATGTGCAGTTTCCAATTCCCTATCTACCCTTTTTTTTTCTTTTTTATCGAAATTTTACTCTTAAATTAATAAATGATTATTTAAAAATAATAAATACATACATAAATAAATAAGTTTATCATAAAAAAAATCACAGATAAATGAACAAAAATAAATATTTTTATAATTAAGTAACTAACTAAAACAAATAATTATATAAATACTAAAGTAAAAAATATTAATAATATTTATTTTGAGATATGTAAATGTAGTATTATTATTATTATTATTATCTTAAATAAAAGTATATTATTTATTAATAAAATTATTTTGATAATTATAATTTGAGTAATTTTAATCATTAATTAATTTCACAAATATCAAATAATAGTATAAATTTTATTTTATAAAATCTTAAATGATTATTTTATCTTCTCATTACATTCCAATTCACGACTATTAATGCGTTTGCATTCAAATATATATTCGACTAGTAATTTTAATCTCACTGCTATAGTGACTAATCTCATTATTACTTTTTTTTAATATCATTGAAACCATTTTCACTATCTATTTGAATGAACCCCCTTAATAAAATGTGTTAATTCTTTAATCTGCTTTATGACATTCAAAAATTAAAACCTTGTAGAATAATAACCCATATAGTAAATAGTAATGCCAATCATGTCAAAAAATTAAATTTTGAAATAGACTTTTTGTTTTCTTGAACAAGGAACTGAAACAGTCCCTTGGATCCAAGAACTATAGATCAAATTAGTGTTTAAATTCAAGGGTTTGAAACATTTGAAGTGACATTGAAAGGGATGCTTCCCCTGCCCTCAAAGGATTCCAAAAGATCTTATTTTCTATAGTAAGATTGGAATTATTAATAGTAAACAACCCATTCTACGTAATTATTGTGTTTGTCATGATAATGTTTGGTGCTTTAATTTGCTAATTCTTGTGGATGAATTTGAAGCATTGATGAATCACTATTAAGTAGCAAAAGCAGCTTAGGTCGGCCATCGCTGTTATTTATCATATGTGCAAATCAGAATCATTTCCCGTTATGCTGTCATGAACTAAATTATTTGGCATAAAGTGGAATTGATACTAAATTATGTACTTCTAATATTTTTTGATTGAGATTGGTGATACGAATCCAGTGATATCGATTTAATTAAATTATCGAATAAAAATATATACTAATAAGATCATATTAATAATTAATTTTTGAAAAGTAATCTTATAACCGTTATCCTAACAACAACAAACGGTGGAATCATATGTACTTTAAAAAGATTTTAGTACTAATAAAGAGAACTCTTATTTTGTTCTAATTAAACCTTGTTTAGTTGTTTAATATTAGTTGGCCGGAACAAAGAAGCAATACATATTTATTATAGATATTTGAGTGCTAAATAAACCAAGCGATCCATTAGCATGTTACACTAAAAAAATAAAAGAAAAAAACTTATTTTGAAGACATTAATTAATGAAGAAAATGAAATGTCCTCGAGACATCTATACACTAAAACAAAATTGGCATTCTATAATGAATTTTTTAAGTGACGCATAATATTTATCACGTAAATTATGTTAAATTTTGCAAATAAATTTTTCTTGTTTTGATATCGCAACTAAAAATTTATTTTGATATTTAATTCCTATTTTAAAATAAAGATAAAATTAATAAAAATGCTGTTGTATTTTAAAATTAAATTTAAAGTGAATATATTTAAATGAATTTTTATGAACTAGTTGAACCATGTCTCGCACACTATTTTTGAGGTGTTAATCGAATTCAACACTTCTATTTTTTTTTTTAACTTAATGAAAATATTTCTAATAGTGCACGCTTCTTGTACAGTTGACTACAAAAGTATGGTCATGATTAAAATTATAAGATTAACTGGCCGTTGTTATATACATTACATATGCATTGATCTCTATTCAAAGTTCAAACTAATTGGAATGTCGGCATCTGGAGCTGTAGCTATATTTATTCTACAGTATTTTTGTTGTCAATTGTCAGTTTGTCATAATCGTCTCAGGCTGGATTTCGGAAAGGTTTCTTTTCGCCTCCCTTTCCCTTTCTGGCCAGAAATCATGTGAATCCTACGTGAGTAGTTTAAAGTATTTAATTATCATCATCATCCCCTCGTTGTTTATATTAGATTTTGTAATTTGTATATTTGAATCATATTAATTTTACATTGAAAATGTATAAAATAAAAAAAATTATCATATTAAAGTTTGTGATAGCATGCTCAATACCAAATATATATTTTTTAAAAACTTATATCAAATTCATATATAATTTTTTATTAAAATTTTAATTCTTGATATTTTTGTGTTTTGTTTATATTATTCTCTTATTATAATATAATCATGTCATATTTAAAATTATTTGACGTGATCCGTATAATTCTACACTCTCACTAAAAAAGCAACTGGATCTTAAAAATTGCAGCCACGTTTTCTGCGACACCAAAATAAGGTCACTATCACTATTCATTTCTCCCCAAAAATTTGAAGTGCAAATTAAAAGAGTGTACTCAGACGAATTCACAGCCAAGCATTACCAAATTTTGTGTGGCTGCAGCCCTGCAAAATAAAATCATTAGGTGGGACCTCATGAACAAATCTGGTCCTGCAATCATGGGGTCTTAAATTGCTTTATATTCGAACAAGTTACCGTCAGGTTTTCTCATGATTACGTTGTCTGAGGCTACCCTTATATACTTTTACTCTCCCCAAGTAAAACCTATTTCGAATGTCCTATACATCTGGTTAAAAGCTTTTTCTGGAAACAAATACAAAGTTGGCCAGAGAGCTAGCCTGGCAACTGGAAACAAGCTGTGCCGATGGATCATCGGGTAGGGTCGTGGATGGGTTGGGTTGTTTGGCGCGTAGGGCAAAACAATAATGTGGGTTTGTGGAGGGTCAGTCAACTTTTGCATGTGACAATCGAAGTGTTGGTTGCGTCCACGTTCTTTGCATGAAAACTACTTCTGCATTTAAAACCTCTATCGCCTTGATTTGGATGGCCAAGGCTTAAAATGGGGTTGTCTCTTCAATTTCTGCTGCTCTGCCCTTCTTGTAAGGGCTTGTTTTTCATTGGACCAAAATTAAATATACTTGCATTTGATTTGATCTTGGTTCTTTTTCAATCTTCATACTTCACATTCCTTCCCGAGAATGGAAGAGGGATGGATTTTAGTTGGGTCTATTGATTGAAGTAATGGAAATCATAATCCAAACACAACTTTTGATCCCCAATTGAATGTAATATTATCATGACCAAAAGTCTCTTTCAAAATAAAAAATGGACATACCTATATTAAAAAAAAATCTCAAATTTAAATGTTTTAAGGGATTAAAAATTTTTATTAGATTTGGGTTTGCTTGAAGCTTTAAGACTAGACTTGGTCATGGGTTGGGTCGGGTCGGCCCCATGACATATATTAATGTATAAACTATGTGCCCAAGCTAGGGCCGGTTCGAAAATTCGGGCCTGACTTTTTGTCAAAACTCGTTTTCATTTTTATACTATATGCCTGAGCCCTGTCTAGTCAAGCTTGAAAATAATTTTTTTTATATGTAAAATTTTTTATTTATTTGTTTTTTATTGTTTGATACCCTTTAAAATTCATTTTAATTTGTCAAAATTTGTATATCAATTTTCATATTAAAAATATTTATAATCATGTTTATTAATAAATAATGTTTTATATACATATAATTATATTATACTTATTAAATATATAAAAAATTTAATAATATTAAAAAAGAAATATAAAAAAATATAAATTCGGGTCGGGCCTGGGCTTTCAAAGGTCAAGCCTGGGGCTCGGTCCAATTTTTAAACCGGCATGAAAATTTTGCCCAAGCCCGGTTATTGCATCAAATATTTTTGTCAAAACCCGATCAAATATCGAGCAGACCTTCGGACTTAAGCGGGTAGCCCGACCCTTGAGCAGGGTCTATTTGAGACCAATGTTTTGGGTGGTTACAGACTTGAGCTGCAACGCTTTTCATTTTTTTGCCAAAAATATAGTAACTTTGTTTAAATTAAAGAATAATAAATCATTTTGTATTCCAAAAATTAATAAAAGAAAAAAATTAATTATGAAGGGTTTGCTTGATTTTAGAAACGAGTTGAAGTGATTTTTTTTTTGTTACAAAATAATTTTAACTATAACTTATATCTGAAATACATTGTAGGATATTTTAAAATAGTAAAAGAATAATTGATAAAACATGATGTTCTAGTCAATAATTAAAAAATTAAAACAACTTTTAAAAGAGATGTGTCAATAGTTAATTTCATTTTTGAATGGTTGAAGAATATAACCATGGAATAAAAAACAATTAGAAGCCCACAATACTTGATAGAATGATCAAAACACTTGATCACATATATAAAAATCAAGGCCCATCCTCAACACATCAAAAATTTTTCGAAAGTTCAGACATTCTATACATCTTGTTTTCATTCTCAAAATAGAAAAAAGTCACTTACACATTATTTAGCCCAAAATTAGGGATTAAAAAAAAAACACTTCTCTTTCTATGAAAGATATTCAGTGATTTGATTTCACAAGATCAATTTGATTTCAAATAAGGTTCCAATGATATAAATCAACATAAGCGTAAAAGAATTTGGAAGATTGTCACAAAACCCAACTGAAAGCCCAGTTCATTCAACCCAACTTGGTCTTGGCTCATACTTCCCCTGTCTCTGGCTTCAATCTTAGTTTTGGATTTCTGGATCAGATCTTAGCCCAGCTGGGACGACCCAATCGCAGTTTCCCTCTGCACAAGAAAGCTCCTCTCACTCTTTTTCTAATCCAACCACTGTTTTGCTCTTCATATTTTCCCTTCTGCATCTCTCTCGATCTCGCTGTCTCTTTGGTTTCACGATCATCTGCAATCCGATAGTGAAGGTACTATTCTTTGACCTCATATATTTTTTGTGGGTACTAGTATTTTGACTGGGCATGTTTTTTTACCCTAGGGTTTATCAAATTGTTCTAATTGGAAAAAAAATTATCATAAAACGCATAGAATTTCCTAATTCAATCTCTCTGTTCTGTTGATTTTTTTAAGGAAAAAAAAACCAAACATGAAGCTTGACACTAGCGGTCTAGAATCTGTTGCGCCTGTCTGGGGTTCTCCTAATGAGCTTGTTGATGGGTTATCGATTGTTCCGACGTTCGAGCTCCCAAATACTACTGATGTGAGTTCAATTCTGTGGTAATTAGTTGCAGTAGTGTTATTTTCTGAGAGAAAGCGGGGCTTTACGGCTTATTTTATGTTTGGTTGGTGTATTGCAGTTTGATGGGTTTCAGGAAGAAGCTATTCAGATGGTGAAACCTGCTAAGGGTACCACCACGCTTGCATTTATTTTTAAGGAAGGCGTTATGGTAGCTGCTGATTCTAGAGCTAGCATGGGAGGCTATATCTGTATGTTTCTTTTTTATTTTGGTTATGTCTAAATTGCAAGAGTTATTAGATTGAACCGCGTGGTGGGTATTTTGTTTTTTTTTTTTTTGTGTTCAGAAGTTTCATTGTAGAGAAAACCTATGTTCATTGTGATTAAACCTTGAAATTAAAAATTCCTAGAAATTTTGCAATCTTCTGTTTCTTTTTGTTGTTTTTGGATGTTAACATTGAAATCTTGATTACCATTCTTTTCCTAAATTTTGGCAGCATCACAGTCAGTGAAGAAAATTATTGAAATCAATCCTTACATGCTTGGCACAATGGCCGGTGGAGCTGCTGACTGCCAGTTTTGGCACAGAAATTTAGGCATCAAGGTAATGAAATGAGGAGTTTCCTTCTTGTTAGTGGGCTACATCTGAGTCCCTTCTTGTGTTAGATTCATATTGTTTGCTATATACTTGTATATTTTTGCACATTGTTATGAAAGGAATTGTAGAGAAAAAGTAGTCTATTAGTGGCTTTTTGCGGAATGGTTATATTGGCATTCTATTCTTGCATTTTTTCATTGATACTTGTGTATTGCTGTTTTTCTAAAGCATGGAAAGAGAGAGTAGGATCCCAATGGTTGAAGATGATTATTTTCATTGGCCCTAAAATCAAACTACAGATGTCCTGCTTTTCTTAAAGCACATGTATGAGAACAAAAGAAATAGATAAAAAGTATTTCCTAGTAATGGCTTAGTGGTTTCAACCCCCCTTTCAAATGCGACTTAAATATAGAGATTAACCTGTTAAGTTCTGACCATGCAAACTTTTATGCATGATAGTGATATGTATGACCATGAGTGTGACTATGTGTTCGCACTTGTGCACTCATAGCCTAAGTGAACACAAGTTTCTGATATTATGTCTTTTTCCTAGTTATTAAAACAAACTTTGGAGGAGGAAGTTTGTGAAAATGAGTTCAGGCATTCAAAATTAGTTCAGGCCTTCCTCTTGATTGTTTAGGTAGTTAAATTTTATGGATTCTATTTGCCTAATTGCCTAGCTATCAAATTAGAAAGGGTCAAAAGAAAATGGAGCACTCGGGTGTTTCTGATGTGTGCTTTTCCTTTGCTGTCAATATCACAAGAAATTGAAACCTTACTGGCTTTCATGCTTTCATTTAGTTTAGAAAACTCTTAGGCCCCATGATAGTGTTTTTCCAACTTGCCTTACATACATGAAGTGCTAACGGATAATCATTTGTCATTATCTAGTGCCGGCTGCATG
The DNA here is from genome assembly GCA_031772115.1 of Heritiera littoralis. Classification (NCBI taxonomy): domain Eukaryota; kingdom Viridiplantae; phylum Streptophyta; class Magnoliopsida; order Malvales; family Malvaceae; genus Heritiera; species Heritiera littoralis. The sequence continues at coordinate 2,080,546 of JAPDPK010000106.1, read as the reverse complement.
AATTGGCAAACAAGCGTAGAATTTCTGTTACAGGGGCATCAAAACTGTTGGCCAACATTCTCTATTCTTACCGAGGGATGGGACTGTCAGTTGGAACCATGATTGCTGGATGGGATGAAACGGTATTAGAAAATAAATTTTACTCTATTCTTCTCCTTCCTTTCCTCTTTTTCCCTTTGCATTCTATGCATGCGTCTGCATGTTTTTACATTCTGCCTATTGTGGATTCTAGGGTCCTGGACTATACTATGTGGACAGTGAAGGGGGAAGGTTAAAGGGAATGCGTTTCTCAGTTGGATCTGGTTCACCATATGCTTATGGTGTGCTGGATAATGGGTAAGCATTTTTCTCCCTGTTCTTTCGTTGAAATTGTTCCATTGATAAATGCAAATATTATGACGTAGAAGTTATCACGGTCTCCTCCTTGTAAAGTTGGATTTAAGAATAAGTTGATTGAATGGACATTAAGAAACAGGCATGGCAATGGAGGAGGAACATGTCGAATAAACCTATTAAATCCTTTATATTTGTTTTTTCAAAAAAAGAAAATCCTTTTTATTTGTGTCCTGACTCCATTTACTTCCAATTGTTCCACTTGAAAATTTTGGTTATTTGCGGTTTGATAAATGATAAGCATAATTTGCTAGCTAATTAAAGCTTTACCTGTAATATAACTCTGTCTCAATTGATTCTTTATGATTGGCGTAGTCAAAGATAACATCACTGATCCTGTAACTAATTCTAAAACCGTGTATTAGGACTTCAACTTGCTTGTCTCCTTGTAAATAATTAAATGATTTTCTCTTGTTCCATGCCCATTTTATTAGATTATGCTTGACCTTTCTATATTTGTCTTATTCTGTGCCCATTTATTCTTAGTCATTAATTTTTATTTTGGGTGACATTGCTTCTAGCTATCAGTATGATATGTCAGTTGAAGAAGCAGCAGAGTTGGCCCGAAGAGCTATTTATCATGCCACATTCCGAGATGGAGCCAGCGGTGGTGTTGCCAGCGGTACTCCTTCACTCTTTCTCAAGTCCTAAAAGATTGTTCTCTCAATGTTCTGTTCTATATGTGTTTACTTTAACGAGCTTTATCTTTAATCAGTTTACTACGTGGGACCAAATGGCTGGAAGAAGCTATCTGGAGATGATGTTGGAGAACTCCACTACAAATACTATCCAGTGATGCCAAGCACGGTAGAGCAGGAAATGGTTGAAGTAGCTGGGGCATAAGAGGTCTACTCAACCTAGACCTAGTTGAGGTGTTTGCATTCATAGATGGGGTGATGAGATGGATTCTAATATTATGAAACACAGTTTCGTCTATTTACTTTGAAATTAGCCTCACTTTTCACTGATAGACCAGGGTTCAACTTACTGTTAAAAGAATCCTTCCCGTCATGTCAAATTCAGTTCTTTCATCAGATTGTGTCATTGTTGATGTTGAAAAATTTTAATGAATCTCTTCTTTTAGCTGCACCAACTTTCATAATTATTCTGCCTTCCAATAGTGTCTGGCATTATGTTTAGTGTTTACCACTTAGTGTAACAGATCTGAATCCACAAGTCATTTGGCTAGGAAATGGGTTAGTGGTGTTTCCACTTCCCATTAAAGTTTGGCTTCCTGCCAATTGTCGAGAATGATGAATGCATGTACTCCATCATCAGCTTATGCAAGCTGTAATCCATGAGCGGACTATTGAGTCAACAGTCAAGTCGGGTTATGGTGATGGTTTTGGATTTGGGCTGGTGATCCCATATTTTAAGCCCATTTGCCAAGTTCAATGGGAGAGTACAAATTTGTGGTAATTGTAATAACTGACCATTGCGAGATTCATTTACGTTTGATAAATTGTGTAACTGTGTTGTGTTTATTTTATATTAAAATATGTTTAAAATGTTACAATTTGTGTCGGCGCATCTAACATGAAATATATATTTTAATTTTTGTTAAATTTAATTTGTGTAATTTTGTTTTATCATTTTACGTTTGGTGATTTCAGTTAAATTTATCATGTCAACTTATTTTTCAGGTGATCAGTTCAATGTTTCTGAATAGTTAAATCAACAATGAAATGCAAAGTGAATTTTTTATTAATATACAATAGAAGAAGAAAGTTGAAGTTTGGAAATCGAAATAAAATTTTATAGTATGCCACACATGTATCGCTTAAGCAAGAGGCTATGAAATGGAAATTGTGACTTGATTTGCAATTTTGCATCATAAGTGGAAAAAATGGAAATAGATATTTGAGATACATGGGCCCATATATGTTCATGAGAAAAGTTGAATAAACAGTGCTGATGAGGGAAAAAAAAACATGAAATCAATGCCTACATCCCTTCGGAACTAAGCAAAGACTTCTTTTTCCCTTTCACCTCTTATTTCTGAAGAAAGGAACAAATAACTTTATGTAATTTCCTATGATGGTATGTATTATAAGGAAACTCTGATTGGAGTATGAGTTCACATTTCTCGTTCTATCCATTCACAGATGTTGTACTACCCACGTAAGTATATATGAATAGCTGATAGAATATTGGGAAATCATTGTTTAATGGCAGCATAGCATATGATCATTCTTTTCTACTGCTATGGAACAAAACAGAAGGAAACATAAATAACCAAACAATAATGCCAGCTTGAAAATAAACCTACCCCCTTCTTCACTCTTCTCTCTCATCCTTTTGTTAGCTTCTAAGCATGTTTTCATGATTGAAAGTGATCTATAAGCATCACCATATTCACCACATTTCCCACTAAACAATGCAAGAAGATTAGTTGGAGTGTTGGACACTTTGAATCCTTAAACAAACAAACAGAAAAAGAACAGTAATGGAGACATGAGTTCAACGTCTCTGTCCCTGCTGGAGAACAAGGATTTGCAGCAATCTGTCAATAAGAAAATGATATAATTACGCTCAAATCGAATTTTATCAAGTGGCGTTTGTTGCACGAAAGAGATGGGCAATTTTAATAGACGAAGTTTGGCTATTAATTATCCACATTTCCTTAGTCTGACAGTCCATCCATTGAAAGTTAAAGCAACCAGAACAGAAGTTTAATGATAACAAGATACAATATTCAAGTATACTGTCTTTTGCATTAAATACTTGACACTTTTAAGAATGTTTTTGAGATCCTATTGTTAATAAGCTAAATGAAACCTTGCTTGCCTTGCCTTGCCTTGCCTACAGAAACATGTGAAAAGAAACAAGACCAACTGACAAAACTTTTATCTCCTCCATCAGGTAGATATATTGTCAAACAATGATGAATCTTAACGACCTAATGACAAACCTATAACATCTCTTTGTTTTTCTCCCCCTGAGTTTGCTTGTGCTGAATCAAAATACAATACTTGGTCTCAACAGATTGGTAGTTGCAGGCTTCTTTATTGATCTGAGAGGTCAACCACATTCTTTAAGTTGGTGTAAGTTGGTGAGTAAGTTACGAGTTGGTGGATATAAGGCAAGTTCCGTACCATGCATGCTGCCTTTGTAGGTCCCCTCCAAATATTGTTTCATGGCCTTTTTATTTGACGACCCCCAGACCTTTATCTAACCACTTGGTCTTAGGCTCCTAGCCTTGGGCAAAGGCTCAAAAATTCTAGATTTTGAGCTGTAATATTTTTTTAGGATTAGGATTCTAATTGAGTTGAGTCGAAAGTGATATAATATTAGGTTTGAGTTTGATTCAATTCAAAAATTTGAAACTCAAAAATCGATTAAAGCTTGGTTTTTTAAGTTTGAATTTGAACAAAATATTGGAACCGTTCGGGCTTGACTCGATAAGTTTAAATTCAACTTAATAAATTTAATTTGTTAATTTTTAACTATATATTATGAGATATAATGGTATATTAATAATAAAATATTTTAAAAAATTTGATTAGGATCGTGAGTTGCTCGAATTTGAGTTTGGCTAAAAATAAGCAAATTGAACTTGAGTAATTATCGAATCGAACTCCAATAGCTCACAAATAATTTGAATCGTTTACACTTCTATCTAGGACAAAGTTTTTTGCTTTGAAAAGAAAGATGTAAATGTTACTTCAATATGTAAAACTCTCTCATATTTTTTAATCGTATTCTAAATCTATAATTTTTTATTTTTTTTTTTTGAAAAAGAAATACAGTTTAGACCTAATTTAGAGATGTTAAAATTACTTTAATATTTTTTTTTCAGATAATTGAAAGTGAAAATGAAATTGTTTTGATTTAAATTTAAATTTTATAACATGCCATAATTTTTTTTTTATTCATTCGATTAAGAAGTTATTGGGGTTACATACTATTAAGTGCTAATCCTAATGGAAACCATAAAGAAACTATTAATATTATTGCTTAGTAACTTAGGATAGCTTGTGGTTCATTTCATACCTATTATTTAGTATATACAAATTTAACACGAATGCTCTCTTTTCCATTCCTATTTGAGGCAAATAGAAGGTGACTAAGAAGGTAAAGATACTCGCAACTCAGGTTGAGTTGGTGAGAAAAATTTTCGAATTTGATTTTCATTAAATATATTTTTAAAAAAAATAAAAAATTTTAATTGTGACGAAATTCTAAATAAAATTAATTTCAAATTATTAAAACACACGAAAATCAAAATATACACAAAAAAAAAAAATGGTAAAAGATACTTCTCCCGGGACAAGAAAACTACAATCCCAATTATGATGTTCTGAAAACCATGAAAACTGATTTAATAGTACAATTTCATCTTTCATTTGCCCAAAGAGAAAAAGAAATTGGCTGCCTTGTGGGTTGGCTGTGGTCCATAAAGTTGAATGTCAAGAAAACAAGGTCTAAACACTTTCCTTAACTCCAACAAGAAGGGAAGAAGGTTTTTTCTGAGTTTCACCAACTACAAAAATAATAAAACATATTAAACAATGACGATCAAAACCCATTAAAATATTTTCTTTTTCTTTTCTTTCTCTTCCATTTTCACTTGTTCCTTCCTTGTACTTGCTTTTCTTCTACTACAACCTCAACTCAACTCAGCTCCACTCTCTCTCTCTCTCTCTCTCTTTGGCGGGAGGTTGGCTCCCATCCTAATCAAAATCTCGTCTTTCTCAAGTCTGTTTCTCATAAATACCTCCTCTCTGCCCAACCACCCTCCTTTCTCTTCACTGTGAGTGAGAACAACAAAGAAACGAAAAGAAAAGAAAAGAAAAGAAAATATTAAACAAACAAATCCTTTCTCATTTCTCAACTTTCTCTCTTTTCTTTAAAGCCCACATTTTTAATTCTCACGGAAGATGAAAAGAGCGAAAGAAAGAGTCTTTCTTTTATTCATCATGAAGAAGCTGGCTCTCTTTCTACTCTTCTTCTTCTTCAGGAGCCTGAAGCCCGCGCTTTCTCTTTCCCCTGACGGCCTGTCTCTTCTTTCTTTAAAATCCGCCGTCGACCAACCTGCTGGCCAGTCAGTGTTCGCCGACTGGAACGAGAATGACACGACGCCATGTAGTTGGTCCGGCGTTTCCTGTATGAACATAACAGGGTTCCCCGACCCACGAGTTGTTGGGATCGCAGTTGCCGGCCAGAATCTCCGGGGATATATTCCATCGGAGCTTGGGACGTTAATCTATCTCCGAAGGCTAAATCTTCACAGCAACAACTTTTATGGTTCTATACCGGATCAACTGTTCAATGCCACGTCACTCCACAGCTTGTTTTTGTACGGTAACAATCTATCCGGTTCGCTGCCTTCCTCGATCTGCGATCTTCCAAGGTTACAAAACCTCGACCTCTCCAACAATTCACTGTCAGGTCCTCTGCCTGAGAATCTTAAGAATTGCAAGCAGTTACAGAGGCTGATTCTGGCTCAAAACAAGTTTTCCGGTGAAATTCCTGATGGAATTTGGCCGGAATTGGACAACTTGGTTCAACTCGATCTGTCGTCCAATGAATTCAAGGGATCGATTCCTAGTACCATTGGAGAGCTAAACACATTGTCGGGGACTCTGAATTTATCTTTCAATCACTTGTCTGGTAAGCTCCCGAAAAGTTTGGGTGACTTGCCAGTTACTGTCAGTTTTGATTTTCGAAACAACAATTTAAGCGGCGAAATACCTGAAACAGGGTCGTTTGCTAATCAAGGACCAACAGCATTTCTAAACAATCCTCTTTTATGTGGGTTTCCTCTTCAAAAATCCTGTAAAAATTCCAACATAACTCCTTCAGGAAGTCAAAATTCGGTTCCAAATTCCGGTGAAAGCCAGAAAAAAGGGCTCAGCCCTGGGTTAATTGTATTAATCTCAGCGGCTGATGCCGCCGGTGTAGCTTTGGTCGGATTGATCATAGTTTATATTTACTGGAAAAAGAAAGATTCTTCAAATAGCTGTAGCTGCACTGGAAAAGGCAAGCTTGGCCATAACGGGAAAGGGAAGCTCTGTTCTCTCTGTTCCTGCGCCTGCACCGGCGGCTTCGGAAACGAAGACTCCGAGTTGGAAGACCGTGAAAAGGCGGAGAGATCAGGAAAAGGAGAAGGAGAGCTTGTTGCCATCGATAAAGGCTTCAGCTTTGAACTGGACGAGCTGCTCAGAGCCTCAGCTTATGTGCTGGGAAAGAGCGGGCTTGGGATAGTGTACAAAGTGGTGCTTGGAAATGGAATACCGGTGGCTGTACGGAGATTAGGTGAGGGTGGAGAGCAGAGGTACAAGGAGTTTGCGGCTGAAGTGCAGGCTATTGGCAAGGTTAAGCATCCCAACGTTGTGAAGCTGAGAGCTTACTATTGGGCTCCTGATGAGAAGCTTCTGATCAGTGATTTCATCTCCAATGGCAACTTGGCCAATGCCATGAGAGGTTAGTTTCTTTCTCCAGCTTTTTTACCCCTCCTTTTGGAAACAACTTTTCTATTTCCTGCTTGGATTATTCTAGCAAGCATGACACTAACGATTCATTCAGTTGTCAGTTTATATGATTCCAGATATAATATTAAAAAAAATGAAGATAACAAGCAATGAGAAGACAATAGAAGTAAGAAATGTTTTCTTTCAATTTTTTAAGTATTATTTCATCCAAGTTGCTGTTTTTGACGGCTTTTATTTGGATCTGATGTTAAGGTTCAACCTGTTGATTCCTCGCATAAGTTGCATTCTGTTCTTCTTTCAGTCGTGTCTTTATATAACTCCAGAATTTGTTCTGTTTTTGCATTAAGTTGTAGTTCTAGAAGCACAAACAGCAATAAACTGACGTTGATCATGCTTATAATGATCTAGAAATTAAGTGGTCCAAAGTGGCAGACCGTTATGACTGTAATTACACACCCATGAGGATTCATTAGGCCTGCCTGTGCAGTCCCTTTCTGTTATTATTGCACTCTGAAAGTGCCGGAACTTTTGTTAGAGTCTTTACTTTTCAGTAGTTATTCTGTTGCTCACAGGGAAAAGAAACAAAAGAAATACCCTAACTGGATGATGATTTTGATCCTAAAACTATGGTTTAGCACAAATTTAGTAACATTACAGTACAATTTCTACTTGTTTTTGGTACAGTTGATCTGCCTGAAAGAGAAAATAATTGCTAATTGTTGTGGGGTAGAAGGGTTTGCAGTTCTATTGCTTTAACATGAGTACTACCAAATGGTAGGTCCTTCACCTTTGAGCATGCATGTATGATTAGAAAAAAAAGAAAAGAAAAAGAGCATTGACAGGTAATGGGAGGAAATAATTTTTGCTTTGAGCATTTCAAGGTTTCAAACACAACTCTAGAAGATGACTCACTGGATCTTAGTTTAGATTTGGGTCTTAAATCAAAACAAATGCTGGAGCCTTCCCTTGCATGCTTTTAGCTTGTGACCATTTAATCTAAAGCAAGATTTGATTTTGAGCATCTGATGGTTCCACTCTTTGTAGATCAACAACAATCTTCTAACAAAAAAATTACATTCAAACTTCACTTAAAGTGGCTTTGGTCTGGGTATCTTTCTCTGTAGTTTTCTTTCTCCTTGACTTTAAACTTAGAAACACTCTTGGCGAAAAGAACTTTGCTTTTGATTCTGTTTTCATGTTCATTTTCTCTTCCTTTCTTTGTCAAAACAAAAGGGTACCTGGCTTTTTTCCATATGAAGGTCCTTGTTTATTCGGTAGAAACTTCCCTGGTGGGACCTTTTGGTCTTCTTGTTACTGCATTCTTGTCTTCATTCCTTGCTCACTTAATGCATTGAGTTTTGAGTACTTGAATACGACGAAAGTGGAAGAGTGTGAAGCATGGATTTAGCATCCTGTCTGTTTAGCCTGAATATCTAAAACACAGCCATTGCCGATTGCTGAAAATACAGAGTTCGTACTAACTCTTTTGATGCGAACTTTGTACCTTAACCACAAATAGTTGCAATTTCTTTTTGGTTCTGTAGTATTAGAACCCATTAATTACTTCTAGAGTGTCATTTGAATGAATGCTATCCATGTTCATCTTAATTTGCTAACACTTTAATTCATAAATAATGTAGTTCATAGCTAATAAAATTGTTTTTACAGGCAGAAGTGGTCAACCCTCAACAAGCCTCTCATGGTCAACAAGGCTGAAAATCGCAAAGGGAGCAGCCCGTGGCTTGGCCTATCTCCATGAATGCAGTCCTAGAAAATTTGTACACGGAGATGTCAGACCATCTAACATTCTTCTCGACAACGAGTTCCAACCTTACATTTCTGATTTCGGCCTCAACAAACTCATTAGCATCACAGGTAGTAACCCCGATTCATCAGGTGGCTTCATTGGGGGACTCCCATACAAATCAATCCAAACAGAACGAACCAACAACTACCGAGCACCAGAGGCCCGAGTCCCTGGCAACCGACCAACCCAAAAATGGGATGTCTATTCGTTCGGAGTCATCTTGCTTGAGCTGCTCACCGGGAAGTCTCCTGAGCTATCGCCAACCACGTCGACTTCCATTGAAGTCCCAGACCTTGTAAGGTGGGTGAGGAAAGGATTTGAAGAAGAAAATCAGCTGTCAGACATGGTAGATCCCATGCTGCTACAAGAAGTGCATGCCAAGAAAGAAGTGTTAGCAGTTTTTCACGTGGCTCTTGCATGCACTGAAGCAGACCCTGAGATTCGACCAAGGATGAAAACTGTTTCTGAGAATCTTGAAAGAATTGGAACTTAAGAAGACATGTACATGGTGGTGTAGGAAGTTTCAGAGTTTTACTGATTTTTGCAAGGGGCTCTCTGCCATGGTAAATTTTGCAAGCTTGTCTAAGATTAACTACTCATTCCACTAAATGTCTTCTCAATTAGGCCCAACTTTTTCCATAAAATTCAACAGTTTCTACTAAAATGCTTGTTGGAGACCATATCTGTCCTTTCTTAGCTGATATTGAGATAGCTGCATTTTTTGTAATTTAAATTTCTGTCCCATTGTATCTGGGATGTGATTGAAATAAACCTATTTTTTTAAATTTCATTGCAATTCAAGGCCGTGTTATGGTATATCTTTTTAAAATATATTTAAAATCAATGATAAATTAATATGATAACTAAAGAACATGTAATAATACGTTAGTTTCTTTTAAAATTTAAAAACTCTAGTGAAAAGATACAAGATTTAAAATTTATATTTGGTGTATTGTAAATAAATCAAAAGATGCCACTTTATTAATTTATAAATTTTAAAAAATAAATATTAGAAAATTCACTAATTATGAGATGTTTTGATATGAATAAATGATAATGTATAAGATTTATATACTAATAATATGTTAAACATAAACTCAAAAATTAATTGTAAATAATTTCAAATCATAATAAATCAATAAAGGGAAAAAAATCGTAATTCGATTAACTACTCATGTTAGATCGACCGATTTTACAATAAGGTCGCAAAATATCAACCTTACTATAAAATCATGAGATCTCATGAAATATTGAATATCTTATGAGAAATTAAGTAAAATTTAAAAGTTAAATAAATATATTAGTAATGAGTTAACATATGAATAGGTAAACTTAAATTTAATTAAAATGATTTAAATTACATTTCTATCCTTTTAAAAATGTAACAAAAATTTTTATTATATCTTTAACCATTAAAAAATTAAATTACAATTTTAACCCTTAAAAATATTAAACCATATTATTTAATTGCCCAGAAAAGTTAGGGCTGTCGAATGCCCCTATCTGGCAGTTGACTGACCCAGTTATTTTGTTCGACAATGTGCCTATGTCATGTAGGCAAGCGACTCCCATATATATGTAGTCGACTACCATGTTAATCTAGAATTATTTTATCGTAATTGTCGTAAATTTTACAGTTAATTATCGTTAATTTAAACTGTTTATAGTGTTTTTATAAAAATCTAATAAAATTTATGCTGAATTACATTAAATTTATAGTTAATTATTATAAACTCTATTAATGTTATAAAATTTAGGATGAAACTGATATCAATTATGATAAATGTTAATAGTTTTACTATAAATATAATAAATTTAACGCTGAATGTTATAAAATTTGCGATCAATGTATTACAATGAATATATTTTAAATTTTATGATAAACTTCATTGAATTTACTATTAATCTTATAAATTTTTCAATGAATCTAATAAATTTTACAATGAATCTCATTCAATTTATAATGAATCTCATAAATTTTATGATAAATCTAATAAATTTTACGATGAATTTCATTCAGTTTACGATTAATCCAATAAATTTTAAATTTTATAATAAATCTCATAAATTTTACTATGAATCTCATTTAATTTACGATTAATCTAATAAATTTTACAATGAATCTAATAAATTTTATGAAGAATCTCATTAATTTTTATGATGAATCTAATAAATTTTATGATGAATCTCATAAGTTTTACGACAAATCACATTCAATTTACGATAATATCATTAATTTTACGATAAATCTCTTTCAATTTACAATTATTCTCATAAAATTTAGGATGATTCTAATAGTTTTAAGTTAAATCTAGTAAATTGATACTTATTCTCGCATGTTTACACTAAATATAATAATTTCATGATTAATAATCATAATTTTACAATTATTATTATTAATCACATAAACATAAATTGTATTAATTTAATGCTTAGTTATTATCGTTTTAATGTTTACTCTAATGTTTAATATTTAATAAAATTAATTTGATGTGTTAATATAAAAATAACCTTTGGCATAATAATTTTATGAAATAATATAAATAATTTGATTTCTTGCTACAACATTAACTTGTTATCTAACTTTGAAATTGAGTCCGAGGTAGCTAGCTAAGAAGTCAAGTTGACTTTAATTATCTTAACAATGAGAAGATAGCAAACCTTTTTTTAAAGATTATTATTATTGTTGTTGTTATTATTATTACTAGTATGTTGCAATGATTGTTATCATTTTTACATTGATTCTCATTAAATTTATAGTTAAGTATTATATTTATAAGCTTGACGCATAGTTTTTACATCGATTATAATAATTTTTACGATTAATTTTTAATTTTTTTATGATTATTATTGTATTTTTACAATAATTTTCATTATTTTAATAGTTTATTATCAAATCTATTATAAAGGAAGTCGAATTCCCAAAAATATCAGTCGACTGCCCCTATTTAGAAATCAAATAGAAGCTTTTAGTGCAAAGGCAGTCAACTGGTCTCAATAGCAATCGACTACGTTTTACACAAAAAGCTCCTATGTAATTTCAAAATCAGGGCAATCGACTACCCATATCATGGCAATCGACTGCTATTTCATCTGAAGCATTCTGTTTTCACAATACATATGGGCGGAAAGTCGACTGCCCATATTTAGTATATAAATTTAAAATAATTTTATTATATATTTAGTTTAAGTTCTTGTTATTGTTGTTGTTGTTGTTGTTGTTATTATTATTATTATTATTATTATTATTATTATTATTATTTAACGATAAATTAATCATTTATATGATCAATCTATTTAAATTTACGATGAATCTTATCATTTTTATGATAATCCTTAATAAATTTACGATGAATCAAATTAAATTTACAATCAATCTAATTAAATTTATGATGACTCATTATTTTTACGATGAATCTTATCAAATTTATGATGAATTTCATCATTTTTACAATAATCTTTAATAAATTTATGATAAATCTAATTAAATTTACGATCAATCTAATTAACAATGGCAGTCGACTGTCCAAGAAAACAGTTGACTACTCCTTTAATTGTAAGGTTTTGTTACAAATTTTAATTTAGGCAGTTGAATCCTATTATCGGGCAATCGACTACACATAGAAAATTTGTGCCAAAGCGTCACTTAACAATAAAACAAAGGCTAAAACACTTTAAAAAACCAAGCATTTGACTGCTTGTAAAAATTATAAACAAATAAACATCTTACTGGTAAAAAATATAACAATTTTTGGGTCGCTTTGGAAGACACTGTTTGTAAATTATTGGTTTTTTGCACTTTTCTTTGCAGGTTCCTTTGTTTACGCTATTTTCTTCTAAAAACCTACACATTGTTAAAGATAAAAACTATTTAACAGAAAAAAACAACTATTTGATTAGGGATAGGTTTAAGGTTTAAGATTTATAAAAGTTTGAAACAACTACTAATAAGATTAAGGGTGAAATAGAAAAAGAAAATTAGAATAAAGGAATTAGGGTTTATAAATAGTAAAAAAGCTTATATAAGAGGGAGAATGCTGTTGGAATTATAGAAATGTTATATTAGTAATATACTACTATAATTTTGATATTATTTAATATATAACTCAATTTTAATAATTGGTTTAGTAGGTTACCAAGTTTAAGTTTTTTTTTTTAAACTTTTTAAATTTAATTAATGATTTTTATTACATTTGACTAATCTAAGTGTTATAATTCAATGACCTTATAATAAGGTCAATTTTGTGAACTTATTGTAAAATTTGCCATGTTGGATCTTCAAAATTGTCCTCTTTCTTTTAAAAATCCCATTCTATAATACTTAATGTGTTTATATATGATTCACTGACAATTTATAGTTTCTATACATTGTCAATGCACTAGAAATTGATATCTCGTGAATAAACAAACTAAAAAAATGTTAAGCCCTTAAAAATAAAAATAAAGAAGTTTTTTTTGCTCATAAGAGCTTATTGATAAGGTCTTAACTTTTGCTGCATTGATAATGGATAGAGACTATATACACTATCAGTGCATCATATATAAATTTATACTTAATTACATAATGAGGGTTTGTATATAATGCATTGACATTATATAGTTTTTACACACTATTAGTAAATCATGTAATGTCACATCATTAATGAATAAAATTTAAAAATACACAAGCTTTTAAAAATAAATTTAAAAACAAAATAAATTTAAAAACTTCATTAATATTTATTTTTAAAAGTTTATACATTTTTAAGTTTTGCTCATTAATGAGGTCATATTACATTGTATAGCCTTTATACACTATCTTTTTTTTTGTTATAGCCTTTATACACTATCAGTGCATTACATATATACTCTTTTATAATTTTAGGTAACGTTAATATTTTTGTAAACCAACAGGCAACAGTTATATTTAACAACTACTTGTATATATATAATGCATGTAATTTTTTGAATCAATTCGATATTTTTATAATTTTAATCGAGAATATCGTTAATTAAATATATATTAACTATTGAAATTTTATTATTACGAAATGAATAGTTAGATTGGATATCTTCCATTAATTTAAAATTTAACGTGTATAATCTAAGTGAATAGAATATAAAATTCAACGTACGGATTAAAAACATGAGTTTATATATGATGCACTAAGTCTGATAGTGTATAGTCTTTATACATTATTAAATACACTAGAAGTTGATACCTCATCAATATGCAAACTAATAAAATATCAAGCTCTTAAAAATAAATGCAGGTAATTTTTTTTTCAATTTGCTCATAAAGGCTTGTTGATGAGATGTCAAACTTTAGTACATTGACCGTGTATAGAGACTATACATTGATAGTACATTATATATAAATCCTAAAAATATATATAAATTGTATAAAAGAATATAAAAATATATAAAATTAAATAGATTAATATTTAATACATTGTAAGTGAAGTTTTTTAACTTCACAAGTGAAGTTAAGATAATGGTACATGTTTTAGTTTATTTATTTTTTAATATTTTTTAAAATGACATATGTTATCATTCTTACTCTGCTCGCTTGTAAAATCATAAAACTCAATTGATGACGTATTGGATAATTATCTTAAATTAAATTTACTTTACACATTTAAGTGAACTTCTCCTTATATGTATGAAAAATTCTATTTGTACCACCTTTTTTACTCTTTATACCCCCGTCACAAAAGAAAAACTAAATTTATCCCAAACCATTTTAACCCTACCCAAGCCACCGGTCTCAAACTTCACTGCTCCTCATCTCCGATTCAGGTATGAAATGGATTTTTTTGGCTTAGAGACGGTGGTTTCGCATAGGCATCTGAGTCTACTGGCGACACCGGACGGATCTCGAGCGACATCGGTGGTTTCCAACAGCCTACGGTGCCCTGGCCTTGTGGCGCTCTGGCCTCGCACAGGGCATCTTGTGCAAGCGCCCTGGCCTTATGTAACACGTCCTGCGCGAGACTGCTTGCCTCGCGCAAGGCGTCGTACGCAAGCCTGGCCTGAGTAAATGAAGGAAATAAAAAAAAAAATGAAGATTGTAGTTGTTGGAAGCTTCACCTATTGTTCTGCCTTGTAAAGTTAGCTCCTTTGATGGCTTTCTTTTATTTTTGGGAGAAGGAAGATGAGAATTTTCTAGTTTTTCCCAATTTCTTTTCTCAATTGGGTTTTCTGGGATTTGTTTGAAGCTCGAGATATTTTGCTGAAATTCTTTACCATAGTAATCATATTCTGCAATTTATGTAATGGTTAAGGTGTTTATTTTGTAGACAAATGCTCAAAACTTTCACATGTTTGGAGTAACAGAGGATAATTTTGTCCGAAGAGTAGTAACGGAGAAGAGAAGCTGATGAAGAGGCAAAAGAAGGGATATTAATGTCTTTTTATACAAATTTTTTTTGTCTTCTAAATATATGAAGCGTAAAGAGTTAAGTATAAATAGAATTTTTCTATATATGTTCACATCGTTTTATACATGTTTTTATTTTTTTTAAAATATTTAATTAAATTCACAAATTATTTGAATCCAATATTAAAATATACGAATTGGATTATTTTATCGAAATCATTTTGTATTTTTATATCATTTTAATATATAATTAATTCGAATTCAAATCAAATAAAATTTAAAAAAATTTTAACACAATTATTTACTTAAAATTCGAACTCAAAACTTCTTATTAAGCTAAAAAAACTCTATCAATTCATCTCCTTGCTCTTGGCTCGAACCGGATTTACTTGAGGTTGAACTTGAAACTTGAGTAGCTTGCGATAAAACCAAAAAAAAAAAAAAAGAAAAGAAAGAGCCCTCTTTCATTTTGTACAGTGTGAGTCGCCATCAACATTAAAGATTTCTTCTTATACCCTTTCGCGGGGATAGAGCGGCCAATCGTCGGCATCCTGTTTCCATACATAAGGCGAATTCTTAGGGTCACGGTATGGTTTCCATTGAAACCTGGCAAGGAACGCAGGGTTTTTGCCGGGATTGCCATACTCTTTTTGATGCCATTGTCTGTGTCAGTGGCTTTGAGAAAATCTTGATTCGAAAAATTCGTATCTCCTTTTTTTTTTCTCTCTCTAAAGAATTGATTATGTTCTATACCAAACAGATTTTTCTTTTCTACAGGTCGTCTGAAGGGGGAACATCAGTCAATCGATCCAAAACATGGTAAAAGAATACCCATGTTTCTAATTTTCCAAATTTGAGAAAAATCTTTCTTCTTCTTCTTATAATTTTTCGAATCAGTAGAAATTTAACGTTTTTGATGTGCGATTTCAGTCGGCACTCTTCAATTTCCATTCCTTCTTAACGGTAGTACTATTGGGAATCTGCACCTGCACTTACTTGAAGATGCAATTTCCAGCAATCCTTGAACAGAGAACTGGGTATTTCCACTCTTCCTAATTTCTCCTCTTTAGTTTATTCATTTATAAGTAAATAGTTCTCATTCCTATATTTGCATTTGATTTGACCTTACATTTGTTGTGAAAATTGAACTTTATTTATTGGCGTTTGTATGCTAATTGTGTGCCTTGGCATAATGGTTGCATGTGTTCAAGTGGTGTTAGTTTCTCCTGTTATAGCTTTGAAATTTGGAATAGCTACCTTTGAACTGAAAACTTTTGAGACTGGGGATGTTGGGTCTTCTTTGTCTTCTCTCTTTGTTGTTAAAATTGGTTATTTCATTGTTTTTATCTCTAGCATTTGTAGGTGTCATAACCTCACATTTCATTTGTTGAAACTTGAAAGTGGTCAGAATGGGAGCTAATAAGTCATAATGTGCTTTCTGACGCAGGTTCCGTGGTTTCTTTTGGAAGGCAGCCAGAATAGGTGGGTCTCCTTTTTGTATGGCTTATTTTTCGTGGTGAATTGATAGGGGGATTGAAATGGGGCTGAGGTGCAATGGAAATGGTGTAGGTTTAGATTTAAAATCTCATAAAGTTGTGAGTTGGAATTGGATGGTGATGTTTTGACTTTAAGGGAAAGAGGTAGCAATATTGATGAAGTTGAACAGCGGTCATGGGATTTTAGGTCACGTTATTTTCACATAAGAATAGGGATGTTGATGGTCCATCTTTTTTGCATGGCATGCTTTGGTGCTGCATTAGCTAGAAGCAACCGAATTTTTCTTTTCCTGACTAATAGTAAAGTTGCTTCACTAGTCTTTCCTATAGTAGTATGCATCCTGGGCTCCTTTTTCATTTGAAAGTTTGTTTCTTGGAGAAAAATTTGGAATGTATTTTGGATTCAATCAATGAACCCATGGACAAAAATGGTGTGGTGTGGAGTGTTAGTGGAACCATTTTGGAACATAGGCAAGGGTAAAGAATCAAAATTAGCTTCTTGTTATCCTTTTATTATCAATGCATTACAATTTACAACCTGAGAGACTAACGTATGTTTGTTGAATCAGGTGAGCGTTTAAGCCCTTGGGTGGCCATTGGATGCTTCACAATGGGTGTGTCAATCATATTTTTCTGATTGACAAGCACCATCCACTTGTTTGGAAGCAGAATACGTTTTCGCTCATTGTGGGTGGGCAAATGTGTCGCCAAAATTTGACACTGTTAAAGGGTTTGTATGATAGAAAGTGTTTTGTTGACACTGTTGGAAGAACTATATGCATTTGAAATGTATCCGAGCATTCTTTGGAAGATTTCTTTTTATTGACTATTTTTTCAGTTTCTCTAGTCTTGCCTAAGTTTGTGCAGTTATGGTCGATAGACAACTACAATTGCTGAATTTGATTTATTCATTTATTTTATCTATTTTATCATATCTCCTAGTTTTCCTTTTCTTCTTCTCCCTGACCATTTAACTGAAAGTCATCCGATTTCTCAATGGTTTTCCCTTTTTCTTTTCTATAAAATCAGATTTTGCATGGGACCCGGGAGTCAGTCTCTCAAGAAAGATCATGACTGGAGACATTAGACCATATAGTATGATCTAATTTTAGTTTTGCTCTGATGAAATCTGAAATTCCACTAAACATTTATTTTTGTATTTAATCACCATTGGTACCATACAATATGCCTGCAATGTGCTTGATGCCAACCCAGGAATTCAGACGAAGATAAGAAGATAAAGGAAAGATCAAACTGAAATTAGGGCAGCAGGTGACTAAAAGCGGATTGGAACACAAGCAATGACATAATCAGTGAGCTTATCCTTGAATCTCCTCAGAATCACAGCCTTTTCGCCGCTCCAATGGCAAACAGATAGGAGAATCTTCCTGAAAGGTTTCTTTCCAGTACTGCTCTGTTCGTTGACTGTTGTCGCTGTGTCTTCATTGTTTTCTTCATCTTCACCCCATCGAAGAGGATAGCTCCGCAAGAACGCTCTTCTATTGTTGTAGTATTCATGGCGAAAGCTTCTACTTCTCATCCCATCTACTACCTCTACCCGCTTGCAATCCATACCTAAGAATATCTGCGCCAGAGAATTGCCAGTTTAAGTTGGCTTACACACACACATATATATCTTATATATTTGTATGTATGTATAGTTGGGAAGGATGGCGCCTGAGTGTGGGTGTGAGATGGCTACATGGGAATTGTTCAACGCACAGGATGATAAGGGCATAAAAATTAAATAAGATCAGTTAACTTGAAAATGACGGCAAAACCTTCTATTTGTTTTTTCCTACGTTCCGTAGCATTACATCTTCCATTACAGCATTCATTTATACAGTGTATAAATTTGTTAATTCGGGTTCGTGTAAAATATTAAAATTGTATCTAAACTCATATCGATATATCAAATAATAAATATTTTTTTAATATTTTTTAAATTTATATATAATTTTTTTAAAATTTTAATTTGTGTTACTTTCATATTTTTATTTTCGTATTTTTTTTATCTAAAATTATTGGGGTTTCATGTGTGTACTTTGTGAAATAAATGTTTATCATTGGTGGATTTTACTGGCCCAAGAAATTGCTGACAATTGTAGGCCTTGAAGGTTTTTCATGTATATATTATTTGGTTTGTGGCTATGTCAAACTATTGTTAATATCGAAGACGTGGCTTTTGACTACTGTCATGATTGCTTGTTAGATTATTTTTTTCTGAGTTTTGACCAAAAAATTTACGATAACGTCTAATTTAAGTTTGTTTGCTTATCACATATGTTTTATGTTAACACTGTTTTTTAAGAAAAAATTTCGAACTTATCTATTAAGTAAGAATTATACACCAATCATTACATCAATGTTAATAGATTGTACGTAATAATATGATTTCTTATGAAAAAATAGTGTGATTTTTAATTGTTAATTAAAAGTATAACGAAGTTGCAGTGTTTTTATTTTTTTGGCTACATAACGAAGTTGCAGTTGATCTTAATGAAATCGTATTTTTCTACTAAAAGGAAATGGTGAAGAGAAAAGCTAAACGACAGTACTGGGTCAGTGGTCACAGATTCCCTTTGGGTGAGGACCCTGCATTTTCCTAGTGCAGATGGTCCTATTGCCAATTTGCCATATAGTCAATAGTTTATATATAAAATTTATGTTTGCATCATAAAAATTGTATTTATATTGTTTAAAATACGAAAATTTTATGTTAATAGAAAAATATAAAATTTATTTTTTTAACTTCCGCTATTTTCATATATAATATTTACTAACTTTTAATCCATATTTTTTTTATATTTTTTATTCATATTATTTTTGTATCGTGTCATTATATTATATTAAAAATTGTCAAAATGCGTTGGATTGATAGTTAAGTTGAACTTTCAGGTAAAAAGAAACTTTGAGTTTGAGATAGTAACTTTTAAAAAAAGCATACTTAAATTTGAATTTTAGGCTCAACTTAAAATCTTCATATTCTTTATTTCCTGCAAGTATTTATTTTTTTGGTAACAAAGAAAATATTAAATAACTAGGATGAGGTGCTTGAATTCAAACCTAACACTTAAAATATGCGACAATTCATTTTTAATCACTCGATCAATAAATTGTTGGTTTGCAAGTGATTTTTTAAATTGTGTTTAACAAACTCAATTATTCAAGCATAGTACATGAAATTCTTGAAAACAATTTTAAATATGTAGCATCGGTCCAAATTCTGTTTGAAATTATTAAATTCGATCACACTTTAAAAAATTTTAATGTACATATCAAATTTTTAAATCTTCAAACAAATTTATACAACTTAGCAAATTCTAATTTGATTGTAAAAAAAATAGTAAAGTAACATAATTATTATAGGATAGGATTATTATCTAATACATTATCAATGGATATTTTAACATCCACAAAATAATTAAAATCATGATATATTCTTTAAGAAATATTAAAAAATAAAAGATAAATAAAATGAGTGTATCATCTTTTTAATCTTGTTTGTGGAATCTAAAAATTCCATTGGTAGTATATTAGATAATAATCCATTAGTAGATAGATATATTTGGATGAATTGTTATCTAATACTTCGCTAATAGAGTTTTTAATTTTCATAAACGGGATTAAAATTATTACACCCACTTTATTTATTTTTTATTTTCGTAAAATTCCTGAAAAATATGAATTACTATTTTAATGCCGCTCGTGAAATCTAAAAATTTCACCAACAATGCATTAAATAATAAACAATATTTGAATTACATAAATTTACTTATAAAATTAAAAATTTTATTATCACTCGTCGGCGTAAAGAAAAACAATCTTTAAATAACTATAAAAAGTGAAGCTAATATCTCGATAACTTTAAGAAAAGTTAATTGACAGCATTTGATTAAGGCTTGATTTAAGCAATCAATCAAAATACACAACAATGCGCTCAGAAGAATCTACGATGAATTTCAAAACTTTCAAATCCAACTAATTCAAGTTACATTTTCCCTTAAGAATGGTATTGAAAAGAAGGATAACAAACAACCCTCACTTTGCAATGTAACACTTCACCAGAAAATCCCCAACGATATGACAAATGATTATTCTGTTGCTTCACTTTAACTTTGCTAACTACCAGGCACTAGTTTTGTTATTATATTCTAAAGTTTTGGCATATCCAATATTAGAATTCATAAAGTGTTGGTAGGGAAAATTCTCTACGAAGAAAATATAAGAAACATATTATAAAAATAAGTCATAGTTTGAATTTGATCCTTCTAATATTTTAATATTTTTATCTCAATTTTAATAATTTATAAGAAAAGATTTATCCTCTCCACAACCTCTCTATAAATGTATTTTTTTTCTTGGTCAGAAAAATAAAATACAATCAAAAACATAATGGGTCAAGTGAGAAAAAGAAGGTCTTAAAATTATCTTTAAAGAATTGGTGAAGATTTTTCTCAAGAATTTATCTTGGATCAAGGTATGTTTTCTCTTTAATTAAATAATTGTGAAATCTTTTTGTTTTAAGACTAGGGAATTAAGATTATGCAAAACTACTATTTATTGGTATATTAAAATTGATTAACAATACCTTCACAAATTAAGGTAAATTAATTTTTTAAGTATGGGACACATATCTTAAAATAAATTTATTTTTTATAATTAAATAATGGTTAATATTTTCTAAATAAAAAAAATCTTACTTTGTGTCGCATGATAAAAAACTTATAACTTAGTATGTGACGTAATAAAAAATACCACATGATCGAATTTAATCATAGATTTAATATTATTTTAAATTATTTTTAAATTTACTTTTAATGAAATTACAAAAATAAATTTATTTCACTAGAGTAGGAGAACTAGATCTGCTGACCTAGAGATATTAAAACAATCAAATTCAAAGTTCATTAAAAAAAAAGGTTAATAATGGCAAATGGTCCAATGTTAATAGCCACCAAAAATTTTGAGAGCATTGTCGGTGTAAAAAGTCAGCTATCATGTTGGCTTGATAATTGATTTTAATGTAAAAGGAAGGATTTTAAAATACGTTTGGACTAAAAATTTTAAAATTTTAAAAAATTATAAAATGAAAATATTTTAAAATGCATCAATTGAAAATACTAATATTTATTATTATATTGTTTGAATAAATATATTTTAGAATGAAATTTTAATTATAAAATATGATGAAATAAAAAAATAATTATAAAAAATAAATAATGATATCATAAATATATAAATATAAGAAAAGATATAAAAAATGTACAATATAGATATTATAACAGTTGTAAAAATGTATAAATGTTATCGATAATATGAAAAATAAAAAATATATTATATTTAAATAAAATAATAATTTTTGAGTTTTTTATTTAATGAATTTTATGTGCAAAAAATAAGAGCAAATTTTTTCTTTGGATAGATTTTCAAGCAAAAACTTGAACCTCTCAAATTTCTCTTAAACTTTGAATTATTAAATTTTTTTATAAAAAATAATTAAATTTTAGACTTTTAAATAGAATCTCTCTTAATATCCCTCCTCAAGCACATTCCAAGAGATATGTTATCGCCTCTTCCTCACAACGAATAACATTGTGAGTAAAGTTTAAGATAAAGGCCGACACTCTGAAAATGGAGACAGCACATGAATCAGGGCGCCGTTTAAATTCCTCCAAACCCTTATAATGGACAGTACCAACCTTGTCATTACCGTCGGCAGTGGCACTCAACTAGAATTTGACTTCTGAACGGAACTCATCACAAAATACAAACTCTGTGAAGAATATCAGCTTAGTTTTTTTCGTCAAACAATTACATCAACATTGCAGGAATAATGCAACCACCCGAAAGAGACAAGTGAACTTAGGTTTCATCACTACCGTAAAGTTGCAAACAGTAAATTCTGGTGGACCTCAGCCTTCATCAATGTAGCAAAGATTAGGTCTGCAGGTTAGCAATAATCCTGTGTAGTAGGAAAGTAAACACTGCTTTGGCTGAATTGGTCTCTCTTCCCGTTTTCTAAGGCGCTTTCACACTTTGGGTTGTCACCAAATCACTGAATCAAGCAGAAGCTGGCATCGATTGAACTGCAATTAGGCTAATTGGTTTGGCGTTTTTCTTTCTTTGCAACTACTTTTGTTGGAATAAAGCATTGTGCAATACTTCAATTTTCTTTCTAAAAGATATTCAAAGTAAAGATGGTAAAGCATGTCGAACTCTTAATTTTTTAACGATCATAATTGAGTTCTACAGTTTCTGGCTTTCTGTATGACAGTATTGGTATAGGGTACATATACTGCATGTAGCATACAAAGTTAAAAAGAAGTCAATGCCCAGAAAATCTTCAGTAAGCAAGCAAGGAAGTCAGCAAATCTAAAAGAGAAATAATGGAGCTAATCAAAAAGAAACTTTTATTTCTTTTCTCGCTGCTGCAGCCTTAAGGAAAATACTAGTCCTGGAAGAAAGAAAGATACCAATCCAGCACAGATAATACACAGTATAGAAAATAAATAAAGAGATCATTGAACATGGACCCACGCCTGCAAGCGCCATTACTTTACTTTCAAGACCAATCAACTCCCAACAGTTTGGTTGAGTGAATTCAAGCATAAAGCTAAAACCCCATGTTCCTGTTCCTTTCTCAGTCATTTTCTTTTCTCTTCTCTTTTCTTGCATTGAAGAAAACAGGCTAGTTAAAGTGCTCTGTCTCATGATTGAGTAGAAGAAACAGTTGTTGTCAAAAAGAGATGGGCAATTGTGTTACAGTTTACAAGAACAAAGATCCTGCAGCCATGAATCTCAGTGCACAAATTCAATCACCCAATAAGGAGAAGTTTGTCAGAAGGGAGCACTCAATTGCTGAACTCGGTTCCAGGTCTCAGCCGTCATCAATGGAAACTAGTTTTCGAGACTTGAGTATGTTCCTAACTTGGCTTTCTTGATTTATTTATCATCATTCTTTGTCCTTGTTTATGTTTGAGCTTTGGATAGTTTGATCAAGATATCAGATTGGTTTTGACTTCTGATGTTTCTTTTTTGCTTTTGAACATTTCCCCTTGCCAAGTCATAATCAAATTCTGGATTAGGGATGGCACTATTACAATTATGAGGTTATTTCCTCTGATCATTTTCATGATCAAGTTCTAATTTGGATACCACTAAAATAGTTGATTCAGAGTGGCAAGCTGTCCCCTTATCATGATATTATATGGTCCAATTGTCTATTTTATCTCAGGAAATTAGTAATTCTGTTATCGTGTTCTTGGCAAAAGAAGTCTCATAATCTAGCTTATAATTCACAAATTCAATGTGACCATTTTTGAGGCAGACAAGCATAGTTGCTGCAGGAAATTCCTTCTGCAGGTTGTTGTTTTTCCTTGCCCACTTAAATTCTGAACTAACTTCCAACTGCTTGACTGACGGAGAAAGTTGCACAACTAGGCCCAAAACCCTTTGGAATTGTCACATTAGCAAAATTAGAATTTTAGCTGTCTATTCCATTTCACAGTGATGGCAAACAGTGTTTATTGATGGCACCTTCCCATTTTTCTGTCGATTCGGAGTTGAAAGTCTATCCTAACTGCTAACCAAGAAATATACTGATTTGAAGTTGAGAATCTGAACCTCACCCACTTGTCACTTGTCCTTGTGCTCTCTTCCCCGGTGTCTTCAGCTCAAAATTTTCTTGCTTACAAAGTTATCCAAAAATAGTCTTTTTGCCCACACACACCCCCCCCCCCCCCCCCCCCCCCCCCCCCCCCCTCCTCTTCCCTTCTTTTGCATAGGAACCATTGTTCTTCCCAGATTACTGTCTGAATCAACAAGATTATCCAAAGTAGCAGGACGCCATCTTTATTAGGAACTCTGATAATATCAACAACATAGCATGTTCTGCAGTATTTCAGTCATAAATGGCCCTTTTATATCTCATATAATTTGCATTTTTCTAATCACTGGGATATCAAATATACTCACTGCAGGCAGATTTTCCTGGAATGGACGGTTTGAGTTTTCTCATTTTAGATTGCTATAGAACCTATGAGGGTGAAACTAAGTGTAACTGTAACCATAGGGTTATGACTTTGTTATTAGCAGGGTAACAACAAAGTTGTTAATGGAAACAACTACTGTATTCAGGATGCCTGAGTGCTGTAAGATGGTTTGGTTGTGACAGTGTCCCCATGGTGTATTAGAATATTAACATAGTGATGTATCAGTATGATTACTGACAGTTTTCTCATATTTAGGAAAATAGAATGATCAAGAATGTTGGTTAACAAATAATTGGAATCCTCTATTCAACTAGGAACACATGCAGCTCAGACAGAATGACAGAATCTCGTTGCAGCTAACATATAAGGAGTCTGCTTATTGCTCTGCACGCAATAGGCAATGGCAAATTCGTTGCACGATTCAAGATGGTGGATTGCTTTGCTACATAACAGTTCAGAATTAATGATTTTGCAGAATAATGTTTATGTAAATTTGAATGGTTGCGTTGTTTTGCAGATTCTTTACCCTTTCTTCTTGACTGGAAATTCACTCATGTTTAGCATCTGTAATTGAAATTTACCTATAATTTCTATCCAGGTAAAACAGAGGAGAATTTTTTCGACTCCCATCCTTGGTTAGAATCTGATTGTGAAGACTTCTTCAGTGTCAACGGTGGTGAGATTTCTCTAATTTATTGAGAGAATGACTTACATTTTCCAATTATAATTGCATGAAAAGATGTATTGCCAAGTTTCTCAAGTTTTGGCAGTGTTTCTGACGAGCTTATTTTCATCCAGATTCTAACTCTTCTTGCGGAAACAGCCCAAACCACCATAAAAGCTTCAGAGAAAGTTCTCTACATAAGAAAAATCAATCAATGGACCGTGCACAGGATGCAGCAGCTGAACTTTTTCCAACTGATGCAAAGAAGCAACTCATTGAGTTTTTTCGTGAGAGCTCCGATGATGATGTTTTAAACAATGATCCAAGTTTAAAAGAGCAGTCGGAAGACAAACCTACAACTTTCAACCTTCCTCCGAAGTCTGCAACTAGAAATCCATATGACTCTATCCTGAACTCTGTCCGCAGTAGTGAAGCAACTCCATGCAGCGGATACCTTCCGAGGAAAGAAAAACCAGCCCAGTCTCCGCAGTGCTGCCTTCCAAGTCTGGGGCGCAACAGGAGCTCTGGCGAGAGAAAGAAAAGGCTAAGCCCTGCCAAAACTGAGTGATGGTAAGCCAGATGTTTATTCTGTATAAATCTACTGAGAAGTTATACGTAAAACAAATTTCAATTTCAAAACCCCTTTGCAATTGTCTTTTAACAGCAGGACAAATGTAGGGTGATGGTTAAACTGGGAATTTCGTCCTAGTATATTGTTCAATTGCTTGTATCTCATATTTTCTTATAGTGATACTGCATCTGCGAAATGAGAAGAAGTAAATTTCTATATTCTCACTTGCCTAGGGATATTGCAGTTTCGAGTCATTTGTCTTTCCTAATGATCTGTGTTTCACTGTGGTACTTATTATTGGTTTGTGTAATAGACTTGATAAGTCATGTATATGATTCGAATTCATGTTTTGTAAATATAAAAATTTTGTGTCAAAATATGTGCTAACACGTTAAACATAATTTTTTTTTAGTTTTTGTTATATTCATATACAGTTTTTACCAAATTTTAACATATCTTACACTCGTATTTTTATTTATGTTGTGTTTGTATGTTATCACAGTATTGTATCAAACTTTGTCAAGTCTAATCTAAATTTTTTTAGACCGCAGAAAAGTCGAAATCATATGCACAAATGAATTGGTTATGATTAAAAAAGGATGGTTCCAATTCTCATTCTTCCATTTTTTTTCCCTTACTATCATTTGTGAAAAAGAAAGCTCATGATCCATAGTATTGAAATACCTATGTTTCAATTTTTCTCAGCTAACGAGCATAATTAGGGACACATGATAAACATTTATTAATCCATTCACCCTTCTTCAAGCGACCATTTATTTTTTAAAACCATCATTTTCTCTCAAGGACAGTTCATTACTAATATGTAATAATGCAAAATCAGGAAATTGAGATGATAAAAAGAGAGTGAGCGGTGAAAAATGTTCAGAAAACAATCTGCATCAACACAAATTGTTCAATTTAGAATTTATAATAGAAAATTACAAACAAACATTGTTTTTAATGCTCATTCACACAACCTAGGAAGTATCTTGACATGAAATTTTTACAGAAAACGTACGAGGCACAGCAACTTTTTTCATATTCACGTTTCATCAGACTACTTAAATATGTCAAATTAAGCAAAATAAAACAGGAAATGTAAAACATCGTCCCATTTATTATGCAACCTAGGATAAACAACATCAATAATCTGTCTTTCTTCATCTGATTTGCTTCTCTTCTAACATCCATCTTCTCTGGTGGAGACATGTTCTCACTACAAACACAACATTGTGAAAATACAGGTCGATCGTGAGAGAGGAAAGAAGCAAATAGAAACAATATAAAAAAGGTGTCACAAAGGAAAGCGTGCGGATTGGAGCACATGTTACCTTACGTTCCACCTTAATTTCTCTCCGTCCCATCCAGCTTCCTCTGCAAACGAGCCATGTTGACTGCAATCAGCACCCAGAGCTCATCCATCTTCCTAACCAAGAACCGAAAGTAGGCATGTCTGATAGATTTCTTTATCACTAAAGTGCCAAAAATGGCCCAAAATCCCACGGGGAATCCTACCACCGCACTTACATAGAACTCTTGTTTTATGGATTTGTCATCATCCTTGTCTTCGGAGGGTCCAAAATCACCCGATTTCTTGCAGCTGATTGACAATGGTGGTCCACAGAGTCCCAGATTACCCTCATAAATAGATGGATTTTCAATGGTTTGCAGTTGGTTGGATGATGGAATTTTTCCAGACAGGTTGTTATATGACAAGTTCAAGTAGCTCAGGAAAGTCAACTTAGTTATGCTTGGAGGAATTGCACCTGAGAGATGGTTATGTGAAAGGTCAAGGGCTTCTTACCGTTGTAAGTCTCCAAGATTTTCTGTTATTCTTCCCGACAGTTGGTTCCAAGAGAAATTCAAGGACACCAAGGTTGAAAGATTTGTTATCTTCTCTGGTATCTCTCCCACTAAATTGTTGTCGGATAGGTCTATGCTATTTACAAGTGGAATTGTTTTGGTGAATACAAGTTTTCTTCCCCTGATGACCAAATCCAGGTGATTGTCGAATGTTATTTCCATTGTTGAGGGTTCTGAGCTGGTGAAGTACTGCAAAGTTTTTAGATACGGCAAGCTGCCCAAACAACTAGGAATGGACCCTGACAAATTATTTTGTGCTAGATCCAAGACATGGAGGTTGGAGAGTTGACATAGTTTTTCAGGAATGCTTCCTGCTAGCATGTTGGCTCGTAGTCTTAAAATAGCCATTGTTGATCCGTTTGCCACAATTGACTCCGGTATGGACCCTGTGAATCTATTTTCTGCGAGATCAAGTGAAAACAAAACTTTGCAATCCTGCAAGAACATAGAGAGCTCCCCAGCAAAATTATTGCTGCTCAATTTCAACCAGCTTAGGAAAGGAATATAGCACATGGAGCTCGGAATGTCACCTGATAGATTAATATTAGAAAGATCTACAAACATCAAATATTGCAAACCCTGCCATTGCGTAGGAATTGTTCCAGATAACTGATTGCCCGATAGATCAAGAAAATTCAACTGCGTCAAATCGTTTATGGATGGCGGAATGCTACCATTTAAAAGGTTCCCAGAAAGATCTAAGTTCTTCAATAATGGCATCTCATGACCTATGTTTGAGGGAATCGGTCCAGAAAATGAATTGTTCTTCAACAGGAGATCCATCACATTTGACCAAAGTGGGATTGAACCCTCCAGCTGGTTGAATTCGAAATCAACCGATATCCCTGCAGCCGAGTGTAAAGCCATTGCCTCAGGAAGCTTCCCCGTCAATTCGTTACGAGAAAGATCTAGATACCAAATCTCTCGTTGTATTAGTCTCCAAAACCAATCAGGAATGGTGTCTGAAATGCCTACATTTGAGAGTGTAATATGAGGTAATTCGTTTTGAGTTCTGAGCCACGAAGGAAATGCAGGGCCTAATTGGCAATCATTGATTGCAATGTGGTAGAGTTGGAAGGGAGGAATCCAGTCGTCTCTCAATCTAAGCACCAAGGATTTGCTGGTACATGATAAAGAGAGATAGCCTAAATTTGTTAGATTCTGAAAATGAAACTCGGTTATAACTCCTTCGAAAGAGTTCCCAAATAGATCTAGGTGATACAGCTGAGGGAGTTGCCAAATACCTTCGGTGATGGTTCCACTCAGCCTGTTGAAACTTAGGTAGAGCACTTCCAAACGAGACAAATTCCCCACTGATTTCGGAAGTGGACCGGAAAGTAAGTTGTGGGAAAGTTCAAGGGATTTCAAATAACCTAGGGAACCCAAGGAATCAGATAGTTTCCCTCTAAATTTATTGGAGAAGAGTTCAAGAGACGATAAATTGTTAAGCGCCCACAAAGAATCAGGTAAGTTCCCTGTGAGATTATTTTCGCTTAAACTTAATGTCTTTAAGCTACTATAACTGCATCTTGACAAAGTGTCAATCAATTCTTTAACTTCACCTTCAACAGAATTTTCTGATAAATCTAAAACTTGTAAATTGCAAAGATTTCCTTCTGAAACCTTCGGAATGTGACCCGTAAAACTAGAACTTTTAAGTCTAAGTTCGACGAGGGTACTGAAATTAAACAGCCAGACTGGTAGTGGACAGCGGAACTCGTTCAAAGAGAGATCAAGTTTTTGAAGTGATGTGAAATTGACAAATGGAAGAGTCTGAGGGAGGTCAGAGAGTTGACAATGAGAGAGATACAACTCCAACAAAGAAGGAAGCACATTTATGGTTTGCAGCCAATTACTTGATGCCATACTGAGGTTCAAAGATCCCAAGTTGAGGTATTGAAGAGAAGAGAGGCTAGAGAGCCATTCTAAATCTGACACCCAAGGCTCTTCTGAAAAGAGAACATCCATTTCGAGATTGAGATAAACCAAATTTGACAGATTTCCAAGGTGGGGAGGAACCATACGGGAAAAATTTGCCCCATGCAGGTCAAGATGCTTCAAGTTCTTGAGTGAACCAAGGAAATTTGGGATTGGAATTCCCAGGAAATCGTTTTCACTCAAATCCAAGAAATTCAAATGTGTCAAGTTCAGCAAAGAAGGATTTAACGTACCACCCAATTCACAGAGCTCATAAGGAAATGATGAATCCCCTTCTTCCAAAGGACAGTCTTGCTGGTTGTGGAGGTTTAGCATGATAACATTGCCTGTCTGATTGCTACAGCGTACGCCCGACCAGTTGCAGCAATCTTCACCGTTCCAAGAAGAGAGTCGACCAAAGGGATCGATAAGACCATCTTTGAGTTCAAGAAGGGCTTTCCTCTCCATCTCGATACAACCTACATTGGAATTGAATCCCGCAGCCTCTAGGTGGAAAAATCTAGAAAAAAAAGCAAGGATGAAGAATAAAAGAAGTTGGGAGGACGTGTTTCTGCTACCCATTTCTCACCTTGCTGCAAAAGCATGAGCCATTGTAAGAATATATATTGCTGCTGATTGAACTATCCCGGCAGCAACTTTTTTTACGAGTTCGGTGCAGTGTTACAATATTACAATTTACAATATTTGCTTTATTTTTTTTTTAGTATGTAAAAGCAAATTAGAACCAGTCATTATCTTATTTTATACTATTAATTTTGATTGATGGATTTCCTGCATGCTCTGGAAGCCACGTCGCCCCAAAGGATTTTTACCGTCCTGTGCTACATTTTTTTTTCCTGCTCCGTATGGTTTGGTTCTGTCATGCCCCATTTTTTTAGCCTTTTTTGTCATTTGAATTGTGCTTGGCCTTTAATGTCAGTTTTGTCATTCTTTTTGTTTTTTCCTAATAGCACATTTTCTTTTAAAATTACAATTATAATTAATATATTATAACCGATAATTTGATAAAATTTTAATTTCAATATAATAACATATTAAATAAATTACAAAATAACTAAACTCGTAATAATAATCGCACAATGAATTTTAGAAAAAAGCTTGCTTACTCGTACGGATACTTTTCTATTTCTCCATCGGACACGGTGTTCTACTGGTTTCACACCGCGTCGTCCATTTGAATTATTCAGCACGGTATTTGTGTGGCATTTTAACCTTTTGATCTTTTTATCTTACATATAAAAGAAATCCCATTAAGGAGAGGCTGACACCTGTTATTTTTTATTTTTTATTCCAAGCGAAGCAACACTACAAAGCATACATATTAGCTTTTGAACTCCACAAATTCATGCATGTAAACGGAATGGAACAGAACTGCATTTATATAAGAATCAATTTGCCAAAACTTTTTTACTTAAAAATAAAGCAGTATTTTTATTTAAAACAACTAAAAAAATCCAATTTGCCAAAACTTTTTTACTTAAAAATAAAGCAGTATTTTTTTCACCAAAAAAAAGAGCAAAGAATACAAAAACTAATTTAAAACTTTTTTACTTAAAAATAAAGCAGTATTTTTTTCACCAAAAAAAAGAGCAAAGAATACAAAAACTAATTTGTTTGCTATTGATTGGAATAAAAAAATATAAAAAATAAATTGGTCTCACCCTATTATAATTAAAAAATACAACAAAAAGGTTTCTCACAAAAAAAAAACTCATACTAAAAAAATCAAAAAAGATTTATTTTTTAGCTTAGTATATCCTTTGTCTTATCTTCTCAAAGTCATACTCAATAAAAGGTTTATTTTTTAAAATTTTTAAAATTTTAATCCATTTAATGTTGTCCTAAATATTTTCAATAATTTTTTATTTATTATTTGTTTTATTTTTTTAGAATTAAAACATTAAAAAGAATTGTTGCCAT
The DNA here is from genome assembly GCA_031772115.1 of Heritiera littoralis. Classification (NCBI taxonomy): domain Eukaryota; kingdom Viridiplantae; phylum Streptophyta; class Magnoliopsida; order Malvales; family Malvaceae; genus Heritiera; species Heritiera littoralis. Next base: position 2,049,108 of record JAPDPK010000106.1, on the reverse strand, counting down.
GTTGTAGATCTTAGATTTATACGTGATAGTTTTTCTATTTAGAAAATATTTTATTTTTCTTAATGTTAAAATACAACATAAAAATAAAAAAAATATATGAAGAGAGAAGAGACAGTAAATGAGAAGTTCAAACAAAACAATAAAAAAGAATTAAATCAAATATTTACAATTTTATCTTTTATACATACTAATACTACTATTATTTTCCCTTAAAGTCAAAATACAAAAAAATGAAGTGAATGATATGAAAAATTGAGAAAAGAATGAAAAATTCAAACAAAGTTTTTTTTTGTAAAGAATTAAAGCAAATATTCAAAAATAGGGTCTAAACTTTTTCAAAATTTGATCAAACACCTTAAATATTTGGTTTGCAAAATATCAATTCAAATACTAAAATTAAAATAACAAATATCCAAAAACAATTAAACCAAATTATAATTACATTTTTTATATCTATAATTATTCAAAATCTAAAAATTGCAAAAACTATAAAAATGTTGCCTGGGCCGCAGTTTAATGCTGCCTTAAATGTTGTCAAGTTAACATTAAAAACTATCAGGCTACCTTAAATGTTGCGTGGGCCGCAGTTAGCAAAATGCTACCTTAAATGCTGCCTTAAAAATTATCTAAGGCGTTTGGATAACGAAATTTAAGAATATTTTTAAAAATCATTTAACGAAAAATTATTTTACTTAACTAATTTTTAAGAATATTAGATTCTTATATTTGGTTGAGAATATAAGATTTTTGTGTTTAGTTAAAGAAAAGTAAGATTACTTAATTATTTATTTTACTATAATACTTTCCATATCATTAGTTAATGTAAAGTGAATAATACTTGGTATAACTTATATTTAAATTAATTAATTATTTATTTTTTTAAAATACTCATTTATTTATTTATTTGGTCCTTTTTTTTATAAAGTTTTTGTTATGTAAATTATTTTGATTTAACAAACTATTACTATATTAAATTGATTTTGATTAATTAAAAATCATAGGGTCCATCTTATTATTGGTCCACTTGATTTTAAATTCATTTTTCACTTAAATATCAATTCATCAAAATAAGAAAAAAACAATGACACTTTAAATTTAAGTGAACACTACATTTATTGATACCAATTTAGTTAAGAAATGTTATGTGAGACCTCAAATTTCAAGTACTATTAATTCTAATTAAATAATTGAGGATTAAGAAATAATTATAATTAATTTATAATTGATTTTATTTTAGGTTTTATGGTTAGTTAGTAAGTGGGCTTCACTGATTTCCGGAGGTCTGAATGTAGGTGAAACTGCATGGATTCGATATTCAGAGTCGAAAAATGTTATTGTAAGAGTTTCATCCTTAATCTCAATTATTTTTGCATATTTTGAAAAAATGTGCAACAAATTAGAAAATGACGGTTTAGTCCTTAGGCCAAAAATAACAGATAAATTAAAGGGAACTAGGACCTATGGATTATACCAAATAATTCCTCATAAAATATAGTTTTAGAATATCTAGATAGATGGTGGAAAACTAAATGTGACGATAGAAATTTACGCGATTTTGCGCTAGGGGTATTTTGGTAATTTCATCCCAAAATTGGTATCCAAACTTCCACAAAAGCTTCACCAAATATTAGAGTAGGCTAAATATAGTTGATTTATGATTAAATAAAATATTTTGGAGTTTAGATAGATTATTTTCAACAAAATCAAACTTTAAGGGCCATTATGGTAGAAATCTTTAAGTATAAGAGCAAAATGGTAATTTTGCCCTTAAAAGTCAGCCTTTAATCATCCTCTCCAGTTGTTTCTCATCCATATCTGCTAGAAATGTGAGAACCGTAACTTTTAGCTAAGGTGTACCTCTTGTGTAACCTAGCAAAAACGTAAAGAAATAATGTATTCGTGAAATTTCAAGTATAAGATTACGATACGTTAAATAGACACGAAAGGAGTTTGTACCTATATGTAAAGGATCGGTTGTATACACCATGAACCAATTTAAAACGCATACAATGTACATGTATACGATGTGCGTGCATGCATGCGTGCATGTGCAAGTGCAAGTGCAAGTACATAAATAAATACGGATAATAAAATGTAAAATGTATATATATATATATACACATACGTATTCGGGAATATATGTATATAGGTACAAAAACATAGTTGTAAGAACAAAGAAATAAATATATATATATATATATATATATATATATATGAGATGTATATATGTACATGTATTTAATATATATGAGATATAAAAGAATGATATCAAAAATATATATAAATGAATAAATAAATAAAATGAAAATAAGTATAGATAATTATATTAAAATAATAGAAATATAATAAACAAATAAATAGAATAATAAACAATTGATAAAAGAATATATATAACATACTTATATAATATATATATATATAATCGGGTTAGTGGGAAACACCCACTAACCCATCGAAATCAAGGGAGACAATACTGTCTCCCTATCACATCCTTTACTATTCTTTTCAGCCTTAATTTTAAACCTCAGAACACCCCATTCCATTACTTTCCTTTCCCGTTTCTTCTGTGAAAACTGCTAAGCTTCATTTCCCTTCCATCGTGCCACCGTTTCCCCTCCTCGTGTCACACATTTTGGGCTAGCTGAATACAACCACGACAAAGGCTGCTGCCAGGTACAAGCCTTCGAAACCAAGGCTAAGGACGCAGCAAAAGAGGAGGCTCAAAGAAACATCTGTTGAGGGCTGAACCGAGGGTTGAAACGTGGACTGGTTCAGACGAGAGGGAGAGGGCTAAACGTGGACAGCTTATGGAGCTGTGTTTGAAGCTGGAAAGAAATGGTTTTGAAGAGGGATTATAGGCTGCCACAAGAAGGAAGAACAAGGCTGAGGAGGAAGCTTAAATCTTGACTGATCAGTGGGCATTTTAAGGACTGGAAGCAAGATTTTCGGTGGCTGTTTGGGTGCTGAAACAGAACACGAAACAGTGATAATTGTGGTGGCTGAGCTGGGCGTTTTCCAGCCCTAAGCAAGAGAAGTACGAGGGCTAAGACTGGCGGCATTGTGGTGGTGGTTGTAGCCGACATCCAAGGGCTGCCGTAGGAGGGGTATTCCACACCAAAGCTGCAGAGATTTCCTAAGGTAAAAGAATAGAAAGAAGAGGAAAAGAAATAAAAATGAAAGAAAGGAAATAAAAGAAAAAGAAATGAAATAAAAGAAAAGGAAAAGAATTAAAAGATATATATATATATATATATATATATATATAAAGATGTAGGAAAGTGAAGAAATTGAATTTAGAAATTCATATTATGTTAATGTTAAATATATAAATATATATATATATATATATATATATGTGTGTGTGTGCATGTATATATTATTTACTTGGAGAGAAGGTAGGAAACAAGGAAAAGAAAAGAAATAAAAAGGAAGAGAATGCACATAGATTTCAATATACATACATATATATATATATATATATATATATATATAATGCTTACTTGAAAACAAGGCAAGAAATAAAGAAAGGAAAAGGAAATAAAAAGAAAGAAAATGCATAGGTGTGTGTATATATATATATATATATATATATATATATATATATATATATATACACACACGTATAGATAGGCATCAAGTAAGAATTTAAAATTTCATAAGTGTATAAAAAATTTGGGCTAGACCTTATTAAGTCGAAATTCCTTGTGAATGTGTAGTGCGCCAAGAGGACGACGGACACGGTCTAGCTGGACACAGGACATGCTCAAGCTAAGCTCGCACTTAGGTAAGACGTTTATATAACGTAGAAGTAGGATTATCCTGTATAGGATTGAATCTTACAATAGAATGAATTGAATACCTAGAGATTGAATATAACGAAATGAAATGTAGGTATGATATTTGACTTGATAAAGTACCAAGGTGAGAGACATTAATCGGAAGTGAATCGATATGGTATAGGTTCATAGATATTATGAGATGAAATGATAAACATTCATGCAATTCATGAGCATGTCATTTTATGGTCTTATTTCACTTCCTTGAATTTTATTGCCATCAAGCATGACTTATTACTATACATGAAAAACTGAAATGATATATTCTTATCATGTTTACAAGAATATTTTGGATGCTTGAATGACTTTGAAAAGAATGAAATGATGGTTTTCACATATGTACGTATATACATGTAAATGATCTTCAGAAAAACATTACGTACGTTAAACTATTTTTATACGAAAGATTGAATTGCTTTATGAGACTATAGGCACCCTAAGAGAATTAAATTCAATAAAGCATAGTGGAAGCCGCCTAATTGGAGATTACTCATTAGGCATAGAAGCTTGTCCGACAATAGTCGTGGACAGGTCTCAGTCTTGCCTGATCAGTGGGACTGAGAGATATGAGGTCTATGGCCATAGATAGCGCCCTAGTGGTTTCCAGGGGACGATGATATGATTCTTCACTGCTAGCTACAGTGAACTAAGTCTTTATTGATAGAGAGATAGGGATCTAGCCTAGTCTCAAATGATATGAAATGAAGTTTAGAGTATGGCTTTAAAATGAAAATGAACTCTAAACTCAATATTGATTTACTGTATATGAAACGCATTTTTGATGCTATATGTGATATGAAATACTTCAAAAGTATATGTGATATGAAATGTATTTCAAAAGTATATGTGATATGAAATGTATTTCAAAAGTATATGTGACATGAAATGTATTTCAAAAGTATGTGTGATATGAAATGTGCTTCAAAAGCATATGTGATATGAAATGTATTTCAAAAGTATATGTGATATGAAATATACTTTAAAAAGTATATTTGACATGAAATGTAAACGCTTACATATTTCAAGCATGTCTTAAAAGAACACATGAAATGTATTGATACTTCACATGCCTTGAAACTTGTTGGAAAAGAACATGTAGTATATGTTTTATGATTGTAACTGCTTCATTCATAATTACATGTTCAAGATCACATTATGACTTCAAGACTTAGACATCTCATGATATGTTGAAGCATAATAAGATTGAGTTGGAAAATACATGTAAATGCTGCATGATGAATAAGAAAACGATCAATAATGAATTCTCCTCACATGACATCATGCATTGCATATAGAACAGTATAATTCTAACTCTGCACTTATATAAATGACTTACTGAGCCTTGCTCATTAAACGCTATTTAAATTTTTCAGATTGAGCACGGAGTTGGGGGAGTATTTCGGAGCTTTCCGAATAGTCCCAAGCTTGAAATATAGTCCCAACTCTCCAAGGAGATTTTTTTGTGAACATTGGGTATACATACTCTTCTTTTGTCTCTATTATCAATTCAGGCTGTTTTTGATTCAGTACTTAGATGGGATGTAATCTAATATAGAGAATAGTATCTGGACTATAGAAATGGTGGAAGTATAGAATTGTTGATTTTGCATGAGTATGAATATGAATTGAATAGCATGAATAAGTGACCAAGTAAGAAAATGTAAACCATAGGATACAATGTCATGAATTGGAGATGAACTTGGTCATAGGAATGCTAGAATATAATCAACTGCTATTTTGGGAAGCATGAGCTGGATATTTCTTGTAATTTTTATGTAGGAAAATAACCTGGGTAAAGTGATAAAAATAGGCGAGGGAGTTAACGTCCTGAAACAAAATTCACTACATTGCACTTAGACAAAACAAATATAGGAAATAGAAAAATTAGCCCTAATTTCTACGCATCCGTAAAAGTAAGAGACACTGTCGCGGCCTTCGGGTCGTGACAAGAAATAAACCCCAAACAGAAACTCCATTCACACGACCTTCCAAAGAGAGAGAAAGTGGAAATAACTTGGAAAATAACCATTAGGTGCCGTTTGGTTTTAGTAATTTTAGATTACTGGTAGGAATTTTTTTTTCCGTAATCAAATTACCATGTTTGGTTTACATGGTTTTTTCACACCGGGAATTTCATATTCCCAACAGTGCAAAGAGGGGGAAAATTGGGGGGAAATGGAGTGAAAAAATTCCCCCTTGTCTTGAGGTATTTTTTTTGGGGGAAAACTATTTTTTATACCTATTTTACCCTCCAATAATTATATTTTGTTTCTATTTTACCCCTAAACCTATCTAATATTACAAGCATTGGCTTTTTCTTATTTTAATGAAGAGAAAAATGAACTTAAAATCAAATGGACCAATAATAAGATGGACCCTATGATTTTTGATTAATCAAAATCAATTTAATATAGTAATAGTTTGTTAAATCAAAATAATTTACATAACAAAAACCTTAGTAAAAAAAGGGACTAAATAAATAAATAAATGAGTATCTTAAATAAATAAATAAATAATTAATTAATTTAAATATAATTTCTATCAAGTGTTATTCACTCTACATCAACTAATAATACGGAGGGTATTATAGTAAAATAAGTAATTAAGTAATCTTACTTTCCTTTAACCAGACACAGAAATCTTATATTCCCACCAATACAACTAAACACAAGAATCTAATATTCCCATAAATCCGTCAAGTAAAATAATTTTTTGTTAAATAATTCCCAAAGGTAATCTTAAATTTCGCAAACCAAACGGCCCCTTAAAGTCAAATATCTTCTTCACAAAAAGTATTCTACTCATCTTTCTCTACTTTTCTACACCAAAATCAAGGGTTAAGTCAACAAAAAATCAAACTCCAAGGTCTCCCTTTCCATTCGGCCAAGGTGAGTTTTGAAGAAAGTTGAAATTTTTCCATGGTTTCTTACTTATTACCATGTGATTTAATGATTCTCATGCTTCTTTAATTTGATTCATGCTTAAATCATGAACTTGAGTGGTCAAGGGTTTTGGTCAACATTCATGAAGTATGAACATGGTGAATTTTGATGGAATTTATGGTAGAATAATGAAGTAGAATTTATGACAAGTTTGAATTCAAGCTTAGATTAGTCAAATTTAGACAAAATCAATTTATTGGCCATTGAAGAAGGTTCGGCCATGGCTAGGAGGATTTGATTTTTATGCCATTCAATATGAAATTCATGTGGAAATAATGTAGAAAATTGATAAATTTAATTTAGGATTAAAAGGAGAATTTAATTTTGAAAAATAAAAAATTTAGAAAGGAAGGAAGCTTTTGATCTTGATGAAGGGGAGGCTGAAAATATGCCTATTTCAATGTAATTCAAGTGTTAAAATAATGTAGAAATTATTCTGAGAATTTTGGTGCAATTGAAATCGAAGTTATATAGCAAAAGTTGAATTTGGCACAGGTAGAAATTAGACTGCATTTAGTAAATTATACTGACAATTTATTTGCATTTAAATGGTTAAATATTCTTTTAAATAAAGAATAGTGAATTTATCAATTTTAAATAAATATTTACAGCCTCTAAGCCCGAGAATACTACCTGTGCCAGGGGATCGGATATCGAGAAAATAAAAGGTAAGGAATGTTTGTATGATGTGTATGGATATGGCGTTGCATGTTTTTAGTGAGAGTTGCAATTTATGGAAATTAAATAAATATTTTGGATTGAATGTTGAAACTGTGAACTATGGTTGAAAGCTGATTTTGTGCAGGAAGGGTTAGGATTTTATAAACTGTTATACTGTTGAAAATTTTCTAAAGAAAATTATACCGTCCAAAATTATTATTTTGCCATAAATTTGATCTATGAGAAGTTGAATTTATAAGATTGATTTTATATTTTTAGAAATGAATTTATATAATTAAATCACAAATTCATGATATTGCCTTACGTTTGCTAATTAATTTTAGATTTATCTGTGTTATAATATTTTATATCATTATGAGATTTATATTGAATATTTGTTAAGTTAATATTGTTTGATAAATATATTTTGTGAAATAATATCATTGATTTTATGATTTGTGATTATTTGATCATATGAAATTATTTAAGACAAGTTTATTTAAATATTCCTCCGTAAACAACTCTGAAAAATGTGATTAAATGTTCTAGAGATTGTTGGCCCCTTAGCTACCTTCGGGTACATGTATATATGTTCTATTCTGATTGCCGTTGACTTTAGCCCAATCTTCTAGCTCCCACAGGGGACACTTGGCTAGTGCTCCCATTGTGGCCTCCTTGACTATGATCATACGTCTATTATATTGCATGTATCTATTAGGTGTAGCCTAATCTCCATTAAACTTATATTAGGAAGGTAAATCCTTGGCTAACTTAGATCCAGACACTCCCAATTTGATTTGTATATCTAGTTTTGATTTATTCATAAGATATGCTTCATGATTTGAATTACATACTGTTAGCTTTAAATTGACATATATATTTTGAAATGACAAAAACTTAAGTAAGCTTTAATGTTTTAATTCATATTGTAAATTTGCCTTATCACACATGATTTTCTCAATCCATTTTCAAGTGATCATATCAAACATTAAGACCATGATTTAATGATACATCCTTATTGGTCTTAATACTTTATAAATGTTTTGAATATTTTAGAAAATCACTTGATGAATTTTTGGACCATGTTTTCATTAGAGAAAGTCAAGAAAAACTCCCATAAAAATGTCAAAATGTTTTGGGTTGGATTAGGATCAAAAGCCACATCATTTCTAACTCAAAAAGTGCAGGAAATCACATTCTGGAAGCATGAGATCGATCCCCTAAGGGAAGGGATCGATCCCTTTATGGCAGAATGCCTCCAAGGCTCAAAATGAAGCATGGGATCGATCCCCTATGGGAAGGGATCGATCCCTTTGCCCGAAAATAGCCTGTAACGGCTAGTTTTTGTGAGATAATGGTCATATTCAAGTTTTGGCTCCACCCAACGGCTAGAATACATCCAAGGGACTATAAATAGAGGCTTAGAAGCTAAAGAAAGCAAGAGGAACTACTCAGCAACTCCAAAACACATATTCCTCAAATCCTTAAGCCTCAAACAACAAATCAAGAGCTACAAAGTCTTCATCTTCCATCATTCACATATCTCTTGTATTGTTTAGCACAAAATATTGTATAGGCTTTTCTTTGTGCCTAATTTCTGTAATCATTTGCCTACTTAGAGGCCTTCTTTGATTACACCCATTGTAAACCAATTCAATCCTTGTAAAAAGGGGAGGTTACTCTTTAGCCTAAGAAAAAGAGGGAGGTTTCTCTTGAGCCTAGAAAAAAAGAGAGGTTTCTCTTGAGCCTTGAAAAAGAGGGAGTGTAATACAAATTCAAGGATAGTGAATTTGGGGAAATCCTTGGGAGCGTCTCAAGGCAGAGGACGTAGGCAAGGTTGCCGAACCTCTATAAATCGCTTGCGTACATTTCTCTATCCTTACTCTCTTTACCTATTTATAATTATATTTGTGATTATTGTATTGAATTTGAATTGCATGCTTGCCTAGCTTAGAGAACTTAGAAAACATTCAAATAGGCTAGAGAACTTAGAAGAATCGAAAAACGGGCATAAGGTTAAGAACCGATTCACCCCCCTCTCTTGGTATAGCCTATAGAGCCAACACATACCTTGGAAATGATCATTCGATTTAAATGTTGGAAAATTTTTATGATTCTGATTTAAAATGTTTACGGAGAATTTATTTAATTTCAGATGGTTATATTATGTCTAGCAATATATTGAATTTATATTGAATTTGTGATTTAATTGAATCGAATAAATTCCCTATAGTGGCTTTGGATACTGAAACACGACATGTACTCCAAAGTACCTTCCATACTCCACCCGGTTACCTAACCCACTATAATATCCTTCCGTGTAGATTGTGCCATATTTTATTCATATTTTAAATTCATGTTTGCCTATAAATATTTGTTTTATGAAAAATGGCATATATGTTACGTTATATCAATTTTCGTATAGATGTCTCTTATTGAGCACGTTTCGCTCACCCCTTTATTTTTCACTCCTAGATTTCTTGCAGTGAGTTCGAGTCTGCTATATCAGAGGACCTGATTCCGGTATTCCTTAGGCGACTTCATCAGTTCGTCGATGTATACTTGATATATTTTGTATGTTTAGATTTTTGTGTAGTACTACTTGATGTACATTAACTTGAGATGTAAATATAAATATTTTATTAATGTAAATAGATTTTTGGATCTTGGGTTTGCATACAAATAAATAAATTTTACTTGGAGTTATTTACTTTACAGACGAGCCCAACTTATTTTGTGTGAATTATATATGTGAAATTGGTAAATTATAATATATTTTGGACTGTGACAGTAAAGGTGGTATCAGAGCGAGGTTAGCCTGATGTCTGTCAGTGTCTTTTGATTTTAAATAATAACATCTCAAGTAGTATTGTACGTATCTGAGTATATAAATGAATTTGGGAGACTAAAATCCATTTCGTGTGAATTGTTGTGGTGCAATATGTTGGATACGTAAGGAGGTATCGGACGGGGTAAGGGATGCCCTAGGCGTGTACAGCCCTCCCCAGAGCATACTTCGGAGCCATTGCTAGAGCCCGTTATCCCTCCACAACCTGAGAGTCTAGATAGCAAAATGTCCATGCTAAAAAGAATAGTAGCATACTTAATCGAGAGTTTTCAGAGAGCACCGGCACCTGAGCTAGCATAGCCTCCACCTCCACCACAGCTAGAACCGCAGCCATAGCCGGTACAGCCCCCGATATAGCCTCAGCCCTAGATTCCAGAACAGCCGAGGTGGGTTCCTGTTAAGGGTTGTGACGCGAATCTGGTTAAATAGTATAAGAAATTGGATCTACTGAAGTTCAAAGGGAAAATGGATCTGATGGCTGCAGAGGAGTGGATTAATGAGGTGGAGAAGCTGTTCGACTACATGACTTGTTCAGAAATCGAGAAAGTTGGGCTAGCCACATTTCTCGTGGTAGGCAATGCAAAGTATTGGTGGAAGTCTACCAGGACAGTTTTATCTGCTAAACACCCTGAGGTGACCTGGGAGGTGTTCTTAGAGGCCTTTTTTAGGCAGTTTATTTTGAGTACAGCACAGACTAAGCTGAAGTCAAAATTTATGAGTCTGAAGTAGGGGACGATGACAGTAGATCAATATGAGTCTCGGTTTATTGTTTTAAGCTGTTTCGATCCGGAGGTTGCCAGGAGTGAGAAGCATAAGATCGAGCGGTTTGTATCAGGTCTTAAGATTTCTATTAGGAACAGCTTGGCCTCGTTTGATATCCCTACCTATGATGAGGCAGTTTGCCAGGCCTAGTTATGTGAGCAAAATTTTGAGGCTCAGCAGACAGAGTTTGGATTCAGGGCTAAGAGTAAAGGGAAGGAGAAGATTCAACGAGGCGACGATAGAGGTGACTTTAGGCCAGCTAAGAGGCCTACTGATATTGTGATCCGAGACAAACCTGCTAGAGATAGATCTACCAAACCAACTGGCATGGGGAGATTTACTACTTCCCAGAGGGGAGTACCTACCAGGTGTAAGCAGTGTGGTAGGTCGCACGGTGACAAACCTTGCTACTAGGCATAGGGAGCATGTTTTAAGTGTGGACAGCGAGGTCAACTGATGAGAGATTGCCCTAAGGATAGGGAGGTAGTGCTAGCTATTCCAGTAGGCCCAGCAGCAGCTCCAGTAGCTAAGGAGGAGAGGGCGACACCATTCGCACCGCGCAGAGCGACAGTAGTAGAAAAAGGCAAGCAGGCAGTGACATAGGGACGTGTGTATGCCTTAGATAAGGAGACTGTCGATGCTTCTTCAGATGTTATACGGGGTAAGATTTATATTTTTGATGTTATTGCTATTGCATTGATAGACCCTGGCTCCACGCATTCATTTATTTCCACTACCTGTGCTGCTAAGATACCGGTGTAACCCGAACCTTTAGGATACTCATTGCAAATCACTACCCCATTTAAGGAGTCACAAATGACAAATGTAATATATCGGAGTTGTAAATTAAAGATAGGAGAAAAGGAGACAGTAGCTAACCTAGTTTTGTTAAATATGTACGATTTAGATGTAAGTTTAGGGATGGACTGGTTAGCTACTAATTTTGTTAGTGTAAAAAGCTACATTAAGTTTATAACTTTCTCCAAAGAAAAGTATATTGAAAAACTTTCTGTGCAGGAATGAAATTAAGCATTTTATCGAAATCCGTTCAATCTGAATTTGAGTACTAAGTATTTGTTTGATTATTATGTGGAGGATGTTGAAAAGAGGCGTCCGGAGTTACACGAGGTTCTAGTAGTTAGGGACTTCCCAGATGTGTTTCCGGATGATTTACCGACACTTTTGCCCGATAGGGAGATTGAGTTTTCTATTGATTTAGTGCTCGGTACTGAGCCCATTCCTAAGCCCCCTTACCAGATGGCACTAGTTGAGCTTGAAGAGCTCAAGAAGCAGCTCCAAGAGTTACTTGATAAGGGTTTCATTCATTCCAGCGTTTCTCCTTGGGGGGGGGGGGGGGGGGGGGGGGGGGGGGGGGGGGGGTGCACCAATTCTGTTTGTCTAGAAGAAGGATGGTAGCTTGAGACTTTGCATTGACTACCGGTTGCTGAATAAGGCTACTATCAAGAATAAGTATTCACTTCCCTGAATTGATGATTTATTTGATCAGCTCAGGGGTGCCCAGGTATTTTCTAAGATCGATATGAGATCAGAGTATCATCAGCTGAAGATTCGAGAGAGTGATGTACCTAAGACAGCTTTCAGAACTCGATACGGCCACTACGAGTTTCTAATAATGCCATTCAGGCTTATAAGCGCCCCTGCAGCTTTTATGAATCTGATGAATGATGTCTTCAAGCCTTATTTGGATAAGTTTGTCATCATGCTTATCATTGATATTCTAATATATTCAAAGTCGCGGGAGGAACATGAGCGGCACCTGTACATAGTTCTGCAAACCCTCAGGGACAGAAAGCTATATGCTAAGTTCAGCAAATGTGAGTTTTGGCTGGATCAGATTACTTTCTTAGGTCATGTGGTCTCTAAAGACGGGGTGTCGGTTGATCCGTCTAAGATTGAAGCGATAGTGCAGTAGGAGAGACCAAAGACTGTTATGGAGATACGAAGTTTTCTAGGTTTGGTCGGATACTATCGAAGATTCGTTGAGGGTTTCTCCAGACTTGTTGCTCCACTAACACGTCTCACGTGCAAGGGTGTTAGATTTGAGTGGACGGATGCATGTGAGCGTAGTTTCCAAGAGTTGAAGCGATGGTTGACCACAGCACTGATCCTGACCATTCCGAGCGGTTCTGGAGGATTTTTTGTATACAATGATGCCTCTTCCTTAGGTCTGGGTTGTGTGTTGATGCAGCATGACAAGGTGGTTGCTTACAGGTCTCGTCAGCTGAAGGATCATGAAAGGAATTATCCCGCGCATGACCTGGAACTTGCTGCTGTGGTGTTTGCTTTGAAGATATGGTGGCACTATCTATATGGTGAGAGATTCTAGGTATTTACTGATCACAAGAGCTTGAAGTATCTGTTCTGGCAAAATGAGTTAAATATGAGGCAGCGTAGATGGATGGAGTTGCTAAAAGATTATGATTGCGAAATTCTATACCATCAGGGGAAGGCTAATGTGGTTGCTGATGCGTTGAGTAGAAAGTACCTAAGGATGGTATCTTACATGATGGTTCAGGAATACGAGTTGTTGGAATAGTTTGCGAGCCTTAGCCTAGATATTTCTCCTTCTGATAGGTTTGGATTAGTGGCCAGTTTTCAGATAGAACTGGGGTTAATGGATCAGATCAGGAATGCTTAGAGGGAGGATCCGAGATTCATTGAGATCACCAGTCAGTTGCAATTGGGCGTTCAGTCAGAGTATGTTATTGGCACTAATGGCATTTTGAGGTTCCAAAACAAGATTTGTATTCCCGAAGATAAGCAGCTGCGAGAGTTAATTCTTGCGAAGGCACATAGTTCTAGGTACACTTTACACCCAGGCAGTAATAAGATGCATCAGAATCTGCGTAAGGTGTACTAGTGGCCTGATATGAAGTGAGACATCGTGAAGTTTGTTGCTAGATGTCTCACCTGCCAGCAGGTTAAAGTGGAGCATCAGAAACCGGTATAGTTACTTCAACCTTTACAGATTCTGACATGGAAATAGGAGCACATCACCATGGATTTCATCATGGGTTTACCGAGGACCAGACGAAGTCATGATGCGATCTGGGTGATTGTAGATCTGTTGACGAAGTTCGCCCACTTCCTGGCTATTAAGTCCACAGATTCCTCGAGTGCCTTAGCCGATTTGTATGTTCGGGAGATCGTAAGGTTATATGGTGTTCCAATGAGCATTATTTTTGATCGAGATTCCAGATTCACATCTCATTTTTTGGAGAGGTTTCAAGAAGCTATGGGATCTCGTTTAAACTTCAACACAGCTTTCTATTCGCAAACTGATGGTCAGTTTGAGCACACCATTCAAAAGCTCGAGGATATGTTGAGAGCCTGTGTATTAGATTTTAAAGGCTCTTGGGATGATCACCTTTCACTTGCGAAATTCGCCTACAATAACAGTTATCATTCGAGTATCGGCATGGCACCTTATGAAGCACTATATGGTCGATGTTGTTGTTCCCCGATAGCATGGGAAGAAGTGGGTGATGGAAAGATTTTGTCTCCTAATTTGGTTGAGCAGGCTTCCTGGGATGTACAGTTGATTTGTGATAGGTTGAAGACTACTCAGAGTCGGCAGAAGAGTTACACAGATGTTAGATGCCGACCACTAGAATTTTCTATTGGTGATTTAGTATTCTTGAAAGTTTCACCTTCAAAGGGAATCATGAGGTTTGGAAAGAAAGGCAAGCTAAGTCCTCGTTACACCGGACCTTTCGAGATACTTGACCAAGTGGGAGATGTGGCATATCGGTTGGCTTTACCCCCGAAGCTTTCTGGTGTACACAATGTCTTCCACGTGTCCATGCTCAGAAAGTATCATCCAGATCCGTCCCACGTGATTCAGTATGAACCACTGGAGATCTGAGAAGATATGAGTTACGTGGAGAGACCAATTCGGATTCTGAATCGAAAAGATTATGTGTTGCGGACAAAGACGATACCTCTGGTGAAGGTTCTCTGGCAGTACCATACTAAGGAGGAAGCTACTTGGGAGCTGGAGAGCCTTATCAAAGAAAAGTATCTAGAGTTATTTGCCGATTAGGTCTGATCAAATTTGGAGGACCAAATTTCTTAAGGTGGGGGGAAATGTGAGACCTCAAATTTCAAGTACTATTAATTCTAATTAAATAATTGAGGATTAAGAAATATTTATAATTGATTTATAATTGATTTTATTTTAAGTTTTATGGTTAGTTAGTAAGTGGGCCCCACTAATTCTCGGAGGTCTGGATGAAGGTGAAACTGCATGGATTCGATATTCGGAGTCAAAAAATGTTATGGTAAGAGTTTCATCCTTAATCTCAATTATTTTTGCATATTTTGAAAAAGTGTGCAACAAATTAGAAAATGACAGTTTAGTCCTTAAGCCGTTAGAATTTTTGAAAATAACAGATAAATTAAAGGGAACCAAGACCTATGGATTATACCAAATAATTTCTCATAAAATATAGTTTTAGAATATCTAGATAGATGGTGGAAAACTAAATGTGAAGACAGAAATTTACGCGATTTTACGGTTATGGGTATTTTGGTAATTTCACCCCAAACCGATATTTGAACTTCAACAAAAGCTTCACAAAACATTAGATCAAGCTAAATAGAGTTGATTTATGATTAAATAAAATATTTTGGAGTTTAGATAGACTATTTTCAACAAAGTTAAACTTTAAGGGCCATTATGGAAGAAATTTTTAAGTATAAGGGCAAAATGGTAATTTTTTCCTTAAAACTCAGCATTTAATCATCCTCTCCAGCAGTTTCTCGTCCATATCTGCTGGAAATAAACCCCAAACAGAAACTCCATTCACGCCACCTTCCAAAGAAAGAGAAAGTGGAAATAACTTGGAAAAGAACTATTAAGGTCAAATATCTTCTTCACAAGAGTATTCTACTCATCTGTCTCTACTTTTCTACACCACAATTAAGGGTTAAGTCAACAAAAAATTAGACCCCAAGGTCTCCCCTTCCATTCGGCCAAGTTGAGTTTTGAAGAAATTTGAAATTTTTCCATGGTTTCTTACTTATTACCATGTGATTTAATGATTCCCATGCTTCTTTAATTTGATTCATGCTTAAATCATGAACTTGAGTGATCAAGGGTTTTGGTCAACATTCATGAAGTATGAACATGGTGAATTTTGATGGAATTTATGGTAGAATAATGAAGTAGAATTTATGACAAGTTTGAATTCAAGCTTAGATTAGTCAAATTTAGACAAAATCAATTTATTGGCCATTGAAGAAGGTTCGGCCATGGCTAGGAGGATTTGATTTTTATGCCATTCAATATGAAATTCATGTGGAAATGATGTAGAAAATTGATAAATTTAATTTAGGATTTAAAGGAAAATTTAAGTTTGAAAAATAAAAAATTTAGAAAGGAAGGAAGCTTTTGACCTTGATGAAGGGGAGGTTGAAAATATGCCTATTTCAATGTAATTCAAGTGTTAAAATAATGTAGAAATTATTCTGAGAATTTTGGCACAATCGAAATCGGAGTTATATAGCAAAAGTTGGAATTTGGCACCGGTAGAAATTAGACTGCATTTAGTAAATTATACTGACAATTCTTTAGCATTTAAATGGTAAAATATTCTTTTAAATAAAGAATAGTGAATTTATTAATTTTAAATAAATATTTGCAGCCTGTAAGCCCGAGAGTACTATCGGTGTCGTGGGATCGAATACTGAGAAAATAAAAGGTAAGGGATATTTGTACGATGTGTAGGGATATGGTGTTGCATGTTTTGATGAGAATTGCAATTTATGAAAATTAAATAAATATTTTGCATTGAATGTTGAAACTGTGAACTGTGGTTGAAAGCTGATTTTGTGCAAAAGGGGTTAAGATTTTATAAACTGATATACTGCTAAAAATTTTCTAAAGGAAATTATACCATCCAAAATTATCATTTTGCCATAAATTTGATCCATGAGAAGTTGTATTTATAAGATTGATTTTATATTTTTAGAAATGAATTTATATAATTAAATCACAAATTCATGATATTGCCTTATGTTTGCTAATCAATTTTAGATTTATCTGTGTTATAATATTTTCTATCATTGTGAGATTTATATTGAATATTTGTTAAGTTAATATTCTTTGATAAATATATTTTGTGAAATAATATCATTGATTTTATGATTTGTGATTATTTGATCATATGAAATTATTTAAGACAAGTCTATTTAAATTTTCCTCCGTAAACAATTCTGAAAAATGTAATTAAATGTTCTTGAGACTGTTGGCCCCTTAGCTACCTTCGGGTACATGCATTTCTGTTATGTTCTGATTGCTGTTGACTTTAGCCCAATCTTCTAACTCCTACAGGAGACACTTGGCTAGTGCTCCCACTATGGCCCCCCCTGACTATGGCCATACGTCTATTATAGTGCATGTGTCTATTAGGTATAGCCTAGTCTCCATTAAACTTATACTGGGATGGTAAATCTTTAGCTAACTTAGATCCAGGCACTCCCAGTTTGATTTGTATATCTGGATTTGATTTATTTGTAAGATATGCTTCATGATTTGAATTACATACCTTGGAAATGATCATTTGATTTAAATGTTGGAAAATTTATATGATTCTGATTTAAAATGTTTACAAAGAATTTATTTAATTTCTGATGGTTATATTATGTTTGGCAATATATTGAATTTATATTGAATTTGTGATTTAATTGAATCGAATAAATTCCCTATAGTGGCTTTGAATACTGGAACACGACAGGTACTCCAAAGTATCTTCCATACTCCACCCGGTTACCTAACCCACTATAGTATCCTTCCATGTAGATCATGCCATATTTTATTCATATTTTAAATTCATGTTTGCCTATAAATTTCGTTTTATGAAAAATGGCATATAGGTTACGTTATATCAGCTTTCGTATAGATGTCTCTTACTGAGCACGTTTCACTCACCCCTTTATTTTTCACTCCTAAATTTCTTGCAGTGAGTTCGGATATGCTATATTAGGAGGACCTGATTTTGGTATTCCTTAGGCGACTTCATCAATTCGTCGAGGTATACTTTGTATATTTTGTATGTTCAAATTTTTGTGCAATACTACTTGATGTACATTAACTTGGGATGTAAATATAAATATTTTGTTGATGTAAATAGATTTTCGGATCCTAAGTTTGCATACAAATAAATAAATTTTACTTGGAGTTATTGACACTACAAACGAGCCCAACCTATTTTGTATGAATTATATATGTGAAATTGGTAAATTATACGATATTTTGGACCGTGACATGTTATTTTGATACATGCAAACTTGTAAACTATATTTAGATTTAATAAAATTAATGATTATGTTGTAATTAGGAAAGAGTTTTTAATAGCCTAAAAAAAGGTTTTTAATAAGTGTTTTATTTAGGGTTGTAATTTTTAACAAGTCCAATGGTATAATTACTTTCAAATTATTTATTTAAGAATTTAAGGTGTTTATTTATTTATTTTAATATATAAATAATTATCTAGGATGTAATAACTTTGATAGTAAAGGGTAAAGTTAACTCAAATGAAAAGATGTTAAGGATAAAATTGGAACAAAAAAAAAATTCCCAAGAGAAAATAAAAATACCTCAAGGGGAGAGGGTATTGTTTTTCTCCTATTTTCCTCTTTTTGACATTGTTGGAATCTAAGATTCCTGATGAGGAGAAAAATTATCTAATTAAATGAGGTTAAACAATTACAAAAAATAAAATTTTTGAAAATAATCTTAAATTTTATGAACCAAACGCATCTTCAAGTTAGCATATGTTACCTAGCAGTACAAGTGATTATGCCCCTGAAAATTTATTTTCAGGAGTGTAAAACGAACAATCGGACTCAATGACATTTAATTGGGCTACATTTTCTTAAATCGATTCGGCTTTTATGTGAGTTGAAACAGCCCATGGCTCAATTTGTTTTTTATTCTTTTCTTAAAAAGATTAAAAATAAAAAATTGAATATCTCTGTATTAACAAGCAAAAAAAAAAAACAAAACAAAAAGGTTAGCAGGATATCTAATAAGCATAGTTGTTAAATCAAGATATGTACGGTGAATCAAAATTTTATTTTTGAGAATTCATTAACAAGTATCATATCGTAAGATATAGATAAAATTTTTAATCATAAATAATATATGTACATGTAAAAATAAATATATTTGAGTATTTGATATTTTCAAAATTTCCTTATGTGCCAATATTAAAAAAATAAAAAAATATGTAAATGAATAAAAAATTATTTAAATGGTTTATTACTTTATTAATCGAATTTTTCATGTTTCTTATACAATAATAAAATATTAAGATAAGTTGATGATTTATTCAAAAAAGTTTATGTGCTTAAATTTTAATTTTTAATAAATTTAAATGGGACAAAACTATTATTTTCATTAAAAATTTTTATATTTTGGGGGGTAAATTTGGTATTTTTATTAAAATTATAAATTTATCTATATATTTTTAGGAGTAAATATTATCAAATTAATTGTTTAGGTAAATTTGAATAAAATTTAGTCATTACATTATTTACAATAGAATTTAGGAGTAAATATTATAAATTTAATGTTTAGGTAATTTTGGATAAAATTTAGTATTTAAATAATTTAAAATAAAATGTTGGAGTAAATATTATAAAATTTAGTATTTAGGTGATTTTGAATAAAATTTAGTAATCAAATTATTTACAATAAAATTTAGGAGTAAATATTACAAAATTAATTGTTTAGATAATTTTGAATAAAATTTAGTAATTAAATTATTTACAATAAAATTTAGGAATAAATTTGGGAGTTAAAAAGAATCCAATCAACGAGAGGCTGACACCTGATGTTTTTTTTTTTTTTTATATTTTTTATTCCAAGAGAAGCAACACTACAAGGCGTGCGTATTAGCTTTTGAACTCCACTATTTCATACATGTAAACGGAATGGAACAGAACTGCATATATACAAGAATCAAATCAACATATATTAAAAAATCCAATTTCCCAAAACATTTTTACTTATAAATAAAGCAGATTTTTTTGCCAAAAAAAAGGCAAAAAAATAAAAACTAATTTGTATGCTATTGATTGGAATAAAAAAAATAAAAAAATTGCTGTCACCCTGTTATAATTAAAAAATACAACAAAAAGGTTTCTCACCAAAAAAAATCAAAAAAGATTTATTTGTTTAGCTTAGTATATCCTTAATCTTATCTTCTCAAAGTCATACTCAATAAAAGGTTTTTTTTTATTTTTTAAAATTTTAATCCATTTAATGTTGCCATAAATAATTTCAATAATTTTTTATTTATTATTAATTTTATTTTTTTAGAGTTAAAACATTAAAAAAATTGTTGTCATGTTGTTGTTCTTAGATTTATATGTGATAGTTTTTCTATTTAGAAAATATTTTATTTTTTTTTAATGTTAACATACAAAAAAAAAACAATATGAAGAGACAAGAGATAGAAAATGAGAAGTTCAAACAAAAAAATTGAAAAGAATTAAATCAAATATTCATAATTTTATCTTTTATATATACAAATACTACTATCATTTTCCCTTAAAGTCAAAAAACAAAAAAATGAAGAGAATGATATGAAAAATTGAGAGAGAAAAGAATGAAAAATTCAAACAAAGTTTTTTGTAAATAATTAAATCAAATATTCAAAAATAGGGTCTAAACTTTTCCAAAATTTGAATGAAATACCTTAAATATTTGGTTTGCAAAATATCAATTCAAATACTAAAATTAAAATGCCAAATATCCAAAAAAATTTAAATCAAATTATAATTACATTTTTTATATCTATAATTATTCAAAATCTAAAAATTGCAAAAACTATAACAATATAATAATTACAAATAATATAAAAATTCAAAAAATATAAAATTACAGAATAAGACAAGAAATTCTAAAAATAATAATTTTTTAAAATTAAACACAAAAGGAAATTAAAAAATAAATTTATTGTTCAAAAAAATTTTAAAAATTCTTTGAATATGAATATTGAATGTTATAAAAAAGGAATAAATAATTTCAGTAGGAATCACTTAGAGAGAGCTTAAAGAAAGAAAAAGTGAATATGAGGATAAACTTAATCCAAATTTATCCACAAACTAACGAATTTGAGTCAAACTCAATAACTATTTAAATTTTTCTAACTCATCTTTTTATTTTGGTCTATTTAATTTTCTAATATTGTGCTAAAATTGTAAATTAGTTTTCGCAAAAAAGATAAGAATAAAAAATAAATAAAATGATTAATTAATAAATTAAACATTATCATTTTAATTTAAGAATCATATTTTAAAATAATTATTTTGAATATTATTTATTTAGAAAAAATTCAATGCGAAGCAAAGGCAGCATACGAGTGTAAGATAAACACCAGGAAGTTTAATGCTGAAGTTTAATGTTAACTCCACGACTTATTGTACAGTTGAATGCTGTCAGGCAAGTAAATGCAGCACTTAAATGTTGCCTGGGCCGCAGTTTAATGCTGCCTTAAATGCTCTCAGGTTTCCAAATGCTACCTTAATTGTTGCGTGGGCCGCTGTTAGCAAATGCTACCTTAAATGCTGCCTTAAAAACTGTCAGGTTAGCAAATGTTACCTTATGCCCCCGAAAATTTATTTTTAGGAGTGTAAAATGGACGGATTGAACTCAATGCCTGTATTAACCAACAAAAACAAGACAAAACAAAAAAGTTAGCTAGGATATTTAATAGGCATAGTTATTAAATCAAGATATATTGGGTGAATCAAAATTTTATTTTTGAGAATTAAGTAATAAGTGTCGTATTGTAAGATATAGATAAAATTTTTAATCATAAATAATGTATATACATGTAAAAATAAAAATATTTGAATATTTGATATTTTCAAAATTTCCATATGTACCAATATAAGAAAATAAAAAATATATGTGCATGAATATAAAATTATTTAAATGGTTTATTACTTTATTAATCTAATTTTTCATGTTTCTGATACAATTATAAAATATTAAAATAAGTTGATGATTTATTCAAAAAAGTTTATATGCTTAAATTTTAATTTTTAATAAATTTAAATGGGACAAAACTATTATTTTAATTAAAATTTTTAAATTTTGGGAGGTAAAATTAATTTTTTTATTAAAATTTTAAATTTATCTACATATTTTTAGGAGTAAATATTATCAAATCTATTGTTTAGGTAAATTTGAATAAAATTTAGTAATTACATTATTTACAATAAAATTTAGGAGTAAATATTATAAATTTAGTGTTTAGGTAATTTTGGATAAAATTTAGTAATTAAGTAATTTACAATAAAATGTTGGAGTAAATATTATAAAATTTAGTGTTTAGGTGATTTTGAATAAAATTTAGTAATCAAATAATTTACAATAAAATTTAGGAGTAAATATTACAAAATTAATTGTTTAGGTAATTTTGAATCAAATATAGTAACTAAATTATTTACAATAAAATTTAAGAGTAACTATTATAAATTTAGCGTTTAGGTAAGTTTGGACAAAATTAAGTAATTAAATTATTTACAATAAAATTTAGGAATAAATTTGGGAGTTAAGAGGAATCCAGTGAAGGAGAGGCTGACACCTGTTGTTTTTTGTTTTTTTTATTCCAAGAGAAGCAACACTACAAAGCATACATATTAGCTTTTGAACTCCACTATTTCATACATGGAAACGCAATGGAACATAACTACATATTTACAAGAATCAAATCAACATATATTAAAAAATCCAATTTCCCAAAATATTTTTACTTAAAAATAAAGCAGTAATTTTTTTCGCGAAATAAATGATAAACATTGTTTGATCGGTTTTTTTCTTCTTATCTGTTACTCTTTTATAAAATTATTATACAAATTTGAAACGCATTCCACTTTCACTTTCAGTGTCCCTTTAATCATTTTTATTTGCAGAGTGACATATCTCTATACTCTGCTTGAAAATTTTGCAGACAGAAGACCATCGATGTTTACCTAGTTTTTCGCTAAAAGAAAAAAAGGTTTTTGGTGAAAAAAAAAACTCGATTTAACATAAATGAATTAATTTTTTTTGTTTAATAGCTACTTTTCTCTTTAGATTTATTTTTTTAAAAAAAATTATCAAATAAAACGTTAAATAGAGTATGTAAATGGCAAGTGGTCGGACGATGCCAATACTTCTCAAATGCAGTAGTCGTTTGAGTCTCAACTCTCAAGCATAAAAGTTTCAAATTTTTGGATAATTATTTATGTCCGGTCAGAACTCAGAAATTTCTTGATAATTTTGTATGTTCGGTAAGAACTCAGAAGGAATATTCCCATCAAAGTTAGAGTATGTTAGGCAAAGCTGTCACCGGCCATACTACACGTCGGACAACTCAATGGTAAAACAATCTTAAAATTTTGAAGTCATCATCCATCTGAAAAAATTTACTAATTAAAACAATGTCATTCTCTGAAAGTTCTTTTAATAAATCTCAAAGAGGACTCTGACTTTGCAATTAAACAAAGAAGGAATAGTATATGGTTATGAGTTTATATTTGATAAATTACTAGTGTATAATTCTTACGTTGTTACTGAATCATATCATGAATGCATAATATTTTATTTATTATTTATTTTAATAATATTTAATTTAAAAAAATATTCACTATTAAAGTGATATGTTATAATTGTTAATGTAATATTATAATTAAATTAATTGTAATATTACGTTAATAACAATTTAATAATAGTATATGAGATTTATACATTGATAATACATCAAATATAATCTTATATTTATATTTTAATTTTTATGGGTTTTTATGGATTTTTTTGAGACAAAATGGTGCACTGAGGATGGGAATATAAGTGAAAGGGTAACAAGTACAAAGTATAATGTGTTTTATTTGGCGACCGTTAGTAACCCCATTACTTTCCATCCTATATACTTCCTGGTAAAAAGCATCTCCCTACCATTACAGTAAAGAAATGTTCATGAACCATTCTATCTAGATACAGTTTTGAATCAAAATTTATAAGGTGTTGTTTGGTTCAGTGGAATCTTCGTTTCGTTCTGGCCTACTTCGGGATGGACCGTTGATTCTGTGTTTTTTTTTTTTAACAAAAGAATGATTATTCTCATGATTTTCAATTCCTTAGAAAAAAAATCAATGAGCTCGTTTAAACTAAAGAACAGCTATTCCATGCGCTAAGGATTAAGAAATAGCTCATTAAAGTCTTTTGGGCAAAAATATACCTCGGTTAATCTGTATCAGTACTAGCATATATATCGAGCAGTAACTTATCTTGCTATATAGTTGCTTTAGGGGTTTCTTCAGCAAACAATTGAACAAGAAACTGAGGATTCTCGCATCAGGGGTAAATTCAATGAAGGAATACCTGAAAAGGAAGGTTTTTCTTTTAGAAGACAAATTTGACCATGGCAGAGTGGTCTGTTAAAATCGAAAATTGATCCGATTTTAGAGAGGGTTTGGAGGACAAAAATATCATATACAATTAACAGGCTTTAAAAATAATTTTAGACTCAATCAAAAATCGGGCAAAACTCAAGTTTGATCCTTCGAAACCCAAACCCAGCCTTTGTGAATTCTTGTTAGGCTTTGATTTTGTGACAATCGGAAAATTTTCATTTTTGGGTATTAATTATCCGGAAATTTAATTTTTATGTAAATAAATAAGCGAAAGTAAATAAATAAATTTATTTACGAGATGAGAAAATTATTGGAATTCCCGAATTTGATGAAGTGATGAAGTTGAAGAAATTATTTTGAATAATTTTCGGATATTAAGAGATCCAAATCCTATAAGATGAAAATGAATATATTTATTTTGGATAATAAGAAATCCAAAAATTTTAAAAAAAATGTGTGTATATATATATATTATTATTAATTAATAATTATATTTATAAATATTTATTTATAAATATAAATAAAAAAAGAAAAAAAAAAGGAAAGAGCGGGAATCGGGATACAAACCCGATTCCCTTGTTTCTCTTTTGTTTTGTAAAATAGAGGAGAAACCCAAAAGAGGGAGCCGACCCCCGTCGACTGAGAGAGAGAGAGAGAGAGAGGGACCGCCGTCGACGAGAGAAGGAAGAGGAAGGGCCGGTGACGGTGAACAACGAAAAAGAAAAGGAAACAGAGAAACGAAACGAGGCGAAATTGAATAAGAAAGAAAGAAAAGAGAAAGGGGAGAACAGCGGTGCCAGCCGATTCGGGCGCTGCCACCGCTGCCTTCGACGCTGACGAGGTCAGACAAAGTGAAAGGGGAGCCGACGGTGAAGGAAGAAAGGAAAAAGGAGGGAGACAAGAGAGGAGAAGAGGCCGGAAAACACCCCTCCAGATCCACCACCATCGTCGTCGCCGATCGAGAAATGGAGGCCAGATCCAGCCTCGTTGCCACCCCAGCAAGCTTCGAAGTGGTTGAACCGTCGGAAATGGTGGCCGCTGGTGGCTGAACCGGCCAAGCAGAGGTGAACCGATTGAACCAGCCCAAACCGGTTCGGACTGGTTTAGGCCAGAGAAAAAAAAAGAAAGGAAAAAGAAAAAGAAAAGAAAAAGAAGAAAAGAAAGGAGAAAGAAAAAGAAGGAAAGGAGAAAGAAAAAGAAAAGAAAAAGAAGAAAAGAAAAGAAAAGAAAAAGAAAAAGGAAAAGGAAGAAGAAAGAGAAGAAGAATAAGAAATGAGTAAGGAAAATTAAAAGATTTCGCTATATTTATATGAAATTTATTAGAAATTGATTAGAAATTGTTGGATTATTTTCTCAATGAAAATATATGTCAATTATTGAAATTGTAGTAAAATAGAAATGAGACGAATGGTGGAGTTCGGCTAGGCTCGGAAATCAGGAACACGCTAAGCTTGAGCAGAATTGGTAAGATACTTTATAAAGTATTAGTATCATTTTATTGTATAATTTGGAATTATGATTTTTGATATGATGCATTGATAAAATGCTAAGAGGACCCACAACTGATAGTGGGGGTCTTAGTAAGAGGTAAATGAATTGTGAGAATCAACGTCTGTGGTATAAATTGTGTTTTCTTTGCAGGAGGTTTAATGAAAATTAAATCGTTGTGCTGCCGAAATTTTTATGAAAACGTTTGAAGAAAAAGATTAAGTTTCTCATATAAATAGAATATTGGAAAGAATTATCAAAAATTAAGTATTGAAAGGACTTTATTGTATTACCGGAAAAACTGGATATTGAAATCGATGAGAAGGTAAATCGTTGAGCATGATAACGTGATGAATTATATTGTTTAAGTCTTATGGAATCGATAAATCAAATTATCTTAATATCACAAAGTGGTTATCAAGTTGAGATTGAGATGAAATATCTATTGGCGGATTATTGATAAGAGTAACGATGGTTATATGATATAACTTAAAATAGAAAATCGAAGTTGTAATTTAGATGGTCGAATGGCTGAATTTCGGAATTATCGATCGAGTGATGATTTCAGAATTGATAGATTCACATAAATGGATGTCACACACGTGATTATACGGATTTGATTATAACCTTGGAATAGGTCTTGAAAAATATTCTCTCACATTTGAGTGACTTGGAGAAATTTGGAGGACATGATGAACGGTTCGTCATAGTGGTATGATTGAGATGATGATAATAAGAAAGTAGATTATGATGTCTTATGGACATTTGATAGAACACACGTCTACATAAAAATGTACTTGTACATATCGATATTAAATAGATGTGAACTGAGATTTTTGCAATAACATGGATAGTCGCAAGGCGACTTAAATGATTGAAACAATGTTGATAGTGAAAATTGGCAAATTCTTTTAAGTGGGTAAATTGCCAACCAAAAATTGAATTGATGATGCTTTATAGATAATTCTAGCATGGTATTACATTATACAGGCCATATGAAAAGTGAATTGAGGATTATGACCTGATTTTGTGATAGTGAATGAGATTGAACCTCAAGTCAAAAATTATAAACGTGTGCCAATAGGTCAAACCATAGATGGATTTGATAAGTGACTATTGATCTTGTGGTTCTGTGATCCTCGATGTCGACTCTGGAATAGATATCGAATAAGGATATCGGTATTTGCATAATTTCAGTATTTTGGTGGCTATATAGAAACATAGTATTTAAATACTCATAGATACTAAGAGGATTCATACTAATGATGTGGTCCTAGTATCGATAATGAAACGTACAAATGAATTGTTATAGTCGATAACTATTGAGAAAGGTTATTGGATACCGAATGGTTTGAATACCAAGTGATTTGATCACTGAATAATTGAATACTGAGCAAATTGAATACCGAATGAAATGAATTTTGAATAATTTGAATATTTATTTACTAATTTGACAGAAAGAAAGTTTTGAAATCGAATAATTGATGGTGATAATTTAGATGAGTTGCTTCACTATATTAGATTAAAATATTGCTTATATCGGTATTTGAAAATATTACCGAAGTTGCAAACTGAAATGGTTTTATAGCATCGTCTTTAAGCATAACTTGCTACAACTTCAGATATTATAATAACATTTATATGAATGTTATAAAGTATAGATTAATTTTAAAAAGAAAGTATATGGTGTATATATATATATATATATTTATATATGAAGCCTCTTAAAGAATTTTACCATATGCTTTACATGATTTTGACAAGAAACGCTAAAGATTTAAATGTTTTATGAGACTATAGGCACCTTAAAAGAATTAAATTCAATAAAGCATAGTGGAAACCGCCTAATTGGAGATTACTCATTAAGAAGAGATGCTTGTCCGACAATAGTTATGGACAGGTCTCAGTCACGCCTGATCAGTGGGGCTGAGAGAGATGAGGTCTATGGCCATAGATAGCGCCCTAGTTGGTTTCCAGGGGATGATGATATGATTTTCACTGCTAGCTACAATGATTTAAGCCTTTATAGATAGAGCATTAGGGATCTAGCCTAGTCTCAAACCGATAGGATAGGAAGTCTAGAGTATGATTTTATTGATATGAACTCTAGACTTGACATGATTTATATAGTACATGAGACATGTTTGAGATGAGATATGTTTTGAAACTGTATATGTTTTAAACATGTGTTAAAAGCACATGTGATATGATTTCGACACTTATATGATTCATATATGATTTTATGTCGAAAACGATATGATATGTGGTCTAGAGTATAGTTTGATTTGATATGAACTCTAGACCTGATATGACTTACAGTATATGAAAAATGTTTTGAAACCGCACATGTTTTAGACATGCTCTAAAAACTAATATATGATTTGCAAATTGTACATGCTCCAATCATGTCTTAAAAGTAAATATGAAATGAATTGAAAATTTATATGTTTGAGCATGTTCCAAAAGCATATATGATATGATTTGAAATGATAGCGATTTATACAGTAAAGCTACATAATTGTCTACTAAATCATGACATAATAATATGCTTTTTATATAAGATATGACATGATCTTATATTGTACACGAACATGAGAATTATATGAGGAGTGTCATGACTCGGTATTAACGATATTCCATCTACATGATGTCATGACATGATACGATACATGCATATAGAATTTATACGAAGAGAATTATGACTTCGTATCACCGTGATCATGATTCTTCATATGGAAAGTGATATGAGATGATAGAATACACGAGTATGATTATGAAACGTAAAGTGACTTGATATGATATCTCAATTGGACATGATGTACTATGAGATTGATGTAAGTATGGACTAATAGTATATGATATTCAAATTATACACAATGCATTGTTGTGTGATTCAATGTAGTATAAGGATAAGAAGATCGAAAGTGATTAAGTCGATTTATTTAGAGGTCTAAATGATAGACAGATGACAGGAATTGAGATAACGAGATGTCATCGATGAAAAAGGTGAACTGTAATTGCAAACTTGCAGGTTTTAAGCATTACGGTTTAAGACAGTATAATTCTACTCCTACATTTATATTAGTATCTTACTGAGCCGTGGTTTTGCTCACCCCACTAAATTTCATCTCTTTTCAGACTATTGAAGTTAAAATCTACCATGAGAGCTTAAGTGGGCCTTCGGAGACGGTATACAGGTTTGGTACTGGCCATTATCCTGCAAATCCACTTCGTTACTTTTGAGGTATACATTTTTGTAAATCTATTTTTTACATGTACAAACTTTAATTAATACACAGTACGTATGTTGCTCAGTGAGTCGGGATGTAACTTAGAGATGTGATAAAGCATTGTATAGAGGATCAGTGAAATTAAAGTAGTAACTATACTGACACCGAATACAAATCTTAAAATGAAAAAGAAAAATTTAGTCCATAAAATTGCAGACTAAGAAAAAGTATGAGTATCAAGTGAAAGTCGTGGCCTTCGGGTTGTGACAGATTTTCATTATATTGAAGTGCTGAGGCTCAACAAAGATTAAAGTTCGGAGAGAGAACCAGTTTTGTACAGCATTCGAATAATTCTTACAAAGAATTCAAAGGTCTTGCTAAAATTATTTTCATTTTAATATTTTTAATAAATACTTAATATTTTTATATGATAATTAATTAAATAATTATTTTTATTTTATAAAATTAATTGGAAAGTAACAACTATGAATATTTATACTTATTATTTCAATAATAATTAATAATTATTTTATTTAATAATTAATCTTTTATTAATAATTTATAAGAAAATAATCAAATTAATAATTAAGAATCCTAATAATTAATAATTATCCTTAGTTGATAATTAGTTTTAATTAATTATTATAAATTATAATTAAACTAATGAAAGGGTAAAATGGTCATTTAAGCTTATTCTAATCATATTCTTTACTCTCACTAAGCATATTAATATTAATTCTTACTATATTTCATTCAAGTGAACCAAACATCATAATAGTTGTTCTATTCTATTCATTTTCTTTTCTATTCCCACAGAATATTTATTCCATTCAATTCCTATCCATTTTGCAAACCAAACGTGTCATAAGTTTTTTTGTTTCACTTAGGTCATGTTTGAGTCTTTACTGTAGTACTTATTATTGGTATTTTTAGTAGATCTAGCAATTTATATATATATATATATATATATATATAAAATAATTCTTATTTGTATTATATAAAATCATGTTAATGTTATGTAAAATATAAAAATTTCGTATTAAAATTTATATTAACATGCCAAATACAATTTCTTTGTCATATTCATTTACAATTTTTACCAAATTTTAGCTTATGTTATTTTTATATTTTTATTCATGTCATTTTTATATCGTATGAAAATATTGTGTCCAAAATTGTCAGATCTAATTTAAAAATTTTTAGATTGTAAAATAATCGAAATCATATAGGTAGATGAATTGGTTATGATTAAAAAAATAGTTTTAATAGATAATTTTAAATTCAATTCTCATCATGTAGTTTTTCCCTTTTATTTCCTCTGGTTAAACATTCCTACTATGAAATAATGAATTTGGGCATTTTAGCAACATAGATAACACCCTTTCTATCGTTTGTGAAAGAGAAAGCTAAAGATCCATAGCATTGAAATCCCAATGTTACAATTTTTCTCAGCTAACGAACATGATTACAGATACACGATTAACATTTATCAACCCATTCGCCCTTCTTCAAGCGACAACTTTTTTTTGAAGCCATCATTTTCTCTCAAGGACAGTTCATTATTATCATGTAACAATGCAAAATCAGCGAATTGAGATGATAAAAAGAAAGTGAGAGGTAAAAAATGTTCAGAAAACCCACTCTGCATCAACACAAATTGTTCGATTTAGAATTGATTATGGAAAATTACAAACAAACATTGTTTCTATTGCTCATTCAGACGACGTTGGGAGTATATTGACATGAAATTTTTTACGGAAAACATACGAGACATACCAACTTTTTGCATGTTCATGTTTCATCAGTTTACTTAAATATGTCAAATTAAGCAAAGTAAAAAAACAGAAAATGCAAAACATGTCCTACTCTTCATACATTCTAGGATAAACAACATCAATAATCTTTCTTTCTTCATCTGAATTGCTTCTCTTCTAACATCCATCTTCTCGGGTGGAGACATGTTCTCACTACAAACACAACACTGTGGAAAATACAGGTCGACCGTGAGAGGGGAAAGAAACAAATAGAAACAATATAAAAAAGGTGTCACAAAGGAGAGCATGCCGATTGGAGCACATGCTACCTTGCAGTCGACCTTAATTTCTCTCCGTCTCATCCTGCTTCCTCTGCAAACGAGCTATGTTGACTGCAATCAGCACCCAGAGCTCATCCATCTTCTTATCCAAGAACCGAAAGTAGGCATGTCTGATAGATTTCTTTATCACTAAAGTGCCAAAAATGGCCCAAAATCCCACAAGGAATCCTACCATCGCACTTACATAGAACTCTAGTTTTATGGATCCGTCATCATCCTTGTCTTCAGAGGGTCCAATATCACTGGATATGGAGCAGTTGATTGACAATTGTGGCCCACAGAGTCCTGGATGACCCTCATAAATAGATGGATCACCAATGAGTTGCAGTTGGTTGGATGAAGGAATTGGTTCAGACAGGTTGTCGTATGACAAGTTCAAGCGGTTCAGGAAAGTCAACTTAGATATGCTTGGAGGAATTGGACCTGTGAGATGGTTATGTGAAAGGTCAAGGGCTTCTAACCGTTGTAAGCCTTCAAGATTTTCTGGTATTCTTCCCGATAGTTGGTTCCAAGAGAAATTCAAGGACCCCAAGGTTGACAGATTTGTTATCTCCTCTGGTATCTCTCCCACTAAATTGTTGTCGACCGTGAGAGGGGAAAGAAACAAATAGAAACAATATAAAAAAGGTGTCTCAAAGGAGAGCGTGCGGATTGGAGCACATTGCTACCTTACGTTCCACCTTAATTTCTCTCCGTCCCAACCAGCTTCCTCCGCAAACTAGCCATGTTGACTGCAATCAGCACCCAGAGATCATCCATCTTCTTATCCAAGAACCGAAAGTAGGCATGTCTGATAGATTTCTTTATCACTAAAGTGCCAAAAATGGCCCAAAATCCCACAGGGAATCCTACCACCGCACTTACATAGAACTCTCGTTTTATGGATCCGTCGTCATCCTTGTCTTCGGAGGGTCCAATATCACCCGATTTTGAGCAGCTGATTGACAATGGTGGCCCACAGAGTCCTAGATTACCCTCATAAATAGATGGATTTTCAATGGTTTGCAGTTGGTTGGATGATGGAATTTGTCCAGACAGGCTGTTGTATGACAAGTTCAAGTAGCTCAGGAAAGTCAACTTAGTTGTGCTTGGAGGAATTGCACCTGAGAGATGGTTATGTGAAAGGTCAAGGGCTTCTAACCGTTGTAGGTCTCCAAGATTTTCCGGTATTCTTCCCGACAGTTGGTTCCAAGAGAAATTCAAGGACCCCAAGGTTGACAGATTTGTTATCTCCTCTGGTATCTCTCCCACTAAATTGTTATCGGATAGGTCTATGCTATTTACAAGTGGAATTATTTTGGTGAATACACGTTTTCTTCCCTTGATGACCAAATCCATGTGGCTGTCGAATGTTATTCCTAGTGTTGAGGGTTCTAAGCTGATGAAGTCTTGCAAAGTTTTTAGTTGCGGCAAGCTGCCCAAACAGCTAGGAATGGACCCTGACAAATTATTTTGTGATAGATCCAAGATATGGAGGTTGGAGAGTTGACATAGTTTTTCAGGAATGCTTCCTGTTAGCATGTTGGCTCGTAAGCTTAAAACAGCCATTGCAGATCCGTTTGCCACAATTGACTCCGGTATGAACCCTGTGAATCTATTTTCTGCAAGATCGAGTGAAAACAAAACTTTGCAATCCTGCAAGAACGTAGAGAGCACCCCAGAGAAATTATTGCTGCTCAATTTCAACCAGAATAGTGAAGGAATAGAGCACATGGAGCTCGGAATGTCACCTGATAGATTATTCTTGGAAAGATCTATAACCATCAAATCTTGCAAACCCTGCCATTGCGTTGGAATTGTTCCAGATAACCGATTGCCCGATAGATCAAGAAAATTCAACTGCGTCAAATTGTTTATGGATGGCGGAATGCTACCATTTAAATGGTTCCCAGAAAGATCTAAGTTCCGCAATGATGGCATCTCATGATCTATGTTTGAGGGAATCGGTCCAGAAAATAAGTTGTTCTTCAACAGGAGATCTGTCACATTTGACCAAAGTGGGATTGAACCCTCCAGCTGGTTGGATTCGAAATCAACCCATACCTCTAGAACCGAGGGGAAAGCCATTGACTCAGGAAGCTTCCCTGTCAATTCGTTATGAGAAAGATCTAGATAAAAAATCTTTGGTGGTACTAATCTCCAAAACCAATCAGGAATGGTGTCTGAAATGCCTACATTTGAGAGTGTAATATCAGATAATTCGTTTTGAGTTCTGAGCCACGAAGGAAATGCAGGGCCTAATTGGCAATCATTGATTGCAATGTAGTAGAGTTGGAAGGGAGGAATCCAGTCGTCTCTCAATCTAAGCACCAAGGATTTGCTGGTACATGATAAAGAGAGATAGCCTAAATTTGTTAGATTCTGAAAATGAAACTCGGTTATAACTCCTTCGAAAGAGTTCCCAAATAGATCTAGGTGAAACAGCTGAGGGAGTTGCCAAATACCTTCGGTGATGGTTCCACTCAGCCTGTTGAAACTTAGGTCGAGCACTTCCAAACGAGACAAATTCCCCACTGATTTCGGAAGTGGACCCGAAAGTAAGTTGTGGGAAAGTTCAAGGGATTTCAAATAACCTAGGGAACCCAAGGAATCAGATAATTTCCCTCTAAATTTATTGGAGAAGAGTTCAAGAGACGATAAATTGTTAAGTGCCCACAAAGAATCAGGTAAGTTCCCTGTGAGCTTATTTTCGCTTAAACTTAATGTCTTTAAGCTACTATAACTGCATCTTGACAAAGTGTCAATCAATTCTTTAACTTCACCTTCAACAGAATTTTCTGATAAATCTAAAACTTGTAAATTGCAAAGATTTCCTTCTGAAACCTTCGGAATGTGACTCGTAAAACTAGAACTTTTAAGTCTAAGTTCGACGAGGGTACTGAAATTAAACAGCCAGACTGGTAGTGGACAGCGGAACTCGTTCAAAGAGAGATCAAGTTTTTGAAGTGATGTGAAATTGACAAATGGAAGAGTCTGAGGGAGGTCAGAGAGTTGACAATGAGAGAGATACAACTCCAACAAAGAAGGAAGCACATTTATGGTTTGCAGCCAATTACTTGATGCCATACTGAGGTTCAAAGATCCCAAGTTGAGGTATTGAAGAGAAGAGAGGCTAGAGAGCCATTCTAAATCTGACACCCAAGGCTCTTCTGAAAAGAGAACATCCATTTCGAGATTGAGATAAACCAAATTTGACAGATTTCCAAGGTGGGGAGGAACCATACGGGAAAATTTTGCCCTATGCAGGTCAAGATGCTTCAAGTTCTTGAGTGAACCAAGGAAATTTGGAATTGGAATTCCCAGGAAATCGTTTTCACTCAAATCCAAGAAATTCAAATGTGTCAAGTTCAGCAAAGAAGGATTTAACGTACCGCCCAATTCACAGTTCTGATAAGGCGATGATGAATCCCCTCCTTCCAAAGGACAGCCAAACTGGTTGCTGAGGTCTAGCATGATAACATTGCCTGTCTGATTGCTACAGCGTACGCCCGACCAGTTGCAGCAATCTTCACCGATCCAAGAAGAGAGTCGACCAAAGGGATCGATAAGACCATCTTTGAGTTCAAGAAGGGCTTTCCTCTCCATCTCGATACAACCTACATTGGAATTGAATCCCGCAGCCTCTAGGTGGAAAAATCTAGAAAAAAAAGCAAGGATGAAGAATAAAAGAAGTTGGAAGTACGTGTTTCTGCTACCCATTTCTCACCTTGCTGCAAAAGCATGAGCCATTGTAAGAATATATAGTGCTGCCGATTGAACCATCCCGGCAGCAATTTTTTTTACGAGTTTGATACCGTGTTACAATATTACAATCTTTGTTTTATTTTATTTTTTAGTATGTAAAAGCAAATTAGAACCAGTCATTATCTTATTTTATACTATTAAATTTGATGGATTTCCTGCATGCTCTCGAAGCCACGTCGCCCCAAAGGATTTTTACCGTCCTGTGCTACATTTTTTTTCCTGCTCCGTATGATTTGGTTCTGTCATTCCCCATTTTTTTAGCCTTTTTTGTCATTTGAATTGTGGTTGGTCTGTCTTTAATGTCAGCTTTGCCATTCTTTTTTGTTTTTTCTTAATAACGCATTTTTTTTTAATTACAATTACAATTAATATATTATAACCGATAATTTGATAAAATTTTAAATACAGTATAATAACAAATTACATAATAACTAAACTCGTAATAATAATCACACAATGAATTTTGGAAAAAAGCTTGCTTACTCGTACGGATACTTTTCTATTTCTCCATCGGACACGGTGTTCTACTGGTTTCACACCACGTCGTCCATTTGAATTATTCAGCACGGTATTTGTGTGGCATTTTAACCTTTTGATGTTTTATCTTACGTATAAAAGAAATCGCATTAAGGAGAGGCTGACACCTGTTATTTTTATTTTTTTTATTCCAAGCGAAACAACACTACAAAGCATACATATTAGCTTTTGAACTCCACAAATTCATGCATGTAAACGGAATAGAACAGAACTGCATTTATATTAAGAATCAAATCAACATATATTAAACAACTAAAAAAATCCAATTTCCCAAAACTTTTTTACTTAAAAATAAAGCAGTATTTTTTTAACCCAAAAAAAAGCAAAGAATACAAAAATTTGTTTGCTATTGATTGGAATAAAAAAATATAAAAAATAAATTGGTCTCACCCAATTATAATTAAAAAATACAACAAAAAGGTTTCTCACAAAAAAAAAAACTCATACTACAAAAATCAAAAACGATTTATTTTTTAAGCTTAGTATATCCTTTATTTTTTAAAATTTTTAAAATTTTAATCCATTTAATGTTGTCATAAATAATTTCAATAATTTTTTATTTATTATTAGTTTTATTTTTTTAGAATTAAAACATTAAAAAGAATTGTTGCCATGTTGTAGTTCTTAGATTTATACGAGATAGTTTTTCTATTTAGAAAATATTTTATGTTTCTTAATGTTAAAATACAACATAAAAATAAAAAAAAATTATCCGAAGAGAGAAGAGACAGTAAATGAGAAGTTCAAACAAAACAATAAAAAAGAATTAAATCAAATATTTACAATTTTATCTTTTATACATACTAATACTACTATTATTTTCCCTTCAAGACAAAATACAAAAAAAAAAAAATGAAGAGAATGATATGAAAAAATTGAGAAAAGAATGAAAAATTCAAACAAAGTTTTTTGTAAAGAATTAAAGCAAATATTCAAAAATAGGATCTAAACTTTTTCAAAATTTGAATCAAACACCTTAAATATTTGGTTTGCAAAATATCAATTCAAATACTAAAATTAAAATAACAAATATCCAAAAAATTTTAAATCAAATTATAATTACATTTTTTATATCTATAATTATTCAAAATCTAAAAATTGCAAAAACTATAAAGAATCTAATAATAACAAATAATATAAAAATTCAAAAAAAATATAAAATTATAGAATAAGACAAGAAATTCTAAAAATAATAATTTTTTTAAATTAAACACAATTAAACACAAAAGGAAATTAAAAATTAAATTTATGGTTCAAAAAAATTTTAAAAATTCTTTGAATATGAATATCGTGTGTTATAATAAAAGCAAATCATGTGGGAAATAAATAATTTCAATTTTAATTGCTCAGAGTCGATCGGAAGAAAGAAAAAGTGAATATCCAAATTTATTCACAAACTAACAAATTTAAGTCAAACTCAATAACCATTTAAAATTTTCTGACTCATCTTTTTTTTTTGATCTATTTAATCTTCTAACATTGTATTAAAATTTTAAATTAGTTTTTGCAAAAAAGATAAGAATAAAAAATAAATAAAATAACTAATTGATAAATTAAAAATATCATTTTAATTTAAAAAAATATTTTAAAATAATTATTTTGAATATTATTTATTTAGAAAAAAATTCAATATGAAGCAGAGGCAACGTGCGAGCATAAGATAAATACAAGGAAGTTTAATGCTGGAGGTTTAGGATGTTAATTCCACGAATTTTGCCAACAATTTTTTTACTTAATGACTAAAAATAAATTGTGACATATTATAAATTTTAGATTCGAATATAAAAACTGCTCTTATACTCGCCTGACAGAATCCAAGTGTTCAAGATTCGTAAATTTTTTTTTGTTATAAGAAAAAAATTAAATAATTAAAATTTATTTTTGGGAGTGTAAAATGAACAGATAGGACTCAACGACTTTTAAACGGGCTACATTCTCTTAGATCGATTCGGCTTTTCTGCGGATTGAACCAGCCCATGGGTCAATTTGTTTTTTTTATTATATTCTTCAGTAGAATAAAAATAAAAAAATTATTTGTTCAAATTTGAATATCTTTGTATTAACGAGCAAAAGCAAAACAAAACAAAAAGGTTAGCTAGGATATATAATAAGCAGAGTTATTAAATTGAAATATGTATACTGAATTAAAATTTTATTTTTGAGAATCAAATAACAAATATAGTATTATAAGATACAGATAAAATTTTTAATTATAAATAATATATATGTAAAAATAAATATATTTTAGTATTTGATATTTTCAAAATTTTCATATGTACCACTATTAAAAAAATAAAAAATATATGTGAATGAATATAAACTTATTTAAATGTTTATTACTTTATTAATCTAATTTTTAATGTTTCTTATACAATAATAAAATATTGAGATAAGTTGATAATTTATTTAAAAAAGTTCATATGCTCAAATTTTAATTTTTAATAAATTTAAATGGGATAAAACTATTATTTTTATTAAAATTTTTAAATTTTGGGAGGTAAAATTAAACATTATCATTTTAATTTTAAAAAATCATATTTTAAAATAATTATTTAGAATATTATTTATTTAGAAAATATTCAATGTGAAGTAAAGGCAGCATACGAGCATAAGACAAATACCAGGAAGTTTAACACTGAAGGTTTAGGACGTATACTCCACGAATTCTTGAATACTTGAATGCCGTCAGGCGAGTAAATGCAGCACTTAAATGTTGCCTGGCCGCAGTTTAATGCTGCCTTAAATGCTGTCAAGTTAGCATTAAAAACTATCAGGCTACCTTAAATGTTGCGTGGGCCGCAGTTAGCAAATGCTCCTTAAATGCTGCCTTAAAAATGATCAAGCCTGTTTGGATCACGAAATCTAAAATTATTTTAAGAATCATTTAATGAAAAATTATTTTATTTAATAGATTCTTAAAAATATTAAATTTTTGTGTTTGATTATATTGGTGAGAATATAAATTTTTTGTATTTAGTTAAAGGTAAAAAAAATTATTTAATTATTTATTTTACTATAATACCCTCCGTATTATTAGTTAATGTAAAATGAATAACACTTTATATAACTTATATTTAAATTAATTAATTATTTATTTATTTGGTCCTTTTTTATAAAGTTTTTGTTATGTAAATTATTTTGATTTAACAAACTATTACTATATTAAATTGATTTTGATTAATTAAAAATCATAAGGTCCATCTAATTATTGGTCCACTTGATTTTAAATTCATTTTTCTCTTAAATGTCAATTCATCAAAATAAGAAAAAAACAATGGCATTTTAAATTTAAGTGAACACTACATTTATTGATACCAATTTAGTTAAGAAATGGTACGTGAGACCTCAAATTTCAAGTACTATTAATTTTAATTAAATAATTGAGGATTAAGAAATATTTATAACTAATTTATAATTGATTTTATTTTAGGTTTTATGGTTAGTTAGTAAGGGGGTCCGACTGATTCCAGGAGGTTCGAATGAAGGTGAAAACTGCATGGATTCGATATTTGGAGTTGAAAAATGTTATGGTAAGAGTTTCACCCTTAATTTCAATTATTTGTTGCATATTTTGAAAAAATGTACAACAAATTAGAAAGTAACAGTTTAGTCCTTAGGCCATCAGAATTTTTGAAAATAACAGATAAATTAAAGGGAACCAGGACCCATGGATTATACCAAAAAATTCCTCATAAAATATAGTTTTAGAATATCTAGATAGATGGTGGAAAACTAAATGTGAAGATAGAAATTTACGCGATTTTACGATTAGGGTATTTTGGTAATTTCACCCTAAACCGGTATCCCAACTTCAACAAAAGCTTCACTAAACATTAGAGCAGACTAAATAGAGTTGATTTATGATTAAATAAAATATTTTGGAGTTTAGATGGACTATTTTCAACAAAATCAAACTTTAAGGGCCATTATGGAAGAAATTTTTAAATATAAGAGCAAAATAGTAATTTTACCCTTAAAAGTCAACATTTAATCATCCTCTCCAGCAGTTTCTCGTCCATATCTACTGGAAATAAACCCCAAACAGAAACTCCATTCACACCACCCTCCAAGAGAGAGAAAGTGGAAATAACTTGGAAAATAACCATTAGGTGCCGTTTGGTTTTAGGAATTTTAGATTACTAGTAGGAATTTTTTTTTTCCATAATCAAATTACCATGTTTGGTTTACATGGTTTTTTTCACACCGGGAATTTCATATTCCCAAAAGTACAAAGAGGGGAAAAATTGGGTGAAAAAATTCCCTCTTGTCTTAAGGTATTTTTTTTGGGGAAAAACTATTTTTATGCCTATTTTACCCTCCAATAATTATATTTTGTTTCCATTTTACCCCTAAACCTATCCAATATTAAAAGCATTGGTTTTTTCTTATTTTGATGAAGAGAAAAATGAATTTAAAATCAAATAGATCAATAATAAGATAGACCCTATGATTTTTGATTAATCAAAATCAATTTAATATAGTAATAGTTTGTTAAATCAAAATAATTTACATAACAAAAACCTTATAAAAAAAGGGACTAAATAAATAAATAAATGAGTATCTTAAATAAATAAATAAGTAATTAATTTAAATATAATTTATATCAAGTGTTATTCACTATACATCAACTAATAATACAGAGGGTATTATAGTAAAATAAGTAATTAAGTAATCTCACTTTCATTTAACCAAACACAGAAATCTTATATTCCCACCAATACAACCAAACACAAGAATTTAATATTCCCAGGAATCTGTCAAGTAAAATAATTTTTCGTTAAATAATTCATAAAGATAATCCTAAATTCCGCGAACCAAATGACCTCTTAAAGTCAAATATCTTCTTTACAAAAAGTATCTACTCATCTTTCTCTACTTTTCTACACCAAAATTAAGGTTAAGTCAACAAAAAATCAAACCCCAAGGTCTCCCCTTCCATTCGGCCAAGGTGAGTTTTGAAGAAAGTTGAAATTTTTCCATGGTTTCTTACTTATTACCATATGATTTAATGATTCCAATGCTACTTTAATTTGATTCATGCTTAAATAATGAAGTTGAGTGGTCAAGGGTTTTGGTCAACATTCATGAAGTATGAACATGGCAAAGTTTGATGGAATTTATGGTAGAATAATAAAGTAGAATTTATGACAAGTTTGAATTCAAGCTTAGATTAGTCAAATTTAGACGAAATCAATTTATTGGCCATTGAAGAAGGTTCGGCCATGGCTAGGAGGATTTGATTTTTATGCCATTCAATATGAAATTCATGTGGAAATAATGTAGAAAATTGATAAATTTAATTTAGGATTAAAAGGAGAATTTAATTTTGAAAAATAAAAATTTTAGAAAGGAAGGAAGCTTCTGACCTTGATGAAGGGGAGGCTGAGAATATGCCTATTTCAATGTCATTCAAGTGTTAAAATAATGTAGAAATTATTCTAAGAATTTTGGCGCAATCGAAATCAAAATCAAAATCGGAGTTATATAGCAAAAGATGGAATTTGGCACCGGTAGAAATTAGACTGTATTTAGTAAATTATACTGACAATTCATTAGCATTTAAATGGTTAAATATTATTTTAAATAAAGAATGGTGAATTTATCAATTTTAAATAAATATTTGCAGCC
Organism: Heritiera littoralis; assembly: GCA_031772115.1. NCBI lineage: Eukaryota > Viridiplantae > Streptophyta > Magnoliopsida > Malvales > Malvaceae > Heritiera > Heritiera littoralis. Next base: position 2,007,907 of record JAPDPK010000106.1, on the reverse strand, counting down.
TCTAAGCCCAAGAGTACTACCGGTGCCCGGGGATTAGATATCAAGAAAATAAAATGTAAGGGATGTTTGTACGATGCATAGGGATATGACATTGTATGTTTTGATGAGAATTGCAATTTATGGAAATTAAATAAATATTTTGGATTGAATGTTGAAACTGTGAACTGTGGTTGAAAGCTGATTTTGAGCAGGAGGGGTTAGGATTTTATAAACCGTTATACTGCTGAAAATTTTCAAAAGGAAATTATAATGTCCTAAATTATCATTTTGCCATAAATTTGATCATTTGATTTAAATGTTGGAAAATTTATATGATTCTGATTTAAAATATTTACGGAGAATTTATTTAATTTCTGATGGTTTTATTATGTCTGGCAATATATTGAATTTATATTGAATTTGTGATTTAATTGAATCGAATAAATTTCCTATAGTGGCTTTAGATACTGAAACACGACAAGTACTCCAAAGTACCTTCCATACCCCACCCAGTTACCTAACCCACTATAGTATCCTTCCGTGTAGATCATGCCATATTTAAATTCACGTTTGCCTATAAATATTCGTTTTATGAAAAATGGCATATAGGTTATGTTATATCAGCTTTCGTATAGATGTCTCTTACTGAGCACGTTTCGCTCACCCCTTTATTTTTCAATCCCAGATTTTTTGCAGTGAGTTCGGGTTTGCTATATCAGGAGGACATAATTCCAGTATTCCTTAGGCGATTTCATTAGTTCGTCGAGGTATACTTTGTATATTTTGTATGTTCAGATTTTTGTGCGGTACAACTTGATGTACATTAACTTGGGATGTAAATATAAATATTTATTGATGTAAATAGATTTTCGGATCCTGAGTTTGTATACAAATAAATAAATTTTACTTGGAGTTATTGACATTACAGACGAGTCCAACCTATTTTGTGTGAATTATATATGTGAAATTGGTAAATTAAACAGTATTTTGGACCGTGATAGTAAAGGTGGTATCAGAACAAGGTTAGCCTGATTTTTGTCAGTGTCTTTTGATTTGAAATAATAACATCCAAAGTAGTACTGTACGTATCTGAATATATAAATGAATTTGGGAGACTAAAATCCATTTCATGTGAATTGTTGTGGTGCAATATGTTGGATACGCAAGGAGGTACCGGACGGGGTAGGGGACGCCCCAGGTGTGTACAGCCCTCCCCAGAGCATACTCTGGAGCCATTGCTGAAGTCTGTTATCCCTCCACAGCCTGAGAGTCTAGATACTTGAATGTCCAGGCTGAAAAGAATAGTAACAGACTTAATCGAGAGTTTCATAAAGCACCGGCACCTAAGCTAGCACATCCTCTACCACCAGCGCACAGCCAGAGCTGCAACTACAGTCGGTACAGCCCCCGCTATAGCCTTAGCCCTAGATTCCAGAACAACCGAGGCGGGTTCCTGTTAGGGGTTGTGATGCGAATATGATTAAATAGTTTAAGAAATTGGATCCACTGAAGTTCAGAGGGGAAAAGGATCCGATGGCTACAGAGGAGTGGATTAATGAGGTGGAGAAGCTGTTCGACTATATGACTTGTTCAGAAATCGAGAAAGTCGGGTTGGCCAAATTTCTCTTGGTGGGCAATGCAGAGTATTGGTGGAAGTGCACCAGGACAGTTTTATCTGCTAAACACCCTGAGGTGACTTGGGAGGTGTTCTTATAGGCCTTTTTTAGGCAGTATATTTCGAGTACAGCATAAACTAAGATGAAGTCAAAATTTATGAGTCTGAAGCAGGGGACGATGACAGTAGATCAGTATGAGTCTCGATTTACTGTTTTAAGCCGTTTCGATCCAGAGCTAGGAGTGAGAAGCATAAGATCGAGCGGTTTGTATCAGGTCTTAAGATTTCTATTAGGAACAACTTAGCCCTGTTTGATATCTCTACCTGTGATGAGGTAGTCCGCCAGGCCCAGTTATGTGAGCAAAATTTTGAGGCTCATCAGGCGGAGTTTAGATTCAAGGCTAAAAGTAAAGGGAAGGAGAAGATTTGACGGGGCGACGATAGAGGTGACTTTAGGCCAACTAAGAGGCCTACCAGTATTGTGATCCAAGACAAACTTGCTGGAGATAGATCTACCAGACTAGCTAGCATGGGGAGACTTACTACTTCCCAGAGGGGCGCGCCTACCAGGTGTAAGCAGTGTGGTAGGTCGCACAGTGACAAACCTTGCTACTAGGCGATGGAAGCATGTTTTAAATGTGGACAGCGAGGTCAACTGATGAGAGATTGCCCTAAGGATAGGGAGGTAGTGCCAGCTATTCCAATAGCCCCAACAGCAGCTCCAGCAGCTAAGAAAGAGAGGGCGGCACCATCTGCACCGTGTAGAGCGACAGCAGTAGAAAAAGGCAAGCAGGCAGTGACACAAGGACGGGTGTATGCCTTAGATAAGGAGACTGCTGATGCTTCTTCAGATGTTATACGGGGTAAGATTTATATTTTTGATGTTATTGCTATTGCATTGATAGACCTTGGCTCCACGCATTTATTTATTTCCACTGCCTCTGCTGCTAAGATACCGGTGCAACCCGAACCTTTAGGATACTCATTGCAAATCACTACCCCATTTAAGGAGTCACAAATGACAAATGTAATATATCAGAATTGTAAATTAAAGGTAGGAGAAAAGGAGGCAGTAACTAACCTAGTTTCGTTAAATATGTACAATCTAGATGTAAGTTTAGGGATGGACTAGTTAGCTGCTAATTTTGTTAGTGTAAATTGCTACACTAAGTTTATAACTTTCTCCCGACCAGAAAAGTATATTGTAAAACTTTTTGTGTCGAAATGAAATTAAGCATTTTATCGAAATCCGTTCAATCTGAATTTGATTACTAAGTATTTGTTTGATTATTGAAGGGTTCATAGCTTATGTGGAGGATGTTGAAAAGAGGCGTCCTGAGTTACACAAGGTTTCAGTAGTCAGGGACTTCCTAGATGTGTTTTCGGATGATTTACCGGCACTTCTGCCCGATAGGGAGATTGAGTTTTCTATTGATTTAGTGCTCGGTATTGAGCCCATTTCTAAGCCCCTTATCGGATGGCACTGGTTGAGCTTGAAGAGCTCAAGAAGCAACTCTAAGAGTTACTTGATAAGGGTTTTATTTGTCCCAACGTATCTCCTTGGGGTGCACCAGTTCTATTTGTCTGGAAGAAGGATGGTAGCTGGCGACTTTGCATTGACTACCGGTTGCTAAATAAGGCTACTATTAAGAATAAGAATCCACTTCCTTGAATTGATGATTTATTTGATCAGCTCTGGGGTGCCCATGTATTTTCTAACATCGATCTGAGATCAGGGTATCATTAGCTGAAGATTCGGGAGAGTGATGTACCCAAGACAGCTTTCAGAACTCGGTACGGCCATTACAAGTTTTTGATAATGCCATTCGGGCTTACAAACGCCCCTGCAGCTTTTGTGAATATGATGAATGAGGTCTTCAAGCCTTATCTGAATAAGTTTGTCATCATGCTTATCGTTGATATTCTAATATATTCAAAGTCGCGTGAGGAACATGAGCGGCACCTGTACATAGTTCTACAGACCCTCAGGGACAGAAAGCTGTACGCTAAGTTCAGCAAATGTGAGTTCTGCCTGGATTAGATTACTTTCCTAGGTCATGTGGTCTCTAAAGATGGGGTGTCGGTTGATCCGTCCAGGATTGAAGCTATACTGCAGTGGGAGAGACCAAAGACTGTTATGGAGATACAGAGTTTTCTATGCATGGCCGGATACTATTGGAGATTCGTTGAGGGTTTTTCCAGACTTGTTGCTCCACTGACGTGTCTCATGCGCAAGGGTGTTAGATTCGAGTGGACGGATGCGTGTGAGCGTAGTTTTCAAGAGTTGAGTAGAAAGTACCTAGGGATGGTATCTTACATGATGGTTCAGGAATAAACGTTGTTGGAACAGTTTGCGAGCCTCAATCTAGATATTTCTCCTTCTGACAGGTTTGGATTAGTGGCAAGTTTTCGGATAGAACTGGGGTTAATGGATCAGATCAGGAATGCTCAGAGGGAGGATCGGAGATGCATTGAGATCGCCGGTCAGTTGCAGTTGGGGGTTCAGTCAGAGTATGTTATTGGAGTTGATGGCATTTTGAGGTTCTAGAACAGGATTTGTATTCTCGAAGAAAAGTAGCTACGAGAGTTAATTCTTGTGGAGGCACATAGTTTTAGGTACACCTTACACCCGAGCAGTAATAAGATGTATCAGAATCTGTGTAAGGTGTACTAGTGGACTAATATGAAGCGAGACATCGCGAAGTTTATTGCTAGATGGCTCACCTGCCAGCAAGTTAAAGTGGAGCATCAGAAACTAGCATGGTTACTTCAGCCCTGCAGATTTCGACATGGAAATGGGAGCACATCACCATGGATTTCATCATGGGTTTACCGAGGACCAAACAGAGTCATGATGCAATCTAGGTGATTGTAGATCTGTTGACAAAGTCCGCCCACTTCCTGGCTATTAAGTCCATAGATTCCTTAAGTGCCTTAGTCGATTTGTATGTTCGGGAGATCGTAAGGTTACATGGTGTTCCAGTGAGCATTCCTTCTGATCGAGATCCCAGATTCATATCTCTTTTTTTGGAGAGGTTTCAGGAAGCTATGAGATCTCATTTAATTTCAACACGGCTTTCCATCTGCAAACTGATGGTCAGTCTAAACTCACCATTCAGACGCTCGAGGATATGTTGAGAACCTGTGTATTAGATTTTAAAGGCTTTTGGGACAATCACCTTTCACTGGCAAAATTCGCCTACAATAACAATTATCATTCGAGTATGGGCATGGCACCTTATGAAGCACTATATGGTTGACATTGTCATTCCCCAATAGCATGGGAAGAAGTGGGCGATGGAAAGATTTTGGCTCCCGATTTGGTTGAGTAGGCTTCCAGGGATGTACAGTTGATTTGTGGCAGGTTGAAGACTGCTCAGAGTCGGCAGAAGAGTTACGCATATGTTAGATGCCAACCACTAGAATCTTCTATTGGTGATTCAGTATTCCTTAAAGTTTTGCCTTCAAAGGGAATCATGAGGTTCGAAAAGAAAGACAAGCTAAGTCCTCGTTACATCAGACCTTTCGAGATACTTGACCAAGTGGGAGATATGGCATGTCAGCTGGCTTTAACCCTGGAGCTTTTTGGTGTACACAATGTCTTCCACATGTCCATGCTCAGAAAGTATCATCCAGATCCGTCCCACGTGGTTCAGTATGAACCACTGGAGATCCGGAAGATATAAGTTACGTGGAGAGACCGATTCGAATTATGGATTGGAAAGATTAGGTGTTGCAGACGAAGACGATACCTCTGGTGAAGGTTCTCTGGCAGTACCATACTAAGGAGGAAGCTCCTTAGGAGTTGAAGAGCCTTATGAAAGAAAAGTATCCAAAGTTATTTGTCGATTAGGTCCGATCAAATTTGGAGAACCAAATTTCTTAAGGTGAGGGGAAATGTGAGACCTCAAATTTCAAGTACTGTTTAATTCTAATTAAATAATTGAGGATTAAGAAATATTTATAATTAATTTATAATTGATTTTATTTTAGGTTTTATGGTTAGTTAGTAAATGGGCTCCACTGATTCCCGGAGGATTGGATGAAGGTGAAACTGCATGGATTCAATATTTGGAGTCGAAAAATGTTATAGTAAGACTTTCATCCTTAATCTCAATTATTTTTGCATATTTTGAAAAAATGTGCAACAAATTAGAAAATGACGGTTTAGTCCTTAGGCCGTTAGAATTTTCGAAAACAACATATTAATTAAAGGGAACCAGGACCTATGGATTATACCAAATAATTCCTCATAAAATATAGTTTTAGAATATCTAGATAGATGGTGGAAAACTAAATGTGAAGATAGAAATTTACGTGATTTTATAGTAAGGGGTATTTTGGTAATTTCACCCCAAATCGGTATTCGAACTTCAACAAAAGCTTCACAAAACATTAGAGCAAGCTAAATAGAGTTGATTTATGATTAAATAAAATATTTTGGAGTTTAGATAGACTATTTTCAACAAAGTCAAACTTTAAGGGCCATTATGAAAGAAATCTTTAAGTATATGGGTAAAATGGTAATTTTGCCCTTAAAAGTCAGCATTTAATCATCCTCTCCAGCAGTTTCTCGTCCATATCTGCTGGAAATAAACCCCGAACAGAAACTCCATTCACGCCACCTTCCAAAGAGAGAGAAAGTGGAAATAACTTGGAAAATAACTATTAAAGTCAAATATCTTCTTCACAAGAGTATTCTACTCATCTTTCTCTACTTTTCGACACCAAAATTAAGGGTTAAGTCAACAAAAAACCAGACCCCAAGGTCTTCCCTTCCATTCGGCCAAGGTGAGTTTTGAAGAAAGTTGAAATTTTTCCATGGTATGATTCCCATGCTTCTTTAATTTGATTCATGCTTAAATCATGAAGTTGAGTGGTCAAGGGTTTTGGTCAACATTCATGAAGTATGAACATGGTGAATTTTGATGGAATTTATGGTAGAATAATGAAGTAGAGTTTATGACAAGTTTGAATTCAAGCTTAGATTAGTCAAATTTAGACAAAATCAATTTATTGGCCATTGAAGAAGGTTCGGCCATGGCTAGGAGGATTTGATTTTTATGCCATTCAATATGAAATTCATGTGGACATAATGTAGAAAATTGATAAATTTAATTTAGGATTAAAAGGAGAATTTAATTTAGAAAAATAAAAATTTTAGAAAGGAAGGAAGCTTTTGACCTTGATGAAGGGGAGGCTGAAAATACGCCTATTTCAATGTAATTCAAGCGTTAAAATAATGTAGAAATTACTTTGAGAATTTTGGTGCAATCGAAATTGAAATCAGAGTTATATAGCAAAAGTTGAAATTTAGCACCGATAGAAATTAGACTGCATTTAGTAAATTATACTGACAATTCATTAGCATTTAAATGGTTAAATATTCTTTTAAATAAAGAATAATGAATTTATCAATTTTAAATAAATATTTGCAGCCTCTAAGCCCGAGAGTACTACTGGTGTAGGAGGATCGGATACCGAGAAAATAAAAGGGAAGGTATGTTTGTACAATGCGTAGGGATATGACATTGCATGTTTTGATGAGAATTGCAATTTATGGAAATTAATAAATATTTTGGATTGAATGTTGAAACTGTGAACTGAGGTTGAAATCTGATTTTGTGCAGGAGGGGTTAGGATTTTATAAACCGTTATACTGCCAAAAATTTTGTAAAGGTAATTATACAGTCCAAAACTATCATTTTGCCATAAATTTGATCTATGATAAGTTGGATTTATAAGATTGATTTTATATTTTTAGAAATGAATTTATATAATTAAATCACAAATTCATGATATTGCCTTATGTTTGCTAATCAATTTTAGATTTATCTGTGTTTTAATATTTTCTATCATTGTGAGATTTATATTGAATATTTGTTAATTTAATATTGTTTGATAAATATATTTTGTGAAATAATATCATTGATTTTATGATTTGTGATTATTTGATCATATGAAATTATTTAAGACAAGTCTATTTAAATTTTCCTCAATCAGCTACTATGAAAAATGTGATTAAATGTTCTTGAGATTGTTGGCCCCTTAGCTACCTTCGGGTACATTCATTTCTATTCTGTTCTGATTGCTGTTGACTTTAGCCCAGTCTTCTAGCTCCCACAAGAGACACTTGGCTAGTGCTCCCACTATGGCCCCCTGACTATGGCCATATGTCTATTATAGTGCATGTGTCTATTGGGTGTAGCCTAGTCTCCATTAAACTTATACTGGGGTGGTAAATCATTGGCTAACTTAGATCCCAATTTGATTTGTATATCTGGATTTGATTTATTCATAAGATATGCTCCATGATTTGAATTACATACCTTGGAAATGATCATTTGATTTAAATGTTGGAAAATTTATATGATTCTGATTTAAAATGTTTACAAAGAATTTATTTAATTTCTGATGGTTATATTATGTCTGGCAATATATTGAATTTATATTGAATTTGTGATTCACTCGAATCGAATAAATTCCCTATAGTGGCTTTGGATACTAGAACACGACAGGTACTCCAAAGTACCTTTCATACTCCAAGCGGTTACCTAACCCACTATAGTATCCTTCCGTGTAGATCGTGCCATATTTTATTCATATTTTAAATTCACGTTTGCCTATAAATTTCATTTTATGAAAAATGGCATATAAGTTACATTATTTTAGCTTTCGTATAGATGTCTCTTACTGAGCACATTTCGCTCATCCCTTTATTTTTTACTCCCAAATTTCTTCCAGTGAGTCCGAGTCTGCTATATCAGGAGGACCTGATTCCGGTATTCCTTAAGCGTCTTCATCAGTTCGTCGAGGTATACTTGGTATATTTTGTATGTTCAGATTTTTGTACAGTACTACTTGATGTACATTAACTTGGGATATAAATATAAATATTTTGTTAATGTAAATAGATTTTCGGATCCTAAGTTTGCATACAAATAAATAAATTTTACTTGGAGTTATTGACACTACAGACGAGCCCAACCTATTTTGTGTGAATTATATATGTGAAATTGGTAAATTATACAGTATTTTGGATTGTGACATGTTATTTTGATACATGCAAACTTGTAAACTATATTTAGATTTAATAAAATTAAGTATTATGTTGTAATTAAGAAAGAGTTTTTAATAGCCTAAAAAAAGGGTTTTTAATAAGTGTTTTATTTAGGGTTGTAATTTTTAACAAGTCCAATGGTATAATTACATTTAAATTATTTATTTAAGTATTTGAGGTGTTTATTTATTTATTTTAATATATAAATAATTATCTAGGATGTAATAACTTTGATAGTAAAGGGTAAAGTTGACCCAAATGAAAAGATGTTAAGGATAAAATTGGAACAAAAAAAGAATTCCCAAGAGAAAATAAAAATACCTCAAGGGGAGAGGGTATTGTTTTCCCCTATTTTCTCCTTTTTTGACATTGTTGGAATCTCAGATTCCTGATGAGGAAAAAAATTATTTAACCAAACGAGGTTAAATAATTACAAAAAATAAAATTCTTGGAAGTAATCTTAAATTTCGTGAACCAAACGCCCTCTCAGGTTAGCAGTACAAATGATTATGCCCTTGAAAATTTATTTTCAGGAGTGTAAAATGAACAATCAGACTCAATGACATTTAGGCTCCGTTTGGTTCGCGTAAAATGACTTTCAGAAAATGATTTTTGTAAAATGATTTCTGAAAATTTGATTTTCTGGAAAAACTAATATTTTTTGTTGTTTGGTTGATATGCTGAAAAATATTTTATATTGCTTGTTGTTTTAACTCAATATAGATTAAGTTGAGTTTCAGTGGAGCCTTTTTTCTTAACAGTGACATAGGTTTAGAAATTGTTTTCCCTTTTGAAAATGGTAAGACAATTTCTCAAAATCCTTAAAGATTTTTCATTGACCGAATTTCATTTTTCGTTGACCGAAAATGTTTTATAAGTACCAAATACTGAAAAATGTGAAAAATATTTTCTGAAAAATAAAATTCGTGTACCAAACGGAGCCTTAAAAATGGGCTACATTTTCTTAAATCGATTTGGCTTTTATGTGAGTCGAACCAGCCCATGGCTCAATTTGTTTTTTATTCTTTTCTTAAAAAGATTAAAAATAAAAAATTGAATATCTCTGTATTAGCCAACAAAAACAAAACAAAACAAAAAAGTTAGCCATGATATCTAATAAGCATAGTTATTAAATTAAGATATGTATAGTGAGTCGAAATTTTATTTTTGAGAATCTAGTAACAAGTATCATATCGTAAGATACAGATAAAATTTTTAATCATAAATAATATATATACATGTAAAAATAAATATATTTGAGTATTTGATATTTTCAAAATTTCCTTATGTACCAATATTAAAAAAATAAAAAAAATGTAAATGAATAAAAATTATTTACATGGTTTATTACTTTATTAATTGAATTTTTCATGTTTCTTATACAATAATAAAATATTAAGATAAGTTGATGATTTATTCAAAAAAGTTTATGTGCTCAAATTTTAATTTTTAATAAATTTAAATGGGACAAAACTATTTTTTTCATTAAAAATTTTTATCTTTGGGAGGTAAATTTAATATTTTTATTAAGATTATAAATTTATCTATATATTTTTAGGAGTAAATATTATCAAATTAATTGTTTAGGTAAATTTGAATAAAATTTAGTCATTACATTATTTACAATAGAATTTAGGAGTAAATATAATAAATTTAGTGTTTAGGTAATTTTGGATAAAATTTAGTATTTAAATAATTTACAATAAAATGTTGGAGTAAATATTATAAAATTTAGTATTTAGGTGATTTTGAATAAAATTTAGTAATCAAATTATTTACAATAAAATTTAGGAGTAAATATTACAAAATTAATTGTTTAGATAATTTTGAATAAAATTTATTAATTAAATTATTTACAATAAAATTTAGGAATAAATTTGGGAGTTAAAAGGAATCCAATCAACGAGAGGCTGACACCTGTTGTTTTTTAATATATATATTTTTTATTCCAAGAGAAGCAACACTACAAGGCATACTTATTAGCTTTTGAACTCCACTTTCATACATGTAAACGGAATGGAACAGAACGGCATATGTACAAGAATCAAATCAACATATATTAAAAATTCCAATTTTCCACCCAAGAGCACGTAGATTAACTGGCAGGGGGTTGTTCTAACTTAACCAGAGGTCTCGAGTTCGAGTCCCTGGGTATGCAGCTGTGTTAAAACTCTTGAGGGAGAGCTTTGCAGCCCTTTGGGTCCTGCCTGGCTCGAATCCGGAGTAGTTTTATACCAAAGGTATGGGGATACCGGATGGTCTAGACTAAAAAAAAAATTCCAATTTCCCAAAACATTTTTACTTAAAAATAAAGCAGTAATTTTTTTCGCAAAAAAAAAAGGCAAAAAAACAAAAACTATTTTGTATGCTATTGATTGGAATAAAAATAAATTGGTGTCACCCTATTATAATTAAAAAAATACAACAAAAAGGTTTCTCACAAAAAAAAATCATACTAAAAAAATCAAAAAAGATTTATTTGTTAGCTTAGTATATCCTTAATCTTATCTTCTCAAAGTCATACTCAATAAAAAGGTTTTTTTTATTTTTTAAAATTTTAATCCATTTAATGTTGCCATAAATAATTTCAATAATGTTTTATTTATTATTAATTTTATTTTTTTAGAGTTAAAGCATTAAAAAAATTGTTGTCATGTTGTTGTTCTTAGATTTATATGTGATAGTTTTTCTATTTGGAAAATATTTTATTTTTTCTTAATGTTAAAATACAAAAAAAAAATATGAAGAGAGGAGAGACAGAAAATGAGAAGTTCAAACCAAAAAATTGAAAAGAATTAAATCAAATATTCACAATTTTATCTTTTATATATACTAATACTACTATTATTTTCCCTTAAAGTCAAAAAACAAAAAAAATGAAGAGAATGACATGAAAAATTGAGAGAGAAAAGAATGAAAAATTCAAACAAAGTTTTTTGTAAATAATTAAATCAAATATTCAAAAATAGGGTCTAAACTTTTCCAAATTTTGAATGAAATACCTTAAATATTTGGTTTGCTAAAATATCAATTCAAATACTAAAATTAAAATGCCAAATATCAAAAAAAATTTAAATCAAATTATAATTACATTTTTTATATCAATAATTATTCAAAATCTAAAAATTGCAAAAACTATAAGAATCTAATAATTACAAATAATATAAATATTCAAAAAATATAAAATTATGGAATAAGACAAGAAATTCCAAAAAATAATAATTTTTTTTAAATTAAACACAAAAGGAAATTAAAAAATAAATTTATTGTTAAAAAAATTTAAAATTTCTTTGAATATGAATATCGAATGTTATAAAAAAGCAAATCATGTAAAAAATAAATAATTTCAATATTAATAGCTCAAAGAGAGCCGAAAGAAAGAAAAAGTGAATATGAGTATCAATCTAATCTAAATTTATCCACAAACTAACAAATTTGAATCAAACTCAATAACTATTTAAAATTTTCTAACTCATTTTTTTATTTTGGTCTGTTTAATCTTCTAATATTGTGTTAAAATTTTAAATTAATTTTTGCAAAAAGGATAAGAATAAAAAATAAATAAAATGATTAATTGATAAATTAAATATTATTATTTTAATTTAAAAAATTATATTTTAAAATAATTATTTTGAATATTATTTATTTAGAAAAGATTCAATGCAAAGCAAAGGCAGCATACGAGTATAAGATAAATACCAGGAAGTTTAATGCTGAAGGTTTAGGACGTTAACTCCACGACTTCTTGTTCTGTTGAATGCTGTCAGGCAAGTGTAAATGTTGCCTGGGCCGCAGTTTAATGCTGCCTTAAAAAGCTGTCAGGTTTCCAAATGCTACCTTAAATGTTGCGTGGGCCGCCGTTTGCAAATGCTACCCTAAATGCTGCCTTCAAAACTGTCAGGTTAGCAAAATGTTACCTGGCAGTACAAGTGATTACTGATTATGCCCCTGAAAATTTATTTTTACGAGTGTAAAATGGACGGATCTAACTCAATGACACTTAAATGGGTGACATTTTTCTTAGATCGATCCGGCTTTTATGCGAGTCGAATCAGCTCATGGTTCAATTTATTTTTTATTCTTTTCTTACAAAGATTAAAAATAAAAAATTATTCATTTCCTGTTAACCAAAAATAAAAAAATAAAAAAATTATTTGTTCAAATTTGAATATCTATGTATTAACCAACAAAAACAAAACAAAACAAAAAAGTTAGCTAGGATATCTAATAAGCATAGTTATTAAATCAAGATATGTATAATGAATAAAAATTTTATTTTTGAGAATCGAGAAATAAGTATCATATTGTAAGATACAGATAAAATTTTTAATCATAAATAATTTATACATGTAAAAATAAATATATTTGAGTATTTGATATTTTCAAAATTTCCATATGTACCAATATAAAAAAATAAAAAATATATGTGCATGAATATAAAATTATTTAAATGGTTTATTAATTTATTAATCTAATTTTTCGCGTTTCTTATACAATTGTAAAATATTTTAAGGTTTAATAGCCAAATAAGTCCTCAACCTTTAGTCCAAAATGAAATTCAGCCATCAACGTTTTATCGCGTGACATTCAGTCTATAAACTTTTATTTCGATAAAAATAAACCCTCAACTTTTTAAAATTATGCAATTAAGTTCAAATCCGGTAAATGACACTAACTGCCGTTAGTATATCTAACATGAAAGCTGACGTGGATAGCTTAATTGGCTGCCACATGTGCAATACTAACGGGAGTTAGTGTCATTTAACATATTTGGATTTAATTGCATAATTTTAAAAGGTTGAGGATTTATTTCCATTGAAATAAAAGTTTATTGACTGAATTTCACGCAATAAAACGTTAAGGGATGAATTCCATTTTGAGTTAAAGGTTGAGGGCTTATTTAGCTATTAAGCTAAATATTAAAATAAGTTGATGATTTATTCAAAAAAGTTTATATGCTTAAATTTTAATTTTTAATAAATTTAAATGGGACAAAACTATTATTTTCATTAAAATTTTTAAATTTTGGGAGGTAAAATTAATTTTTTATTAAAATTTTAAATTTATCTATATATTTTTAGGAGTAAATATTATCAAATTAATTGTTTAGGTAAATTTGAATAAAATTTAGTAATTACATTATTTACAATAAAATTTAGGAGTAAATATTATAAATTTACTGTTTAGGTAATTTTGGATAAAATTTAGTAATTAAATAATTTACAATAAAATGTTGGAGTAAATATTATAAAATTTAGTGTTTAGGCGATTTTGAATAAAATTTAGTAATCAAATAATTTACAACAAAATTTAGGAGTAAATATTACAAAATTAATTGTTTAGGTAATTTTGAATAAAATATAGTAACTAAATTATTTACAAGAAAATTTAAGAGTAAATGTTATAAATTTAGCGTTTAGGTAAGTTTGGATAAAATTAAGTAATTAAATTATTTACAATAAAATTTAGGAATAAATTTGGGAGTTAAGAGGAATCCAGTCAAGGAGAGGCTGACACCTGTTGTTTTTTAATTTTTTTATTCCAAGAGACGCAACACTACAAAGCATGCATATTAGCTTTTGAACTCCACTATTTCTTACATGCAAACGGAATGGAACAGAACTACATATTTACAAGAATCAAATCAACATATATTAAAAAATCCAATTTCCCAAAATATTTTTACTTAAAAATAAAGCAGTAATTTTTTTCGCCAAAAAAAAGGCAAAGTATACAAAAACCAATTTGTATGTTATTGATTGGAACAAAAAAATAAAAATAAATTGGTGTCACCCTATTATAATTAAAAAATACAACAAAAAGGTTTCTCACCAAAAAAAAATCATGCTAAAAAAATCCAAAAAGATTTATTTTTTTAGCTTAGTATATCCTTAATCTTATCTTCTCAAAGTCATACTAAATAAAAGGTTTATATTTTTAATTTTTTAAAATTTTAATCCATTTAATGTTGTCATAAATAATTTCAATAAAATTTTGATTTATTATTAGTTTTAATTATTTAGAATTAAAACATTAAAACGAATTGTTGCCATGTTGTAGTTCTTAGATTTATATGTGATAGTTTTTCTATTAAGAAAATATTTTATTTTTTCTTAATGTTAAAATACAAAAAAAATATTAAAAAAAATATGAAGAGAGGAAAGGTGGAAAATGAGAAGTTCAAACAAAAAAATTGAAAAGAATTAAAACAAATATTCACAATTTTATCTTTTATATATACTAATACTATTATTGTTTTCCCTTAAAGTCAAAATACCAAAAAAAAAATGAAGGGAACCCGTCTGAAAAATTGAGAGAGAAAAGAATGGAAAATTCAAACAAAGTTTTTTGTAAAAAATTAAATCAAATATTAAAAAATAGGATCTAAATTTTTCCATTAAATACCTTAAATATTTGGTTTGCAAAATATCAATTCAAATACTAAAATTAAAATACCAAGTATCCAAAAAATTTAAATCAAATTATAATTACTTTTTTTAATATCTATAATTATTCAAAATCTAAAAATTGCAAAAACTATAAGAATCTAATAATTACAAATAATATAAAAATTCAAAAAAATATAAAATTATAGAATAAGACAAGAAATTCCAAAAATAATAATTTTTTAAAATTAAACAGAAAAGGAAATGAAAAAAATAAATTTACAGTTCAACAAACCAAACATGTCATAAGTTTTTTTGTTTCACATAGGTCATGTTTGAGTCTTTACTATGGTACTTATTATTGGTATTTTTAGTATGTAGATACCTAATTTTATCCGAAACAATAAATGTATTTGGATCGAGTCTCATTTCAACCTTAGTAATAAATTCGATTTAATCATATGTTTAAATTGAAAAACAAACTTTGAGCGAAATAGTGTTGAAAAATTAATTTAAAATTTGAATCAATTAAAGTATTGTGAAATTGAATTTTGTCTTCCAAGATCGATTACAAATTTGTCATAAATAATTAGGCCTTTTCCTTGAATTGTTAAAATTAATTGAGCTGAAGCCCAAGATCCAAAGAACCCAAATTGATTAAAGTTGGGTTGTTAAAGCTAAAGCTCTTGGCCCATAAATTTTAATTTTGATTTATTGAATTAGTATTAAAATTAAAATAAAAGAAGAAAAAAGAAGAGGAGAGGTTGTGTCGGTGCCGACACCGGCCTAGAGGTTTGCTAGTCACCCTAACTAGCCCTGCCATATCCACCAACCCATTGAAAAACACCATTTGCAATTAAAAGTCATCTGCAAATGGATCATAATCCCTAAATCGCAGGGATTTGATCCATTTTTGTTGACTGAAAATACACGTTAAGAGCCACTCGAACGAGATGAAGAAGGCATGGGGGATAGACGAGAGGCCAAAGGGGAATTCGGCAAAAGGAATCCACACACTTCCTCCACAGAACCCTCATACAAAGCCATCATCGAGACAAGCTTCAAGCTGCCACCCAAACCTCAGTGCACCCTCCATCCAAGCACTAATTGAGCCATCACTAGCAACCAAAATCCAAAGCAAACACCACTAAAAACCCCAAAAGCCCTTACTGCCTCCATACTTTAATTCGACCTCACGCTCAAGAAGGTCACAACCCAATCTTGACCCAGAGGACACGGAATCATTTGAAACCGTGTCTTCACTCAACTAAAAAATTCACCATTTTGCAACACTCTTGAACTGATGTTTTTTATTCGTTCGTTTGTTAAGGAGTGCATTCGTATTCGTTAAGGAGTGTGTTCATGTTCGTTCATTTGTTTGGTAGAGATTGTTCGTTAATGTTCCTGAACAGTTCACGAACATGTAAACGAACGCGTTCGTGAACATATAAACAAACACGTTGATGAACGCGTTCGCGAACATGTAAACGAACGCATTGACGAACGTGTTTGCGAACATGTAAACAAACGCGTTTATGAACACATGTTCATGAACAAGTATTCATAAGAACAAACTAAATATTAAATATTAAAAATCTTATATAAAGATTAAATTCCACATGTAAATTGAAATCATCTAATAAAAATCTTAAATACAACTTAAGTCAACAATGTTTTATTAAAATTGATAATTACTATTTTAAGTAAAATTTATATTATACACATATACATATATATATATTCAAGTATCATATATATGTGTGTGTATACACAAATATGTGTAACATATATATGTAAATGGTCAGTGGATAAGATCATATGAATGAAATCTTAACTTATTATGAGACTTTTATTAATTTAATTTCAGTACATTATGTTTAAAATTTTAAAAAAATAATTATTTTAAGTATAATTAACTAATTTAAATTTATAATTATTTTATAACTATATTTTATTAATTTTTTAAACCAACAAAGTTATATTGTATAAATATATATTAAAAATTATGTACTAATTTTTTTAAGTTAATATCTTAAAAATAGGGTATACTAGAAATAAACCCGCGCGATGCTATGGGTCTATTTTTATTTTGCAATTTTTAAAGTTAATAAAATTGATTATTAGATAAAAGTTATTGGTCATAAAAATATTTATTTCCTTCATATTGTTTAGTACAAAAGAAAAACATGTTTACTAAGGATAGAGTTTATATATCAAACAAAATGTCAAAAAATAATTTTTTGAGAAAATTGGATTAGCTTGAATTAAAAGAAATGCACAATACTTAAGTTAAATAGTGCGACAAACAAATAATCTGTACTAGAAACAAACAAATTAAGATAATTATGCTATAACAATAAAAAGTAAAAGCACCAAAATATTTATAGGCATAGTAGTTTAGACAATTTAACTAATAAGTAAAAAAAATTAGCTAAGAATGTTTTGTTCATAGAAAAATTAGCTAAGAATGCTTTGTTCATATTATTAATCAAGTGTAAAATTTTAAACCCATATGTAAGCATTTTTATTTTAAGAATAGCTAATTGAATTATTTATATTTACTACAAAGTACAATATGCAAAGTAAAATTTTTTTTTGAAAAAGTTAGAAGTCAAAACCCTTTCATATAATAATTTTCATTCGAAAGCAAAATATATGCAAGTAAAAAAAACAAATAGATAAAAATATAAAGTAATACCATAAACCAATAATAGAGGGCTGGATTAAAAAGAGTTAAAAAGCCATACAAAAAACATGTTAACGATTTAACTAAAAAATTTGTTGAGAAAACAAAATAAAAGGACCTAAGTAAAAAAAAAAATTTGTTGAGGGCAAAAAATAAATAAATGGACAAGTGTCACACTATGGGAGATGAGGAGACAAAAATATATATATACTAGTCACAAACCTGTGCGATGCTGCGGGTCTATTTTTATTTTGCAATTTTTAAAGTTAGTAAAATTGATTATTAGATAAAAGTTATTGGTCATAAAAATATTTATTTCCTTCATATTGTTTAGTACAAAAGAAAAACATGTTTACTAAGGATAAAATTTATATATCAAACAAAATGTCCAAAAAATAATATTTTGAGAAAATTGTATTAGCTTGAATAAAAAAATACACAATACTTAAGTTAAATAGTATGACAAACAGATAATCTGTTCTAGAAACAAACAAATTAAGATAATGATGCAATAATAATAAAAAGTAAAATCACCAAAATATATATACAGCACAGTGGTTCAGATAATTTAACGAAAAAGTAAAAAAATTAGCTAAGAATGTTTTGTTCATATTATTAATCAAGTATAAGGTTTTAAACCCATCTATAAGCATTTTTATTTTAAGAATAACTAATTGAACTATTTATATTTACTACAAAGTACAATATGCAAAGTAAAAGTATTTTTTTTTTGAAAAAGTTAGAGGTAAAAACCATTTCATATAATAATTTTCATTCGAAAGCAAAATATATGCAAGTAGAAGAAGCAAATAGATAAAAATATAAAGTAATAACATAAAACAATAATAGAGGACTGGATTAAAAAAAGTTAAAGAGTCATACAAAAAACATGTTAAGGATTTAACTAAAAAAATTGTTAAGAAAAAAAAATGTTGAGAAAACAAAATAAAAAGACCTAAGTAAAAAAAAATTGTTGAGAGCAAAAAAAAATAAATGGACAAGTGTCAGTCAAAGGATAGTGAGGAGACAAATATATATATATATATATATATATGTATATGTATAGATATATGTATAGATATATGTATAGATATATTATATAACTTATATAATATAAGTAATTTTAGTATTTTAATAAATAACAAACGAACAATAAACAAACATAAAAGAACGAACAACAAATGACATTTTAAACGAACGAACAACAAACGAACAATAAATGACACTTCAAACGAACGAACAATAAACGAACATAAACGAGCATGTTTTCGAACAAAAACGAACGAATCATACATCTGTTCATGTTCGATTTGTTTAACAAACGAACACTAAAATGTTGTTCGTGTTCGTTCGTTAAGCTTAATAAACGAACAAAAACCGAACGAATTCACGAATGGTTCGTCGAATGTTCTGTTCATTTACACTTTTAACAGTCCAATCATTATCTTGTGAAATTAGTGAAAAAAGCACAGTAAATATCTAAATTCAGCATGTGACATAAAAGGAATCTAATCAAGGAGAGGCTGACATGTGTTGGTTTTTTTTTAATATTTTTTATTCCAAAAGAAGCAACACTACAAGCCTACAAGGCATACATATTAGCTTTCGAACTCCATTATTTCGTACATGTAAACGGAATGGAACAGAACTGCATATATACAAGAATCAAATAAATATATATTAAAGAATCCAATTTCCCAAAACATTTTTACTTAAAAATAAAGCGGTAATTTTTTTCGCCAAAAAACAAAGGCAAAGAAAACAAAAACTAATCTGTATGCTATTGATTGGAATAAAAAAATAAAAATAAATTGGTGCCACCCTGTTATAATTAAAAAATACAACAAAAAGGTTTCTCACAAAAAAAAAAAAACTCACACTAAAAAAATCAAAAAAAGATTTTTTTAGCTTAGTATATCCTTAATCTTATCTTCTCAAAGTCATACTCAATAAAAGGTTTTTTTTTTAAAATTTTTTTAAAATTTTAATCCATTTAATTTTGTCATAAATAATTTCAATAATTTTTTATTTATTATTAGTTTTATTTTTTTAGAATTAAAACATTAAAAAAATTGTTGTCATGTTGTTGTTCTTAGATTTGTATGTGATAGTTTTTCTATTTAGAAAATATTTTATTTTTTCTTAATGTTAAAATACAATAAAATAAAAAAAAACAAATATGAAGAGAGGAGAGACAGAAAATGAGAAGTTCAAACAAAAAAATTAAAAGGAATTAAATCAAATATTCACAATTTTATCTTTTATATATACTAATACTACTATTATTTTCCCTTAAAGTCAAAATACAAAAAAATGAAGAGAATGATATGAAAAATTGAGAGAGAAAAGAATGAATTCAAACAAAGTTTTTTTTTGTAAAGAATTAAATCAAATATTCAAAAATAGAGCCTAAACTTTTCCAAAATTTGAATGAAATACCTTAAATATTTGGTTTTGCAAAATATCAATTCAAATACTAAAATTAAAATGCCAAATATCCAAAAAAATTTAAATCAAATTATAATTACATTTTTTATATCTATAATTATTCAAAATCTAAAAATTGCAAAAACTATAA
The DNA here is from genome assembly GCA_031772115.1 of Heritiera littoralis. Lineage (NCBI taxonomy): Eukaryota > Viridiplantae > Streptophyta > Magnoliopsida > Malvales > Malvaceae > Heritiera > Heritiera littoralis. Next base: position 1,987,603 of record JAPDPK010000106.1, on the reverse strand, counting down.
GAATCTAATAATTACAAATAATATAAAAATTCAAAAAATATAAAATTATGGAATAAGACAAGAAATTCCGAAAATAATAATTTTTTAAAATTAAACAAAAAAGGAAATTAAAAAAAATTAGCGTAAAAAAATTTAAAAATTCTTTGAATATGAATATCAAGTGTTATAAAAAAGCAAATCATGTAAAAAATAAATAATTTTAATATTAATCGCTTAAAGAGTGCCGAAAGAAAGAAAAAGCGAATATGAGGATCAATCTAATTTAAATTTATCAACAAACTAACAAATTTAAGTCAAACTCAATAACTATTTAAAATTTTTTAACTGATCTTTTTATTTTGATCTGTTTAATTTTTAAATATTGTGTTAAAATTTTAAATTAATTTTCGCAAAAAGGATAAGAATAAAAAATAAATAAAATGATTAATTGATAAATTAAACATTATTATTTTAATTTAAAAAATCATATTTTAAAATAATTATTTTGAATATTATTTATTTAGAAAAAATTCAATACGAAGCAAAGGCATCATACGAGTATAAGATAAATACCAGGAAATTTAATGCTGAAGGTTTAGGACGTCAACTCCACGACTTCTTGTACAGTTGAATGCTGTCAGGCAAGTAAATGCAGCACTTAAATGTTGCCTGGGCCGCAGTTAATGCTGCCTTAAATGCTGTCAAGTTACCAAATGCTACCTTAAATGCAGCTTTAAAAACTGTCAGATTAGCAAATGTTACCTAGCAGTACAAGTGATTATGCCCCTCAAAATATAATTTTAGGAGCGTAAAATGAACAGATCGGACTCAACGACCTTTAAACGGCCTACATTTTTAGGAGTGAAAAACGGATAAATCGAACTCAATGACATTAAATGGGTTACGTTTTCTTAGATCGATCCGGCTTTTATGCGAGTCGAATCAGCTCATGGCTCAATTTATTTTTTATTCTTTTCTTACAAAGATTAAAAAAAAAATTTTGTTCAAATTTGATTATCTGTGTATTAACCAACAAAAACAAAACAAAAAAGTTAGCTAGGATATCTAATAAGTATAGTTATTAAATCAAGATATATATAATAAATTAAAATTTTATTTTTGAGAATCGAAAAATAAGTATCGTATTATAAGATACAGTTAAAGTTTTTAATCATAAATAATATATATACATATAAAAATAAATATATTTAATATTTGACATTTTCAAAATTTCCATATGTACCAATATAAAAAAAATTTAAATTTAATTTTTAATAAATTTAAATGGGACAAAACTATTATTTTCATTAAAATTTTTAAATTTTGGGAGGTAAAATTAATTTTTTTATTAAAATTTTAAATTTATCTATATATTTTTAGGAGTAGATATTATCAAATTAATTGTTTAGGTAAATTTGAATAAAATTTAGGAGTAAATATTATAAATTTAGTGTTTAGGTAATTTTGGATAAAATATAGTAATTAAATAATTTACAATAAAATGTTGGAGTAAATATTATAAAATTTAGTGTTTAGGTGATTTTGAATAAAATTTAGTAATCAAATTATTTACAATAAAATTTAGGAGTAAATATTACAAAATTAATTGTTTAGGTAATTTTGAATAAAATATAGTAATTAAATTATTTACAATAAAATTTAAGAGTAAATCTTATAAATTTAGTGTTTAGGTAAGTTTGGATAAAATTAAGTAATTAAATTATTTACAATAAAATTTAGGAATAAATTTGGGAGTTAAGAGGAATCCAGTCAAGGAGAGGCTGACACCTGTTGTTTTTTTATTTTTTTATTACAAGAGAGGCAACACTACAAAGCATACATGTTAGCTTTTGAGCTCCACTATTTCATACATGGAAACGGAATGGAACAGAACTACATATTTACAAGAATCAAATCAACATATATTAAAAAATCCAAATTCCCAAAATATTTTTACTTAAAAATAAAGCAGTAATTTTTTTCGCCAAAAAAAAGGCAACGAATACAAAAACTAATTTGTATGCTATTGATTGGAACAAAAAAATAAAAATAAATTGGTGTCACCCTATTATAATTAAAAAATACAACAAAAAGTTTTCTCACAAAAAAAAAACTCATACTAAAAAAATCCAAAAAGATTTATTTTTTTAGCTTAGTATATCCTAAATCTTATCTTCTCAAAGTCATACTAAATAAAAGGTTTATATTTTTAATTTTTAAAATTTTTAATCCATTTAATGTTGTCATAAATAATTTCAATAAAATTTTAATTTATTATTAGTTTTAATTTTTTTAGAATTAAAACATTAAAAAGAATTGTTGCCATGTTGTAGTTCTTAGATTTATATGTGATAGTTTTTCTATTAAGAAAATATTTTATTTTTTCTTAATGTTAAAATACAAAAAAAATATTAAAAAAATATGAAGAGAGGAAAGACAGAAAATGAGAAGTTCAAACAAAAATAATTGAAAAGTGATATGACAAAGTCTACTCGTGTTGGGCCAGGCCCAATGTTGTCAGGAGCTACCACGCGGCAAGAACTCACTGGTCCACGTGGCCATCGGCGACAGACGGTAAACACATCATACCTGTCGCTGGACGACAGACTCAGTTGTGTCCACGTGGCCTTTTAGGCGACAGATGGTAAACACATCACACCTGTCGCTGGGCGACAGACTCAGTTGTGTCCACGTGGCCTTGGCGACAGATGGTAAACACATCACCTGTCGCTGGGCGACAGACTCAGTTGTGTCCACGTGACCTTAGGCGACAGATGGTAAACGTATCACACCTGTCGCTGTGCGACAGACTCAGTGTGTCCACGTGGCCTTCTGCGACAGAGGTAGAGTGCGCGATCACGCCTGTCGCCCCGCGACAGACTCAAAAGTCTGTCGCCGGTAATCATAACGCGACACATGGCACACGTTTTCGGCTCCCTCTAGCGACAGACCCCTGACGCCACAATATTCCACGTGGTATGAGTCTCTCGCCGGCGACAGGCTCTGGAAGCTCCCGATCTTCAAGGAACTTGTGTTATATTGGGACACAAACTCTCAACAAGATAAGGAACTTATCCTTATACAATTAACCTAGATTGTTGACCTATAAATAGGTCCCCAGGTACAATCTTACGCTCTAATTTTTGACTACTGGCTTTTACGCTTCCCAATATTGAAGAACTTTTTGCTGACTTAAGCATCGGAGTGTCTACGCAGGGAACCACCCCTGCGTCCCTCTGACTTTCTTGTTTTACAGAAGTTTCTTGGACACACGTGGAGACTTAGTACGAACATCGACGTCAGCCTATCTTTATTGTTGTTTTGTGCAACAACAATTGGCGCCGTCTGTGGGAAACGTATAAAAAGCCAATTAAGATTTACTAAGATGGTGAGAACAAGATCGACAAACGCAAGGACTGGCAGTGAGGAAAATTCTGTAAGTTCCCCGGAACAGCATATTCGCCAGAGGAACCAGGTGAACAGGGAAGAAGAAAGAATCACTGTGTCAGCGGCAGAATTCGAAGCTCTGAGGCGACAGAGCGAAGAAACCACCCAGGCGCTACGAGCCATGGTGGATCTGTTCCACGGAGTCCTCCCGCAGTTGAATCTGCCGCCTGCCGTGCAGAACTTGGTAGGAGGAACGAGTCAAGGAGCCCCGCCGCAGGTGCCCGGGCGACAGGAGGACGCGGCAGCGACAGATCCCTCTCGTCGGCGAGAGGCGCCCCCCGCCACGGAGAATGACCTTCAACAGGGTGCGACGGAGCCTGCGAACATGAGGCCTGCCGCCGGTACTCAGCGAGAGACTGATGAAGCGGCAGGTCTAGACCCGGCGACGGGGGTCAGGCGACAGGCTCCATGCGTGGGGCGACAGGTGACTGGGCGACAGGGTACCGACCGGGCGACAGAATCTACCGCCCATCACCATGACCTATCAAATTTTGCCGGTACTAACTTAGAACATGGTGTTGGAGGTGCTGGAAAGAATGGTGTCGAAGATCGAAGCACTTGGGGAGCCGGGTCGGAGTTTGACCCCACTTGGTGCACACAGATGACACGAACAAACGCACCCCAAGCGAAAGGTAAGGAAGTAGTCGTAGACCTACCTGATTCGTCTCATGCTAGAAATCAGCTTGCTCCCCCCGTAGACATGAAGAAAATGATAGAACAGGTGTTAGAGGAGAAAAAATTAGTGTCTGCAGAAGAGAGTCAGAGAAGAAGAGTACCGTTCTGCACAACCATCATGCAAAAACCTTTGCCCCCAAAGTTCAAAATGCCGCAGATGACCGCATACACCGGGAAAACGGATCCCTATGATCATATGCAAAATTATGAGGCCCTAATGTTGCTACATGGATGGGAGGACGAGATAATGTGCAGGGCTTTCTCCTTAACTCTGTCCGGACATGCAATGAAATGGTTCAATAACTTGCTTGAAGGGTCTATTGCCTCTTTTGACCAATTGCGAAGTGAGTTTCTTAAGGCATTTGCGGTGAACAGTCAAAGAAGGAAGGAACCGACCTATTTGCTCACTATAAAACAAGAAGCTAAGGAGTCTTTGAAGAGTTATGTGGATCGGTTCAGAGACGCTACCTTAGAGGTACGAGACCTACAAGTCGGTATAGCTGTGGCAGCTATATTACAGGGGACAAGGTCTGAGAAATTGCAAGAATCCCTGTCGCTAGATCAGCCAACTACCATCTCAGACCTACTTTCCCGTGCTAATAAGTATGTAACCCAGGAGGAAGTAATGAAAATGGTGACGACAGGAGAATCCAAGGATGGAAGGAAACGAGGAAGGGAAATCACTGAAGCATCTTCTAGCCAACCAAGGAAGTTTGAAAAAGCTCCCACACTGAAATACTCAGCTTATACCCCACTCACTGAATCTCGAGCTTCCGTATTAGCAGCTATTGAGGGGTCAGGTCTTATACAGACTCCAAAGAAGGCGTCAGGTAATCTGGGCCGTGACTCAAGGGCGTATTGCGATTATCACTCAGCTCATGGGCACACAACTGAAAAATGTAGAGAGTTGATGAATCAGCTAGAAAAGTTGGCACGAGAGGGAAAAATAAACCGTTTTGTATGGAGAGGTGATAGAACTAACTATCCCGCGCAGAACAGAAGAAACAATTTCAGAGATAGAAGAGGTGAAAACAGAGGACCTGTTAGACGAAATGAAGATGAAAGAAGAGATAATGACAGAAGGGTAGAAAGAAGGAATCGAGAGGAAGATAATGAACCCACAGGGCCAGCTATTAACGTGATATCCGGAGGTGAGTCATTAGCTGGCGCTTCTTCCTCCTCTCGAAAGACCTACGCCCGGCACGCTTATCAAATTAACTCAGTGATGGAAGAAAAGCATGATGAAGAACCTATTACTTTCACGCCAGCTGACAGAGGTGATGTAGCGATCCCTCATGATGACCCAATGGTGATTTCGGCGGTAATAGCAAAACACCCAGTGAGTCGCATCCTAGTTGATAATGGGAGTTCGGTAAGTTTGATTTACTGGAGTTGCTTTGAGAAGATGAGCATCTCGAAGGATCGACTGGAGCCAGTCACCACACCTCTGTATGGATTCTCAGGAGAAAAAGTGAAGGTGGAGGGTGCAGTTCAGCTACCTGTGACATTGGGTGAAAGCCCGAAGTGTGTCACTCGACAAGTGTTGTTTATGGTTGTGAAGTCAACATCAGTGGCGTACAATATGATCCTCGGGCGGCCATTGTTAAATGACATGAGGGCTGTGGTGCATCCCTGCTATTTGTTAATGAAGTTTCCAACTCCACGCGGTGTTGGACAAGTGAGGGGAGATCAAAAGAAAGCCAGGACGTGTAATATCGCATCTACCACATGTAAAGGGACGCAGAGGAAGGAAACCCTTACAATTGAAGAACCGCCTAAACCAAAACCTGATGAGGAAATGGAAACGATCCAGTTAGATGACGAAGATGAAGGGAAAATAGTATATGTGGGGAGCCAGCTGCCTGAACAAGTAAAAAAGGAGATGGTCCAATGCTTAAAAGAGAATTGTGACGTGTTTGCATGGACTCCAGCCGACATGCCAGGAATAGACCCTGAAGTTATTTGCCATCGATTGAACGTAATCTCAGGGGCAAAGCCGATAAAACAGAAGAAGAGGAATTTTGCTCCAGAGAGGCAACAGGTAATTAACGAAGAAATCTCGAAGTTGTTGCAAGCAGGATTCATCAGAGAAGTTAATTATCCGGAGTGGTTGGCCAATGTCGTGATGGTGAAGAAAGCCAACGGGAAATGGAGAATGTGTGTGGACTTCACAGATCTGAATAAAGCTTGTCCTAAGGATTCGTATCCACTACCTCGAATCGACAAGTTGGTAGACGAAACTTGTGGGTATGAATTACTTAGCTTCTTAGATGCCTTCTCGGGATACCACCAAATCATGATGCATCCGGACGATGAGGAGAACACTTCATTCATTACCGATATCGGGACATATTGTTACCGAGTAATGCCATTCGGTCTAAAGAATGCGGGGGCAACCTACCAGCGCATGGTAAATAAGGTGTTCCAAGACCTGTTGGGCAACACCATGGAAGCCTATGTCGATGATATGATAATCAAAAGCCGACAGGGAGAATCACATGCCAGAAAAATGACAAAGGTGTTCAATGTGTTGCGACAGTACAAGATGAAGTTGAATCCCAACAAATGCTCATTCGGAGTAAGATCTGGAAAGTTTCTGGGATTCATGATTACTAATCGAGGGATAGAGGCTAATCCTGAGAAAGTTCAAGCTATTCTGGACATGAGGCCGCCTAATACAGTAAAAGAAGTTCAAAGGCTGACAGGAAGAATAGCAGCCTTGAGTCGTTTCTTATCCAAATCAGCTGAAAGAAGTCTACCATTTTTCAAGGCGATAAAAGCAGGAAAGAACTTCGAGTGGACAGAAGAGTGCAACGATGCCTTTGAAAGGTTGAAAGACTACCTGAAAGAGTTGCCTCTGTTATCCCGGCCACGTCCCGGAGACCACCTCCTTATGTACCTCGGCGTAGGAGAGAAAGCTGTAAGTGCAGTCCTACTAAGAAAAGAAGGGGATCGAGATTGCCCGATTTATTATGTAAGCAAAGTCCTGCTAGATGCTGAGGCAAGATACCCCTTAGTTGAAAGAATAGCTTTATCCCTGGTGATGGCAACTCGGAAGTTACGGCCTTATTTCCAAGCTCACTCGGTGACCATCTTAACAGATCAGCCTCTCAGGCAAATATTGCAGAAACCAGAACACTCCGGGCGTCTGATTAAGTGGGCCATCGAATTGAGTGAATATGACATTCACTTCCAGCCTCGCCAAGCAATAAAAGGACAGGCATTGGCAGATTTCATTGTAGAATGCACTGGCCGAGAGGTACAAAAGGAAACAGAGTTGGACTGGTGGAAATTATTTGTTGATGGAGCTCGTAACATGGACGGCAGTGGAGCTGGAATTGTGCTAATATCGCCTGAAGGGGAAACCTATGAGTATTCCCTACGATTCGATTTCCCAAGTTCAAACAATACAGCCGAGTACGAAGCCTTGATAGCTGGGATGAGACTTGCTGAGAAAATGGGGGTCAGCAACTTAATGGCACACAGCGATTCGCAGTTAGTGGTAAACCAGTTCTTGGGTGAGTATGAAGCACGAGAACCCGCACTAGTTCCTTATCTGCAGAAGGTACAATTATTGGCACAGTCATTCAAGCACTTCCAGCTGACCCAGATAAATCGAACAGAGAACAACCATGCAGACGCTCTTTCAAAATTGGCTTCTTCTAGAGGGGTCAAAGGGGGTATGGTCAAAGTGGAATCCCTCGCTAGGCCAAGTATAGAAGAAGAAGATGTCTGTGATGTCGAAATCGGAGGCGATTGGAGAAGCCCAATCAAAGACTACATACTGGGGGGCACACTCCCCACTAACAAAGACGAAGCTCGAAGGCTGAAGTTAAAAAGTGCCAGGTTTACCGTGGTGAATGGGGAACTCTATAAACGGGGGTTCACAATGCCTCTGTTGAAGTGTCTAGGGCCTCAGCAGGCCGAGTACACCTTAGCTGAAGTTCATGAGGGAATATGCGGCGAACATCTGGGGGCTCGAGCCTTGGCCTCGAAAATATTGCACACGGGGTTTTATTGGCCTACACTGAGGAAGGACGCCACAGACAAAGTGAGAAGATGCGAAAAGTGTCAGAAATTCGCTCCTATAGCTACAGCGCCTGTTTCGGCTCTTCAGAACACTCTCCAACCAACTCCATTTGCACAATGGGGACTAGATATCCTGGGGCCTTTTCCCCTAGGCTCAGGACAAAGGAAGTATTTGCTTGTGGCCACAGACTACTTCACAAAGTGGATAGAGGCCGAGCCTTTGGCTACAATCTCTGAGAAGAAGGTGGAAGCAATGGTGTGGAAAGACATAATTTGCCGATTTGGAATCCCCCGTGTGATAAATGCAGATCATGGGAAGCAATTCGACTGTGATGCTTTCCGAAATTTTTGTAATGGCCTGAAGATTCTCCTAAGAATATCTTCTGTGTCTTACCCACAGGCCAATGGGCAGGCAGAGGTAAGCAATCGAACTATACTACACGGGTTGAAGACTAGACTGGACAAGGCAAAGGGAGCATGGGTGGATGAGCTCCAAAGTGTCCTATGGGCCTACAGAACGACAAGCAAAGTGTCAACAGGAGAAACACCGTTCAATTTGGTATATGGCACTGAAGCCCTAATCCCGGTGGAGGTTGGAGCTGAGTCACCCAGACTAGTCCCTTACATTGAGGAACGTAATTCTCAGGGACTAAGGGAAAATCTTGACCTGATACATGAGCTAAGAGACCAAGCAACAATAAGACTGCCTGCTTACCAACAGAGAGTAGCTGCTTATTACAATGCACGGGTCAAGAACAAAGAGTTGCAAGAAGGGGACCTCGTATTAAGAAAGTCGGCAATTACGAACGCCCATAGGGAAGATGGAAAGCTCCGGGCTAATTGGGAAGGACCGTACAGAATCAGAAAGATGGTCGGACCTAGCACTTGCACCTTAGAAACCTTGCAAGGAAAGAAGATCTCAAAGACTTGGAACGCCAACCATCTTAAGCTATATTGGCAGTAACAATTGTAATTTTTGCTTTTTGATTGTTATTCTTGTCTTTATTTTCCCATCTATTGCTACATTACTTCATAGATGATATTATTTTTCTGATTCATGAATAAAAGCCAGCCAATCACTTCTTATATTCTCTAACGCAATATGTGAGATAGATTATGTGCTACAGGAATTGGAATGAGACAACAGCTGGCTACTAAATAAGTCCCTAAGCGAAAAATGCGCGAGATGGGCACAAATAAGACCTTAAGCGTGAAGAAGACGCGAGACGGGCACAAATAAGTCCCTAAGCGAAAAATGCGCGAGATGGGCACAAATAAGACCTTAAGCGTGAAGAAGACGCGAGACGGGCACAAATAAGTCCCTAAGCGAAAAATGCGCGAGATGGGCACAAATAAGACCTTAAGCGTGAAGAAGACGCGAGACGGGCACAAATAAGTCCCTAAGCGAAAAATGCGCGAGATGGGCACAAATAAGACCTTAAGCGTGAAAAAGACGCGAGACGGGCACAAATAAGTCCCTAAGCGAAAAATGCGCGAGATGGGCACAAATAAGACCTTAAGCGTGAAGAAGACGCGAGACGGGCAAAATACCAGTCCTTGAACACGAAAAGTGCGTGCGATAGGTAAAAGTACAAACTATATAACAATTACGAGGTACTTACAAAATCTCCAAATTCATATGTTGTAATAAGTCGAAAGTTTATGGTTAACACTTTGGCTATTTAGTCTTGATTATCCTTAGGCGAAAATAACGCGAGATAGGAACAACGCTCGAGAAAAAGTTCATTTTTGAACAAATAGTCAACACGGTTTCAAAAAAGAACTTGAGCAACATGATAAAGTCAAACAATACAAGGTACTCTACTAATTTCAAATAAGCAAAAGAAAGAGCTACAGAATGAAAACGACACTTTCCATTGAAAATGAATCTATACATTGGAGAACAAACAAAAAGTACATTGGAGTTTAACAAACAAAACAAAAACACTAATCTACGGCAATAACCAAGTCAGCCGGCTAAGAAGGCACTACGTCAGCACCAGCAACTTGAGAAGCTTGAGGATTCAAAGCATCAGGATCCTGGGAGCCGAGGAAGCCACCCCGAAGCAGGAACATCACTTGAAGGCCCGACCACGGCTGTAGAGTCTGGCACGGATCAACAGCAGCAGAATCAGAAATTTGGAATTCGTCGCTATGCCAACCCAGTAGTGCCTCGATGGACTCAGGCTGATCACCCGCCTCAACAGACTCAGGAAGGACACGGACTGCTGGAGGCTCAGATCGACCAAGTGCCTCAGAAGACTCAGGCTGATGATGTGGCTGCCGAGGAGGCACGGACCTTCAAGATTGTCCAGCTTATCTACGCTCCCTCCGCTAAAATAGGCCTCCGGACTTTGCGAGTCTGCTCATACTTGTCCAAGAAGGAGCATCGTAATACTGGGCCTCTTCGGTGAAGAGCAATTCAGGAAAAGCCTCGCTAGTCGATGCTTCTCCAACCAAGAACGAGCCAAGTAAAACCATACTAATAAATCCCGTCGAGAACTCCGCTTTTGGTCAAAACAATGCTGGACAAGCGGTATTCACGAACGGCCTCGATTCGAGCTTCTCTTTGACGGTCCAGAACGTTGTGCAGCTCCTCAATAGCCTCATCTCGCAGCCTCTCCATAGCTCCCCGATCATCGACGGCCTTGTTGTAAGCTTCTTGATACCCTTGAAGGGAAAGCCACCTTCGCCTCAGACGCCCGAGCCTCTGCTCGAGATCAGCATTCTTCTTACCCAACTCCTCCAACACCCTACTGACGTAAGGACGAAGCTGGCTAACCTCGTTGAAAGCTCCATCTTCTGATCTCGGAGCTCGCGAAATGACCTTGTCAGCTTCTCCCTGAGAGCCCTATGTCGAGCATTGACAGCCGCAATTTGTTGAGCCGACTGATAAGACAAAACAGAAGTAACTCAAAAATTTGACGAAATAAAAACGGGGGAACAAATCACCAAACAAGCACAAAACTCTTACCTTCATAGCAAGATAATCAAAATTGTCCTCCGCTTCTGGGATGTTCGTAAAAAGCCCCCCTCGTCACGAGGGAGAATGGTGCTCCAGCCAACGAGACGCTATCCTCGGCATCCTCGATGCTGTCGTTGTCATTCACCCCGGGATAGGTCTGGAAATCTTCCCCACTGACGACGACCCCACTATCAACTGTATAGCGTCTCCACATAGGATCTACCACCTTGGGTAAGACTGGTCGTGTAGGCATTGAGGCTTCAATAATCAGCCTCTTCCTGTATTTGCGCCTAGGCTGGCGAGGAGCCGACCTACCTCACCATCACCACCGCCCCCCACCAGCACGAGAGCCACCTTCTTGAAGAACTGGATCACTCCTTTGAGACTCGGAGCTCTCACGATCGCCCGAACCTTGATCGTGGACAAGAGGCCTCTTCTGTTTATTTCTCCCGGCCTCTTGTGCAGGACGGCTGGATTTGCCAGCAGAAGGAGGAGTAGAAGCACGAGCTGGTCCAGATGGGACTCCAACTCGCGGCGGAGGAGTAGGAACCGCACCAGCAGCAACATTTGCACTCCTCCTACGCATCAAGTCCCGGAAGTTCATGTCTGCACAATGCAAAAAGAAAGTATTAGCCGACTAAGTAAAAAATACCAAACATACGCATACGAAGAGTGAAAAGATAAGAAACCTAAAAAACCACCAAAGTCCTCTAAACTATTCAAATTCGAATCCAAAGGAAAGTCGGTGAAAGGACTCCCAAAGGCATCAGCCTGAGCCCACTCAGGGTTCTCCTCTGAATGATCACTAGTGCCTGCAGCCTCAAAAGTCTCGTCCTCCGTGTCTGAAGAGGACTCATCTACAAGGCGGCCTACCGGGGTAGATGCTTCGGCTACTACTACCGGGGATTGCTGACTAGGACCAGCATCAGATAAACGAGGAGTCGCAGGCAGGTTAGATGGGGCAGCAGAAGCTTCGAGAACAGTCCTGCTCACGCCCCAGCCGGCAGTGGCAATGTTCTCCGGGGTTAGAAGAGAAAATAAATTACGCTCCCCAGTAGAACAGATTCGCCGAATAGACTCGCCAAATTGGTCTCTTAAAATGTCTGTTCTAAACCTGTCCGAACGCAGTGAGGGGTCAGAAGTATCACGATTCCATCTAGAGCGAATCCGTAGATTGCTTGGAATCTCAATGACGACCCACTCGCCCTCAAAACCACGCAGTTTATTGGGGAGATCAGAGAAGATTTTATTATTAGGGAACTCGCCGACTGTTAAATGTTGAAGAGAGAACGTTATCAACCCTTTCAGCCTACGAACTCTGAAGAAGGCGCTTAAGAGAGGAATTGTGGGAATGATACCTAGGTGATGACATACTACGGAAAAAGCTACCAGCTGAGCCCATGCATGAGGGTGAAGCTGACACGGGACAATGTCTTTGTATCTAAGAAATGCTTCACCAAACTCCGGAAGAGGGAAGCGAAAACCGAAAGACAAAGAAGCCTTATGGACAGCTACGCCACTTCTAAACAAGGCAGGCGTGACCTCCCCTTGCACTGGAAGCCTATAGCCATAACCTGAGGGAAACGCGTCCTAATGTCCTCTAAGTCAGCACTTGTCAAAGTGCACACAAGACCACCCGTTTTAAGTGTTTTACCCGGGCGTAGTGAAGACATGGCAAAAAACTACCCGGCGACAGAGTAAGGGCGACGGACCCTTTGGGCGACAGACTCAATAGGCGACAGACCTGCTGAAGCGACAGACCCTTTTGTGCGACAGACCCTTTGGCGACAGACCTAATCTGTAATAGACTAGCGGAAGACCTAAAACTCTACGCGGAAGACCATGGCACCGGCGGGAGACCGAAATCTAAGTTGCGAAAGGCAATAAATATGCGGTAGATGTATACTTACTGTTTCTGAGGTAAGCGAGAGATTGCTGGGGGAGAGCGATAGGCTCTTGCGGCGACAGACTCTTTTTTGCGAGAGGACTGCAAATGGGCGACAGACGGCTGCTCAGAGGTTTTCGTGGGGCCTCTCGTCTGGTCCCAGCGGTTTATATAGCCGCGATAGGGAATGCCAAACGTCGCGCCTGATCACGTCCTTCGCAAAATAGACCTTTTTTCACCTGTCAAAAAAAAATAATAATAAAATAAAATAAAATAAAAAGCAAAGAGAACTAGTCACAGCGGGTTAAGGCCCAAAAACACATCTTTATACTCTCTTGGTTCGAGAAATCCAACAAGAGAGTGGGGAGCAATTGATATGACAAAGTCTACCCGTGTTGGGCCAGGCCCAATGTTGTCAGGAGCTACCACGCGGCAAGAACTCACTGGTCCACGTGGCCATCGGCGACAGACGGTAAACACATCATACCTGTCGCTGGGCGACAGACTCAGTTGTGTCCACGTGGCCTTTTAGGCGACAGATGGTAAACACATCACACCTGTCGCTGGGCGACAGACTCAGTTGTGTCCACGTGGCTTTGGCGACAGATGGTAAACACATCACCTGTCGCTGGGCGACAGACTCAGTTGTGTCCACATGACCTTAGGCGACAGATGGTAAACGTATCACACCTGTCGCTGTGCGACAGACTCAGTGTGTCCACGTGGCCTTCGGCGACAGAGGTAGAGTGCGCGATCACGCCTGTCGCCCCGCGACAGACTCAAAAGTCTGTCGCCGGTAATCATAACGCGACACATGGCACACGTTTTCGGCTCCCTCTAGCGACAGACCCCTGACGCCACAAAATTCCACGTGGTATGAGTCTCTCGCCGGCGACAGGCTCTGGAAGCTCCCGATCTTTAAGGAACTTGTGTTATATTGGGACACAAACTCTCAACAAGATAAGGAACTTATCCTTATACAATTAACCATTATTGTTGACCTATAAATAGGTCCCCAGGTACAATCTTACGCTCTAATTTTTGACTACTGGCTTTTACGCTTCCCAATATTGAAGAACTTTTTGCTGACTTAAGCATCGGAGTGTCTACGCAGGGAACCACCCCTGCGTCCCTCTGACTTTTCTTGTTTTACAGAAGTTTCTTGGACACACGTGGAGACTTAGTACGAACATCGACGTCAGCCTATCTTTATTGTTGTTTTGTGCAACAACAGTAAGCCTTCAAGATTTTCTGGTATTCTTCCCGACAATTGGTTCCAAGAGAAAGTCAAAGGACCCCAAGGTTGACAGATTTGTTATCTCCCCTGGTATCTCTCCCACTAAACTGTTGCTGGAAAGGTCTATGCTGTTTTAATACTGACTTTTTTTAGTAAAATAAATCGAGATCTGATTATAAGAGAAAAAATTATTATAGGCATTAAAATTTAAGTCTTAAATTTATTAAATGTCACATTTTAAAAATAATTGTTTAGACTATAACTTAATCCTTCAATTAACAAATTTATTAGCCATTGAATTAAGAAATTTTTTATTTTCGCCTAAAGTCTTCATTAACTACTAATGGATGATAAACACAGGATGACCTGTTAAGTAAGCCTTCCCTTAATCAAGAACGATAAAAGGGCTAAAACTAAACAGCCCATGGCGTGCCAGTAAAAGTCATTGTGCTACTATTTATCTCTCAGAAGTAAAACAAAAAAACGTCTTAACCCCACGTCAGGAGTCCAGCTCCTAAATCCTTTACAGGGGGGAGAACTTCGATTTAGATGGGATAATTATCTAATGATCATAGAATTAATCATGGCAAATTTGCATCACTGAACATTGGTGAGAACCGTCAATACAGCAACATCAAATTCCTATTCAATCCAACCTACAAAACTCAAAAAGAAAATTCGCAAAGAATCATCAGAGAGGTATCCGCCTTCTAGTTCAGAACTTCTGTCATATCTGTGTCTTCAGCCATTATTATCTCCACATCCCTGATATCCTGCTTCAACACATTTCCAAGCCTTGCGATGGCCTGTGTCTGCTGTTGTAATACCTGATCCCAAAAAAGATCATCCATATTCAAGTCGCAGATTAACATTGATATTGATATATAGAAAGGCAATGTGCAAAAACCTTGGATAACTGATGCATATCAAGCAGCAGATTTTGTATTAAATCATCCGAAGATGTATTATGGTTGTTAGCAGAATCTATATTATCATTGAGAAATTTAAAAAAAAAAGATTCGAATAATTCATATATATATAATTCGTATTCATGTTTTGTAAATATAAAAATTGTGTCAAAATAAGTGCTGACACGTTAAACATATTTTTTTTTAGTTTTTGTCATATTCATATATAATTTTTACTAAATTTTAACATATCTTACACTAGTATTTTTATTTATGTCGTGTTTGTGTGTTATCACCGTATTGCATCTAACTTTGTTAGGTCTAATCTAAATTTTTTTAGACTGCAGAAAACTCAAAATCATATACATAGATGCATTGGTTATGATTAAAAAAAGATAGTTCTAATTCTCATTCTTCCACTTTTTTCCCTTTCTATCATTTATGCAAAAAAAAAAAAAGGCTCATGATCCATAGCATTGAAATACCTATGTTTCAGTTTTTCTCAGCTAACGAGCATGATTAGGTATTCATGATAAACATTTATTAATCCATTCACCCTTCTTCAAGCGACAATTTATTTTTTAAAACCATCATTTTCTCTCGAGGACAGTTCCTTACTAATATGTAATAATGCAAAATCAGGAAATTGAGATGATAAAAAGAGAGTGAGAGGTAAAAAATGTTCAGAAAACACTCTGCATCAACGCAAATTGTTCAATTTAGAATTTATAATAGAATTACAAACAAACATTGTTTTTAATGCTCATTCACACAACTTAGGAAGTATCATGACAAGAAATTTTTACAGAAAACATACGAGGCGCACCAACTTTTTGCATATTCACGTTTCATCAGATTACTTAAATATGTCAAATTAAGCAAAGTAAAACAGGAAATGTAAAACATCGTCCTATTTATCATGCAACCTAGAATAAACAACATCAATAATCTTTCTGTCTTCATCTGATTTGCTTCTCTTCTAACATCCATCTTCTCGGGTGGAGACATGTTCTCACTACAAACACAAAAACGTGAAAATACAGGTCGATCGTGAGAGAGGAAAGAAACAAATAGAAACAATATAAAAAAGGTGCCACAAAGGAGAGCGTGCGGATTGGAGCACATCCTACCTTACGTTCCACCTTAATTTGTCTCCGTCCCATCTAGCTTCCTCCGCAAACGAGCCATGTTGACTGCAATCAACACCCAGAGCTCATCCATCTTCTTATCCAAGAAACGAAAGTAGGCATGTCTGATAGATTTCTTTATCACTAAAGTGCCAAAAATGGCCCAAAATCCCATAGGGAATCCTACCACCGCACTTACATAGAACTCTTGTTTTATGGATCTGTCATCATCCTTGTCTTCGGAGGGTCCAATATCGCCCGATTTCGAGCAGCTGATTGACAATGGTGGCCCACAGAGTCCTGGATTACCCTCATAAATAGATGGAGTTTCAATGGTTTGCAGTTGGTTGGATGATGGAATTTGTCCAGAGAGGTTGTTGTATGACAAGTTCAAGTAGCTCAGGAAAGTCAACTTAGTTATGCTTGGAGGAATTGCACCTGAGAGATGGTTATGTGAAAGGTCAAGGGCTTCTAACCGTTGTAAGTCTCCAAGATTTTCTGGTATTCTTCCCGAAAGTTGGTTCCAAGAGAAATTCAAGGACCCCAAGGTTGAAAGTTTTGTTATCTCCTCTGGTATCTCTCCCACGAAATTGTTGTCGGATAGGTCTATGCTATTTACAAGTGGAATTATTTTGATGAATACCCTTTTTCTTCCTTTGATGATCAAATCCATGTGATTGTTGAATGTTATTTCTCTTGTTGAGGGTTCTGAGCTGGTGAAGTAGTCCAAAGTGTTTAGATGCGGCAAGCTGCCCAAACAACTAGGAATGGACCCTGACAAATTATTTTGTGCTAGATCCAAGATATGGAGGTTGAAGAGTTGACATAGTTTTTCAGGAATGCTTCCTGTTAGCCTGTTGGCTCGTAAGCTTAAAAGATTCATTGCTGATCCGTTTGCCACAATTGACTCCGGTATGGACCCTGTAAATCTATTTTCTGCAAGATCAAGTGAAAACAAAACTTTGCAATCCTGCAAGAACGTAGAGAGCTCCCCAGCAAAATTATTGCTGCTCAACTTCAACCAGCCTAGTGGAGGAATAGAGCACATGGAGCTCGGAATGTCACCTGATAGATTATTCTTAGAAAGATCTATAAACTCCAAATATTGCAAACCCTGCCATTGAGTTGGAATTGTTCCAGATAACTGATTGCCCGATAGATCAAGAAACTTCAACTGCGTCAAATTGTTTATCGATGGCGGAATGCTACCATTTAAAAGGTTCCCAGAAAGATCTAAGTTTTCCAATAATGGCATTTCATGACCTATTTTTGAGGGAATCAGTCCAGAAAATAAATTGTTCTTCAACAGGAGACTTGTCACATTCGACCAAAGTGGGATTGAACCCTCCAGCTGGTTGGATTCGAAGTCAACTGATACCTCTGATTCCAAGAGAAAAGCCATTGACTCAGGAAGCTTCCCTTTCAATTCGTTATGAGAAAGATCTAGATACGAAATCGTTGGTTGTAGTAATCTCCAAAACCAATCAGGAATGGTGTCTGAAATGCCTACATTTGAGAGTGTAATTTCATATAATTCGTTTTGAGTTCTGAGCCACGAAGGAAATGCAGGGCCTAATTGGCAATCATTGATTGCAATTTCGTCGAGTTTGAAGGGAGGAATCCAGTCGTCTCTCAATCTAAGCACCAAGGATTTGTTGGTAGATGATAAAGAGAGATAGTTTAAATCTGTTAGATTCTGAAAATGAAACTCGGTTATAACTCCTTCGAAAGAGTTCCCAAATAGATATAGCTGAAACAGCTGAGGGAGTTGCCAAATACCTTCGGGGATGGTTCCACTCAGCATGTTGAAACTCAAATCGAGCATTGCCAAACTTGACAAATTTCCCACTGATTCTGGAAGTGGACCTGAGAATAAGTTGTGGGAAAGTTCAAGGGATTCCAAAGAAACTAGGGACCCCAAGGAATCAGATAATTTCCCCGTAAATTTATTGGACAAGAGAGAAAGAGACGTTAAATTCTTAAGGGACCACAAAGAATCAGGCAGGTTCCCAGCGAGATTATTTGCGCTTAAATCTAATGTCTCTAAGCTACTAGAACTGCAGCTTGACAAAGTGTCAATCAGTTCTTCAATTTCACCTTCAATAGAATTTATTGATAAATCCAGAACTTGCAAATTGCAAAGATTTCCTTCCGAAACCTTCGGAATGGGACCCGTGAAATTAGAATAATCAAGTTTAAGTTCAACAAGGGTACTGAAATTAAACAGCCAAACTGGTAGTGGACAGCCGAACTTGTTTGCAGAGAGATCAAGTATTTGGAGCGATGTGAAATTGACAAATGGAAGAGTCTGAGGGATGTCATAGAGTTGACAACCAGAGAAATACAACTCCAACAAAGAAGGAAGCACATTTATAGTTTGCTGCCAATTAGTGGATGCCATACTGAGGTTCAAAGATCCCAAGTTGAGGAATTGAAGAGAAGAGAGGCTAGAGAGCCATCCTAAATCTGACACCCAAAGCTCTTCAGAAATGGAAAAATCCATTTCGAGATTGAGATAAACCAAATTTGACAGATTTCCAAGGTGGGGAGGAATCATACCGGAAAAATTTGCGAAATACAGGTCAAGATGCTTCAAGTTCTTGAGTGAACCAATGAAATTTGGGATAGGAATTCCTAGGAAATTGTTTTCACTCAAATCCAAGAAATTCAAATGTGTCAAGTTCAGCAAAGAAGGATTTAACGTACCACCCAATTCACAGTTCTGATAAGGCGATGATGAATCCCCTCCTTCCAAAGGACAGCCAAACTGGTTGCTGAGATCTAGCATGATAACATTGCTTGTCTGATTGCTACAGCCTACGCCCGACCAGTTGCAGCAATCTTCACCGATCCAAGAAGAGAGTCGACCAAAGGGATCGATAAGACCATCTTTGAGTTCAAGAAGGGCTTTCCTCTCCTTCTCGATACAACCTACATTGGAATTGAATCCACCAGCCTCTAAGTGGAAAAATCTAGAAAAAAAAGCCAGCAAGAAGAATAAAAGAAGTTGGGAGTACGTGTTTCTGCTACCCATGTCTCACCTTGCTGCAAAACCATAAGCCATTGTAAGGGAATTTATTGCTGCTGATGGAACTATCCCGGTAACAATTTTTTTTACGAGTTTGATGCCGTGTTACAACATTACAATCTTTGTTTTTTTTTTTTTTTAGTATGTTAGAGCAAATTAGAACCAGTCACTATAATAATCTATCTACCTATCGGTCCTATCTATCTATTGTATAAAAATTGTAAATTACATTCATTGCCGATACTTGTCGATTTTTGGGTAGGTGATGCGAGTTATTATGGCTCACAGCAAAACAGAGAATAAGTCAGGGAAAGAGAAAGAGAGAGAGAGAGAGCATGACAATAAGAATGAGTCAAATTCGAGAATGATTTTTACTAGCTATTTTCTCATTTTGCTTCTGTATATAAGCTTGTAGAATTGGTTGGACCAATTGAGCTGGCACTATCTGCTACTCAACAAGTTTACTCTTAATTATTTAATGGCTAATAGTAATTACTCATAACAAGTTTACTCTCTGTCTCGATACAACCTACATTGGAATTGTATCCAGCAGCCTCTAGGTGGAAAAATCTAGAGAAAAAAGGGAAAGGAAGAAGAATAAAAGGAATCGGCAGTACATGTTTCGGCTACCCATTTCTCACCTTGCTGCAAAACCATGAGCCATTGTAAGGGAATATATTGCTGCTGATTAAACTATCCCCGGCAACAATTTTTTTTGCGAGTTTGATGCCCTGTTACAATATTACAATCTTTGTTTTATTTTTTTTTAGTATGTAAGAGCAAATTAGAACCGGTCATGAATTATAAATTTTCAAAGTAACTATTTAAATTCAAATATCAATTTTGTTTGAACCATTGATCATCCTTAAATGTTTGATGGGGCAACATACGTGGATAAACATTGTTTTCTGAGAAGACTTTTTGGTTGAATGATATTTTCTCTTATTTGTTACTCTTTTATAAAATTATTATACTAATTTGAAACGCATTCCACTTTCACTTTCAACGTCCCTTTAATCTTTTATATTGGCAGAGTGACATATCTATATCACTCTGCTTAGAGTTTTGCAGACAGAAGACCCTCAATGTTGACCTAGTTCTTCGCTAAAAGAAAATAATGTTTTTGGTGTAAAAATAAAAAAACTTGATTCAACATAAATGAATTAAATTTTTTTGTTTAATTGCTGCTTTTCTTTTTATTTATTTTTAAAAAAATTATCAAATAAAACCTTAAATAGAGTATGTAAATAGCAACCAGCAAGTGGTCGAAGGATGCCCATACTTCTCAAACGTAGTAGTCGTTTGAGTCAACTCCCAAGCATAAAAGTTTCTGATTCGTGGATAATTATTTATGTCCGGTCAGAACTCAGAAATTTCTTGATAATTATGTATGTCCAGTAAGAACTCAGAAGGAATATTCCCATCAAAGTTAGAGCATGTTAGGCAAAGCTGTCACTGGCCATATTGCACTTCGGACAAGTCAATAGTAAAACAATCTTAAAATTTCGAAATCATCATCTATCTGAAAAATGTACTAACTAAAACAACGTCATTCTTTGAAAGTTCTTTTAATAAATCTCAAGGAGGACCCTGACTTTGCAATTAAACAAAGAAGGAATAGTATATTGTTATGAGTTTATATTTGATATATTATTAGTTTATAATTTTTACATTTTATTGAATCGTATCATGAATTCATAATATATTATTTATTATTTATTTTAATAATATTTATTTTTAAAAAAATTTCATTAATAAAGTGATACGTTATAATTGTTAACGTAATATTACAATTAAATTAATTGTAATATTAGGTTAATAATGATTTAATAATAGTATATGAGATATATATATTGATAATACATCAAATATAATCTTATATTTATATTTTAATTTTTATGGGTTTTTATGGATTTTTTTTAGACAAAATGGTGCACTGAGGATGGGAATATAAGTGAAAGGGTAACGAGTACAAAGTATAATGTGTTTTATTTGGCAACCATTAGTAACCCCATTACTTTCCATCCTATATGCTTCCTGATAAAAAGCATCTTTCTACCATAACAGTAAAGAAATGTGCATGAACCATTCTATCTAGATACAGTTTTGAATAAAAATTTATAAGGTGCTGTTTGGTTCAGTGGAATCATCGTTTTGTTCTGGCTTACTTCGAGATAGACGGTTGATTCTGTGTTTGGTTTGTTTTTTTTAACAAAAGAATGATTATTCCCATGATTTTCAATTCCTTAGAAAAAAAATCATCGACCACGTTTAAACTAAAGATTAGCTATTCCATGCGGCAAGGATTAAGGAATAGCTCATTAAAGTCTTCTGAACAAAAATATCCTTGGTTAATCTGTATAATTACTAGCATATACATTATCAAGCAGTAACTTATCTTGCTGCATAGTTGCTTTAGGGGATTCTTCAGCAAACAATTGAACAAGAAACCGAGGATTCTTGCATCAGGGGTATATTCAATAAAGGAATATCTAAAAAGGAAGGTTTTTCTATTAGAAGACAAATTTGTCCAATGGCAGAGCGGTCCGTTAAAATAAAAAATTTATCCGCTTTTAGAGAGGGTTTGGAGAAAACAATCAAATGCAGCCTTGACTTTGTGAATTCTTGTTAGGCTTTAATTTTTGTTATATTGAAGTTCCGAGAGAGAACGAGATTTGTGCGGCATTCGAATAATTCTTACAAAGAATTCAAATGTCTTGCTAAAATTATTTTCATTTTAATATTTTTAATAAATACTTAATATTTTTATATGATAATTAATTAAATAATGATTTTTATTTTATAAAATTAATTGAAAAGTATTAACTATGAAAATTTATACTTATTATTTCAATAATAATTAATAATTATTTTATTTAATGATTAATCTTTTATTAATAATTTATAAGAAAATAATCAAATTAATAACTAAGAAGCCTAATAATTAATAATTATCCTTAATTGATAATTAATTTTAATTAATTATTATAAATTATGATTAATCTAATGAAAGAGTAAAATGGTTAATAAAGCTTATTCTAATCATATTCTTTACTCTCACTAAGCGTATCAATAATATTAAAGTGCATGGATTTTTTGGCACCTGGAGAAGCCACGATTAAGGCTTCCCTGATCAACGCGTTTGTTGCTTCGTTGGTTGCCACGTAACGTTGCTCCTTTGCTGGTTTCTGCCTTCTTTTTTTTTTGGATTGTTTTGGTCGATCAGTAATGAGTGCGCTGTGAGTGTACTTTTTTACCCTTTTTCATGTGTTTTGGAAGTTTGATTTTGTTGCCGCCATTTTTTTCTCTGTGTCTGTTATCATTACTGAAATGTACCTTTGCCCTTGTCAGGCTTTCCTGCGTCAAAAATTTTCACCTGCCCCGTGCTTCTCTTTGTCCTCTTCCCCTGCCCGTTGCTTTACTTTTTTTGTGTTGATTTGTAAAATCTGTTTTTAGCCGATGTCTGACACTGTCATTTTGATTTTCTTACACCGTTCAAAAAATTGACACAATTTTTTTAGATTATCCACTCAATTATGATCTTATTTTTTAAACTTTTAACACCCATTTTTTTTTAATTTCTATTCTTGCTTTTAATTTTTGTTCCTCACTTTCTTTGATGAGTAATTAATGGAGAGACAAAACAAAGTTAGAAGAAGTATAAAAAAAAAAGCAAAAGGAGTCTGATAGTGAAAGAATCGAGAAAGGTAGAGAAAAAAACAGAGAAAAAAAGAAAACAGAAAAAGAGAAGATAAAGATAAATCTCTAGATTTTTTTTTATCCTCTCTCATCCTGTTTTTTCCCTATTTTTTCTCTCATCTTTTCTACCGGACCTGTTTTATTTTTTTCCTCACCTCTCTATCCTTACTCAAGAAGAGACATAGAAGAGGGTTAAGAAAGATTTAAGAAGGTTGGGAAGGGTGGTTAGCTTCGCTTCTCTTACTGCAGATTATGAGAATGTTTTAAAAAAATGAAAATAAAAAGAAGAAAGGCTTTTCTGGTTTGAAAAGAAAGAAAAAAGTTTGATTTATAATGTTATTTGTCTAATTTGTTTCTTGATTTTCTTCAATTTTTCTTCGATTTTGAGGTTTCTTTCCCAATCATTGCCTTTCTTTAAATCGATTTGGTATGTTTATATTTTTTCTGTTTCAGAAACTGGAACTAGCTCTCTCTCTTTCTTTCAAGCTTTCATTTTTAGTTCATTCATTGTCGCTTTTAATGGTTTTGATTTAGATTTTCTTTCTGGGTTTTGCTCAATGGGTCTTGGTTTGTTGGTAAGCATAGTAAATTTGTTGATTTTGAGTGGTTTTTTTTTCCTTTTTAGGATTCTAATTAGGCATTTGAGAAGAACAATGTAGAGATTTTTTTAAAATTTCCATGGAATTTAATTTCTAGGTTATTAAAATTCTTTTATCATAACTATAATGAATTTTTTTAAAATTTTCATGGAATTTAATTTCTAGGTTTGTTTTATTGGTTGAATTGATTATATTTTTTTTATCATAACTATAATGATAAAAGAATTGTGAAACAACTGGAGTGTTAGGAGATCACAAGAAGATAAGTAAAAGAAAAAATTTTTTATGGATGAAAAGAAAGAAAAGATTTTGATTTATGATGTTGTTTGCCTAATTTACTCGATTTTCTTGGATTTTTCTTTGATTTTGAGGTTTCTTTACTGACTGTGGCTTTTTTAAATGAATTTCGTCTGTTTATTTTTCCTATTTCAAAAACTGGAATTAACTCTCTTTCTTCCAAGCTTTCATTATTAGTCCATTCGTTGTCGTTTTTCATGGTTTTGACTTTGATATTCTTTCTGGGTTTTGCTCGATGGGTCTTTGTAGTTTGTTTAGTAAATAGTTGATTTTGAGTGGTTTGTTTTTCCTTTTCTGGGGTTTTGATTAGGCATTTGAGAAGAATAATATAAACAATCTTATTATTTTTTTAATTTCCAAATTTTAATTTCTATGCAACTTTAAAAATGATCGAAATGCTTAAATTTTTTTTTATCTTAACTATGATGATTATGTGTACGTTGAAGGAATTGTAAAACACCTAATGTCTTGAGAGATTAGCAAAAGCTCTCGGTGGTGATTTATGTTTTGAATACGGAATTTACCTCCTCGCCACAAGCCACTCATTGTAAGGTTTGTTGGGGATGATGACTAATTTTCAGAATTTTGAAACTTTTCTTTTTTGAGATTTTGTATTTATTTAATTTAAATTTTGGCTTCATTTTGTAATTTTTTTTTTTTGCCTTCATGTAGGGAGGATTGATAGGTTTAGCTACTCTTAGCTTGCAAAATTCGATGCTTGCCTTGAAGATTCCAAGTTATTTATGTTTTAAAAGTTTGTTTTCTTTATGAATATTTTTGCTAAACAACTTGGGATGGACAATGAGGAAGAAAGTCCCAAGTTTGATGTTATTTACTGTTTATTTTCCTAACACATATTTTGTTTTCAAGAATGTTGGTAGCAGTAGGAGAGAAAGCGACAATTATGAAAGCATTTACCTTACTCTATCATCTCGTATGTCTTTTTTGCTTTAGCTTTTTTTGTTCTCGAATTATTTAGGCCATTTGAATTTGAAAAATGCCTCTGTTTCTCTTTTTCTTTTTTTTAGGGTTAGAGAATTAGGTAAATTTCATTTGAGGTAGATGAAATTGACTTCTTTGTGTTACATCTATCACTGTGAAATGTTTTCTAAACTTCTGAAATACTTGGAGATTGGAGAATAAAAAATATGGATCTTGGGAACTATATCTCTAAGTAAGAGATGCCTTACCTTGAAGTAGAAGATGTTATATATAGACACACAGTTTTGTTGGACTCATCCCTCTCATGCATATGCCAAAGTAGACTGTTTTTTTGGACTCATCCCTCTCATGCGTATACCAAAGTAGACAGTTTTTTTGGACTCATCCCTCTCACGCACTTACCAAAGTACTTAGTCCGTTTTAAACCTTACCATGCACTAGGCATTTTGTGGCCTAAGTTGTAGCACCAATATTTTATTTCTAATTCGCCGTATGCCTTATACTTTTAGTTAATCAACAGTATATCTTATCTAACAATCTTATCTAACAAACCCATTTTTTTATAGTTGTTTGTAGGTGATCAATGAATCATTGTTAATAAGCAATTTTGCCTTCTCAATTTTTTTAGAAAGTAGAAGCTAATGTTAACATTGGTTTGTCTTTGACTTAGGCTTTTTATTTTACTAAAAAAAAATCTGCTTATTTTTCTCTAAAAAAATATAATAAAGGAAAATAAAATAAGTTTGAGAAATTAATTATTAAAATTTATTAACTTAGGAGGGTAATTTATGTTTTATTTTATTCATATTAAATTTGAATTAATATTAGAGTAGAGTTAGTGTTAGAGCAGAAATTTAATAATTATTAAGATAAAATAAAAAATAGGTGGTTTAATTGCATTAAAACACAATTTTTTTTATTATAAAAGGGAAGAATTTCTCTTTTCCCAGGTTGTACCGAATCAGAAGGATGGAAGTTTTGGTTTTGCAGAAGGCTGTTTGCTTGGATTCTAACATTTATTCAAACCCAAAGGAGTTTCTTCCTTTAACATGGGAGGTGAGTAGAATAAACAATAAAATAATTCTACTGATATCTTTTGGTCTTATGGTACATTGGTTCTTTGACATGACAGTAAATTATCATATATAGAGATGAATTTTCTCTATTGAGAAAATAAATTAATAAATAGATAAAAAGGCTGTCAAATAATGTTATTTAACTATCAATGCACCTAATGTAGAGCCATAGATTGAAAAAAGGCTCCTTCATTTCCTTTGGAGTGGGAAGCAAGATCTGCCCTTGATATAATCTTGGCAATCTTGAGATATTCACGAGGGAAGCCAAGTCAGAAGCCAAAAGCCAATTAGAGGAGAAAAAGGGTTGTTCTTTTATCTATCATCTATGGAATTTTTTTTTTTATTATTATTATTATTATTATTATTATTATTATTATTATTATTATTATCTTTTACTTTTACTTGGGAAGCTGATGCTTTGGATTTTATTTTGGTTTTGGTTTTGTGGAATGATGTGCTTTAATAATTTGGTTGCTTGAGATTTGGCTATAGCATCAGTTGCATCTTTGTTTGATACTATTATGAAATGCTTACTTGAATATAATTAAATGCATGACCTTGAATTGCAAGACGTATGACTAAGGACCTTTAGATATTTACACACCATGCTGGTCGTAAATCTGTGAACATGACAAATGTTAGTTTCTGGTATGTGTCACAAATGTCAAATAATGCTGTTGAATTGTTCCTTCTTTTGTGGTATATGGTGATTATCATGTGCATCTTCTAGCACTTATTTATTATTTAAAATAGAAAACATGCTTATTAGGTATTTATAGGTTAGAATAGCAAATTTTTTATCTGCTCAAATTTATGCAGACAAAAACCTGTTTACTTTGATTTCAGCTTATAGAAATAAACATTTAGCTACCTCATTGAGATTCTTTTGTGACAAGCTAAGAGCAAAAAAAAAAAAGCCCAATTTGAGAGGAAGAGCAGGAAATGATCTATAAAAGACAATAACGCTATTGCCAGTGAGATGCTTATTCCTGATTTTTTTTTATTCTGGATTTCTATAGATATGGGAGTTTTTATTAGGGACTTTGTGGATGAACACATATATGCATATCTTAGAAAATCTAATAAACTTAAGTCTTCCCATTTAATTATGGTTTGGATTGAATTGTGTGTCCTTCTCGAAGTTGATGACATATACCTACGTGGATGACTTTTCAGACTGTAAAGAGGTTTTTTTTTTTACCATTTTGCTCTGCTTTTCCCTTTCTTCATCTTTCCAGAACTGACTTTTGCACTTTCTTCGATTTGTTGTTGCCCATTCCTTTTTTGAAGGCTCCATCAAGGTTTTTATTATGCTTCTCTCCCATATTTCCAAAACCCATTTTATCGTTTTCTCCAAGTTGCTATTGCCCACTTTTTTTTGGGTGAATTTATCTAGGTTTTTATGGAAATCTTAATCCTCAATCAGATCATTGATCTCTATAATGGGGATCCCATTTTCGAGCTCAAAACCTGTTGAAGACAGTGTAGTGATGATCGATCCATGCATGTGTTCCAAATCTTCCTTTCCTTTTTCAAGGCCATAAAGCTTGACGTCGACGGCCTCCACGGGGCTGTCATGCCTTTTTTTGCCCACGATCGCGACGTTGAGAATAATGAATATGGATGTTTTACATATGATGAATGCTGAGCTATTTTGTTCGTTTTCTCTTCTGCTGTCTATTCTGGATCATGCTTCTTCACTTGCTGCTTTTGCTTGCCAATAGAGTGATGGTATCTATTTCTCTTCACTCTCAGTTTTTTACTGCTATTTGTATCTTTTTTTTTTGTTTATATAATGTCTTTTTCCTTCCAAATGTGAGATCATAGGCTGTTGTGAAAGATCTTTGTTTAAACGAGTTTCATTCAAGGCTATACCTTTTCTTTTTATTTGATTTTGGCCTTCTCTGGATTGCAACAGATAAATAGAGGTCGTTTTCATTAAACGTGTTTTGAGACTGGAGAGAAAACAGGAATTCAAAAAATGGGAAGGCAAAACCTAATTAGATTGTCTCTGTAGCTCCAAGTCGCGATTCTCCTTTCGAGGCTAACTACGATTCATGAAATGCTTGTGAAAATTAGGAGCTCTTTAACTTTGTGTTTATATGCGTCAAAAAATGGACTTGTCTCTTGCTTTGCCTCAAAACGTGCATCCTCAGCAAGGTACTGTTGCTAACTCATATCTCTTTTGATTTATTTATTTACAGACTCCTTTTATTAAATTTGATTCTCTTTGTTCAAAGGCAACTTTTTGGTAAATATCCTTAGAAAAACCATGATCTAGGTACTCTTTTGTTTAAAGTCCCCTATTTTAATTTTTTTATGTGATTTTTTTTTGTTGCATGGTTTTGGGTTATGGTTTTCTAAGAAATTGATATAGGTTTTCCTTTAATATAAATGACTTTAATGAGTTAGTTTTTAATTCCTAATCTTTTGAATGTGGACAGGATATTAGACACAAAGAAAAACATCCATTTGATGTATTTCCTTCCTAAAATTTGATGATATTAGTAATTCATGCTTTTATCTTACTGGCATTTGTGTTTGCTATTTAATGTAGAACGAGGGAACGCTCGAAATTGGCAGCCACACTGGATTATATGGGTACCTTTAATACTTGAATGCCATTTAATTTTATGGTGATTTAAGAAAAAGTGTAGGAAAGGTTTTGGATTATTATTTTGTACGGTTGCAAGTTGGTTTTTGGGTGATTATTTCAGATAGAATTGGTCTGAACTTGGCTAGGTTTGGGAAACCATTTCAAAGATACTGACTAGTTCAACAGTTATTATGCAAAGCTACTTGAATTCTAGCTGCAACTAGAACATCTTTGAGAATTTTAGCTGCCGAGCTTGATGATAAGCATTAATGGAGTTTCAGGTAAATGATTCAACTATTGCTGCATGAGAATGTAATAGATATTTTTTTCCTTTTGTTTGTTTATCTCAGGTTGCGTTTGATAAACAATTGAAATATTTTTAACCATTGAAAATTTGCTTTTTCAATGAATTAATTTTGTCAAAGGCTTTGGTAGTTGATTTTTAGTAACTACTCAAGTCTCGAGAAAATTTTCGAACGAAAAGTGTTGAAAATCTGAGGTAGCTTTTAGCTACTTATTTTAGCGAGTCAATTCAATTTAAGGAAAAATATTTTAGCTCCAAGAACTGCTCCAAGAACTGTGTGGGATGTTTGCCATGACCTTATTTGTGCAGCACCTCACATATGGATATTCAGGTTTATCTTTACATTTGTCGTGTTGCTTTTCTTTGTAGCTAGCATGTAAACGTAGGTTGCAAGAGGTCAATCACAAGAGCTCTAGCTTTTCAAGCCCTGGATCAATACAAACCAAATTCTGTGTATATGGTATTAATGACATCTAATTTTGTTAAATCTTATCATTGCTTCATCTTTTGATATATGCTTCGGTTAATGGGTTGTAGGCACTTTTAAGTTTAGCTTGAATACTATTTTGGGAAATGTTTTATCGTTAAATTATTTATATGTATATCACCTTAAGTATCAAATATGATCTTTATATAATATATATATTATATATATACACTATTTGCGCTCCTGCATATTATTACAAGCCAACAGGATTGATCTTTCCTTGAATTTGTGTGGTTACCTCTGCATTTCACTGTTTCCAACCTCATAAACACAATAATTTCCCTTGCAATAGTTATTTGGTATTTCAAATTATTTGACACTGTATTTTCTTGATTTTGGCTGCAGAGATATAACAACCAATTTCTATGAGCTGGTATGATCTTTAAGTTGTCATTCTTTCTCTCTTAACCATTTTTATTAGGGAATAACACTCAAAATCATATCTTTATTCAAAGATCTGAGTAGCCTTGAAATAATAACTTTATTTTTACTTGCACCAAGTTAATAAATTTGTCATTTATGCAGGTTTGTGCTAGCTTTAAATTTAGTCACATCATGTGAATACTGTCATTTACGCACCATTTATGATAACATGATCCTTTGCCAGCATTTTTTCTTCATTCCAGTGCTGTGGTTGTAATTAGGACAATGATTGTTTAACTTATGCTGAAAATTAAGAGCATCTCTAAGTTTAAATGTCTTTCAATCCTCCATAAGTTATTTATGATTTTCATTTTCCTGGTGAAATTTTAGGACACTTTCATGATTATGCAGGGAGGGTCACATTTCCATAAGCCTAGCCAGTTAAGTTTTTATTTCAGTTTTCATGTCATCATATATTTCTTATTCAAATCCTATTTGTGGTATTATAATAATCATTATGCATTGTCTGAGTCTTAGCATGGAAGATTATATTGTGAGATTTGCATCTTGGTTTTTCCATATATATCCTCATCAAATATTTACATCTCAAAGTATTTTCCCTTAGCATTCTTCCCTGTGTTTATGGTGATGTGCTAATTAAGATTTGGTTATTTGAGGAAAATATATTCTTTTTCATTCTAAATTTTTAATCTCTAAAGCTGCTTGTGCTGTGACAAGTATTGTACTGAGTAGGTATTCCTTTATACCCACTTATTTCATTTTTTTCTCTAAAGAATAATTGAATCCACCTTTTTCTTAATTTTTAATATATATATATATATATGTGTGTGTATATATATACACACACATACATATTATTCTAATCAAACCTAATTCTTCAAAGAAAATGAAATAACTATTGACTTGAATATATTGAGTGATTGTTTTATTTTTTTAATTTAATCAAAGATTGTTATGTCCTACTTTAATCAAAGTAATTTACAAATTAAGATAAAAGTTATGGTTTAGTTGACTCCAAGGTGGAATGCCAAGTTTAGATGAAAGAGTGTGACGGAAAATGTAAACCCCATTTTTGGAATTGATTCAAGGCTCCATTAACTTTCTAGATTCTTTTTTTGCTTTGAATGGAATTTAGACTAAAGTGTGTTTAACTATTTCCAATTCCTTTGGTTTATTATTCCTTGCTTACTCCTTTTTTATGTGTGATCTTACTTCCAGGTCAACATGAGCCTTCCCATGATTTCACAAAATCTGCAAATCAATTTTAATTCATTCATTTCTTTTCTATTTTTCACATATCCAATATGACAATCCCATGCATATTTCGTGATCACGTATGTTTGCAAACCGATCTTTGATTTGTGGTTTCCTTTTCCTTTTATTTTTTTATTTTTTTTGTCTATTAACTTTTGATTTTCTTATTTGATTCCTATATTAATTTGTTTGTAGATTTTTTTTTTGTCCTTAGGTTAATATTTGAGTTGTTTGTGATCTTTGGTAGGTGTAGAATTGGGTTTTCAATATAAAATTTCAGGTGCTTTAATCTTTTTTTTTTATCTTGGATATAAAATTATTAAAAAGGACTTTTGATCTTTCTTCCATTTTTTGTTTGGTGTGATGAGATGAGTTTTCCTTGAAGAATATTATAGTCCTTTTTGATTTTTTTTGTTTTAATTTTAATGCATAAATTTGAATTAATTTTTATTGTTTTTATTTCCTTTATTCTTGGAATGAATTTTCTTTGTTGAGTGAGGTTAATTTTTTTAGCGCAAATTAATTAATTAATTTTTATTCTTGATTGATATTTACATCTTTTATCCCTGTTAATCACATTATGTGCATTTGCGCTTGTGTGCTTGTGTGTGGTTAAAGTGCATTTGATCACAAGGAGTTTACTTAAAAGTTAAAACAATTTAAATAAACAACTATTTCAACAACTATTTCATGTCCCATGGCTTTTGTATTTGTGAGACCCGAATTTTTATATACTGTACACCATATTATAAATTATTGACAATAAAAATAAATTATTAAGTAGAATTAAATGTGGATATATGATGATTAACTGGAAGAGATTTATCAATTGAAAAGTGATTAATTCTTATTGGTTGAAGCCTTGAAAAAGAAGAGTGAAATAAGTCCAAAAACCATGCAGTTAAAGTGGACATTTACGCCACTTCTTGCTGCTGTTGGGTTGCACGGTTAACCCACTTGAGAAGCAAATTTTTATGGTATAAAATGTAATATATATGACTTAAGGGAAGAGGAAATTTAATGTTTACCAGGTGATCAATTTTCTTGGCTGATGGATAAAACAAGGACAGCAAAATAAGTCAAAGACGAGTGGAAAAAATGAGCTCCATGCCGTTCTTTGTTTGCTACAGTTTTCTACAGGTTTTAAATACATAAAAGACAAGGAAAGCATGAGGAAATGGAGAAGATGAAAGTCAATGATAGTGTCTGTTGGAAGTGAATTGGCGTGGAGAGGAGAAGAAAAAGAATGTTAAAGTCTAACATAGGATGAATTTAATTGGCTGGAATGGTCTTCAACCATTAATGAGAGTAGGAAAGAGAGCTAACCGACTTATTGAGGAGTAAATTTCTTCATGCATTAACACGCTACAAGATAAGAGAAATGATGAAGGAAGAAAACTGAGGTTAACAGGCAGCAAAAGGGGTATTGAGAAACCTGTATATAAAGAGAATGGTGAGATCGAATACCCAGCAATTTCATGTTTCTCTCGCCAGCTTTGATGTTATAGCTGGAAGTGGAGTGCTTTACTCTTGTTTCCAAGGAATCCTAGTAGGAAACTCATTCCCCTAGCTAACTAACTACCTAGCCCTCTTTGCTAAATCCTCCTTTTATCTCAAGATCACCTAAAAACAATAAGAGAAGGGGACAGACGTGTGGAACAACAAAACAAGTTGTGAGAATCAAAACAGGTAAATAAATTTCCAGTCAATACTGTGTGTATTTAATCCTTGGCTTATAATGATGATATGCTAAGTAGAAGAGGTGTAGGTATATTACTTAGCATGAAGGTATGTAGTAAGTTAACATGGATAAATTTTAATGGTTGGGGACGTTAATGGTTGAACATAAGCTGCTATGTTATACATGTGTAATCTGAGTAGAGAAAACATGATGGGCGAACATGAGCTCGCCAAATGGGCGAGCAAGAAATGAAGATACTCGCCCAAAGGATGAGGCGAGTTAAATACATTGTTTGAGTCGTGATATACATGTTCGCCAATATTTATGGTTAGAAAGAGTGATCGCCCGAATGGGCGAGGGCATGTGATCGCCCAAACTATTGAAAAAAATGAGTTGATTTGTGGCGAGCTCCCAGAATAAGCCAATGAGTGAATGGCGAATAGGACTGGGCGAGCTACCACATGTAAGCCCAATGACGACTTGCGAGCTCCCATGTTGGGCGAACTCCCATGAATAAGATGCTAATGGATGGTGAGCTCTGTGGGCGAATGGCGACCTTAATCTCGCCAAAGTGGCATAAATATTAGGAAGGGAAATATGAATAGTTTTGGATAATATTCGAAAATGAAATATTAATAGTTTTAATAAATTTTGCAGACGGGAATTGACAAAGGCGAGCTGGAAGCTAAGCTTTGAAGAAATCAGGTAAGGGAGTTGTGTGTGAAAAGAATGCATGTCCTGTGGAGTTAAATTTATCAATTACTGAGAAATGGTTTTGGTTTATGGCATGCATATTATTTTGATAAATTGCTTTGGTGGGCGAACTAAAAGCCGACCCAATACTGTTTGTTGAGGCGAACTAGTAAGGGCGGGCGAACCAATCCTTTTGTTATATTTTGGGCGAAGAACCCCTCTTGTGACGTTTTGGCGGGCGAGTGACCTGGTTATAAATAAATTTGGGCGAACCAATGTGTGCGAGCCCTTTTATGTTATTTTGGCGAACAGTTAGGCGGGCGAACCAAATTTTTATGATTTTGGGCGAGTGACCCTGTTTTAAATAGAAAATCCGGGCGAGCCATTGTGGGTGGACCCTTTTTAATGTTGCTTTGGGGCAGGCGACCCCTGTGTTTTTATGGGCGGGCGAGTTAACCATGGCAATGCCATAAAGGACGAGCCTTGGGGCGAGCCAGGTTAATTTGTTTTAATCGCCAAGGATTGGCGGGCGAACACAGGTTCACCGCACTGGGCGAGCCCTACATGGCGAATTGATTTATGAGTATTTTTCTCAACAAATAATAAATTATTCTGAAAATAGAAATATGAAATCTCTTTGGGCGAGTTGACCATTGGGCGAGTTGACCAGTTGGCGAGTTGACCAATTGGCGAGTTGACCATGGGCGAGCCAGATTGGGCGAGCTGACCATGGGCGAACAGATTTCAATTTACATTTTCTATGAAAATGAGAATAATACTTTTTGAAATTATTATGAATTAAATATGATTTTGAGACTTTAGGCCCCTAGTTTCATGCATTATTATGAGTTATAAGGCTGATGGACCCGCCAAGTCATCAGCGGTCTCGAGGTCACTTGGCAAGTGGACCCCGAGGACCACCCATAGATTGTGGCCATAGATCTACTGTATCCCTATTGGGATAATTATTCCGTTCTCGCAAGGGGGAGGGGGAACGATGATAGCATGATTTATTTATAGGATGATGCCTAGTCTCAATTTGATGATTTCTGAAAGGATTTGTATTATATAATATTGTAAATTGTTTTTTAAGAAAGTTGTTGATTTTATCCATGATTTTTTTCTATTGGGTTACCGTTAAGGATAAATAAGTGTTTTGGGAAAATACAGTTTTGATTTACACCGTAGCATGCACCTTCTTTACTGAGCACGTTATCGCTCACCCCTTATTTTCCACTCCATAGATTGTTGATCTTGGGTTAAGAGAATTACCTTCCAGAGATTATCGACTGCTAGCAGAGATTCGATATTGAAGGTAAATTATTT
The DNA here is from genome assembly GCA_031772115.1 of Heritiera littoralis. Taxonomy (NCBI): domain Eukaryota; kingdom Viridiplantae; phylum Streptophyta; class Magnoliopsida; order Malvales; family Malvaceae; genus Heritiera; species Heritiera littoralis. The sequence continues at coordinate 1,952,985 of JAPDPK010000106.1, read as the reverse complement.
ATTTTATATATTCAGAAAAATTGTACAGTACTACTTTAAATAGAAGGGAATGTATAAGCATCTTAGTACAAGTAATAAGAGTTCTAATTCTTATATAAATTGTTAATAGTGTTAAGCATCACAGACAGCCCAACCGGTAAGTAAGTGGAGTTTATAAGTAAACATTTTGTTATATAGTAGATTTGGGATGTTACAGTATTCTAAGAAAAAAATCATATAAGAATTTTGAGATTTCCATTTCTTAACTTTGGTATTAGATCTCTAACATTTTATCTGTGGACTTATCCTTCCAATCCCCTTCTTCATAAGATGAAACTGCATATAGGCATAGTTAAAATGCATTTGATCATAAGGAGTTTACTCAAAAGTTAAAACATCTTAAATAAACAACTATTTCATACCCTATGGTTTTTGTATTCTGAAAAAAAAAATCATATAAGGATTCATTTTTAACTATTTCATGCCCCATGGCTTTTGTATTCTGAGAAAAAAATCATATAAGGATTCATTTTTAACACTTAAAACCCTTGAGATTTCCCTTTCTTAACTTTGGTATTAGATCTCTAACATGTGGACTTATCCTTCCAGTCCCCTTCTTCATAAGATGAAACTGCATATGGGCATAGTTAAAATGCATTTGATCACAAGGAGTTTACTCAAAAGTTAAAACAACTTAAATAAACAACTATTTCATGCCCCATGGCTTTTGTATTCTGAAAAAAAAAATCATACAAGCATTCGTTTTTAACACTTACAACCCTTGAGATTTCCATTTCTTAACTTCGGTATTAGATCTCTAACATTTTATCTGTGGACTTATCCTTCTGGTGGCACTGAAATGGCCTTCAAATATTCTCAACCTGATTCATAATACTTTGATTCTAGATATAGCTCCTGGTGTATAACACAGACAGGAACATGTCTGATAGCATTGCAAGGAGCTAGATATAGAAATATGTTATGGAGTAACCAGGGTTTGGCATGTACAAGGGGAGGCCTTATGTGGTTTTTTTCATATATTTTTTTTTCAGTTCTATGCATGATTGGATGATTGTTATGTCTCTTATGCCTAAAATGGTTCAAGGAAGATCAACTTGCCTTGCTTAAAGAAGAAACACATATGTTACTTTCTTTGTTCTATGGATAATTTGACTTTGGAACATATAAAACATGTGTCATGAATTTGAAAATGTTCACTTTTCTCCCTAAGGAACGCTTAAAAGCCTCCTGTTTCCCCATTTTTTTCCTTGGAAGAATGACCATTATTTATAAGGGAAGTTTATTAAATCATGTCTAGGGTGTTAAACTAAGTGTTTTTCATGGTGAGAATGATGAAAATGAAATTTTTTTTTACTTAATCATTGAATTAATTATTTTTATTTACTATCTTTATTAAGTAAAGCTTTAATTTCATATCAAAACTTAAATTTTAATATCTTCAAATATATATTAAGAAATAATTACTTCTGTAGACGTGACATTCTATGGAAGTGTTATGAAGTTCTTATGATGTAGGCTTTATTCAACCAACACTTTCTTACTATTTATGTTGAAGCAGGGGATAACTTTATTAGGACCAGAGGAGTTCATTTTCAAGTTGAATGGTAATCCTTCTGTTTAAACGATTTCAATGCCTACTAATTGATGTATGTGGCTTCTGATCCAACTCAGAGTTCTAAAGTGTCGGCTGCTTTTAGTGAGCTGTGATTCATGGCCTCGTAATGGATAGAACTTTGGCTTTCAGTGATGGTGGTTATAGAACTTTACAGTGTGCGTTAAGTTCCTATAATGAACAAATGTTTGAGGTATCTTTTATACAGATTTCTTCTATAATTTACTTTCTATCTTTACAATCTTTAAAGTTCATGGCATAGATTACTTGGACCATTTTCTTTTGGAATTTTAAAATGGATTGAATTTTGTAATAGTTGAGGCAAGAAGGCATGGAATCAAGCTCATTCTAAGCTTCGCTAATAACTATGATAACTTTGGAGGAAACAAACAATATATATACTAGGCAAGAAGCTAAAGGTAGTACTTGACAACTGATGATAATTTCTTCAGAGATCCTGTTGTTAAGGGCTACTACAAGAATCATGTGATCTCAGAAACAATTTATATTTCTCTTGCTATCACTTGATATTGGATTGTCATTCCTGATGCTTTTCCCATGTTGGATTAAAAACTTAAAAATCATGACTCAAATAAAGAAGTTGATAAAGCTGTAAATCTAATGTTTTTGGTACTGATTATAACTAATTGTTATATGGTTAAATATTAGGACTATGTCATATAAGCGCATGCATTTTTCGTTTTCTGGTGAAGCCACGTTAAAGGCTTGGTCTGTTGCCACGTTGGTGTATGCTGTTTCCGTTGGTCTTGCCAGTTTTGTTGTTTTTTTCTTTTTGTTTTAGGTTTGCTCTGCATTGTTTGCTTTTGTGGCTGGTGGATCTGTGTTGTTTTTAATGTTGGGACCTGCATTGTTGTTACTGTTTTCTATTTCTGCCCTTTGACTGTTTATCCTTGGTCTATATGTTGGTTTGCTATGGCTCTTGTGTCTTATGGGTAAAAAGAAAGTTTGCTTTGTCTTAAAGCTCTCTTTTTTGACTTGTTTTGGTCCTTGCGAGCCTCTATTGCTTGGGGAAGCTCCCGTTTTTGTCTGATTGGAGTCCACAGTGGGTGTACTTTATGAGTGACTAACGTGTACTTCACTTTCCTTCCAGATGTTCTATCCGAAACTTTCTTCCCATTTCGATGCTTCAATTTCGTCTGAGATACACCCAGGCAAAGCTTCAAAAAATTTGCTCAGATGTCCACCCGCTTCTCCCATCAACTGTCTTCCATCTTTCCTCCCTCTTATTTCTCTGTCACCATGCCTAAAGCACTCCAAAAGAGTTTCTTTACCAACCGGCGCTACCCCAACACCATATCTTCTTCCATGCTTCTCTCCTCTCTACCGATTGTTGCCCCATTGTTATCTCCCTTCACCCGTTTCCCATCCTTTCTAAGAATGATTCTTCCAATAAGTGAATGGTTTAAAACAAACGGTTGATTCTTCCATGAGCGCGGTAGGTACGACGTCTTTGTTTCTAAGCCTCGCTCACCTGGATGTGAGAAATCAGTCTTAGCTATGAGTTGGGGAAGCCCCTTTCATGTTGTCCATGTTAAATGCATTTCATGTTCCTCTTACTGGCATGTTTCATGCCCCTGTTAACTCTTTGATTGATGATTGTAATTGCTTCTGCCAGCCAACCACAAACACTTCAGTCACTTTCATTGTTAGCTATTTTACTGATTTTCCAAACGTATATTACAGGTTCTTGGAAGGTTTGTATATTAATTTGGATTTTAGCACCAAGGGTTAGTGGAATCTAACTTATCATTCGGATATATTTAAAATTTCTCTATAGGTAATACTTCATCTTCTTATGCTTTTGCAGAAAAAATTAAGTTCTAGAGTCCAAAGGGCCTGAAGAACCTTTAAAATGTAAGATTCCGCTCAACTCTTAAGCAATGTTATTACTAATTAAGGTCCTAAGCGTTTAAGCTAGAACTGTATTTTCATGCCCATTATATATTAGTCTAGTGTCTCTCCAATAAATCTCTCAAATAACCCATGAGCCGCGAACTCCTCATTACTAACACTTCTAAAAGCATGGAAGGATGGATCTCTTTAGTGTACTCCCCGCCGCATTGCGCTGGTATAACCTAGTTAATATTAATTCCTAGTATATTTCATTCAAGTGAACCAAACATCATAATAGTTGGTCTATTATATTCATTCTCTTTTCTATCCCTAGAGAATATTTATTCCATTCAATTCCTTTCCATTTTGCAAACCAAACGTGTCATAATTTTTTTCGTTTCACTTGGGTCATGTTTGAGTCATTATTGTAGTACTTATTACTGGTCTTTTTAGTAGATCTAGCAATTTATATATATAATTTGTGTTTATATCATATAAAATCATGTTCATATTATGTAAAACATTAAAATTTCGTGTTAAAATTTATATCAAGCCAAATACATTTTCTTTGTCAAATTCATTTATAATTTTTACCAAATTTTAGCTTGTGTTATTTTCATATTTTTTATTCATGTCATTTTCATATCGCATCACAAAATTATATCTAAAATTGTAAGATCTAATTTAAAGATTTTTAGACTGTAGAATAATCGAAATTATATAGGTAGATGAATTCGTTATGATTAAAAAAATAGTTTTAATAGATAATTTTAAATTCAGTTCTCATCATGCAGTTTTTCCCTTTTATTTCTTCTGGTTAAACATTCCTACTCTGAAATAATGCATTGAGCCCTTATAGGCATTTTGGCAACATAGATAACACCCTTTCTATCATTTGCGAAAGAGAAAGCTAAAGATCCATAGCATTGAAATCCCAATGTTACAATTTTTCTCAGCTAACATGATTACGGATACATGATTAACATTTATTAACCCATTCGCCCTTCTTCAAGCGACAACTTCTTTTTTTGAAGCCATCATTTTCTCTCAAGGACAGTTCGTTACTATCATGTAACTATGCAAAATCAGGGAATTGAGATGATAAAAAGAAAGTGAGAGGTAAAAAATGTTCAGAAAGCCCACTCTGCATCAACACAAATTGTTCAATTTAGAATTGATTATGGAAAATTACAAACAAACATTGTTTTTAATGCTCATTCACACGACGTTGGGAGTATATTGACATGAAATTTTTTATGGAAAATATACGAGACATACCAACTTTTTGCATATTCATGTTTCATCAGTTTACTTAAATATGTCAAATTAAGCAAAGTAAAAAACAGAAAGTACAAACAACGTCCTACTTTTCATACATCCTAGGATAAACAACACCCAATAATCTCTCTTTGTTCATCTGATTGCTTCTCTTCTAACATCCATCTTCTCGGGTGGAGACATGTGCTCACTACAAATACAACACTGTGGAAAATACAGGTCGATCGTGAGAGAGGAAAGAAACAAATAGAAACAATATAAAAATGGAGTCACAAAGGAGAGCGTGCGGATTGGAGCACATGCTACCTTACGGTCGAACTTAGTTTCTCTCCGTCGCACCCAGCTTCCTCTGCAAACGAGCCATGTTGACTGTTATCAGCACCCAGAGCTCATCCATCTTCTTATCCAAGAACCGAAAGTAGACATGTCTGATAGATTTCTTTATCACTAAAGTGCCAAAAATGGCCCAAAATCCCACAAGGAATCCTACCATCGCACTTACATAGAACTGTAGTTTTATGGATCTTTCATCATCCTTGTCTTCAGAGGGTCCAATGTCACTGGATATGGAGCAGTTCATTGACAATGGTGGCCCACAAAATTCTGATTACCCTCATAAATAGATGGATCACCAATGAGTTGCAGTTGGTTGGATGATGGAATTGGTCCAGACAGGTTGTTGTATGACAAGTTCAACCGGTTCAGGAAAGTCAAACTTAGATATGCTTGGAGGAAGTGGGCCTGAGAGATGGTTATGTGAGAGGTCGAGGGCTTCTAACCGTTGTAAGCCTTCAAGATTTTCTGGTATTCTTCCAGAAAGTTGGTTCCAAGAGAAATTCAGGAACTCCAAGGTCGAAAGATTTGTTATCTCCTCTGGTATCTCTCCCACTAAACTGTTGCTGGAAAGGTCTATGATGTTTATAAGTGGAATAATTTTGGTGAATACACTTTATCTTCCCTTGATGACCAAATCAATGTGATTGTCGAATGTTGTTTCTTGTGTTGAGGGTTCTATCGTGAAGAAGTTGTGCAAGGTTTTTAGACGCGGCAAGCTGCCCAAACAACTAGGAATGGACCCAGACAAATCATTTTGTGCTAGATCCAAGATATGGAGGTTGGAGAGTTGACATAGTTTTTCAGGAACGCTTCCTGTTAGCATGTTGGCTCGTAGGCTTAAAAGAGCCATTGCAGATCCGTTTGCCACAATTGACTCCGGTATGGACCCTGTGAATCTATTTTCTGCAAGATCAAGTGAAAACAAAACTTTGCAATCCTGCAAGAACGTAGAGAGCTCCCCAGCAAAATTATTGCTGCTCAATTTCAACCAGCTTAGTGAAGGAATAGAGCACATGGAGCTCGGAATATCACCTGATAGATTATTCTTAGAAAGATCTATAAACATCAAATATTGCAAACCATGCCATTGCCTTGGAATTGTTCCAGATAACTGATTGCTTGATAGATCAAGAAAATTCAACTGCGTCAAATTGTTTATGGATGGCGGAATGCTACCATTTAAAAGGTTCCCGGAAAGATCCAAGTTCTGCAACAATGACATTTCATGACCTATGTTTGAGGGAATCGGTCCGGAAAATAAATTGTTCTTCAAAAGGAGACTTGTCACATTTGACCAAAGTGGGATTGAACCCTCCAGCTGGTTGGATTCTAAATTTACCCATAACGCTACATTCAAGGGAATAGCCATTGACTTAGGAAGCTTCCCTGTCAGTTGGTTATAAGAAAGATCCAGATAGATTCTGAAAATGAAGCTCGGTTATGATTCCTTCGAAAGAGTTCACATATAGACCTAGTTGAACCAGCATTCGGAGTTTCCCAATACATTCGGGGATGGTTCCACTCAACAACTCAAATCGAGCATTGCCAAACTTGACAAATTCCCCACTGATTCTGGAAGTGGACCTGAGAATAAGTTGTGGGAAAGTTCAAGGGATTCCGGAATCAGATAATTTCCTCTTAAATTTATTGGAGAAGAGAGAAAGAGACGTTAAATTCTTAAGGGACCACAAAGAATCAGGCAGGTTCCCTGCGAGATTATCTTTGCTTAAATCTAATGTCTGTAAGCTACTATAAGTGCAGCTTGACAAAGTGTCAATCAGTTCTTCAATTTCACCTTCAACAGAATTGAATGATAAATCTAGAACATGCAAATTGCAAAGATTTTGTGAGATCCCCAATTTCCATGTATTCCTCCATGTATGTAAAGTATTCTAAGTAAATATGATAAAATGAATATGAAGTTGATGTGTAATTGATGTATGAATAATGTATGCATGATGAATGGAATATAGAAGAAATAAGAAAATTTATAGCCAAATAGCCAAATAAATTATGTTGATGACAGGAAAATAAATGGAGGATGAGACAAGAAATCAAAACAGAATTTTGATTGGCTAATTTAAATACATGTGGCTTAAGTATGAATAGAAGAAGGAGAAGAGGGATTTAATGAGTCAAATTGAGTCAAAAGGGGTAAAGGGATAAAGTTGGCTGAGATAAGGGATGATAAAGCATGCATTTAATGCATGAAGCATGAGTCACCACCCTCATCATCATCACCCACGGCAGCAACCTTCTAGTCCTCTCCGTCTCGTGCCATCTCCAAGTTTCCAAGTTTCCATTCCAAGCTCTTTGCTAAACCACCTTACTCCCTCACCAATTCACTAAGTTCATTTAACGAAAAATAATCCTTGTCGTTAGACTAGGAGATATCCAAAGTTTGATAGAGTGAATCCAAGTATTGAAGGAGATCTTAACATCAGAAATTTTGGTCTCTAGTGAAGGTAAGAGAAGAGGATGATTCTTACAATTTGGTTCATGATAAGGAGTTGTACTGAGTTAGTAGGACATGTGTATATTGTTTAATTTGAGGTTTGAAATGGTATGATGATTTCAGGTTGAAGAAGTGAAAAGCTAGGGTTAAAGCACCAAGTGATTTCGCGTTCTCGAAGGAATCGAGGTAAGGAAATTATGTAACGGACGTAAGGCGGCTATGTCCGCATGTTTTATGATGCTTGCATGTGATTTGGAAAAAAGTACCAGCTGTTTCTTTGCAGGAAAATAACCATTTCGGACTTGTCTCCTAGTACCAATTAGGTTAGGAGCAGCCGACTGCCTTAAGTAGCAGCCGACTGCCTAGAGACAACCAAAACGCCGTTTTTCGAAAACCGATGCAAACCAGTCGACTGCTATGTAAGCCAGTCGACTGCTATTTTTCCAGAAGCATTCTGTTTCAAACCAGTCGACTGCTATATGGGACAGTCGACTGCTAATTGCCAAAATGCATTCTGTTTCAAAAATAGTCGACTGCTATATGGACCAGTCGACTGCTAATTCTTAAGAAGCATTCTGTTTGAAAACCAGTCGACTGCTATATGGACCAGTTGACTGCCCCCATGTATTTTCAAATATGAAAATATCGAAAAATTTAAATGAAATTATTTCGATAAAAGAAGTTATGAAGGAGCAGCCGACTGCCCTATAAGACCAGTCGACTGCCATGTATGAAAAGAGCTTTCAAGTTTATTTGATTTAAACACAAAAGTGTTTTCTGAAAAAAAGTATGTTATAAATGTTTTGAGACTATGGACTGCGTAATGATTATGCATTTCTGATGGCTGAGAGACTCTGATCAAGTCCTCAGTAATATGTATGTTGAGCGAGGAACCCTAGTCCGGTCCTCAATCCCACATGTGACACCTGACTAGTGTTCACTGTGGAAATATAAAGGCAGAAGAGAATCCCTGACCTATACGGAGTGCACTACTGTACCAATGCATGATTAGAGTCATATGAATGGGAATGAACGGTTCATATGACGATTCAATCGCTTAAAATATTGTACATAGTCTCCATCCTATTTCAAAGATTATACGATGTATGTTTTGAAGTAAAGAAGCACAATGTATGTTTTAAGTATATGAAGTATGTTTTAAAGTATGCTATGAAGTATGAAGTTTCCAAGAAAGAAGTATGATGCATGTTTTATATGTATGCTATATTTTAAATGAAGCATACAAAGTAAGTTTGCCATGTCATTTGAAATAAATATGCATGATTGCAAACAATGCACGAAAAATGTTATGATGCATGCTTTATAATGCTTTACATGACATTATAGAGCCAAGTAGGAAAAAGGCATATAGAGGCATAGCACGCTCTTTTATGTAGTTTTCTTACTGAGCGTAAAATCACCCTTTTACGACTATTTTTCCTACAGATTACCTGAAGTAGACCTCGCTCCTACTAGAGGAGCTTGTTTTTGAAGAAGCAAAGTGTACCTTCTCGATACGCTTCCCAGTTAGCATAGAAGGTATACTTGTACATCTATGAATAGCAAATTGTAATTCAGTTACAGTACAGTACAAGTAGCTAATGTGTATATAAGATGTCTGGGGATGTAAGTTAAGATGATGTATGAGATCCTGTGTAAATGAAATGGTATTTATATATATCATTTGATGTTCATTTAAAAGAAATAAACTCATGTGAGCTATTTGATAATTAGCTTAAGATTAAGGAAGGGTTGGCACTGATGAACTAAATCAAAATAAGATCGGATAAGATAATGAGAAATAAGTTAGATGATAAGATGAAGTGACGGGGACATCACAGATTTCCTTCTGAAACCTTCGGAATGGGACCCGTAAAATTAGAACTTTGAAGTCTAAGTTCGACAAGGGTACTGAAATTAAACAGCCACTGTAGTAATGGAGAGCCGAATTGGTTAGAAGAGAGGTCAAGATTTTTAAGCGATGTGAAATTGACAAATGGAAGAGTCTGAGGAAGGTGATAGACCCTGGAGTAGAATCTATCGAGAACCCAAGGAAGAAGAAGGAAAGATGAGAAAAAGAGTAAGAAGACAAATGAGAAGAGAAGGACTAAAGATTCTTATTTCATTTCTTTCTTCCCCCATCACATTTCTCACTACTGCATTTATAGCCATTAGCAACAGTCATCGTACTAACAGCTTTAACTACATAACTGTCTTGCTATTATTTCCCGCCCATACAAACTAATTTCTAACTGATCTAACTTTTTGTAAGATCTGATTTTACCCTACTGTAGACCTTAATCTCATAAAATTGAAAATGGAAATTAAATAAATAATGAATGTTAATTTCCAAAAAGGTGAAAAGTTCCTTAACTTGAGACGAGAACAGAGCCAATTAGGTGAAATACTCGACGGGCGAGTACCAAGAAGAAACGGCTCGCCAATGGGCAAGCAAGGTAATGTGTGATCGCCAATGCTGATGGCGAGTTGGACGCGGGCATGGACGAATAGGCTTGTTCGCCAACGTGTGAGATGAATCAGGACAAGGTTGGCGAGTTGAGCCATGCCTGGTGATGACCCCAAAAAGGGCGAGAACTTGTGATCGCCACACAGAGGGGCAAGGAATAGCTGAATGGCTGGCGAACTGGTTTAGTGTGGCGAGTTGTTTGTTTTCCTTATTTGTTTGGCAAGTAGTTGAGTTCGCCAACTTCGTGGATAAGTGATGGCCCGTTTGTGGCGAGGACTTGGAAAACGCCAATGTATTTGGCGAGTAAGGTGGTCGTCCAGATAGAGGGGCAAATGAAAACAGAATTCAACCTAGCAGCCAATATTGACTTTATGAAATATACGGTTGAGGACAATAAATGAAGAAAAGTTAAAGTCAATAAGGGAATTAGCCTTATTGGTCGAGGAATGAAGCAAAGGCTGCAGCAGAAGAAAAAGGCGTGTGAAAGGGAGACTCCCACACCACTTTGAGCTGCAGTTTTCTTCATGCCTTAAATGCATGAAGGACGTGAACAATGATGAAAGAAGCAGATAAGGGACGGGTGGTAGAGTTGGATTGGATGAGCTGGGCTATATAAGAAGAAACAAGTGAGGAAAATCGAGTTAGCCAACTCCAGCTTCTTCACGAAAGCCATTTCTCTGTTTCTTCCATTTCTCTGCCATGTTCAATCTACTAAACTCTAACCTTAAGTTGGTTAAATACATAAACCAGCTTGCAAACCTTTTCTTCTCAACTGGATAAGCTAAAAGAATAGGCAAAGGAAGGCCAACATGATATGGAAAGCAATCTGTTCTGGAAGTGCAGTTGATTGAGGTGAGTTTCATATTTCTGTGGTGTTCTTGATATTCAAGGATAGACTTATATGTTTACAACATAGAACACAACCTTGTTTTAGTTAGATCCTTAGAGAACATGAAAACAAGGAAAATAATGGAAGAAGTGACGACAATGGCAACTACAGTGATCGCCCATGCTAAAAACTAGTAATCGCCAATGAGGCGAGTAGATATTAAGGAACTCGCCAAGGTAAAGCTGAGTTCAATGGGCGAGAATGCCCAATTCTAGTTAAATGAATTCCTAGGCGAGCTCAAATGCAGAGGCTGTGGGCGAATAGGATTGTGGGCGAACTCTCACAATTTGGTGAATGGCGAGCTCGTCTGGGCGAACTAGTTGGAGCTCTATTGGGCGAGTAATCATTTGATTTATTTCAATCTCGCCAAGCAGTATGAAATGATGATATTAATAGAATTTATAAATTATTTGCAGCTGGGAATTACGAACTCGGTAAATGCGATTTGGAAGGCGAGAAGGAAGCAAGGCTTCGTTTAACAAGGTAAGGGAGATGTGTGTGAAGTGATGCATGTCCTGTGGAGTAAATTTTATGAAAACATTAAATTAAATGTTTTGTTTTCTGACATGCATTGTTTGAGGAAAGTTATTTTGATAATTATTCTTGATACGGGCGAGCTAAAAGCCGACCCCTATACTGTTTTGGGTGAACTGATACAGGGCGGGCGAGCCCTTGTATGTTTATGACGGGTGAATTGGTATTGGCGGGCGAGCCTAGCCGTTTTATAATTTTTATACAACCGTCTCTAGTTTTTATACAATATGTTTGGGCGAGCGGCCCTTTGTTTTAAATTGAGGGCGGGCGAACCGCAATCAACGAGATATAATTCTCTTTTGAAAAGTTAAGTGACGGCGAATACGAGTTCACCGTCTTGTCGAACTAGTCAGGGGCGAGCCGTGAAGGGCGAGCTGACCCTGGCGAACAGTTTTAAAGAGTAATTTCTTAAAGGAAATAAGTGAGACGTTTTAAATATTTTCAAAATAGAAATTTGAGACCTTTTGGCGAGTTGATTACTGGGCGAGCCACTGAGGGCGAGCCAGTTTGCTTTCGGATTTTAAAAGTACGAGGGCGGGCGAACCCTGGTTCTCCGCGTTGGGCGAACTGTCGTCGGCGAACCATATCGGGCAAATCGACCATGGCGAACAGGTTTCGCTTTTCCAAATTTTCTTTACGAAAAATGAATTGTTTTCATTATGTTTTTGGGCAAGTTGACCAAAGGGTGAGTTGACTATGGGCGAACTAACCACGGCAAGTCAATTTAACCCGTGCCTTTCTCACACGGAATTCAGTGAGATTGCGGGCTGTTTTAAAACCTTTTTGGAAAGAAAATGATAACATTGAGAAATGATTCCTTAAAGGTTTTTCATGAGTTATAATTTGATTTTGAGACGTTAGGCCTCTAGTTCATGCATTACTATTGCGTGACCCGCCTGGGGTGGTGGCTCGGTCGATGGACCAAAGAGTGCACCTCAGGGCGTCACAGGGCTGATGGACCCGCCAAGTCATCAGAGGTCTCGAGGTCACTTGGTAAGTAGACCCGAGGACCACTATAGATTATGGCCATAGATCTGAGATAGCCGTGAGGGGCGATGGCCTACGGGTGCACCCCAAAAGCGGCAGATTCCGTTCTCGCAAGGGGGAGGAGGAACGATGATAGCATGATTTATTTGTTGCCTAGTCTCAACTTACCAATTTCTGTTTACTGTAAGGATTTGTTGAAATCCTAAATAGTGTTTACTACATTTTAAAGTAAACTTTTAGTCGGTGATTTGAATTGTGTTTTAAGGGAGTTGTTTACTATATATCCATGTTTCTTTTCTACTGGGTTATTATAAGAAAAGAATAAATGTGTTGCGATATATAGTTTTGCTTATTTTAAGCAGCATATATTTCCTTTACTGAGCGTATGAATCGCTCACCCCTTTTGTTTTAACTCCACAGATAAGAAGTACACGAAGTTGAGAGAATTAGCTCTCAGATGGGTATAGTTATGCATAAAGCACTGAGGCATGGCACGTTAAATGAGACAGGTACAGTCTCTTATCTTTTACATTTCAGACATATGTATATAGTACCACCTTAGTGAAATAAAGGTTAATAGGGGATGTCAGATGAAAGGAATAATGAAAAAGAAATTTCATATTCCATAATTAATAGATAAATGTTTAGCATTTATCACTGTTACTGTTGAATGTTAATGGCATCGCAGACAGCCCAACCGGTAAAGTTGCATGGAAATACGTGAAAAGATGGTAACGGGATGTTACAGATTTAATGGTATCAGAGCTTGGGTTGGTCTGATGTCTGTTGATGCCTTTAGCATGGGAAGTGTTGAGAAAGGTTAACATCCCCTGTAGTACTGTATAGTCTGAATGTATAGAGGAGTCGAATGACTGTGAAATGAGTTAAGTGTTGGAATATGGTGAAAGTTGACTAGTTATGGGTTACAAATAGAGATAGTAATCCGGAAATTTTGCGTGAGATAGGCGATCTTATCATCATAATGACGGGTCTATTTGATAAGGTACAGTGAGGAACTCGGTGAGGGCCCCACCAGGACTTCTCTGTCCATATCGAACTAAGATCTTGAAATGGTGATATTGAGATAAAAAGGGGTAATATTAGTATATAAGCCCTAAGATCGCGTGTTGGAATTATACTGATGAGAGAAAATTAAACGGGAATTTATGAATATACCCCTATATTGACATGTTTTCTTTCGAAGTCATAAGTGATTGAATGGATTTAAAATACAAATTGATGGTGAAATAATATGTGGTGGTGTAAAGGATGATCTTTACTATGGACCCCACTAATATATTGATAAGTAAGGCAACCCAGAGTACAAGCTATGAGAGGTCGCGAGATAGTCATCCCTATTGTGGATTTTGGGGTCTGAATTTAAAGTGAATTGTGTGAGAAGTGATGTAAACTGGTTATATAGATACTCCTTATGTTTTAGGAGAATGGATATTAGTAGTGACTTGACATTTGAGGAAGTCAAGTGTTTGAATCTGTGGATGAGTGAGAAAACTTTGAAATGGGCGAACTCGAGCACGGTTGGAAGGATCGGGCATCGAGGTGATCGCCGAAGAGAACAGTATGGATGAGTAGTGTTGTCACAGCAATCGTTGTCGATGGGCCCAAAAAGGGGATTGCCATGGCCGGTTGGGCTGGTCCGTTACGATATCCATAGAACCGTGATATTATGAGATTTATGAGAATAGTCGATGGGCGAGAACTACATTGGGATAGCTCGCCAATGGATGTGCAAATGCATGATCGCCAATGTTGTGGGCGAGTTAGATGATGGCGAGGACTTAAATGAGTCCGCCAATATAACATGAATTACTAAAGTGGGCGAAAATCCTGATCGCCCAAAGAGTATGGTGAGTAATCTGATTAACAAATTGTGGTGGAAATCATAACAATGTGACGAGAAGAGCGATCGCCAACGATATGACATGAATCAAAGCAATGTGGCGAACAGAACAAAAGCTGTAATCGCCAAGAAAATGAAATGTCTCGTAATTACCAAATGATAAGGTTGGCATCGAGATTTAGTTGACAAGCTTAGAGGTTGGTAAAGTGAAATAGAAATTGTTGTAAGCTCTTACCAGTGAATCAGTAGAGCTTGAGAAATTACTCAAGAGATTGATGAGTAAAGAATAAAACTAGTTTGTTATAACTGGTGAAAACGAAAATTTTATCGTTTTGAAAACAATGGGATTAGTACTCTCTACAGTTGCTTCTAGGTTCCGGAACAAGTATGGTATTCTAAAATACCTATCATATTCTATCTGGATCCCTAGCCGACTGTAGTATCCTTCCTATTTGTGTGCCTAGAGCCAACAAGGATGATTTTAAAAAGAATAAACATATATATTGATATCAGCAATATTATTGAATAAGGTATAGAAAACCTTATTGTTAAGTCAGTGACCATTGGTTTCTAATTGATATATATATATATATATATATATATATATTAGAGACGTGAGGTCTCAACTGATTAAGTGGACATTAAAATTGTCTGAATAAAAGATTTTACTACTTAAGTGAGGTTAAAGTGTGCTTATTGGGGTATAAAATTTATGAGTTTTACCCGTATGGCACGAATGAATTGTGGAAGAGTTTGTGGAATTTGCTACCTTATTGATTTAATGCTTAATTGGGAGGAAGTAGAAGTGAATGGGTATGTATGAATAAAGTATTTGAAATGGTTACGAGATTGTAACAGTAAAGTACTATATTAAGTAGGAAAAGAATTGTGGTGATGAAATCTGAATAATAATAAATTTGAATTTCAGAAATAGATGTAAGGAAAAGTATATTCTCCAAGTAGTGACATTACATGTCTTAGGAGAATAAGAGATAAAATGATAACTTGATGTAAGAGAAGTTATCGAGGGAAAAATGATTTCCTAAGACGTAATCGATGGCTAATATTGAGGTCTGCAAAAGAAAAGCAGTCCTAGATTAATTATGAAACAATCACTGTGAGGTGGTGAAGAATCCGAAAGAACCATGATGTTATAGAAGTGATTATCGATTGAGTAACCAAATTATTTCACTTCTTCATCATCAGGTTTCGGGATGTAATAGTGCCTTAGTCGATATATATTGGTGGAACAGAGAGGACGTATGTGAAGTTCCAGTGAGTGGGTACTTGTGATAGGGATCCCTGATTCGCCGTATGCTTTGAGAGAATAGCAAGAGGCTTTGGGATTCCCAAATTTTTACTGTTAGCACTGCCTCAGATTGATATAGATATCCGAGCGCATTGTGTGGACGCTCTGGGATATATTGAGAGCGAGTGCGTGGTATTTTAGAGACTACTGGGACAATTACATACGAATGATTAAAATTATCTACATGATAGTCACCAAATTATAATCGACTAGCACTGAATGAGATGATAAGTGATAAATAGTATAGATGAGTTACTAACTCTCAAGGATGATAAAAGACTTGAGGGAGTGTAAATTGGTTTTGAGAAAAGACGCCCGAGATTCTTTAGGACTTTGAGAAAATTTGGGATGGGTGACTCATGAGTGGAGTGATCGCTCAACACCGAGTAACATGTTGTGAGATGTGGGCGAACTAAGTGGTCGCCAACGCACTTGAGAGAATAATCCTAGAGCGCGGAAGAGCGCCAAAGGAATGATTATTGATTGCCTAAAGAGACGGGCAGTACTCTTAGAGACAATGAGGAATATAAAAAGATATTCGTGGTCTTATATTGGAGACGAGAATAAATAAGAGTTGCGAAGGTGATAAGGAAGAAAAATACTTTATATTAGAGGTACTTCATATACACAGTAAAAATTTGGAAAGAGTAAAATGCTATCTGGATAGTTGTGGATATATTGAGGAAGTCTGCTCATTCCTTGATTATGGAATTTGTTGAGCTAATTAATGCCTTGGCCGGATAATAAGTCAGGGAAATGGTGAGGTTTATAGTATTCCAGCAAGCATTATTGGTGATAGGGAGTCCCGCTTCATATCTCAGTGTTGAGAGAGATTACGGGAAGCTATGGGATCCTGATTGAGTTTCGCACCGCCGTTTATCCGCAGACTGAGAGACAGTCCGAGCGTATGAGATGGACGCTCGAGGATATGGTGTGAGCGTGTGCGATTGATTTTATAGGCTCCTGGGATAATCCTCTACCCTGGCAGAGTTTGTTGATAAAAGGGCCACAAGAGAGTATAGGCATAACATTTGGAAGAAATTATTAAGCAGACGATATAATCCACGATAGCATGAGAAAATGGGAGACCGAAAATAGTTTTCGACTTGGTCGAACAGACTTCTTGAGATATACAAGATGTTATGTATATTAAGGTCTCACCATTGGGATGCATAATGAAAGGGAAATTGAGTTTCCAATGCATTGGATTGTCGGAGATCTTAGATCAGGTAAAAGATGTGCACTACCTCCCGAGTTGTCAAAAGTACTATCCATATCCTTCTCACATGAATCGAGATGAGTCCTAGAGATTGCAGAGGACATGAATTACGTTGGGAAATTGGTACGGATTCTGGATAGGAAAGATAAATTGCAGTGATAAAGTGCTATCACCTGAAATCATGTTATGGTTATGGTGCACTGATAGCATAATATTAAGGATAAGGCTACTTGAAAATTTAAAAGCCTTATGCATAAGAACTATCCAGAGTTTCTTCACTGATAGGTCTGGTTGAAATTTGGAGGACCAAATTTCTTAAGGTGGGGAGAAAATGTAAGATCTGATTTTACCCTACTGTAGACCTTAATCTCATAAAATTGAAAATGGAAATTAAATAAATAATGAATGTTAATTTCCAAAAAGGTGAAAAGTTCCTTAACTTGAGACGAGAACAGAGCCAATTAGGTGAAATACTCGACGGGCGAGTACCAAGAAGAAACGGCTCGCCAATGGGCGAGCAAGGTAATGTGTGATCGCCAATGCTGATGGCGAGTTGGACGCGGGCGTGGACGAATAGGCTTGTTCGCCAACGTGTGAGATGAATCAGGACAAGGTTGGCGAGTTGAGCCATGCCTGGTGATGGCCCCAAAAAGGGCGAGAACTTGTGATCGCCACACAGAGGGGCAAGGAATAGCTGAATGGCTGGCGAACTGGTTTAGTGTGGCGAGTTGTTTGTTTTCCTTATTTGTTTGGCAAGTAGTTGAGTTCGCCAACTTCGTGGATAAGTGATGGCCCGCTTGTGGCGAGGACTTGGAAAACGCCAATGTATTTGGCGAGTAAGGTGGTCGTCCAGATAGAGGGGCAAATGAAAACAGAATTCAACCTAGCAGCAAATATTGACTTTATGAAATATACGGTTGAGGACAATAAATGAAGAAAAGTTAAAGTCAATAAGGGAATTAGCCTTATTGGTTGAGGAATGAAGCAAAGGCTGCAGCAGAAGAAAAAGGCGTGTGAAAGGGAGACTTCCACGCCACTTTGAGCTGCAGTTTTCTTCATGCCTTAAATGCATGAAGGACGTGAATAATGATGAAAGAAGCAGATAAGGGACGGGTGGTAGAGTTGGATTGGATGAGCTGGGCTATATAAGAAGAAACAAGTGAGGAAAATCGAGTTAGCCAACTCCAGCTTCTTCACGAAAGCCATTTCTCTGCCATGTTCAATCTACTAAACTCTAACCTTAAGTTGGTTAAATACATAAACCAGCTTGCAAACCTTTTCTTCTCAACTGGATAAGCTAAAAGAATAGGCAAAGGAAGGCCAACATGATATGGAAAGCAATCTGTTCTGGAAGTGCAGTTGATTGAGGTGAGTTTCATATTTCTGTGGTGTTCTTGATATTCAAGGGTAGACTTATATGTTTACAACATAGAACACAACCTTGTTTTAGTTAGATCCTTAGAGAACATGAAAACAAGGAAAATAATGGAATAAGTGACGACAATGGCAACTACAGTGATCGCCCATGCTGAAAACTAGTAATCGCCAATGAGGCGAGTAGATATTAAGGAACTCGCCAAGGAAAAGCTGAGTTCAATGGGCGAGAACGCCCAATTCTAGTTAAATGAATTCCTGGGCGAGCTCAAATGCAGAGGCTGTGGGCGAATAGGATTGTGGGCGAACTCTCACAATTTGGTGAATGGCGAGCTCGTCTGGGCGAACTAGTTGGAGCTCTATTGGGCGAGTAGTCATTTGATTTATTTCAATCTCGCCAAGCAGTATGAAATGATGATATTAATAGAATTTATAAATTATTTGCAGCTGGGAATTACGAACTCGGTAAATGCGATTCGGAAGGCGAGAAGGAAGCAAGGCTTCGTTTAACAAGGTAAGGGAGATGTGTGTGAAGTGATGCATGTCCTGTGGAGTAAATTTTATGAAAACATTAAGTTAAATGTTTTGTTTTCTGACATGCATTGTTTGAGGAAAGTTATTTTGATAATTATTCTTGATACGGGCGAGCTAAAAGCCGACCCCTATACTGTTTTAGGTGAACTGATACAGGGCGGGCGAGCCCTTGTATGTTTATGACGGGTGAATTGGTATTGGCGGGCGAGCCTAGCCGTTTTATAATTTTTATACAACCGTCTCTAGTTTTTATACAATATGTTTGGGCGAGTGGCCCTTTGTTTTAAATTGAGGGCGGGCGAACCGCAATCAACGAGATATAGTTCTCTTTTGAAAAGTTAAGTGACGGTGAATACGAGTTCACCGTCTTGTCGAACTAGTCAGGGGCGAGCCGTGAGGGGCGAGCTGACCCTGGCGAACATTTTTAAAGAGTAATTTCTTAAAGGAAATAAGTGAGACGTTTTAAATATTTTCAAAATAGAAATTTGAGACCTTTTGGCGAGTTGATTACTGGGCGAGCCACTGAGGGCGAGCCAGTTTGCTTTCGGATTTTAAAAGTACGAGGGCGGGCGAACCCTGGTTCTCCGCGTTGGGCAAACTGTCGTCGGCGAACCATATCGGGCAAATCGACCATGGCGAACAGGTTTCGCTTTTCCAAATTTTCTTTACGAAAAATGAATTGTTTTCATTATGTTTTTGGGCAAGTTGACCAAAGGGTGAGTTGACCATGGGCGAACTAGCCACGGCAAGTCAATTTAACCCGTGCCTTTCTCACACGGAATTCAGTGAGATTGCGGGCTGTTTTAAAACCTTTTTGGAAAGAAAATGATAACATTGAGAAATGATTCCTTAAAGGTTTTTCATGAGTTATAATTTGATTTTGAGACGTTAGGCCTCTAGTTCATGTATTACTATTGCGTGACCCGCCTGGGGCGGTGGCTCGGTCGATGGACCAAAGAGTGCACCTCAGGGCGTCACAGGGCTGATGGACCCGCCAAGTCATCAGCGGTCTCGAGGTCACTTGGCAAGTAGACCCGAGGACCACTATAGATTATGGCCATAGATCTGAGATAGCCGTGAGGGGCGATGGCCTACGGGTGCACCCCAAAAGCGGCAGATTCCGTTCTCGCAAGGGGGAGGGGGAACGATGATAGCATGATTTATTTGTTGCCTAGTCTCAACTTACCAATTTCTGGTTACTGTAAGGATTTGTTGAAATCCTAAATAGTGTTTACTACATTTTAAAGTAAACTGTTAGTCGGTGATTTGAATTGTGTTTTAAGGGAGTTGTTTACTATATATCCATGTTTCTTTTCTACTGGGTTATTATAAGAAAAGAATAAATGTGTTGCGATATATAGTTTTGCTTATTTTAAGCAGCATATATTTCCTTTACTGAGCGTATGAATCGCTCACCCCTTTTGTTTTAACTCCACAGATAAGAAGTACACGGAGTTGAGAGAATTAGCTCTCAGATGGGTATAGTTATGCATAAAGCACTGAGGCATGGCACGTTAAATGAGACAGGTACAGTCTCTTATCTTTTACATTTCAGACATATGTATACAGTACTACCTTAGTGAAATAAAGGTTAATAGGGGATGTCAGATGAAAGGAATAATGAAAAAGAAATTTCATATTCCATAATTAATAGATAAATGTTTAGCATTTATCACTGTTACTGTTGAATGTTAATGGCATCGCAGACAGCCCAACCGGTAAAGTTGCATGGAAATACGTGAAAAGGTGGTAACGGGATGTTACACTTTTTGATCCTTGTCACAGCTAGCAACTAGTCTTCATATCTGGCAGGCCTCCTTATTTCTCTTCTTCCACGTGTCACAGCAATGCTTTTTTCCCTTGTATCTGTATCAGTACCTGCCCCATCAATTTCAACCTTGTCCTCAAGGTTGAATTCAGGTTATCTCTCCTTCATGCATGCTGCATCTTCCCTTGCTTTCGTTTGATCCAATCCTTTCCATTGAATTATAACTTGGTAAATAGCCGTACCTTCGCATAAGACTACCATGATCTGTAGAACTTGACTGAGCTGACATTGCATGGAGGCTAATCTGTGGGGTCTCGTCCACAATCATTTGCTATGTTGTAGGTTGATTCTCGATTTGCACCACTTCCTTAACACCATTTGCC
Organism: Heritiera littoralis; assembly: GCA_031772115.1. Classification (NCBI taxonomy): domain Eukaryota; kingdom Viridiplantae; phylum Streptophyta; class Magnoliopsida; order Malvales; family Malvaceae; genus Heritiera; species Heritiera littoralis. Next base: position 1,932,125 of record JAPDPK010000106.1, on the reverse strand, counting down.
AATCTGCCTTCATTGGGAGCAATCAAAATGTACACAGAAGCTCTACAATTGTGCCCGGTTGTATATTTGTCATTGCAAAAGTAGCAAAGCCCCTTTTCTCTTCTTTCCTAAAGCTGGCTTGGTGTCAGTTTTTGGATAGTTGGTTTGTTACTGTTTGTAACTTGAGGTGTTTTAGCTGATGAATCAGGGAAGGTTTTCAGTTCGGTTGTTTTGTGTGGCTGATACAATGATTGGTTTACTGGTGGTGTAGGCAGTAAGGGTGGTAATGAAGATTGTAACTTGGGTGGATATTGTTGAAGTGCCAATTTGCTTTCTTGAATCTTGGCTAAAGCAATGGCTTTGGTAAAAGATGATGGTTGAAAGGACATGACTTCATGTTGAATTTCTGGCTTCAATCCAGATATGAAGCAACTTAAAAGAAAAGATTCAGAGAGGCCATTAACTCTATTTGATAATGACTCAAAAGCTTCTTGATACTCCATTACCTACCATTCTGCATCAATTTTGTTAATTGACCCTGATACTCCTCAAGCTCTGAGGGACCAAATCTTGTTTGTAAAGCTGTCAAGAATCCTTGCCATGTAGAGATTTGCAAATTCCCAAACATTCACCGGAACCAAGCTAGTGCCTTACCATCAAAATAGAAAGAAGCTACTTGTAGCCGTTGGTTGTCTGGTGTACCATGAAAATCAAAGAACTGTTGAATCTTGAAACACCAACCCATAGGATCACCACCATCAAACCTAGGCACATCGATTCTCAAAGGCTTCAAGTTTATTTGAGCAATGCCAGGAGCATTTGTAGGGGTGGTTGGATGTGTTCTTGCTGCACTAGATGAATTGAATGGCTCAGTTTGTTGGCTTTTCTGTTCCAGGTTTACGTAGATGGCAGAGATCTTGAAGGTAAAATCTTTGAGCTGTGAAGAGATGGTTTCCACGTGAACTCCTAAAGACTCCATATCAGTTCTGATTTGTGATATTTCACCATGGATATTGGAAATCTCAGATTGAAACTGAGATAGGAGTTGTTCCTGCCGATCAACTTTTTCATCTAGGGATTTACTTCTTGTAGATGCCATGAAAGAAGAAGAGAAGGATAAGAAAGAACAAGAATTATAGATGAGAGGCAATGAAAGCACCAAATGATAGACCCTGGAGTAGAATCTATTGAGAACCCAAGGAAGAAGAAGGAAAGATGAGAAAAAGAGTAAGAAGACAAATGAGAAGAGAAGGACTAAAGATTCTTATTTCATTTCTTTCTTCCCCCATCACATTTCTCACTACTGCATTTATAGCCATCAGCAACAGTCATCGTACTAACAGCTTTAACTACATAACTGTCTTGCTATTATTTCCCGCCCATACAAACTAATTTCTAACTAATCTAACTTCTTGATCCTTGTCACAGCTGGCAACTAGTCTTCATATATGGCAGGCCTCCTTATTTCTCTTCTTCCACGCGTCACAAGAATGCTTTTTTCCCTTGTATCTGTATCAGAAGGTCATAGAGTTGACAGCTAGAGAAATACAGCTCTGACAATGAAGGAAGCATGTTTACGGCTTGCAACCAATTGGTTGAAGCCTTGCTGAGGTTTACATATCTTAAGTTGAGGTACTGCAGAGAAGAGAGGCTAGAGAGCCATTCTAAATCTGCCACCCAAAGCTCTTCTGAAATGGAAACCACTATTTCGAGATTGAGATAAACTAAGTTTGACAGATTTCCAAGTTGGGGACCAGAAAAATTTGCGGAACCCAGGTCAAGATGCTTTAAGTTCTTGAGTGAGCCAATGAAATCCGGGATTGGAATTCCTCGGAAATTTTTGCCACTCACATCCAACTAATTCAGTTGTGTGAAGTTCAGCAAAGAAGGATTTAACGTACCATCCAGTTGACAGGGCAGATATGGCGATGACGAATCTCCTCCTTCCAAAGAACAGCCATACCGTCTCATGAGGTCTAGCTTGATAACATTGCCTGTCTGATTACTACAGCCTACGCCCGACAGTTGCAGCAATCTTCACCGATCCAAGAAGAGAGAAGACGAAAGGGATCGATGAGGCCATCTTTGAGTTCAAGAAGCACTTTCCTCTCCGTCTCGATGCAACCTACATTGGAATTGAATCCAGCAGCCTCAAGGTGATAAGAGCTAGAAAAGAGAGCAAGGAAGAAATACAAAAGAAGTTGGAAGGGTGTGTTTCTGCTACCCATTTCTCAGCTTGCAGCAAACCCATGAGCCATTGTAAAGGAATATATTGCTGCTGTCTGCTGATGAACCATCCCCGGTAACCATTTTTTGTTTTGTTTTTTTAAGAGGTTGATGCGATGTTAGTTATTACAATATTACAATCTTTGTTTTATTTTGTTAGTATGTAAGAGCAAATTAGGACTAGTCATGAATAACAAATTCTCAAAGTCAACTACGAAAATTCAAATATTAAATTTGTTTGAAGCATTGGCCATCCTTGAATGTTTGTTGGCGCAACATGGGGGCAACGAAGGGACAAAGATTGTTTATTGCGAAGATTTTTTATTTGTTATTTTAAAAAAAAATTATTATACTATTTTGAATATCGAAACACATTTTAGAATTTCACTTTTAATGTTCATTTAATCATATTTATCAGTAAATTGAAGGATCTCTTGTTTCAGTAATCTTGTAGAAAGAAGACATCAACATTCATAATTCTCATGTTTCACTTAAAGAAAATAATGTTTTTTTGCAAAAAATAAATAAACTTGATTTTACAAATTATGGTATGAAAATTGAAAAAAAATGTTTTTTTTAATAGCTGCTTTTGTTTTAGATGTATTTATTTTTTAAAAAAATTTTAAAAAAAACAAAAACATTTATCAAATAAAACCTTAAAAATTGATAGAACCTTGACTAATATATATGATCATGCTTGCTAACAAGTGCACGAAGGAGTAGATTATCAACTTGTCAATACTTCTCAAAAGCAGCAGTTGTTTGAGTCTCAACTCTCAAGCATAAAAGTTTCAAATTTCAGGAAAATTATGTATTTCCGGTCAGAACTCAGAAGGAATATATTCATATTAAAGTTAGAGTCTGTTAAGCAAAGCTGTCACCGGCCATGCACAAGTCAATGGCAAAACAATCTTAAATTTTCAAATAAGACAACCTTAACCATTGAAAGTTCTTTTAATAAATATCGAGGACTCTGACTTTGTAATTAAACAAAGAAGAATTATATTTTCACCAGAAAAATGAGCCCTCACAGAGGACAAAATCAGATGGTATATGGTTATGAGTTGAAAGTTTTTTTTTTTTTCATTTTTTAATTTTTTTAAAAAATTATCCTATACTTTGTTTTCACAGGAATCATGCATTCTGGAAAAAGCAGCTAGACCTCATTTCAAACCGGATCATCTTAATGGCCTAACTATAGACTCCGTTAGCTATTAATCATGGCAGAAGCTTACAATGAAATGTAAGACATTTTGACATTAACAATTTTTTGGTGGAAAAAATAGTGATTCCAAACTGCAGCAAAGTGTATAATGTATACTTCTCAATAGGCTTTACTTTGAAGCCATCATGGGAGCGCCCAAGCAACCAAAACTGTATCTCTGCCCCTTTTTTTCTTAAATCAAGCATTTTCTTTATTTGATTCAATTTACTTGGAAACTGAGCGATTCAATTTTGTTTGAATTCCTCAAATGTGAACAACTTGAAATAGGCTGAATCATTAGACCATTATTAAAGTGAAATATAGAGGTTCAATGGCTCAGGCTCGTATTTAGCTCGGGCTGGGTCTTACCATGCCTGCATCCTAGAGACCTAAGCCTGGATCCGCTAATGCGCACTCTCATCTCATCTTCATAAGAATAAAAAATAGATTTATATATGATATACCGATAATATATAGATTTTTTATACTGTCAATATATCAGAAGTTGATACTTTATTAATTGATAAATTAAAAAATATGCCAAATTTTTAAAAGTAAATATAAATAATTTTTTTTAATTTGCTCGTAAAGGCATATTAATGAAGTATCAACTTCTAATACATTGACAATATATCTCATATATATATATATATATATATATATATATATATATATAATCCATAAAAAAAAAATACTTGAATAACTTTCAAGATGAGGTATGTTTAATAACTCTGGGCCAGGGCCACCTTTAACGTTGGAGGCGTAACTCATGTTAGGCCTAAAGAAGGTTGGTTCGTAGGATTAGAGTAAATCCAGCATCTGGCCACTAAATTAATCTAATACTTTTATTAAAATAAATCGAAACCTGATTATAAGAGAAAAAATTATTATAAGCATTAAAATTTACGTTTTAAATTTATTACATGCCACATTTTAAAAAATAATTGTTTAAACTATAACTTAATCCTTCAATTAACAAATTTATTAGCCATTGAATTAAGAAATTTTTTATTTTAGCCTAAAGTCTTCATTAACCACTAATGGATGATAAACACAGGATGACCTGTTAAGTAGACCTGACAATTTGTATTCATAATTCGTTTTCGTGTCATGTAAAACCATGTTCTTGTCGTGTAAAATATGAAAATTTCTATGTCAAAATTCGTGTCGACACAGAAAACTCAAAATGTTATTTTTAACTTTTACCATATTCATTTATTAATTTTACTTAATTTTAATCTCGTGTCATTTATTCGTATAGTGTTTATGTCGTGTAATCGTATCGTGTCTGATATTGTCATGTCTATATAAGCCTTCCCTTAATCAAGAACGATAAAAAGGCTAAAACTAAACGGCCCATGGAGTGCCAGTAAAAGTGATTGTACTACTATTTATCTCTCAAAAGTAAAACAAAAAATCGTCTAACCCCACCTCAGGAGTCCAGCTCCTAAATCCTTTTGTTGTTGCACAAAACAACAATTAAGATATGTTGACGTCAATGGTCGTAATCTGTCTCCACGTGTCTCCTTCAAGCTTCTGTAAAATAGCAAAAAGTCAGAGGAACGCAGGGGTAGTTCCCTGCGTTGACATTCCGATGCTTAAGTCAGCCTCAAGTTCTTTGGTATTGGGAATCGTAAAAGCCAGTCGTCAAAAATTAGGGAATAGAATTATACCTGGGCCCTATTTATAGACGAATATTTGAGATTAATTATCTGGGTTGTTTGCGTCCTTTTACTGAGAGTTTGTTTCCTAATAGGATGCAACTTCTGTGGATCTCGGAGTTAGCACGATCCTGTCGCCGGTGAGAGAACCTGAGGTGTGACACCTTCTAGGCGACAGAGGTCTGTCGCTATGACAAAACGTGAGCGAGAGCCACCAGTCGCCTACGTGACAGCAGGAGGTAGTATGCGGGGTCTGTCGCCTGCGACAGATACCCTGTCGCAGGCGTAGCTTCTCTCGCCATAGGCCACGTGTCCCGATGACCGTTTGGCGCGTGGGACCTCCGATGATCTTTTGGGCTTGGCCCAATGTAGATAATCTTTTGCCATATCAATTGCTCCCCAGTCTCTTGTTGGATTATTCCAAGCAAGAGAGTATAAATAAGTGTCTTTGGGCTTTTACCCACTATGAATAGTTTTTCTAATTTTTGTGATTTTTCTTTGGTACTTTTTTTTTGGGTGAAAATCTCTATTCTGCGGGAGGCGTGATCTGACGGGACGTTTGGCATTCTCTATCGCAACTATATAAGGCCGCTGGGATCCACCGAAAAGGGATAAGAGAAACCTCGGAATCAGCAGTCTGTCGCCCAGTTTCCGACTCTCTCGCCAAAATAGTCTATCGCCAGAAGGAGTCTTTCGTTCATCGAAGTGTCAGTAAGTATTCATCTGTCGCCTAACTTGCCTCCTTCCGCCACCAGCTTTTTAGGTGTTCTGCAGATAGCTTCGTCTCCCGCGCAGTTTTTATGTCTTTGCTGGCGTCTTAGTCTCCCGCGTGAATGTTAGGTCTGTCGCTGTAAAGTCTGTCGCCAAAACAGGTCTGCCGTAGGTGTTTTGCCAATAGGTCTGTCGCCGTTTTAGGTCTTCCGCAGGTATTTCACCAACAGGTCTGTCGCCGTTTTAGGTCTTCCGCAGGTGTATTACTAATAAGTCTGCCGCCCCCTGATTATTATTTATTATCATTATTTTTTTACTCTTTCTTTTACCATGTCTTCATAGCGTCCGGGTAAATTTCTTAGAAAAGGCGGTGTTGAATGTACACTGACGAATGCGGACTTAGAGGATTTCAATACTCGTTTTCCTCTTCCTCCCGGTTACAGTTATAGACTTCCAGCCAGTGGGGAATTTTCACCTGACCTAGTTAGAAACGGAGTAGCGGTGCATAGGGCGTCTTTACTTTTCGGTTTTCGTTTTCCATTGCCTGAGTTTGGTATAGCATTCCTTAGATATAAAGATATAGTTCCTTGTCAACTTCATCCTCATGCATGGGCTCAGATAGTAGGATTTTCGGTGGTTTGTCACAGCTTAGGCATCGTTCCTACCGTTCCCCTCCTGAGTGCTTTTTTCAGAGTCCGCGGTCTGCAAGGACTAATAACTTTTTCCCTCCAGCGGTTAACGGTTGATGAATTTCCCAATAACAAGATCTTTTCAGACCTTCCTAATAAATTACGAAACTTTGAAAGTGAGTGGGTCGTCGTCGAGATTCCAAATGATCTGCGAATTCGCACTACATGGAACCGTGATACTAGCGACCACTTGAGGCGCTCAGAAAGGTTTAAAGTAGAGATTCTAAAAGACCAGTTTAGTGAACCTATACGACGAATTTGTTCTACTGGGGAACGTAATTTATTTTCCCTTTTGACCCCGGAGAACATTACAGCGGCTGGTTGGGGAGTAAGCCAAGCTGTTTCCGGGACTTCGACTGTCCCTTCTAGCCTTCCTACTAACTTGCGTGTGCCCGATGCCGGTCCTAGTCAACCGACCAGTGTTCCTACAGCCGAAACCTCTAACCCTTTAGGTTGCCTTGCGGATGAGTCTTCTCCGGATTCGAGAGACGAAACACCTGAGGTTGAGGGTACCAGTGGTCCGGGTACCAGTAGTCCATTCGAGGAGGATATTGAATGGGCTCAGGGCAATGTTTTTGGGAGCCCTTTTGTTGACTTCCCAGCAGATTCTAATTTGGATAACTTAGAGGATTTTGGTGATCTTATAGGTTTCCCTTTTTCTTTACTTTACACATCTATGTGTGTGGTATTTCGGGTTTTAGGTTCGTTAATAGCTTCTCCTTGTATTATGCAGATATGAACTTCCGCGATGCTATGCGCAGAAGGGAGGCCAATGCTTCTGCTGGAGCGGCTCCTCCTCCTCAGCAACAGCTACAGATCGGGGCCGCTTCTGAACATCCTCGTGTTTCCATTTCTCCCCCTCCTACCGGCGGATCTAGCCATACTGAGCCAGAAGGTGGAAGGAACAAGCGAAAGAGGCCCCTTATTCGTGATCGTAGCTCAGACGATCAAGGGAGCTCTGGATCGCAGAGGAGCGAGTCGGCCCGACGAGAAGGTGCTTCTCGTGCTACCGAGGATCGGCCGGCCCCCCGCCAGCCCAGGCTCAAATTTAGGAAGAAATTGATCATTGAGGCCTCGATGCCCACAAGACCGATATTGCCTAAGGTGGCTAATCCCACTTTGAAGCACTACTTAGTCGATAGTGGAGTTGTCGTAGATGGCGAGGACTTCCAAACCTATCCCAGAGTAAATGATAATGACAGCATTGAGGAGCCTGGGATAGCGTCTCGCCTGGCATGGAGCACTATTCTTCCTCGTGACGAGGCGGGGCTGTTTACTAATTTGACGGAAGCCGAGAACAACTCTGACTACCTCTCGATGAAGGTGATAGTGTCGTGCTTATATGGTAGTTATACTTTTCTTTTTCTTTTGTCGGTTTTTAAGTTATTTTTGATATTTTGTTTTTCCAGTCGGCTCAGCAAACCGCGGCTGTTAATGCTCGTCATAGGGCCCTCAGGGAGAAAGCTGAAAAAGAAATTGGTGAACTTAGAGAGGCGAAGATGGTGCTCCAGAACGAGGTTGTTCAACTGCGTTCCTATGTTAGTAAGGTTGAGGAACTGGAGAAGAAGAATGCGGAACTAGAGTTCAGGTTGAGGGAGGAACAGGCGAAGGTAGCTTCCCTTCGGGGATTTCAAGAAGCCTATAACAAGGCGGTGGAGGATTGAGACGCCATGAGGAGGGAGAGAGATGAGACTGTTGATGAGCTGCATAATTTGTTGGACCGACAAAAAGGGGTCCGTGCTGAGGCTGTTCGCGAATACCGCCTGTCTCAACACTGCTATGAAAAGAAGGAAATGCTTGCGGCGGGATTCATCAAGTACGGCTTCTACTTAGCTCGTTCCTGGTTAGAAAAGAACCGACCTAATGAGTCTTTTCCCGAACTTCTTTTCACCGAAGAGGCCCGGTATTATGAAGCTCCTTCCTGGACCAAATACGAACCTGATTCATTAAGTCCGGACGATTATATAGAGGTGGGAGCCATTGATAACCTGGACGATCTCGAGGGTCCATGGCCTCCTCGACAGCCACGTAGTCGTCCTGAACCTACTGGGTTACGTGATCGATCCGGGCCGTCAGCGACGCATGATGAGCCTGAACCGATCGAGGCAGGTGACCAGCCTGAGTCCATCGAGGCATTGATAGGGTTGGACAGCGACAAATTGCAAATTTCTGACTCTGCAGCCGTTGATCCCGTGTCAGATAGTGCGACTGTGATTGATCCTTTAAGTAGTGCTCCCTCTCTCGAGATGGCCTCTTCAGTTCCTCAAGAGCCTGATTCCTCGATTGTTCACACTCCTGATCCTCCGGTTGTTGAAGACTCTGGTGCTAACGCTCCTGATCCTTTGGTTGTTGGAGACTCTGGTGCTTAAGGCGGCATTTTCTTAGCTGGGCGACTTTGTCCTTAACCTAGATTAGGATATTTTGAATTTCCTTTTGTTTGTTTTGCTCAATGTAAAGATTCGTTCTTCAATGGAAAGTACGGTTGCTTTCTGTGGTTTTTCTTCTTTTCTGTGAATGAATATTTCGCACTAGTAACTGCTATATCACAAAACTTGACAGAACATTTTGTGTTAGAAATTAGTAAGCGCTCTTTTACAACATGCTGCTCCCCAAGTTCTGTTCTGAGACGATGTTATAGTCCGAGGAAGAACTTGTTCTTGAGCATTTTGTTATTATTATTTTTTTATTATTATTATATATTTTTTTTAATTTAAACACTTGTAGATTTGATCAGCCAATAAGCCAAAATATACATATTTAGTTATAGCGCAGATGTATCATTACGTACCTCGTAACATATTTTTGTGTCTGTTTTGTCTTATTGCTCAAGGACTTATTTCTGCCGGTTTCGCGTTTTGTCGCATACGGTCTTATTTGCACCTTTTTTGCGTATTTTTCTCGCTCAGGGACTTATTTCTGCCGATTTTACGGTCTTATTTATGCCCATTTCGCGTATGTTTGTCGCTCAGGGACTTATTTCTGCCGATTTTACGGTCTTATTTATGCCCATTTCGCGTATGTTTGTCGCTCAGGGACTTATTTCTACCGTTTTACGGTCTTATTTATGCCCATTGCGTATGTTTCTCGCTCAGGGACTTATTTCTGCCGTTTTACGGTCTTATTTATGCCCATTTGCGTATGTTTCTCGCTCAGGGACTTATTTCTGCCGTTTTACGGTCTTATTTATGCCCATTTTGCGTATGTTTCTCGCTCAGGGACTTATTTCTGCCGTTTTACGGTCTTATTTATGCCCATTTTGCGTATTTCTTGCTCCAATTCCTGTTAATACATAGACTGTCTAACAAATTGAATTAGAAAATATAGGAAGCAAATAACTGGCTTTATTCAGGAGTCATGATCTTAAAACAAGAATACTTTGCGAAGTAAGTAATAGATGGGAAATAAATAAAATTATGGAAGGTGTACAACTTTTTACTGCCAGTATGGCTTAAGGTGGTTGGCATTCCAAGTTTTCGAGATCTTCTTTCCCTGTAAGGTCTCCAAGATGCATGTGCTAGGTCCGATCATCTTCCTGATTCTGTAAGGTCCTTCCCAATTAGCTCGGAGTTTTCCGTCCTCCCTATGGGCGTTTGTAATCGCTGACTTTCTCAGTACCAGGTCTCCTTCCTGCAGTTCTCTGTTCTTAACTCGTGCGTTGTAATAGGCGGCTATTCTTTGCTGGTATGCAGCCAATCTCATTTTTGCCGTGTCTCGCAATTCATTGATCAGGTCTAGATTCTCCTTTAGTCCCTGAAGTTAACTTCTTCGATGTAAGGGACCAATCTAGGTGACTCGGCTCCAATTTCAACGGGATGAGGGCTTCAGTCCCATACACCAAATTGAATGGCGTTTCCCCTGTTGATACTTTGCTTGTCGTTCTGTAGGCCCATAGGACACTAGGGAGTTCATCTACCCATGCTCCCTTCGCCTTATCCAGTCTGGTCTTCAAACCATGCAGTATAGTTCGGTTGCTCACCTCGGCTTGCCCATTAGCTTGAGGATAAGATACAGAGGAGATTCTTAACTGGATGCCTAGTCCTTCACAGAATGTTCGAAATGCGTCACAATCGAACTGTTTCCCATGGTCCGCGTTAAGCACTCGGGGGATCCCAAAACGGCAAATGATCTCCCTCCAAACCATTGCTTCCACCTTTTTTTCAGAAATTGTAGCCAAAGGTTCCGCCTCTATCCACTTGGTGAAGTAGTCTGTGGCTACGAGCAAATATTTCCTCTGTCCTGTGCCCAAGGGAAAAGGTCCCAAGATGTCTAACCCCCATTGTGCGAATGGCGTCGGTTGAAGAGTACTTTGGAGGGTCGAGATTGGTGCAGTGACTATAGGGGCGAACTTTTGGCATTTTTCGCACTTTCGCACCTTGTCAGTGGCGTCTTTTTTTAGGGTAGGCCAATAAAACCCCGCACGCAATATTTTCGTGGCCAAGGCTCGGGCCCCTAGGTGTTCACCGCATATCCCCTCATGAACTTCAGCCAGGGTATACTCGGCCTGTTGAGGTCCTAGACATTTTAGCAGAGGCATAGTAAATCTACGTTTGTAAAGTTCTCCATTTACCACAGTAAATCTTGCACTTTGCAATTTCAGCCTTCGGCTTTCATCTTTATCAGTTGGGAGTGTATCCCCCGATATGTAGTCTTTGATTGGGCTTCTCCAATCACCTCCGACCTCGACGTCGCAGACGTCTTCTTCTTCGATACTTGGCCTAGCGAGTGATTCTACTTTGACCATACCGCCCTTTAGTCCTCTTGAGGAAGCCAGCTTCGAGAGGGCATCTGCATGACTGTTCTCGGATCGGTTTATCTGGGTCAGTTGAAAGTTCTGAAACGATTGTGCTAATAATTGCACCTTCTGCAGATAGGGGACCAAAGTCGGCTCTCGTGCTACATAGTCTCCCGAGAACTGGTTGACCACTAATTGTGAATCGCTATGGGCCATCAGATTGCTAGCTTCTAGTTTCTCCGCCAGTTTCATCCCAGCTATTAAGGCTTCATATTCAGCTATATTGTTCGAGCTTGGGAAATTGAAACGTAGGGAATACTCATAGGTCTCCCCTTCGGGTGAAGTTAGCACAATTCCAGCTCCACTACCATCCATGTTGCGAGCTCCGTCAACAAATAACTTCCACCAAACTAATTCTGTATCTGCTTGAGTTTCCCGACCAGTGCATTCTACGATAAAGTCGGCTAGCGCTTGCCCTTTTATTGCTTGGCGAGGTTGGAAGTGTATGTCATATTCACTTAATTCAATGGCCCATTTCGTCAAGCGTCCAGAATGTTCCGGTTTCTGTAGTATTTGCCTTAAGGGTTGATCTGTCAAGACATTCACTGAGTGAGCTTGGAAGTAAGGCCGTAACTTCCGAGTCGCCATCACCAAGGATAGAACTACTCTTTCGACTAAGGGGTATCTTGCCTCGGCATCTAGTAGGACTTTGCTCACATAATAGATTGGACAGTCCTTGTCTCCTTCTCTTCTCAGTAAGACTGCACTTACGGCCTTCTCTCCTACGCCGAGATACATGAGGAGATGATCTCCGTGTTGTGGCCGAGACAATAGCGGCAACTCTTTCAAGTAATCCTTCAACTGCTCAAAAGCACTATTACACTCTTCTGTCCATTTGAAGTCTTTTCCAGCCCTTATCGCTTTGAAGAACGGCAAGCTTCTTTCAGCTGATTTAGACAAGAAGCGGTTCAAAGCAGCTATCCTCCCTGTCAACCTTTGAACCTCTTTAACAGTACTGGGTGGTCTCATGTCCAGGATGGCTTGGACCTTCTCGGGGTTAGCTTCTATCCCCCGATTAGTGATCATGAATCACAGGAATTTTCCGGATCTCACCCCAAATGAGCATTTATTGGGGTTCAATTTCATTTCGTACTGTCGCAACACATTAAACACCTTCGTCATTTTCTCGGTGTGAGACTCTTCCCTTCGGCTTTTTATAATCATGTCATCAACATAAGCTTCCATGGTGTTGCCCAAGAGGTCTTTGAAAACCTTGTTCACCATACGCTGGTAGGTTGCCCCTGCGTTTTTCAGACCGAACGGCATTACTCGATAGCAATATGTTCCACTATCGGTAATGAATGAGGTTTTCTCCTCATCTTCTGGATGCATCATGATCTGGTGGTATCCTGAAAAGGCATCTAAGAAGCTAAGCAGTTCATATCCACAAGTCTCATCTACCATCTTGTCGATTCGAGGTAGTGGATACGAATCCTTGGGACAGGCTTTGTTCAAGTCTGTGAAGTCTACGCACATCCTCCATTTTCCGTTGGCTTTCTTCACCATCACAACATTAGCCAACCATTCTGGATAATTCACTTCTCTGATAAATCCTGCCTGCAATAACTTTGAGATTTCTTCATTTATAATCTGTTGCCTTTCCGGAGCAAAATTTCTCTTCTTTTGTTTGATTGGTTTTGCTCCTGAGACTATGTTTAACCGGTGACAAGCAACATTGGGATCAATCCCGGGCATATCCGCGGGGGTCCATGCGAAAACATCGGCGTTTTCCTTCAGGCATCGAATTATTTCTTCTTTTGCTCTTTCAGACAGATGGCTCCCCACATACACCACCTTCGTTTCATCTTCTCTATCTACTTGAACTGGTTCCATTTCTTCATCAGGTTTTGGCTTAGGCAGTTCTTCAATCGTAAGGGTTTCCTTTCTTTGAATCCCCTTACATGTGGTGGACGCGATATTACACGTCCTAGCCTTCCTTTGATTTCCTCTCACTTGTCCGACACCACGGGGGGTTTGGAACTTCATCAACAGATAACAGGGATGTACCACCTCTCTCATATCATTCAACAATGGCCGCCCGAAGATCATGTTATACGCAACCGACGTTGCCTTTACTACCATAAATAACACTTGTCGAGTGACACATTTCTGGCTTTCCCCTAATGTCACAGGTAGCTGAACTGCACCCTCGACCTTCACTTTTTCTCCTGAGAAGCCATACAATGGTGTGGGTACTGGTTTTAGTCTATCATTCGAGATGTTCATTTTCTCGAAGCAACTCCAGTATATCAAATTCACCGAACTTCCATTATCAACCAGGATGCGACTCACTGGATGCTTTGCTATCACTGCCGAAATCACCATTGGGTCATCATGGGGGATCATTACATCTCCTCTATCGGCTGGCGTAAAAGTGATGGGCTCTTCATCATGCTTTTCTTCCATTACCGAGTTAACTTGATAAGCTTGTCGGGCGTAAGACTTTCGAGACGAGGAAGATGAACCAGCCAACGATTCACCCCCGGATATCACATTAATAGCAGGCCCTGTGGGTTCATTATCTTCTTCTCTATCCCTTCTATCTGTTCTCCTGTCATTTTCTCTCCTGTTACCATCATTTCGCCTTGCAGTTCCCCTATTTTCACCTCTTCTGTCTCTAGAGTTGTCTCTAAAGTAATTTCCTCTGCCTCGTGCAGGATAAGTGTTCCTGTTGCTTTTCCACACAAACCGATTTATCTTTCCATCACGTGCTAGCTTCTCTAGCTGATTCATTAAATCCCTACATTTTTCTGTCGGATGCCCATGTGTTGAATGGTAGTTACAGTAAGAGTCTGTGTCACGGCCCATAACCCCGGATGTTTTCCTTGGGAACCGTATAAGACCTGATCCCTCAATAGCAGCTAACACGGAAGCTCGAGACTCAGTAAGCGGGGTATAAGCGGTATATTTCATTGTAGAGGTTTTGTCCACCCTTCTCGACTTACTAGAGGATGCTTCGGGAACTTCTCTTCCTCGTTTCCTTCCTTCCTTAGATTCTCCATCGCCCACCATTTTCATTACTTCTTCTTGGGTGACGTATTTGTTGGCTCGGGAAAGTAGGTCCAAAATCATAACGGGCTGATCTAGCGATAGGGATTCTTGTAGTTTTTCAGACCTTGTCCCTTGTAACATGGCTGCCACAGCTATACCAACTTGTAAGTCCCGCACTTCTAGAGTAGCGTCTCTGAATCGATCGACGTAACTCTTCAATGACTCCTTAACTCCTTGCTTGAGAGTAAGTAAATAAGTCTGTTCTTTCCTTCTTTGACTATTCACTGCGAACGCCTTAAGAAACTCATTTCGGAGTTGGTCAAAAGAGACAATAGACCCCTCAGTCAGGTTATTAAACCACTTCATTGCATGACCGGTCAGAGTTAGAGAAAAGGCTCTGCACATTATTTCGTCTTCCCATCCATGTAGTAACATTAATGCTTTATAATTCTGCATATGATCATAGGGGTCTGTCTTTCCCGTGTATGTGGTCATTTGTGGCATCTTGAATTTTGGCGGTAAAGGTTTCTGCAAGATGGTTGTGCAAAATGGTACTCTTCTCCTTTGGCTTTCCTCCGCGGACACCAATTTTTTCTCTTCAAGCACCTGTTCTATCATTTTCTTCATATCGAGTGAGGAAGTGATTTGGCTCCTGATGTGAGATGAATCGGGCAGGTCGTCGGCAACTATTTCCTTTCCTTTTCCTTGAGGTGCATTATTTCGCGCCATTTGTGTACACCAAGTGGGATCGAATTCTGATCCGGTTCCCCAAATGCTCAGGTCATCGTCACCGTTCCTTCCAGCACCTCCAATACCAGCAGTATTTGTCAAATTATGGTGGTGGGCGGAAGACCCTGCCGCTCGGTCGAAACCCCGTCGCCATGATGCCTGTCGCCCGACGCCAGACACCTGCCGCCTGACCTCCGGCACCTGTCGCATGAAATCTGACGTCTGTCGCCTAACCCCTTCCGCAGGTTCCAAATTTACGGCTTCATCTGCTTGCCGCTGGGTCCCTGCGACAGGCACTCCGTTCCCCAGTCCTGCCACCTCCTCGTGCATGTCATTTTCTTCTACGAGAAGGTCCTCCTGTCGCAGCGTGGGATTCGCCGCTGCCGCATCCTCCTGTCGCCCCTCAGCACGGGGCGGGGCCCCTAGACTTGTTTCTCCCACCAAATTCTGTACGGCCGGCGGCAGACCTAATGTCGGGAGGACCCCTTTGAATAGGTCTACCATGGCTTTCAACGCATGAGTTGTTTCTTCACTCTGCCGTCTTAGGGCCTCGAATTCGGCTACAGATACAGTCATCCTCTCGTCTTCTCTGTTCACCTGATTTCTATGGCGTACTGGCTGTTCAGGGGAACTCACGGAATTTTCATCACTGCCTGTTCTCACGTTAGTGGATCTAGTTCTCACCATCTTAAAAAGTTTGATTGGCTTTTATACGTTCCCACAGACGGCGCCAATTGTTGTTGCACAAAACAACAATTAAGATATGTTGACGTCAATGGTCGTAATCTGTCTCCACGTGTCTCCTTCAAGCTTCTGTAAAATAGCAAAAAGTCAGAGGAACGCAGGGGTAGTTCCCTGCGTTGACACTCCGATGCTTAAGTCAGCCTCAAGTTCTTTGGTATTGGGAATCGTAAAAGCCAGTCGTCAAAAATTAGGGAATAGAATTATACCTGGGCCCTATTTATAGACGAATATTTGAGATTAATTATCTGGGTTGTTTGCGTCCTTTCACTGAGAGTTTGTTTCCTAATAGGATGCAACTTCCGTGGATCTCGGAGTTAGCACGATCCTGTCGCCGACGAGAGAACCTGAGGTGTGACACCTTCCAGGCGACAGAGGTCTGTCGCTATGACAAAACGTGAGCGAGAGCCACCAGTCGCCTACGTGACAGCAGGAGGTAGTATGCGGGGTCTGTCGCCTGCGACAGATACCCTGTCGCAGGCGTAGCTTCTCTCGCCATAGGCCACGTGTCCCGATGACCGTTTGGCGCGTGGGACCTCCGATGATCTTTTGGGCTTGGCCCAATGTAGATAATCTTTTGCCATATCACCTTTATAGGGGGGAGAACTTCTATTTAGATGGGATAATTATCTGATGATCATATTCCTATTCAATCCAACCTACAAAACACAAAAAGAAAATTCGCAAAGAATCAACAGAGAGGCATCCGCCTTCTAGTTCACAACTTCTGTCATATCTGTGTCTTCAGCCATTATCTCCACATCCCTGATATCCCGCTTCAACACATTTCCAAGCCTTGCAATGGCCTCTGTCTGCTGTTGTAATACCTGATCCCGAAAAAGATCATCCATATTCAAGTCGCAGATTAATATTGATATTGATATATAGAATGGCAACCTGCAAAAATCTTGGATAACTGATGCATATCAAGCAGCAGATTTTGTATTAAATTACCCCAAGATATTATTGTAGTCAGAAGAAACAAACAGCAGTAAAATAGCCTAAGGTGTATTGCAATCGCACTATCCGTAAGGATTATTTCACCATCAGCAGGGAACAAGAATAGCAAGAAAGAAAGAATATTATTATAACTCAATTGGAAAAGAAGAAAGAGTGAAGAAGCAGAGAAAGTTGTAAGGGGTGAAGAAGCTGTGTTTTACGGTCCTTTATTTATAGTAAAAAAATGGATGCAAAAAATCTATAGGAAATCGTAATAAAATCATAATAAAATCAGCACATAATCTAGAAAAAATCAAGATAGGACTTTGACTAAATCTGAGAGAATATTTAATTGAATCTGAAACAAATCTTGTTAATGTTTTAGATAAACAAAAATACTAGTTATTCAAATAAGGTTAAATACTGAAAAGTAATTAAATAAAAAATAAATATGGCAAAAGTCTTTTTTGAAGTATCAAAATATCCAACAATCCCCCACCTATTTCAAAAAGACTTTTGAAAGAAAAAATATTTTGCTGGTTTAATTATAAGTTTAATGCTTAGTATCTGGTGTCTTTTGGACTTGAACCAGACCTAGAATAATAAAACTTATTTTACTAAGTAATTAGTGAAGCTTTTAGCTTCTTGAACAGATAATTCATTATTGTAAAATAGAGGTCTTATTAATCACAATATACTTTTACAATTCTTTACTATTCGACGCCGTTTTGCGCTAATAGGTCATGCGAGTGCCTGGTTATTTCATGAGTGCTCTAGAAATTATGCCACAATTTCATAGGAGAGGCCCCACTCCACACTCACATAGGTATTTTTATCAAGTGTATACTGCAATGATATACACCACCCATAAGGGATATGAAAAATATTAAGAGCTTTAGCTCATCCTCTCAAATTCATGCAATCTAGCACTTACACACATCATAGGAATGGACAAATTTATTAGTGCTAGCAGGAATAACAATGACTTGTTATTACCCATTGAACCTTATTCATGGGATCTCCAATCACAAAGGTTGGGTTACCATCACCCTTATTCTCAAATTGGCTTAAGTCTCATTCCCCTCGATGTTTCAGAATTTTCTCCTCGAAAGTTTAGTTAGAGGATTGGCCAAATTCACTTCTGACTTCACTTAATCAATTGATATAATTTCATCATTCAGCAGTTGCTTAATCACATCATGTCTCAAATAAATGTATCTATTTTTACCATTGAAAGTTTTGTTCTTTACAATGGCTATTGCCGCTTAGCAATCACAATACATATACACAAAAGATGTTGGTTTTAAACCCAACAAAATATTAGCTAAGAGGTTTCTCAACCACTTAGCCTCATTACCAACCAATTTCATAGCTATAAATTTCGATTCTATAATGGATTTAGCTATGAGTCTTTTTGATTGATCTCCAAGCAACAACACCCCCATCGAGGGTAATAACATAACTACTAGTGAATTTTGTCTCATATGAATATGAAATCCAATTAACATCACTATGTCCTTCAATACAGAGGGAAATCCACCATATAAAATACCATAATTCATGGTACCTCTCAAATATCTCATGATCATTAATCATCCAAGCACCAATAATCATCTAGTAGCTGAGGTACATGTCTCGACTAGTTGTTGGACAACTCACAGACCTATATACGTATATATCGGTATCCATTGCTACACAGGTAGACTCCATGACATATATACATATACGGGTGCCTAAATGCCACACAGGCATAACACAATGCCACACAAGCAGATCACTGTGCAACACAGGCACATCATAATGCCACATAGATATAACATAATGCCACATAGGCACATAGCAACGCCATAAGTCTCAAGTATCAAAATTCATGCACAGACAACTTTAAAACTAAGTTTATATAGTCAAAACTTACGTTGTATAAACACACGTAGTTTGAAAGGATTAGCGTACATTAAATATGCTTTAAACAGTTGTCACATAATACCAAAACACTTTAGCAAAGCTGTCAGAGTAATCTTTTTCACATTGCATATAGATTGGATTTTATACTTTTGTAAAACAATATTAGAAAACACAAGCGGATTTCGATGCAAAATTGCATTCATGAAATGCATAATCATATTGTCATACAATGCAAGCCTAACTAGCCCATGGAGTTTGCCTAGAGTGATTTCTAATCTAAAATATGGCATTATAATGGTGTAATTATAATTATCTCTAGTGCCACTATCACGTGACCTTTTAACTTGCGCCATCGTCTAATTCTAACAGTATATGATTATTTCACAAAATATTAATACCATTTCAATCACATTTACATTCAAGTGCTGATACTAAGACCCCTACCATTAATATGATCCTCTTAGTATCCCATAAACATTTAAAATTGACTTCACTAAATATTCAGAGTGAACATTTAGTGATTATTAAGGGATCGTTTGGTATCGTTGTCAATTTTATGTTTTATGTTTTCTGTTTTTGAAAATTTTGTTTTTGTTTTGTTTTGTTTTGTTTT
The DNA here is from genome assembly GCA_031772115.1 of Heritiera littoralis. Lineage (NCBI taxonomy): Eukaryota > Viridiplantae > Streptophyta > Magnoliopsida > Malvales > Malvaceae > Heritiera > Heritiera littoralis. The sequence continues at coordinate 1,912,945 of JAPDPK010000106.1, read as the reverse complement.
GAAATTTTGAAAACAGAAAACATGTTTGGTGGGAGTTAATGCTGTTGTATAATTTTAAAAACTAAAAACAGGAAACATGTTTGGTATCAAATGAGTTTTGAAACAATTTTTTTAATATTATAATTTATTAATGTTGAACATTAAAATATTTTTATTAAAATTATATAAATCAATATATGATAAAGAATATGCTATTTTATTCTTAATTTTGATATATTACCAAAATTATTGCATTTATTATTATATAAAATTTCTCTTAAAATTATGATTTTAAAAATTATATGAGACTTATTTCATACTCAATATATCTATACATAATTAATATTTAAATTTAACATAACTAAGATTTAATACTTTATTTGTAAAATTATATAAACACAATTAAACATAAAAAGTAAAATTTATTATACAAAATACAAAAAAGGAGAGTTTAAGTCATGATATAAATACAACAATCAATTATTTTAATATACATTCTATAATTCAGCAGCAATATCATCATGAACTCCATGCATATTTCGTAATTGACTTGTTTTTATGTTAAACTACACATGTTCTCGTGAACTGCTAGCTCTTGAACTTTTTTCATTGTTATCAACTATAAGATTGTTTGTCTCCTAAAAAAAATGAAAATTTCAATAAAATAAATCATCAAATAAATCCAAACAACATCATGTTTTGTCATTAAACATGATCTTGATGCTTAAATATTTAGGAAACTAAGGGAAATATATATATATATATATATATATATATATATATATATAATGCATTCATTGTTAACATTATAGAAGATATAATAGTTTCATGATAGATGGTATAATTGCCCCTATCTTCATGTTTTAATACATTAGACATTAAAACATTTTATATTTAATGCATTACCAACAAACCCTTATATATATATATATATATATATATTATATATATATATATATATATATGTATGTAAGTTGCTAGACTCAAAACCCATGTTCAAACCATACAAAGGCCTCATGTCTAAAAAAACATGAAGACAAAATTCAAATACAACATAATAGCACTTGCTTGCTCTGCAACATTCCCAATAATGGGGAGCAAGATAATGCTAATAAATGAAATTGGCACATCCCATGCCTCAGATGCTCCTTGAGGAAACAAAAATAGATAACTAATCAGCATATATCCTTAAGAATAAATTTAAACAGAAAAACGCAAATCGATCTTAAAAGCCTGCTATGTGCTAACTAATTAAAGCAGTTGCTAAAAAGAGCATATGTAGACCTCCAACAAACTTTTTTTGATGGTAGAACCATTAAAGTAATTAATGAATTGAAATCTCATCAACAATTCAACATGCAAAAAAAGAATGAAATAATCTCCCAACAATAATGGATAGCAAAATCCAAACTTCCCGAAGCCAAAAATTCCACTCACATATCAAAACAAAACCAAAACCCCCAGTGTAACCAAGAAACCAGCCTTCAACCCTGTAGCACTGCTTGTAGGAGCAATGGCAGGACCCTCTATTTCTGCAAGAGAAGGTGCTGGGGAGATTCCAGTGTACCTGTTCCTTGGAGACAACACAACCACAATCAACTTCTGGCCTTGCTCACAGTGACCCTTAGCTCCACTGATGAAGTAAAATGGCCCTAACTTCTCCAGCTTCACCTTGGTGTTTCCATCCTTGTACTCTGCGACTGGGTTTGAGGTATTGCAGCTTGCGTAAGCCTCCTTAGTCACCTGCAGCACTGAGTCCTTGCCACCATCATAATTCCACACGAGAGAGCCACCAATGCAACGAGCTTTTTCAGCCCATTTGTTGAGTGAGTCTGCTTTAGAGGATGGGATCTTCCAAGCGTCTGTCTTCCCCCAAACCAAAATCTCTTTAGCTTCTGTAAAGCTTAAAAATAAAAACAAGAGCACCAAAGAAGTTAGCCTCATTGAAAAAGCTGCCATGGGAAATCAAAGTTTGGAAAGGCCAAGCAAAAATAGCAAGCAAGGAAGTGAAGCAAATTGGACCAGGCTCCTTTATTGGAAAGGCCAATATCATTACCTTGCTAAAAACCTGCTCTTTTCCATGATATACAAGCCCACCATAGAAGAATGCACATCCAAGAACAAGCAGCATGTTTGACAAAATTGAGCCAAAAATGACAGCTAAACAACACATATCATTCCACTTTTCAGAGCATAAATAGAAATAATCAGTTCTGTTGCATTCCCGAAGTGCATAATGTTTCTGTTTTCTTATAATTTGGCATAGCTTAAGTACATGAGAAATTTACTTGTAAGGTTAAAAATTAATTCCATTAATATGAGATATTACAATATAAAACAATCAGCTCACATAATGCAAAATCCATCAAAGTCAGATAGCTAATACAAGATGACAACAACATGGACATCTCAACCTTTAAGGAATAAACACAAACAGCTTAAAGGCAATGAATTTTAAGCCCTTTTTTTGTACCTATAAAGAACATAAACACCTCATCTAACAATCAATCAAAAAAGACACAACTACTGCTACAAAATTTGACAAAAAACTCAGCTTACCCACTTAACTCGATTCAAAAATACCAACACATATCCATCCCAACACAACAAAGTCACAACTAAAAACAGAGCACCCAAATAGCTATGCTCCAGCCACCATTAAACATCATCTTCCCTGTCATTAGTTATAAACATAATGGTAGACCAAGATACGATTGTTAATCCTATTAACACCTTGTTTAGCTAATTTGCCTGCTACCTTTATTAACATCTCTTATTTCATATGAAAAAATAAAAGAAAAAGATTTAATGAAACTTTAATCAGGCACCTATTTAATCAGACACCCATGATATATATCAAAATATCAATTTGTGTATATGTGCAAAACAAAATACTATTGCCCAATACTTAAAATTATAAAAAAAAATTTGCTAACCTTTTTTTCGTTGGTTGGCTGAGAAAATGACCAATTGATGAAAAAAGACACATGATAGGAATGAAAACTAAAGAAATTAAAAAAAAATAATTGAAGAATAACTTAAGATGCAAGGAAGGAAGTGAAGGAGGAGAAATGACTGGGGAGGAAAAGAATGATGAAAGAAAAAGAATGTTACAGGATTGAGTTATAGCAGGTTAAAAAAAAAGGAGAAAATGTGCTGTTGGTAGAGCTCGAAATGAAGATCTCATTAAAGTGCACTGTTCATTCCATGTTTTTTCAAAAAACTTGTTTTCAAAACGTTTTGGAAATAATGGGAAACAGAAAAATGATGTTTTCTATTATTTCCAAAATTCTGTTGCCAACTTTAGAAATTGTAAAACAAAATTAATTTATCAAACACAATTTGTGTTGTATGTTGCAAAATTTTGAAAACAAAAACACAAAACATAAAACAAAATTGATTCCAAACAGGCTCTAAATTATTTAATCTATGGATTTACTCATATCCATTTCATCACAATAACATCATCACTTTTAATCTTATCATACAATTATTATAGTTAAGCTCATAATTTACCAACTCCAAGACATAACAACATTAACCTCCAATTATAAAATTTATTCTTGCCATGAAATTTAACAATCCCAAATTAAATTATTTTTAGGTAATAATCCCAAATTAATTATTACAGATCTTTCTCAATAATAAAATCATTTTATCACATACCATAAACTATATAATATTATACATGTGTATATAACTTATACCATATTCTAATTTATCAATTGCAACCTCATGAAATCATAATCAATAAACATAGCCCTTAATGAGGTTATTTTGCAAGGTAATGCTAGCAACACACACACACACACACACACATATATATATATATATATATAAAATCCTAGGCATTTAAACTCCACAATTAAATCATATAACTTTCAATGATTTTATTTAACATAAGCTAACATTCAAAAGTCACCAAATTTGACAATTTTTTTCTTTTTTTTTTCCGCCAATAAATTTGACACTTTAAAGCTACATATAGTGTTTAGCATTAGCTTTCTACTTGCCAAACAAGAACGCATCTACCTACCACATAATCATGCATTATGTCCTTAATATATTTAGCATTAAGTTTAAAAAAAATAGTGTATGAAAGATACGAAAGAAACAAAAAGGAAGTTTATTTGATAACATATATAAAAACAAAGTAGAAGAAACAAAAGAGAACTCAATTCAAAAACATGTAAAATAAGTCAACTCATTTAGTCAATGAACTCAAACAGGCAAAGACATAGCTTCAATCTATGCTACAAAAAAAAATGACGAGGCTTTGAAATATGAAATATAAGGGGGTTTAGTAGGATAAGAAAAATGATGAAAAGGCTTACTCAACTAGAGATGCGAAAGTGGATAAGAATCTGCAAAGCTCTCCTTTAGGCTTCAAGCTTCAATTGCTAAGATGGGAATAATCCTTAAGATTATTGTAATCAGAAGAAACAAACAGCAGTAAAACAGCTTGAGTCGTGCTGCGATCGCACTGTGTGAGACCCTATTATTTTACACTGTACACCATATTTGTAAAGGGTTGATAGTGAAAATAAATATTAAATGCGGATTTCCATTTTCCATTTTATTTCTTATTGGATTTAAATTTTATGGTGTATGTGTGGTAGAATGAATATCTAAAATTTTAAGAATGGAAATTAAATTGTTGGAATTAATGCAAAGAGATCAAAGTCAACATGGGAATTTTGTTATTGGTTGAAGAAAGTAAAAAGGGATGAAGAATAATGGCTGTCAGACAAAGAAAGAATAAATGAGATGAAAAGCCAATGATAGTGGCTGGAAGTGGCGAGGAGAGGAAAAGATAAAAAGAAGAGAGAAAAGTCAAGGAAAGGGGCGTAGTAGACTTCACGCCACTTTGCTTCTCCTGACAAATTGGGCTAGACAATAAATAGCAAAGTGAAGTTAGTCAAAACGGATTGCAGTAAGGACTTCACCACCGTTCCTTTTTGCTGCAATTTTCTTTGGTTTTTAATGCATGAAAGACGTGAAATGATGAAAGAAAACGAGATAAGGAACAGGTGTTATGCTCTAATTGAATTAACCGGATATATAAGGAGAAATGCATGAGGAAAACCAACTTAGCCAACTTCATCTTCTTCAAAATCCTTCTCGCCCATTCTGTTTCCACTGGAAGCTCACAATTAGTCTTCCGAGACTCTCATATATGAGCCATGAAACTTCATCCTTAGTTAGCTAAACCTTTTCTCCAGCTTTGAAGAGCTAAGGAACAAGCAAAATAAAGCTAAGTGAGGCAGAAAAACACTCTGTTTCTCAAAGTGCAATTCAGTTAAGGTGAGTTCCATATTTCTATGGTTCTCTTGATATTCAATGGTAGATTTCTATGTTTTACAATGTGATAAACATAGATATAGCTTTGTTTTTAGCTAAATCTTGTTAGCATATATAAGAAACACGATGGGCGAATGAAAGTATCCAACAGCTTGCTACATATGCGAGCAAGGGTTACTCGCCCAAAGGATGAGGTGAGTTGAATGGTATGCATGAATCGGCGATATACATGTTCGCCAATATTTTGGATAATCTAACTGATCGCCCGAATGGATGAGGGCTATGATCGCCCAAAATGTATGGAATTGATGATCGCCAAAGGGCGAGAATGGCGACCATTTTGATCGCCAATGTGGAATGTTAGTGATCGCCAATGAGGCGAGTAGGAAATAAAAGAACTCGCCAAGTTGAAAGTCCTTGTCTAAGTGGGCGAGGTCGCCAAGTGTTAGTTCAATTCATGGGGCAAGCCCACCTTTGAATAAAAAGCCACGAATGGCGAACTGAGATGCATGAGCATAGAGAGTTGAATTGTCGGGCGAGCTCCCATGTTGGGCGAACTCTAATTAATAAGCCAAATATTTGATTGGCAAGTAGGGTTGGGCGAGCTTCCACGTGTAAGCCCATTAACGACAAGCGAGCTCAGTTGGGCGAATGGCGAGCTGTAGATTGGTCTCAGATCTCGCCTAAGTGTCGCTAATATTTGAAAGGAAAAATAGTAATAGTTTTAGAAAATATTCAAAAAGAAAATATTAATAGTTTTAATAAATTATTTTGCAGCCGGGAATTAAGAGCTTGGTAAAAGCGATCAGGAAGGCGATCGGGAAGCAAAGTCACGTAAGACCATGTAAGGGAGATGTGTGAAGTGAATGCATGTCCTGTAGAGTTAAATTTCATGGAAATTGTTTTGTTTTATGACATGCATTAGTTTATAAATAGTTTCGGTTTGGGCGAACTGGTAAAGGCGGGCGAGCTAATTTAAGGCGAACCCTTTTTATTATATAAAGGGCGGGCGACTCTTGCTTTAATAGATATCCAAGCGAACCAAATTGGGCAAACCCTTTTGTGAAGTTTTGGGCGAGTGACGCTTGTTTTATGAGAATCCGGGCGAGCCAAAGTGGGCGAACCTTTTTATGTTGTTTTGGGCGAACGACTTTATTTTAATTGAAATCCGGGCGAGCCAATTGAAGGCGACCCCTTTTATAATGTTTTGGGGCGGGTGACCCTTTTAAGAAAATTATGGGGTAGCTGACCATGTAAGGACCATTTTGGGCGAGTTGACCATGGAATTGGGCGAACTCACCATGGTAATGCCAGAATGGGCGAACTGACATGAGCGAGCCGTATGGGAGAGCCAGTTTAACTTGTTTTTAGATGAAAAGGTTGGCGGGCAAACACTAGTTCACCGCAATGGGCGAGCCATACTGGGCGAGCTGACCATGGGCGAGCAGGTTTTTAAATTATGTTTTTTTCTCACGGGAAAAATGATGAAATTTCATATTGTTTTCATTATGTTTTGTAAACAGAAAGCCTAAAACCTTTTTGGGAAAACAAGTAAATCATTTTGAGAAAATGATGAATTAGATGAAATAATTCCATACAGGTTTTTCATGAGATATAAAGTGATTTTGAGACTTTAGGCCCTGAGTTCATGCATTACCATTCATATAATTGCGTGACCCGCTTGGGGCGATGGCTCAGGTCGATAGACCAACGAGTGCACCCCAGGGCGTCACAAGGCTGATGGACCCGCCAAGTCATCAGCGGTCTCGAGGTCACTTAGCAAGTAGACCCGAGGACCACCTATAGATTATGGCCATAGATCTAGCTGAGATAGCCGTGAGGGGCGATGACCTATGGGTGCACCCCAAAAGCGGACGACTTATGTTCCTGGGGGAACAATGAGAGCATGATTTATTTGTTGCCTAGTCTCAACTTACTAATTTCTGTTTACTGAAAGGATCTATTGAATCCTGGTTACTGTTTATTATATCCATGGTTTTCCTACTGGGTTTGTTGTTAGGAAAAATAAATGTTTTTGGGATATAGTTTAATTTTGTATAAAGTAGCATACACTTTTCTTATTGAGCACGTTGTCGCTCACTTCTTATTTTCCACTCCGTAGATTATTGATTTCAGACTAAGGGAATTACCTTCCAGGAATTTGATATCGAAGGTACATTATTTTCTTTTATATATTCAGTAAAATTGAACAGCACTACTTGAAATGGAAGGGAATGTATATACATCGTAAGAAAACAATTTAATAATTCATATTTTCATATTAGTATGAGGGATAAGAGTACTAATTCTTATGGAAGTGTTAGGAGTTGTTGAAGGAAACCGAAACAACACGCAGCGGAATTTAAATCATTCGGCCTCCACCAAGATCGATTCGGAGAGTTGCCTGATTAGGGTTTCGAGATTTTACCTGACGTTTTCTCTGAATTTTCTGTCGTTGGTCGAGTCACAAGCAGCAACTTTTCGTTCCTGCCTCTACGGTATCCACACGAACGGATCTCACGACTTTTGAACGTCTCACGATCAGAAGCCTTAAAGAGCTTTTTAATTCCTTATAACCGAATTGCTAGCTTCGATTAAAAGGAATGTTTTTGTTTTCTGTTTTTAAAAGTGCGGCAATGTTTTTTTGGAAAAACATCCTTTTTATAGGCAGTAAATTTTACCCTAAAATTTACTGCCAAACAGAACTCTAATCCTACTTAGAATAGGATTAGATATATTCTTAATCCAATTCAGAATAGGATTAATTAAGCTCCTCATTGATCCGTTCTAAGTGTGTGACCCAATAGGTTCTCAAAACAATGGCAATGACAAAATTGTCACAAGCAATGAGCGGTATCTAGCAACACATCATTGCTACCCATGTAACGAGAATGTCAATGACTCGACATAACCTTACTCGTGATAGATGTTACCGTGTAGTTTAATCCCTTTATCCTATGATGTCTTGATTAGACACAAGTCATGGAATGTGTCACACTTGTATAGTCTAATCAGCGTTTCTTGATTCCTGAGTAGACTAATTAAACAAATAAAATCAATATCTCATATTGACTTATTCGAGCACGGCCATGCATTTCTTAGTCTCACTCTATCAAAGGGCCCCAAGACATCACTCTTGTTATATAAGAGGGATAAATCCTATCTTGATCACTCAACATCCCTCTACATAGATCAAGGCATACCCAATTACTACCTTTATAGTCCATCCTGTTACGAATGACATCTAGCAGCATTAAAGTATGCAATTCTCTATGTTGGGATCTCTGATGATCTCAAGTCAAAGGATCACATACACCATCATCACTATGAGAATCGCTTATGACATTCATATAACAATCCATGTAGCGTTCTCATGGAGGGTCGATCCAGTACATAGTTCTCTAACATGTACCTATGTGATGACTTGATATCCTATATCCATGACAATGGTCATCAGTCAACCACATACTAGTCTTATCGTATCATTGTTATCCTTGTTCACAATAATACTTGACTAGGGATATTTTAAGAATAGTGTGTTATTACTATTCTAAGGACATTATTATATAAGATTATATTACGCAGTTATAAGACAAATATAATAATGAACTATGATAAATAAAATGTCATGATACATAAAAAAATGCCAAAGTCAATCATCTAATGAATGGTTCTAAGGGCATAATCCAACAGTTGTTAAGCATCACAGACAGCCCAACAGGTAAGTAAGTGTGATTTATAAGTAAATATTAAGTTTCACTATGGATTTGGGATGTTACACACTGTCCTTAAGGATTATTTCACCATCAGGTGTAATTCCCTAGGATTCAACAGGCTCTTCTAAGATTGCCCAGGGAACAGGAACAACAAGAAAGAATATTATTATAACCCAGCTGGAAAAGAAGAAAGAGTGAAGAAGCAGAGAAAGTTGTGAGGGGGTGAAGAAGCTGTGTTCTATAGTCCTTTATTTATAGTAAAAAAATGGATGCAAAAAATCTGTAGGAAATCGTAATAAAATCATAATAAAATCAGCACATAATCTGGAGAAAATCAAGATAGGATTTTGACTAAATCTGAGAGAATATTTAATTAAATCTGAAACAAATCTTGTCAATGTTTTAGATAAACCAAAATACTAGTTATTCAAATAAGGTTATATACTGAAAAATAATTAAATAAAAAATAAATATGGTAAAAGTCTTTTTAGATATATCAAAATATCCAACAGATATATTATGGTTGTTAGCAGAATCTATATTATCATTGTGAAATTTTTGAAAAAATGATTCATATAATTCATGCATATAATTTGTATTTATATTTTGTAAATATAAAAATTTTACGTCAAAATGCATGTTGACACGTCAAACATATATTTTTTTTTTAATTTTTGCCATATTCAGATACAATTTTTACTAAATTTTAACATATCTTCCACTCGTATTTTTATATATATCATGTTTGTGTGTTATCACCGTATTGCATCTAACTTTGTCAGGTCTAATCTAAATTTTTTTAGACTGCAGAAAAGTTGAATCCATATACATAGATGAATTGGTTATGATTAAAAAAAGATAGTTCTAATTCTCATTCTTCCATTTTTTTTCCCTTTCTATCATTTATCAAAAAGAAAGCTCATGATCCATAGCATTGAAATACCTATGTTTCAATTTTCTCAGCTAACGAGCATGATTAGGGATACATGATAAACCTTTATTAATCCATTCACCCTTCTTCAAGCGACAATTTATTTCTTAAAACCATCATTTTCTCTCAAGGACAGTTCATTACTAATATGTAAAAATGCAAAATCAGGAAACTGAGATGATAAAAAAGAGAGAGGTAAAAAAAGTTCAGAAAACACTGCATCAACACAAATTGTTCAATTTAGAATTTATAATAGAAAATTACAAACAAACATTGTTTTTAATGCTCATTCACACAACGTAGGAAGTATCTTGACAAGAAATATTTACAGAAAACATACGAGGCACACCAACTTTTTGCTTATTCACGTTTCATCAGATTACTTAAATGTGTCAAATTAAGCAAAGTAAAACAGGAAATGTAAAACATCGTCCTATTTATCATGCAACCTAGGATAAACAACATCAATAATCTTTCCTTCTTCATCTGAACTGCTTCTCTTCTAACATCCATCTTTTCGGGTGGAGACACGTTCTCACTACAAACACGACACTGTGAAAATACATGTCAATCGTGACAGAGGAAAGAAACAAATAGAAACAATATAAAAAAGGTGTCACAAAGGAGAGCATGCGGATTGGAGCACATTGCTACCTTACGTTCCACTTTAATTTCTATCCGTCCCAACTAGCTTCCTCCGCAAACGAGCCATGTTGACTGCAATCAGCACCCAGAGATCATCCATCTTCTTATCCAAGAACCGAAAGTAGGCATGTCTGATAGATTTCTTTATCACTAAAGTGCCAAAAATGGCCCAAAATCCCACAGGGAATCCTACCACCGCACTTACATAGAACTCTTGTTTTATGGATCCGTCATCATCCTTGTCTTCGGAAGGTCCAATATCACCCGATTTCGAGCAGCTGATTGACAATGGTGGCCCACAGAGTCCTGGATTACCCTCATAAATAGATGGATTTTCAATGGTTTGCAGTTGGTTGGATGATGGAATTTGTCCAGACAGGTTGTTGTATGACAAGTTCAAGTAGCTCAGGAAAGTCAACTTAGTTATGCTTGGAGGAATTGCACCTGAGAGATGGTTATGTGAAAGGTCAAGGGCTTCTAACCGTTGTAAGTCTCCAAGATTTTCCGGTATTCTTCCCGACAGTTGGTTCCAAGAGAAATTTAAGGACCCCAAGGTTGAAAGATTTGTTATTTCCTCTGGTATCTCTCCCACTAAATTGTTGTCGGATAGGTCTATGCTATTTATAAGTGGAATTATTTTGGTGAATACAATTTCTCTTCCCTTGATGACCAAATCCATGTGATTGTTGAATGTTATTAATCCTGTTGAGGGTTCTGAGGTGATGAAGTAGTGCGAAGTCTTTATATACGGCAAGCTGCCCAAACAACTAGGAATGGACCCTGACAAATTATTTTGTGCTAGATCCAAGATGTGGAGGTTGGAGAGTTCACACAGTTTTTCAGGAATGCTTCCTGTTAGCATGTTGGCTCGTAAGCTTAAAAGATCCATTGCAGATCCGTTTGCCACAATTGACTCCGGTATGGACCCTGTGAATCTATTGTCTCCAAGATCAAGTGAAAACAAAACTTTGCAATCCTGCAAGAACGTAGAGAGCTCCCCAGCAAAATTATTGCTGCTTAATTTCAACCAGAATAGTGAAGGAATAGAGCACATGGAGCTCGGAATGTCACCTGATAGATTATTCTTGGAAAAATCTACGAACAACAAACATTGGAAACCCTGCCATTGCGTTGGAATTGTTCCAGATAACTGATTGCCTGATAGATCAAGAAAATTCAACTGCGTCAAATTGTTTATGGATGGCGGAATGCTACCATTTAAAAGGTTCCCAGAAAGATCTAAGTTCTGCAATAATGGCATTTCATGACCTATGTTTGAGGGAATCGGTCCAGAAAATAAATTATTCTTCAAAAGGAGACTTGTCACATTTGACCAAAGTGGGATTGAACCCTCCAGCTTGTTGGATTCGAAATCAACCCATACCCATGGATCCATGGGAAAAGCCATTGACTCGGGAAGCTTCCCTGTCAATTCGTTATGAGAAAGATCTAGATACCAAATCGTTGGTGGTAATAATCTCCCAAACCAATCAGGAATGGTGTCTGAAATGCCTACATTTGAGAGTGTAATTTGAAATAATTCGTTTTGAGTTCTGAGCAACGAAGGAAATGCAGGGCCTAATTGGCAATCATTGATTGAAATTTGGTGGAGTTGGAAGGGAGGAATCCAGTCGTCTCTCAATCTAAGCACCAAGGATTTGTTGGTAGATGATAAATAGAGATCGACTAAATTTGTTAGATTCTGAAAATGAAACTCGGTTATAACTCCTTCGAAAGAGTTCCCAAATAGACCTAGCTGAAACAGCCGAGGGAGTTGCCCAATACCTTCGGTGATGGTTCCACTCAGCCTGTTAAAACTTAGATCGAGCAGTGCCAAACGAGACAAATTCCCCACTGATTTTGGAAGAGGACCTGAAAGTAAGTTGTGGGAAAGGTCAAGGAACTTCAAATGACTTAGGGACCCCATGGAATCAGATAATTTTCCTGTAAATTTATTGGAGAAGAGTTGAAGATAAGATAAATTGTTAAGCGACCACAAAGAATCAGGCAGGTTCCCTGCGAGATTATTTCTGTATAAACTTAATGTCTCTAAGCTACTATAACTGCAGCTTGACAAAGTGTCTATCAGTTCTTCAATTCCACCTTCAACAGAATTTCCTGAAAAATCCAAAACTTGTAAATTGCAAAGATTTCCTTCTGAAACCTTCGGAATGGGACCCGTAAAATTAGAATTTTGAAGTCTAAGTTCAACGATGGTACTGAAATTAAACAGCCAAACTGGTAGTGGACAGCCGAACCTGTTAAAAGAGAGATCAAGTTTTTGAAGCAATGTGAAATTGACAAATGGAAGAGCCTGAGGGATGTCATAGAGTTGACAACCAGGGAGATACAACTCCAACAAAGAAGGAAGCACATTTATAGTTTGCAGCCAATTATTTGATGCCATACTGAGGTTCAAAGATCCCAAGTTGAGGTATTGAAGAGAAGAGAGGCCAGAGAGCCATTCTAAATCTGACACCCAAAGCTTTTCTGTAATGGAAACCAACATATCGAGATTGAGATAAACCAAATTTGACAGATTTCCAAGGTGGGGAGGAACCATACCGGAAAAATTTGCTCCATTCAGGTCAAGATGCTTCAAGTTCTTGAGTGAACCAATGAAATTTGGGATTGGAATTCCTAGGAAATTGTTGCCACTCACATCCAAGTAATTCAATTGTGTCAAGTTCAGCAAAGAAGGATTTAACGTACCACCCAGTTGACAGAACTGATATGGCGATGACGAATCTCCTCCTTCCAAAGAACAACCATACCGTCTCATGAGGTCTAGCTTGATAACATTGCCTGTTTGATTGCTACAGCCTACGCCCGACCAGTTGCAGCAATCTTCACCGATCCAAGAAGAGAGAAGACGAAAGGGATCGATGAGGCCATCTTTGAGTTCAAGAAGCGCCTTCTTATCCGTCTCGATGCAACCTACATTGGAATTGAATCCAGCAGCCTCTAGGTGGAAAAATCTAGAAAAAAAAGCAATGAAGAAGAATAAAAGAAGTTGGGAGTACGTGTTTCTGCTACCCATTTCTCACCTTGCTGCAAAACCATGAGCCATTGTAAGGGAATATATTGCTGTTGATTGAAATATCCCCGGCCACAATTTTTTTTACGAGTTTGATGCCGTGTTACAATATTACAATCTTTGTATTTTTTTTTTTAGTATGGAAGGGGGAATTGAACCAGTCATTATAATAATCTATCTATCTATCTATTATATTAAAATTGTATATCTACGTGGCTGCACTTTCAGCCATGTTTTTATACACGGTTTTTCCACCGTTCATCTTACGTTGGTTGCCGATATTTGTCGCTTTTTGTGTAGGTGATGCGAGTGATTATGGCTCACAGCAAAACAGAGAATAAGTCAAGGAAAGAGAAAGAGAGAGAAAAACAGAGATGACAATAAGAATGAATCAAATTCGAGAATGATTCATACTAAGTATTTTTTTCTTTGTCTGTTGGTATATAGCCTTGCAGAATTGGTTGGACTAATTGAGCTTTCCGTTACTCAGCTTAAGAAGTTTACTCTTAATTATTTAATAGCTAATACTCATGACAAGTTTACTCTCCGTCTCTATACAACCTACATTGGAATTGAATCCAGCAGCCTCTAGGTGGAAAAATCTAGAAAAAAACAAAAGCAAGGAAGCAGAATAAAGGCAGTTGGGAGTACATGTTTCTGCTGCCCATTTCTCACCTTTGTTGCAAAACCATGAGCCATTGTAAGGGAATATATTGCTGCTGATTAAACTATCTCCGGCAACAATTTTTTTTGCGAGTTTGATGCCGTGTTACAACATTACAATCTTTGTTTTATTTTTTTTAGTATGTAAGAACAAATTAGAACCAGTCATGAATTATAAATTTTCAAAGTAACTATTTAAATTCAAATATCAATTTTGTTTGAACCATTGGTCATCCTTAAATGTTTGATTGACCAACATTCGTGGATAAACATTGTTTTTTGAGAGGACTTTTTGGTTGAATGATTTTTTTTCTTATTAGTTACTCTTTTATAAAATTATTATACTAATTTGAAATGCGTTCCACTTTCACTTTCAGTGTCGCTTTAATCATTTATATTTGCATAGTGACGTATCTCTATTACAATCTTTGTTTTATTTTTTTTTTTATGTAAGAGCAAATTAGAATCAGTCGTGAATTATAAATTTTCAAAGTAACTATTTAAATTCAAATTTCAATTTTGTTTGAACCATTGGTCATCCTTAAATGTTTGATGGTGCAACATACGTGGACCAACATTGTTTTTTGAGAAGACTTTTTGATTGAATGATTTTTTTTTCTTATTTGTTACTCTTTTATAAAATTATTATATTAATTTGAAACACGTTCCACTTTCACTTTCAGTGTCCCTTTAATCATTTATATTTGCAGAGTGACATATCTCTATTACAATCTTTGCTTTATTTTTTTTTTTTAGATGTAAGAGCAAATTAGAACCAGCACTACTAAAAAATAGACTTTTTTCAACGCTTAAAGTCATTGCAAAATGCAAAATTATCGTTGCTAAAATTTTTTGAGTATAATTCCGTTACTAAAGGCATATGCAACGACTTTCATCAAATAATAAATCGTTGCAAAAATATATTTGTCGCAACGACTTTTTCCCGTTAGTAATTAAATATTGTTTTAGCAACGACTTAATATTTTTTCAATACTTTTTTTAGTAACGAAATATATTTGGTTGGATTTCCCTTATGGCAACAGTTTTTTAATTGTCGCAATAATTAGTTTAGAGACTATAATCGTTGCTATAAACAATTTTGTCGTTTCTAATTTTATTCACAACAACTATAATCGTTATTACAAATAAATATGAAACCATAATTATGTTGTTTCTAATTTATTTTATTTTACGAATGCTAATTTGTTTTACAATATAAAAAATTAATAATTAATATTATTGTTTCAATTAATTTTTCACTATAATATTGTTATAATTACAAATAATAAATAATAAAAGAATTATTAATAAAATTTAAAATTCAATAAAATTTCATGAATAGAAAGAAATAATTAAACAAAAGAGAATTTGAACTAATAAACTGAAAATATATTTATCATGCAGTCATTTACAATATAGTTTCACTTAGAAAATAAAACACTTAAAAGTAGCCATCATACTCCATCAACTTCATAGCTTAGTTGGTCTAATACATCTTCACTTCAAATGATATTTTCTCTTTTCTATTGAAGCTCCTTTGAACCTTCTCAGAGCTTGCAAAACCTGTAAATCTAAATTAGAATTAGCTTTAACCTGATAACCTGTTTAATTACCTAATATAGAACACTAATTTTATATCTGATACATGGATAGAGCTTAGAACAACCAAATAAAACTAAAGCAATTCCAGATTAGAAAGTCCAACAAAATAAATACTATAACCCTAAACCATGAAATGAAATAATGCATTCTTTTCTTAAACTCACCCTAATAATGCCCAACAACTTAATATTGATAATGCCCAACAACTTAATATGAAACGACAAAATTCACAAACCTAAGGAGTCTATATTACCGCCATAAGACTCAATGTAGAATCTACAAATAACTTTTTCAAAAGCAAATGCATAATCTCCAGAAGTGTGAGACCCAATTTTATTTCACTGTACACCATAAGTGTAAATGATTGATAGAGGAAATAAATAATTTAGTGAGATTAAATAAATATTGAATGTGAATTTCCACTTTGAACTATGAAATTATTGGAACAAAAATTTATAATATGGTGTATATAAATAATAAGAAAAATTTTATGGTACATGTGGAATTTTGTTAAACGGAATACACAAAAGAGAGAAGAAATAAGTCAAACTGAGTAGAAAAAAATCAATCTGCACTGCCGCCCTTTTTGCTACAATTTTCTTCAAGTTTTTAATGCATGAAAGATGTGAAATGATGAAGAAACGGAATACACAAAAGAGAGAAGAAATAAGTCAAACCGAGTAGAAAAAAATCAATCTGCACTGCCACCCTATTTGCTACAATTTTCTTCAAGTTTTTAATGCATGAAAGACGTGAAATGATGAAGAAAACGGGATAAGAAATAGGTGGTAGGTTCTGATTGGATTAACAGGACTATATAAGAAGACTTCATGAGAAAACCGACATTAGCAAACTTCATCTTCTTCAAGAAAACCACTATACTACTTCTCGTCCATTACATTTTACTGCAAGTTTAAACCTTGTTTCTTCCGTTCCTTTCATACGTGAGTCATGAAATTTCATCCTTTAGTTAGCTAAACCTTTTCTCCATCATTTGAAGAGCTAAGGAATAAGCAAAGTAAAGCTAACGTGAGACAGAAAACAATCTGTTCTGGAAGTGCAACTCAGTTAAGGTGAGTTCCATATTTCGTTGGTTCTCTTGATGTTTATTGGTATATTTCTATGTTTTACACCGTAAGAAACATAGATATAGCCTTGTTTTAGTTAAATCTTGTTAGGATATAAGAAGCTAGAACAAGATGTAGTCTAGAAAATAATCGAGAATAAACAAGGAAAGTACTGGAAAAGGTGTAAAAATGATGAGAAATAGGCGAGCTCAGCTATTATGGGCGAGCTAAATAATATGGAGCGTGGTATAGTGGGCGAGGTCGCCACATGCTAGTTTAATTCATAGGCGAGGCCACCTCTGAATAAAAAGTCGTGTATGGCAAACTCACATGCATAGGCATGGCGAGTTGAATTGTGGGCGAGCTCCCACGTGTAGGCCAATATATGAATGGCCAGTTATATTGGGCAAACTAGAGGATTAGCCTCAAGTCTCGCCAAAGTGTTGGAAAGATTCGAACAGAATATATTTATAGTCTTGATAATTCATTTTGCAGCCGGGAATTGAGAATTGATAAAGTCGATTGGGAAGCTAGGCTTCGTAAGACCAGGTAAGGGAGATGTGTGTGAAGTGAATGCATGTTCTGTGGAGTTAAATTTTATGAAAATACTGAGAAAATGATTTGGTTTGAGACATGCATTAGTTTGATAAACTATTTTCATAGACCATGATTTGGGCAAGCTATAAAGGCGACCCTTTGTGATGTTTTGGGCAAGCCAAAGATATGCGACCCCTATTTTAATAAAATCCGGACGAGCCAAGAATAGGCGACCTCTTTGTGATGTTTTGGGCGAGCCAGAGATAGGCGACCCCTGTTTTAATAAAATTCGGGCGAGCTAAGGATAAGCGACCCCTTTGTGATGTTTTGGGTGAGCCAAAGATAGGCTACCCCTGTTTTAATAAAATCCGGGCGAGCCAAAGATAGGCGACCCCTTTTATATAATTCTGGACGAGCCAACAGTGGGCGATCCCTTGTTGTTTTTTTTAGAGAAAGATTTCGTGGGCGACCCCCAGTTCAGCTCGGTGTGAGAGCCACAGTGGGCAATGCTAGTGAGCCACAGTGGGCGAATGAAAACAGGCGAGCTCAATCCACTGTGATGGGTGAATTGTAATGGGCGAGCTGATAATAGGGCGAGCCAGTTTAACTTGTGTTTTTCTCAAACGAAAAATGGTGAGATTGCGGGCTGTTTTACCGTGTTTTGTAAACAGAAAATATAATACCTTTTTGGCAAACAATCATTTTGAGAAAATGATGAAATATGTGAAATAATTCCTTAAAGGTTCTTTATGAGATATAAAGTGATTTTTGAGACTTTAGTCCCCGAGTTTCATGCATTACTATTCACGAGGCTGATTGACCCGCTAAGTCATCAGAGGTCTTGAGGTCACCTGGCAAGTGTACCCGAAGACCACCTATAGATTGTGGCCATAGATCTACTGTATCTTGGTGGGGATGATTACTATGTTCCTAGGGGAACGATGATAGCATGATTTAATTGTAGGGTGATGCCTAGTCTCAACTTACTAATTTCTGTTTACTGAGAGGATTTACTGAATCCTATTTACTGTTTACTACATTATAATGTAAACTGTTTAGCCAGTGATTTGACTATTAAAGACTGTTTACTATATCCACTGTTTTCCTACTGGGTATGTTGTTAGGGAAAATAAATGTTTTGAGGGATATAGTTTCGTTTTTATAAAGCAGCATACACCTTCCTTACTGAGCACGTTGTCGCTCACTCCTGATTTTCCACTCCCCAGGTGATTGATTTGAAGTAAACAGTTTACCTTCCAGAGTTATCGGCTACTGGAGTCAGCAGATATACGATATCGAAGTTACATTATATTCTTTTATATATTCAGTAAAATTGTACAGTACTACTTTGAGTAAGAGGGAATGTAATGATCTCAAATAAATTAAAGGTAATATTCATAATTCTATTATAGTACTATAAATGTAAGTACTATGAAATACTTAAAGGGTTACGAGTTATTAAGCATCACAGACAGCCCAACCGGTAAGTAAATGAAATTTATAAGTAAATATTATATTATACTACGGATTCGGGATGTTACAGATTTTAATGGTATCAGAGCAGGGTTGGTCGGATATCTAGTGATGCTTAAAACGAAAAATGAATAGTAAACATTCCATGTAGTACTGTATAATCTAAATATATAACTGATATACTAATGATAAGTGATAAATGATCCCTGTGATACAGATATGAGTGGAAGGAGGAGGACACGCTCAGTGAGAGGTATAGGCCGAGGTAGGGCTGCATAGATTCCGGAACCGCAGACACCGGAACTCGCCCCAAGACCTGTATGTCCTCTACAGCCAGAGAGCACTGATGCTCGTGTGAGCCGAGTAGAGAGGTTAGTAGCCGATTTCATGGCTATGTATCAGGCGGATAGAGCTGCAGATAGGGAGAGAGTAGCAGCTCCCGCAGCTCTAGTAGAGGCACCAGTATTGCCACAGCCAGCACCAGTTGTACCCGAGCCTCAGCTTATTCCACCACCGGCACCTCAGCCACAGGTAGCTCTACCACAGCCATTGATTCAGTCGCCTAGAGATGTGGAGTCGTATTGTGATGTCACTTTAGTACGATCATTTAGGAAGTTGGATCGACCTAAGTTTAAAGGTGCTAGGGATCCGTCGGCGGCAGAGCAATGGGTTATTGCTATAGAAAAGTTATTGAGGATTATGATGTGTACGGAGACCGAGAAGGCAGGTCTAGTAGTGTTCCAGTTGACAGATGATGCGAAGCACTGGTGGAAGGCTACTCAAATAGTATTGTTCTCCCAGCATTAGGATATTACTTGGGCGATTTTTGTAGATGCCTTTAGACGAAGGTATATCCCTGATACTGCACAGCAGAAACTACAACAAGAGTTTATGGATTTAACTCAGGGAAGTATGGCAGTGGACGAGTATGAGGCTAAGTTTACCACCTTGAGCTGATTTGATTCACAGACCAGTGTTAATGAGAGACATAAGATTGAGAGATTTAAGGCTGGTTTGAGACCCTCCATCAGAGCGAAGCTAGCCCCATTTGATATCTTGACCTATGATGAGGTAGTACGACGGGCTCAACTATGTGAGAGAGATTTTGAGCAGTACCATATAGAGGCTGGTGGTAAGAGCAAGAGTAAAGGTAAAGATAAGGGTAAGAGACTTTTGGAAAATAGATATAGTAGGGAGCAGCCTAAGAGAACTAGATTTTCGGGCATACAGATTTTCGAGGGACAATTCAATAGATCAGCAGTTTTTACCCCTGCTAGTGGCCCCACCGCTACTCAGAGAAGTGTTGCAACTTTATGTAGACATTGCGGAAGGTCACACGGGTCACGCCCTTATCCTTTGATGTCTAATGCATGTTTTAGATATGGACAGATGGGGCACTTTATCAGGAATTGCCCGATGCTCAGAGAATCGGCTGCTTCTACTATTCCTCCTGCATTACCTCAAATGGCGGCACCGACAGCTCCGAGTGAGCCGGAGCAGGCGACACCCTCACAGCCTAGGCGGGCGACAGCCATAGAGAAGGGTAAGAAGGTTGTGACTCAGGGTCAGGTGTACGCGATGGATCAAGAGACTGCCGACGCCTCTATTGATGTGATTAAAGGTAAAGTTTATCTCTTTGATATACTCGTAATTGCCTTATTTGATCCGGGTTCTACCCATTCGTTCTTATCGTCTACATGTGCTAACAGGACCCCAGTAAAGCCAGAGTTGTTAGGGTATACTTTGCAAGTGAAAACCCCTTTTAAAGATTTCCAGAGGACAGAGATTGTATATAGGAATTGTAAATTAACTATAGGAGAGAAGGTTATGACAGCTAACCTAATTTTGTTGAATATATATGATTTTGACATCATTTTGGGTATGGATTGGTTAGCTGCGAACCATGTCAGTTTGGATTGTAATACTAAGTTTATTACCTTCTCTCATCCTGAAAAGTACATTGTAAAGTTATTGTAAATTAATAAAAACGTATGTGAATATATGTTTATGAAATGACATGTGTACTGAAATTGTGGTTGTGTATGAATGTTTATGAAGGATATATTGCTAGTGTGGAGGATGTAGAGAGGAAACGTCCAGAGATTCAAGAGATTCCTGTGGTCAAGAACTTTTCGGATGTATTTCCAGAGGATTTACCAAGGTTACCACCACATCGAGAGACAGAGTTTATGATCGAGTTGGTACCCGGTACAGAGCCGATTTCTAGACCCCCATATCGGATGGCATTGACTGAGTTAGATGAGCTTGAGAAACAGCTCCAAGAGTTATTAGATAAGGGATTTATACGTCCCAGTGTGTCACCATGGGGAGCTCCAATATTATTTGTTCGGAAGAAGGATGGTAGTCTCCGGTTGTGTATAGATTATCGGATGTTGAATTGGGCTACCATTAAGAATAAGTATCCACTACCCAAGATTGATGACCTATTTGATCAGCTCAGGGGTACACAGGTATTTTCCAAGATAGATCTCCGATCAGGCTATCACCAGTTGAAAATTAAGGAGTCGGATGTGCATAAGACAGCATTTCAGACTCGCTATGGTCACTATGAGTTCTTAGTGATGCCTTTTGGGTTAACAAATGCCCCTGCAGATTTTATGAGTTTGATGAATGAGGTGTTTCATCCATTTTTGGATAAGTTTGTTATAGTATTTATAGATGACATTCTGATTTATTCTAAGACTCCAGATGAACATGAGCAGCATTTGTATATGGTATTACAGACCCTCAAAGATCGGAGGTTGTATGCAAAATTCAGTAAGTGTGATTTTTGGCTTGACCATATAATCTTTTTGGGACACATAGTGTCGAAGGACGGGGTGGCAGTAGATCCGTCCAAGATAGAGGCCATTGTACAGTGGGAAAGGCCTAACACCGTTACTGAGATACGGAGTTTCTTGGGTCTTGCCGGATATTATCGCAGGTTCGTGGAGGGATTTTCCAGACTTGCTGCTCCATTGACACGACTCACACGTAAGGATGTGAAGTTTGAGTGGAATGACACGTGTGAGCGTAGTTTTCTTGAGCTTAAGCGTAGATTGACTACTGCCCCCGTATTAGCCCTTCCCAGCGGATCAGGTGGATTTATGGTGTATACTAATGCGTCCGCTCAAGGTTTAGGGTGTGTGCTTATGCAGCATGGTCGGGTTATAGCTTATGGTTCTCGACAGTTGAAGGATCATGAGAGGAATTACCCGACACATGATTTGGAGCTAGCCGCAGTAGTGTTTACATTTAAGATATGGCGGCATCACTTGTACGAGGAGAAATTTCAGATATATACAGACCATAAGAGTCTGAAGTATATATTCTCGCAACGAGAGTTGAACTTGAGGCAGCAACGGTGGATGGAATTGTTAAAGTACTATGATTGTGAGATTTTGTATCACCCAGGTAAAGCTAATGTAGTAGCAAATGCACTGAGCCTTAAGCATGTTGGCATGGTATCTTACATGATGATCAGGGAGCATGATTTGATGGAGCAGTTCTCTAGCCTTAGTTTGACAGTTATTTCCTTTGACCAGTATAGATTTACAGCTGGTTTTCGTATAGAGCCAGATTTGATGGATCAGATTAGAAAAGCTCAGAGGAGTTATAATTATTGCATCGGGGTAGCTAGTCAGATTCAGATGGGAGTTGTGTCAGATTTCGAGATTGGCACCGGTGGAATACTGAGGTTTAGAGGCAGGATATGTGTTCCCAAAGATCAGCATATTAAAGACTTGATTTTATCCAAGGCCCATACCTCTAAATATACATTACATCCGGGTAGTACTAAGATGTACCAAAATCTCCGGAGAGTATATTGGTGGCCTAAGATGAAGAAGGACATCGCTGATTTTGTTGCTAGATGTCTGACATGCCAGCAGATTAAGATTGAACATCAAAAGCCTGCAGGTATGCTTCGATCATTATCGATTCCTACGTGGAAATGGGAGCATGTGACTATGGATTCTGTTACAGGTTTACCACAGACCCGGAAGGGTTATGATGCTATTTGGGTAATCGTAGATAGATTGACTAAGTTTACCCATTTCTTGGCCATGAGATCTACAGATTCAGTTAGTGCCTTAGCCGAATTGTATGTCAGGGAGATAGTGAGATTACATAGTGTTCCAGTGAGTATTACATTAGATAGGGATTCCCGCTTCACATCTCATTTCTGGGGAAGATTTCAGGAGGCTATGGGATCCCAGCTAAATTTTAGCACTGCTTTTTATCCACAGACTGATGGACAGTCGGAGCGTACGATACAGACGCTCGAGAATATGTTGAGAGCGTGTGCATTGGACTTTAGAGGCTCCTGGGACGATCACTTACCCCTGGCAGAATTTGCTTATAATAATAGCTTTCATACGAGTATTGGCATGGCACCTTATGAGGCCTTGTATGGCAGACGATGCAGATCCCCGATAGCATGGGAAGAAGTGGGGGACCGTAAACTGTTAGCTCCCGATTTGGTCGAACAGGCTTCCTGTGATGCACAGATGATTTGTGAGATGCTCAAAACGGCTCAGAGTCGGTAGAAGAGTTATGCAGATACTAGACGCCGACCATAGAGTTTGTAACGGGTGATTATGTATTCTTAAAGGTCTCACCGTCCAAAGGTATAATAAGATTCGGAAAGAGAGGAAAGTTGAGCCCCCGATACATTGGGCCTTACGAGATCTTAAGATCACGTGGAAGATGTGGCATATTGGTTAGCACTACCACCAGAGTTGTCAGGAGTGCATAACGTATTCCATGTCTCGATGTTGAGAAAGTACCATCCAGATCCTTCTCATGTAATTTGACATGAGCCATTGGAGATCAGAGAAGACATGAGTTACGTTGAGTAGCCGATACGAATCTTGGATAGGAAAGATAAGGTATTGCGATCTAAGACGATTCCTTTGGTTAAAGTGATCTGGCAGTATCATAACGAGGAGGAGGCTACTTAGGAGTTAGAGAACCTTATGCATGAGAGGTATCCAGAACTTTTTCAGTGATAGGTCCAAGTCAAATTTGGAGGACCAAATTTCTTAAGGTGGAGATAAATGTGAGACCCGATTTTATTTCACTGTACACCATAAGTGCAAATGATTGATAGTGGAAATAAATAATTTAGTGAGATTAAATAAATATTGAATGTGAATTTCCACTTTGAACTACGGAATTATTAGAACAAAAATTTATAATATGGTGTATATAAATAATAAGAAAAATTTTATGGTACATGTGGAATTTTGTTTAACGGAATACATAAAAGAGAGAAGAAATAAGTCAAACCGAGTAGAAAAAAATCAATCTGCACTGCCGCCCTTTTTGCTACAATTTTCTTCAAGTTTTTAATGCATGAAAGACATGAAATGATGAAGAAAACGGGATAAGAAATAGGTGGTAGGTTCTGATTGGATTAACAGGACTATATAAGAAGACTTTATGAGAAAACCGACATTAGCAAACTTCATCTTCTTCAAGAAAACCACTATACTGCTTCTCGTCCATTACATTTTAATGCAAGTTTAAACCTCGTTTCTTCCGTTCCTTTCATACGTGAGTCATGAAATTTCATCCTTTAGTTAGCTAAACATTTTCTTCATCGTTTGAAGAGCTAAGGAATAAGCAAAGTAAAGCTAACGTGAGATAGAAAACAATCTGTTCTGGAAGTGCAACACAGTTAAGGTGAGTTCCATATTTCGTTGGTTCTCTTGATGTTTATTGGTATATTTCTATGTTTTACACCGTAAGAAACATAGATATAGCCTTGTTTTAGTTAAATCTTGTTAGGATATAAGAAGCTAGAACAAGATGTGGTCTAGAAATTAATCGAGAATAAACAAGGACAGTACTGGAAATGATGTAAAAGTGATGAGAAATAGGTGAGCTCAGCTCTTATGGGCGAGCTAACTAATATGGAGCGTGGTATAGTGGGCGAGGTCGCCATATGCTAGTTTAATTCATAGGCGAGCCCACCTCTGAATAAAAAGCCGTGTATTGCAAACTCACATGCATAGGCATGGCGAGTTGAATTGTGGGCGAGCTCCCACGTGTAGGCCAATATATGAATGGCCAGTTATATTGGGCGAACTAGAGGATTAGCCTCAAGTCTCGCCAAAGTGTTGAAAAGATTCGAACAGAATATATTGATAGTCTTGATAATTTATTTAGCAGCCAGGAATTGAGAATTGATAAAGGCGATCGGGAAGCTAGGCTTCGTAAGACCGGGTAAGGGAGATGTGTGTGAATTGAATGCATGTTCTGTGGAGTTAAATTTTATGGAAATACTGAGAAAATGATTTGTTTTGAGACATGCATTAGTTTGATAAACTATTTTCATAGACCATGATTTGGGTGAGCTATAAAGGCAACCCCTTTGTGATGTTTTGGGCGAGCCAAAGATAGGCGACCCTTGTTTTAATAAAATCCAGGCGAGCCAAGAATAGGAGACCCCTTTGTGATGTTTTGGGCGAGCCAGAGATAGGCGACCACTGTTTTAATAAAATTAGGGCGAGCCAAGGATAGGCGACCCCTTTGTGATGTTTTGGGCGAGCCAAAGATAGGCGACCCCTGTTTTAATAAAATCCGAGCGAGCCAAGAATAGGCGACCCCTTTGTGATGTTTTGGGCGAGCTAGAGATAGGCGACCACTGTTTTAATAAAATTCGGGCGAGCCAAGGATAGGCGACCCTTTTGTGATGTTTTGGGCGAGCCAAAGATAGGCGACCCCTGTTTTAATAAAATCCAGGCGAGCCAAAGATAGGCGACCCCTTTTATATAATTCTGGGCGAGCCAACAGTGGGCGATCCCTTGTTGTTGTTTTTTAGAGAAAGATTTCGTGGGCGACCCCTAATTCAACTCGGTGTGAGAGCCATAGTGGGCAATGCTAGTGAGCCACAGTGGGCGAATGAAAACAGGTGAGCTCAATCCACTGTGATGGGCGAATTGTAATGGGCGAGCTGATAATGGGGCGAGCCAGTTTAACTTGTGTTTTTCTCAAACGAAAAATGGTGAGATTGCGGGCTGTTTCACCGTGTTTTGTAAACAGAAAATATAATACCTTTTTGACAAACAATCATTTTGAGAAAATGATGAAATATGTGAAATAATTCCTTAAAGGTTCTTTATGAGATATAAAGTGATTTTTGAGACTTTAGGCCCCGAGTTTCATGCATTACTATTCACGAGGTTGATTGACCCATCAAGTCATCAGAGGTCTCGAGGTCACCTGGCAAGTGTACCCGATGACCACTTATAGATTGTGGCCATAGATCTACTGTGTCCCGGAGGGGATGATTACTACGTTCCTGGGGGAACGATGATAGCATGATTTAATTGTAGGGTGATGCCTAGTCTCAACTTACTGATTTCTGTTTACTGAGAGAATTTACTGAATCCTATTTACTGTTTACTACATTATAATGTAAACTGTTTAGCCAGTGATTTGACTATTAAAAACTGTTTACTATATCCACTGTTTTCCTACTGTGTATGTTGTTAAGGAAAATAAACGTTTTGGGGGATATAGTTTCGTTTTTATAAAGCAGCATACACCTTCCTTCTGAGCACGTTGTCACTCACCCCTGATTTTTCACTCCACAGGTTATTGATTTGAAGTAAACAGTTTACCTTCCAAAGTTATCGGTTGCTGGAGTCAGCAGATATACGATATCGAAGGTACATTATATTCTTTTATATATTCAGTAAAATTGTACAGTACTACTTTGAGTAAGAGGGAATGTAATGATCTCAAATAAATTGTAACAATCCACACATACTGTAAATCACGTATTTTTACACATAATCCACGGTTGGGCTGTCTGTGATGCCATTAACATTCAATAGTGACAGTAATAAATGATAAACGTTTATTTAACAAATACGAAATATGAAAATTTTTCACTATTCCTTACATCTGACATCCCCTATTGTCCTTGTTTCAATAAAGTAGTACTGTATACATATGTCTAAAATGTAAAAGAGAAGTGACTGTACCTGTCATATTTAACATAATTTGCCCCAGCGCTTTATATGTAGCTATATCCATCTAGGAAATAATTCTCTAACTCCATATCTTTTATCTGTGGAGTTAAAACAAAGTGGTGAGCGAACCACGCGCTCAGTAGAGGAGACGTGTGCTGCTTTAAATAAAGCAAAACTATATACCACAAAGTATTTATTTTTCTTAAAATCATATCAAGTAGGAAAACAGTGGATATAGTAAACAGTCCTCTCAATACACCTTTCAAATCACTGGCTAAACAGTTTACAATATAATGTAGTAAACAGTAAACAGGATTCAGTAAATCAATCCTTTTAGTAAACAGAAATCAGCAAGTTGAGACTAAGCATCACCCTACAAATAAATCATGCTATCATCGTTCCCCCATGAACACAAGTCGACTGCTTTTGGGGTGCACCCGTAGGCCATCACCCCTCACGACTTTCTCGGAGTATGCCTTTAGGCCAAAACTCCAATTCACGTTCCCACTGGAATACAACTAGATCTATGGCCATAATCTATAGGTGGTCCTCGGGTACACTTGCCAGGTGACCTCGAGACCTTTGATGACTTGGCGGGTCAATCAGCCTTGTGAATAGTAATGCATGAAACTCGGGACCTAAAGTCTCAAAATCACTTTATATTTCCTAAAGAACCCATAAGAAATATTTAGCATATTTCATCATTTTCTCAAAATGATTGTTTTCCAAATAGCCCGTAATCTCACCAATTTACGCGTGAGAAAATCAAGAGTTAACTAGCTCGCCCATGGTCAGCTCGCCCATTATATTTTTCGTTTACAAAACACAGTAAAATAGCCCGCCATCTCACCATTTTTCGTTTGAGAAAACACAAGTTAAACTGGCTCGCCCCATATAAGCTCGCCCATTACAGTTTGCCCATCGCAGTGGATTGAGCTCACTTGTTTTCATTCGCCCACTGTGGCGAACTAACATCGCCCACTGTAGCACTCACACCGAGCTGAACAGGGGGTCGCCCACGAATTCTTTCTCTAAAAAAGACAAGGGATCGCCCACTGTTGGCTCGCCCAGAATTATATAAAAGGGTTCGCTCATCTTTGGCTCACCCGAATTTTGTTAAAACAAGGGTTGCCTTTCTTTGGCTTGCCCAGAAAACAACATAGGGGTCGGCTTTATAGCTCGCCCAAGTCATGGTCTGTGAAAACAATTTATCAAACTAATGCATGTCTCAAACCAAATCATTTTCTCAATATTTTTATAATATTTTACTCCACAGGACATGCATTTTACTTCACATACTACTCCTTTACCTGGTCTTACGAAGCCTAGCTTCCCGATTGCCTTTGTCAATTCTCAATTCCCGGCTGCAAAGTAAATTATTAATACTATTAATATTTTCTTTTTGAATATTTCTAGCACTTTGGTGAGACTTGAGACTAATCTACTAGCTCGCCATTCATTAATTGGCTTACACATGGGAGCTCGACCACAAATCAGCTCGCCATGCATATGCATGAGAGCTCGCCTTATACGGCCTTTTACTTAGAGGTGGGCTCATCTTGAATTGAACTAACACTTGGCGACCTCCTCCACTATACCACACTACCACTTGAATTGAACTAACACTTCTTCTTCTCTTCTTCATCTCGACGGCATTGAAGGTTGCTATGGCTTTATGGCGTTCAAATCTAGCGTGGGTAAGCCTTGTGCAAGTGTCAGCCTCACGCCCAACAGCCTTTGCGTGCAGCAAGCTTGCACAAGTTCACTTGTGCGAGTGAGCATGTTGTGCGCAAGTGAACTTGCATGCCAGAGCACGCTATGCGCAAGTTCACTTGCGCATAGCGTGCTCTGGCGCACAAGTTCACTTGCGCGGAGCATGCCCACGAGCGCAAATGAACTTGCGCAAAGGTCGTGGTGGCGTGGCTTTTGCAGAGAAAATAGTCAGTTGCAAAGATAAATTTACTGTTAAATAATGGGGTGGGGTAAATTTAGCAAAATGTGAGGTACAAAGAGAATTTTCCCACAACATAGGGCACAATGAAGGGACAAAGATTGTTTAGTGCGAAGACTTTTTTATTAATAGATTTTTTATTTGTTATTTTTTAAAAAAATTATTATACTAATTTGAATATCGAAACATATTTTAGAATTTCACTTTTAAGGTTCATTTAATCATATTCATTAGTAAATTGATGGATTTCTATTATTCTGTTTCAATAATCTTGTAGAAAGAAGATATCAATATTCGTAATTCTCATGTTTTGCTTGAAGAAAATAATGTTTTTTTGCAAAAAATAAATAAACTGGATTTAACATAATATGGTATGAAAATTGAAAAAAAATGTTTTTTTTAATAGCTGCTTTTGTTTTTAGATGTATTTATTTAAAAAAAATAAAAAAATAAAAACATTTATCAAATAAAACCTTAAAAATTGACAGAGCCTTGACTAATATATATGATCATGCTTGCTAACAAGTGTAGGTTATCAACTTGTCAATATTTCTCAAAAGCATCAGTCGTCCGAGTCTCAACTCTCAAGCATAAAAGTTCCAAATTTCAGGATAATCATGTATGTCCGGTCAGAACTCAGAAGGAATATATTCATATAAGAGTTAGAGTATGTTAGGCAAAGCTGTCACCGGCCATGCACAAGTCAATGGCAAAACAATCTTAAATTTTCAAAATCATCCGAAAAATGTACTAAATAAGACAACCTCAACCGTGGAAAGCTCTTTTAACAAATATCGAGGATTCTGACTTTGTTATTAAACAAAGAAGGAATTATATTTTCACCAGAAAAATGAGCCCTGAGAAAGGACAAAATCAGATGGTATATGGTTATGAGTTGAAAGTTCTTTTTTTCATTTTTTAATTTTTTTAAAAAATTGTCCTATACTTTGTTTGCACAGGAATCATGCATTCTGGAAAAGCAGCTAGACCTCATTTCAAACCGGAGCATCTTAATGGACAAACTATGGACTCCGTTAGCTATTAATCATGGCAGAAGCTTACAATGAAATGTAAGACATTTTGACATAAACAGTTTTTCGGTGGAAAAAATATTGATTCCAAACTGCAGCAAAGTGTATAATGTATGCTTATCTATGGGCTTTACTTTTTAAGCCATCATGGGAGCGCCCAAGCAACCAAAACTGTATCTTTGCCTTTTTTTAAAAAAAAATTATGCATTTTCTTTATGTGATTCAATTTACTTGGAAACTGAGCGGATTCAATTTTGTTTGACTTCCTCAAATTTGAACAACTTGAAGTGGGCCGAATCATTAGATCATTATTACAGTGATATATAGAGGTTCAATGGCTCAGGCTCGCATTAGCTCGGGCTGGGTCTTACCATGCCTGCCTCTTAGAGACCTGAGCCTGGATCCGCTAATGCGCACTCTCATCCCATCTTCCTAAGAATAAAAAGCACTTGAATAACTTTCAAGATGAAATATATTTAATAACTCTGGGCGAGGCCTACCTTTACCGTTGGAGTCGTAACTCACGATAGGCCTGAATAAGGTTGGTTCGTAGGATTAGCGTAAATCCAGCATTTGGCCACTAAATTAATCTAATACTTTTATTTTAATACTTAATTTTTAGTAAAATAAATCAAAATCTGATTATAAGAGAAAAAATTATTATAAGCATTAAAATTTAAGTTTTAAATTTATTACATGTCACGTTTTAAAAATAATTGTTTAAACTATAACTTAATCCTTCAATTAACAAATTTATTAGCCATTGAATTAAGAAATTTTTTATTCTCACCTGTTAAGTAAGCCTTCCCTTAATCAAGAACGAAAAAAAGGCTAAAACTAAACAGCCCATGGAGTGCCAGTAAAAGTCATTGTATTACGATTTATCTCTCAGAAGTAAAACAAAAAACGTCAAACCCCACCTCAGGAGTCCAGCTCCTAAATCCTCTACAGGGGGGAGAACTTCGATTTAGATGGGATAATTATCTAATGATCATAGAATTGATCACGGCAAACTTGCATCACTGAACATTGGTGAGAACCGTCAATACAGCAACATCAAATTCCTAGTCAATCCGACCTACAAAACTCAAAAAGAAAATTCGCAAAGAATCATCAGAGAGGTATCCGCCTTCTAGTTCACTTCTTCTGTCATATCTGTGTCTTCAGCCATTATTATCTCCACATCCCTGATATCCCGCTTCAACACATTTCCAAGCCTTGCGATGGCCTCTGTCTGATGTTGTAATACCTGATCCCGAAAAAGATCATCCATATTCAAGTCGCAGATTAATATTGATATTGATATTGATAGATAGAAAGGCAATCTGCAAAAATCTTGGATAACTGATGCATATCAAGTAGCAGAGTTTGTATTAAATTACCCGAAGATATATTATGGTTGTTAGCAGAATCTATATTATCATTGTGAAATTTTTGAAAAAAAAATGATGATGATGACAGGCACTATCCTTTCCAATCAAAAATCATAAAGGTGCGCCTGTACTAAAAAAATCTTTCAATATGTAGAATGCAAGAAAGCCTAAATTGCTCAGTTGTACCTCTTGCATATCAGCAAGACTCTGTTCATGTATTTTAGTTGATCCTGGAAGATAAAGAGAACCTCCAGCACCAATAGCATTAGCTTGAACACGAGACACAGTGAGCAGGTTTTGAACCCTCCTAGAAAGCTCTGCTCCAGATCCTTTCAACTGTGATTGCATCTGCTTGTCAGTACAAACTCTTGATGAAAGTAGAGCAAACGCAAAATAAAAGGATCAGAGGATAGGAAGTCTAGCCTGTCTAGTTATTGCAGCCAACTTCTCAGCCAATTCCACTTCCCCTTTCATTAAAGGCAGCCTGTAGCCCTTACCCTCTAATGCTTCCACTATTCTCATCATCTTACCAACACCATACAAAAAATAAAAGTCAACATACTGAGTACACCCAAAAGATGCAAAATTTCTTGCATGAACTGTAAAAACTTCCCCTAGTACATCACAGCTAACTCATTATCCAGCCTGACCAAACACGTACGGCAGTTATAATTGCAAAATTTTGTTGAGTTTTGGGGACAGAGGGAGGGGCATATTATCAAGGAAAATGAAACAGGAAGAATGGATTTTTCAGCCAGACAAAATTATGCTTCTGATCAATATCTATGTTCATGCCATTCATTTCTAATTGGTGCTAAAAAATCGAATAAAAAATTGTTTCCACCTTTAAGAGGCGTCTTTGAAGGCTTTGCTCCTTTTGTCTCAATCTTTGGATCCACGGAAGAGTTTCAGCTTGAAAATGCCTTTGGAGCTGCAAAAAAGAATAGGATCTGAAAAAATACTCCAGACAGTAATCTGCAAAGATCAATAAAGGAGGACACATTACCATTTTTACATTGCTCTGGGTCATTCGCAATCTCTCAGCATCTGAAAGGATGACTTCATCTTGTAGCTGCCAGCAATCCAGCAATACAAAAAAGTCTAGAATTCAGCCAACAGAGGCAACACACAAAAAATGACCGAAAAGTGAACTGAAAGACCAAACCTTGGGGTACATTTAACTTGCTCATAGAACTTCAAAAGCACAAAAATAATGTGTACATTTGACCACATTCATCACCTTTTCTTGCAAATACTAGCAACAAAAGTAATAACACACTAACTATACCATACTGCCATATTAGTAAAGTTCTCCCATTTCAATTTCCTTGCATATAAATCAACCTTGTCCAGTATCTTTCAAGGTTCTGGGCATTTTCTAAAAGCCAGAGGTACCAACAAACAAAATTCCTTTGGTTTAGAAATGCACAAGCACAATAGTACATGAGATTCTTTCCCTTAATTAGTTATATCAGGACAAGTTCCTTTTGAAATAGCCATCATTAATTACCAGTATCAAAATCCTTTACGCATGCAAAATTTGGTCCTACAATAACTACCTATTGAAGATTTTCCAGACGGTAACAACACAAAGAAACAAAACAATGAAGAAAAATAACTCCACATCTCAAATAAAAACAATAATCACCTTCAACCTCTGTGAAAGATCCTTAAAACCCTGAACAAGGTGAGGCCAGAGTCTTTCCCGATCAGCACTCTCCATACCCTCCAGTTTTGCCATAGCTTCCGCCCACATGATCTACAATTGTAAACTATCATCGAATCTATAGTAAAAGTAGAACTGAATGAAACCAACAAACATAGGAGAGAATTAATAGTAAAAGTCTGCATAAGGAAATGCTAATGAACTTACATCTGATACACCAGCAGGCTTTACCCTGAATTGCGGTTCCATTACACTAAACAACAAATGCTGCACAAAAATTTACTCATGCATCAATACACACGTGAAGCACCTAAAACTCTAAAGCTTTATTCCACTGCATGGAATGAAAAAGAAAAATCAACAAAACAATGATTCGAAATAATTACATTTCTCACAGTTAAATAAACACAGGAAACAAAAACAATGTAGCTTCAGGACAACGAAATTACAATTGGTTCTTCCTCTAGATTTGAATTGAAAACAATTAAATTTTGAATTAAGCATTGGAAGGAAACGAACCTTGAAAGCATACTTAGGGTTCCCAGGCTCCTCCTTGTAAGCATCTACAATCGCCTAGCAATCAAACAGAAGAATCAATAATTAACTAACCGAGAGTGATCTAGGGTTAGGGTTTAACAATTAAAAAGAGAAATTACTTGAATATCCCGATCTGCGAGAGAAAAAGGGAGAGGAGCGACGGGAGCCATTTGAGTTGTCAATTGAGCATTGGGGAAAGGAGTGGATAACGGAGTCTGGAATCCGAAACCACTAGAGGTTGCTGCTGCGGCTGGCTGTTGTTGCTGAAATAACGGCGTCTGTTGCTGTTGCTGCTGAAATAACGGCGTCTGTTGCTGTTGCGTTTGAGAAGAAAATGGGGTGGAGAAAAGAGAGGAGCCGCCAAAACCTGTAGCAAAAGACGGAGTGGACGGAGTGCCAAACGCTGGAGTCGAAGAAGGAGTACCAAATGCTGGAGTCGAAGAAGGAGTACCAAATGCCGGAGTCGAAGAAGGAGCTCCAAACCCCGGCGTAGAAGAGGGAGTAGCGAAGGCAGGAGTGGAAGAAGGAGTGCCGAACGCTGGCGTGGAAGCTTGAGCTCCGAACATTGTCGGATTCTCTTGGTTGTCTAGTTTGTCGAAAGCTCAAATGAGGGAGGGGACGCGGTGTTCGTTTCTATTGTGAAGGCGCCATTCAAGAATGAGGCTCAATTCGCTGCTTCGATTTCCCACCTCGGAGTTTTGAGAGTTAAATTACAGTGTTTGGCTCTGCCCAATAAAAAAAAAGAGTGTTTGGCTGGCGACTGGGAATATCGCTGTAGTTAAAGGCTGCTGTTTGGCTGCCAACACAAAATGACTTAATCCATTTCATTTTATTTTTAGTAAACCAAAACCAAACGTGTCATTAACTTTCATATGATCAAATACTCAAGCATATAAAGAACGGCCATGGTGGATATCCACAAATTAAGAGTATTAGCAAACAGGGAAAATGAAAAAGGAAACAGAAATTCCAATTAATTAGCTCAACATCAGCAAGATAATCCAACAGAAAGTTTGGAACCGAACATGTTCATTGTTCCTATACAAATTAATTGTCATAAAAAGATGCCTAACAAATGCACAAAGACATTCTAGACTTAATGGAGATCCTGGATTATCGGGAAATGATTCTTTCAACCTTTGATTGTCACACTGCATAGACACAAACCAGAAGGCTTTACATCAGAAGTCTGCCATTCTGAACCAGGGGCTGCATTTGGATCATACAACAGTGTATGGTAACTTGGGTCTCCCTCCACTGAGAATAGTAGAAGTTTCCTGTCCAGTATCCCGAAACGAAACCCTACACTCGTGCTCCCTGTCAATGGAACAGGAACCATCTTCCAGGAATTGTCATCCGGATTGAATATGGCCAGCTTCCGCTGGTTCTTCCATTCCATGCAGAAAAGCTTCTTCTCCAGCACAGCATGGGAAGTGACCATGACACAACCATTCTTCATCTCACACCAAGTGTGCTTCTCAGGGTTGTACACATCCACAAACCTTGAGTGTCCAATTGTGAAGCTTGACCTTCCACCCAAGACATAAAGTTTTCCATTCAAACCACACGCAAAACAACCCCGGCGGGGTCGGCGCAGACTTTCAATAAGGGTCCACTTATCTGAATCGGGGTCATACACTTCTGCAGTGGAGAGGCTCTCACCTTCATTCCCACAGCCTCCAACAACATAAACCATGCCATTTACCTCCGCGCAAGCAAAATCATAGCGAGCAACATTCAAGTCTGCTAATTTGCTCCAGCTGCAAATTATGAAGATGTGTTAAAAGCACCCAGAATGAAAACTGTAGCAATTATTTTCACGCACGTTTGGCAGGGGAAGGCGGAAGTTGGAGGGTGTTTCTAAGAGTAACATGGAATGGGGGACCATTCATATTGTGAGTCATGGTCAAATCAAATGGTTGAAGACTTCCAATAGTTATCAAATTTCATAACCAGTAAAGAAAATAACAATTTCCCTAACCAACTAGAAGCTAGTTGTCTATTACTAATAATAAATTGATTTGATAATTGTTCAAAATAGACAGGCTCAACTATTTGTGATTCATTAAAACCAATATAACAGCAGGAGCCATACAAGAAACCTTAAATTCTGTTAAACTTTAATCAATCTTATAATATTTCTTACTTCAATAATGAAACAGTTTTAAACCGAAGCTCTTAATTTAATAACTTATTTTTTGGCTGAAAGAAATTAAAATATTTAAAAGGATTAAACCTCACCAAGGTACCCAAAAAGGTTCAGTTTCTAAAGTTCCCAACTAGTCCTAGGGAGAATTTCAAGCCCTATTATAAAAAGTGCAAATAGAAAACAAACCTGTTGAGGCAAGAATCATATTGGTAAACATCTGCTGAGGCAGAGGCAGTCCCATTGATCACAGTGTAGCCTGCCATGACAAGAAGCTTTCCATTAAGAACAGCTACCCCAAACCCAACTTTTCCAGGACCAGGCATTGGTGGAAGCAGCTGATGTTTCTGTCCCAAACGATCCAAAACCTCCCAATGACTTTCCTTTCCTTCAGAATCCATAGTTAGAACATAAAGCCACTCTTCAAGCACTCCAGCTATTCTACGTTCTGTTAAGAAATCTTTGCTTTTGATGAATGATCTCCACCTCTTGCATA
Source organism: Heritiera littoralis (assembly GCA_031772115.1). Taxonomy (NCBI): domain Eukaryota; kingdom Viridiplantae; phylum Streptophyta; class Magnoliopsida; order Malvales; family Malvaceae; genus Heritiera; species Heritiera littoralis. The sequence goes on along the minus strand of JAPDPK010000106.1, from coordinate 1,876,812 downwards.
CACCACCCATGGCAGGCAAGCTGGAACGAGGAACAAGAGCAAGGCAATACTTGGCCACATCATCCGGAAGCCCTGGAAGCAGTGGGCTGCCTAATGCATCAGTGTCCTGAGCAGATGAATTAAGATTGCCTTTTGAATGAATCAGCATATCTTGCTTAACCGGGGAGGAGAGACACATATGAGGTTCCGTGATTCTCTTCTTTCCTCTCGCAAGACCAGTCATTTTCTCGATGATTCTTGAATTTGGTACAAATATATCTCCCAAAGAATGCTTCAATACTTCTAAATGCTAGACAACTAATTAAAGAAACTCATGAAATCCATCACCTATGGGGATTTTACAACACCAAGGCATAAGAGATGTTGCAGAACGGATCACTTGAGCTGCGAGTGCGGAGGATACTCTATACTTTGTCCAGTCTGGCTCATATTCCATGCCAAAGGCCCTGCTCTTTAAGTAGTTTCTTCCTGTTGCACTACGTAAAGTTCTTTGCACAGCTCTATACCCGTTCCTTTGCCCACACATCACCCAAAAATCTAAATACAAGAGTGGCAAGCCATATCAAATTAGTTTGAAGATAGGAAACTAGGGAAAGAATAATTTATCAAGTCATAGTAAAAAAAGTCAGAAAAATCATACCTGTGAAGGCCATAAAATTCAGCAAGCTTTAGCCCCCAATAACTTCCATTTTGAAGGAGCCAACAATCACCTGAACATATAAAGTAAAACGAAGAGAAGAATGGTCAATTCGAATTTTACCAAACACCAATTCATATAGAATAAGAATTAATAACAGCGATTATGACAGCAATAAGAGCAATTTTTCTACAAAAAACACAACTAATTTTGACTTTACTTTTGCAGGCCGGCACCAGCATCTACGGTACTTCTTGGAAACATCCAAATCCAAACACAAGAACAAAATAAAAAAAATACTAAGATTGGTAAAACAAGTGCTCCTCGCTATGATTCTAAACTTAAAAAAATACTAATACTGGTAAACATGCTGTCATTTGTGAACCCAAAAGGAAAAAGCATTTCTTCATTTGCAGTGGTAGATAGACAAACGGGAAGAACAACTATTATTATTCCCTCAACTTCTAAAAGCCCAGATCTCGATTTCACCTAACCACCCACCGATGGAATGTGTAATTTTATGTCAATACTTGTAGGACTACTTCCTTTTCTCTTGAAAATTAAGAACAAAAAAATCAATTTTCACCAAAATCATACAATGATTTCTTAAACTAAAACCATGGAAAAATCACATATAAAATGTAATTTCTTCAACAATCATGATAAGAATATCAGAAAATCATAAGCAAATTAGAGCACTCAAACTGTTAAAAACGTGTATAAATTAATGGAAAATTTGAATCAATTTCAGATTAAAATAAAAAAAAATATGAAATCCAAGCTCCCTGATAAAGAAATATCAGGAAAAAAAAATCTTCTCTAAGTTTGCAAGAACTAAAACGGCTTGAAGTGAGAATATTAAGACACATTAGATCTAAGCACTGAAACACCACAAAATCAAACCAAAGTACGAACAAAACAAGAAAGAAAAAACTAACAATAGTTAAACAGAGAAAATTTGATGAACCCAGTAAAAGCTTATCTAAATCTAACTATGAACCATGAAAGTATGCATACAGATAAATGTAAGAAAAACATTACCTGAAAAATAAGAAAGAATGTGTTACGGTTACAAGATAAGCAGATATGACGAGATTGGTGTGTTTGTTTGATGCAAGAGGAGGAGGAAGGGAACGAATATATAGGCATAAAATAGCAGCGAAGTTAGAACTGTAAGGGCGAGACCACGTCAGTAATGAGATGTCAATCCAATCCATGAACATCGTTCTGTTCCCAAATCGAAGGAATTATTACTATTTTTTTATTGTCATTATTGTATTTTGATTTTTTTTATTATAATTAGCTTAGTTGAATTGGAGATTTTTCGGTCTAAGTTAGGAAGATTTTTTTTTCCTTAATTTTTTTAAAAAATATTAACTATCTTTACATTAAATTTTAATTGCAAGTTGTAAAAAAAAAGAAAATCTTGGTTGTTAACTTTGCAAGATATTTTCAAATTTGTGATTGTTTTACGTAATTCTTGAAGCGAGTTATTTTTTTGTGGTTGAATGGGTTCCACTTCGCTGATATTTTTTTAAATTTTTATATCAAAATTATTATTTTAAAAGAAGTGGAATACGTGTGCTTGAATTGTACTGAAAATGGAACATGTCTCATGATTTTTTTTTTTTTTAGTTTCCCTTACTGATGAATTTACAAACATATTACTTTTATTAAAAAAGAAAAGCCCTTCTCTTTAAACAAGTACCATTTAGCAATGAATTGATTACAAACTTGTGCACATTAGGCATTTGAGTTTAAACATGTCAAATAATTTGTGAGTTATTCGAGTTCGATTTGATAATTATTTAAATTTGATTCGTTCATTTTCGAATTGAGCTCGAATTAAAATTACGTAAGTAATGAGTCAAGTCCAAATTCAAGCATCTTAATATTCGATTCAAGCCGCTCATGAGTTTTATTTATTTTTTTAATATATTTTTAATATTTTATTATTAATTTATCAATTTATCCTCATAAAATAAGATTAAAAAATGGTAAATCAAATCTATCTAATTGAATTCGAGCTTGTCGAGTCAAGCTCAAGTGATTATATTTTGTTGAGTCGAATTCAAACTTCAAAAACCAAGCTTTAACTGAACTTCAAATCTCGACTTTTCAAGTAAAACTAAATTCGAGTTTGGTATTTGATTGTTTGGGCTCGATCACATCCTTATTTTTAATGTCTTCTCTCTTTAGGAGATTGACTTTATTTTAGACTTTGATACAAAAAAATATATAATTTAATTATTGAATTAACAAATTTTTGATCTTAACCTAAAGATAAATCCGAGACCCGAGGAAATTGGATTAAAATTCATTGGCGCAAATAGAGCTTTAAATGTGCACGTTCGTGGGCCCTGTCGATGAGATGCGTGTGGTGTATGGCGTTGGCGTAATTTCCGTTAAGTTGCGTGGTCTTGTTTTGTGGGAAGATAAGGGTAGGTTGGATGAATTAATAGTTGGCTTTTACGGGGTCAAGGCTCGTGGAGTACTGTGGAAGTCGACGGCGAATGGGCGATTTGGATGTTGGTCGGGTAGCTTAGATTGCCCGTTAAGGCCATAAAGGCCAGCTTTTGGTTGGATTAGCTTTGTATTTTAAATGGAAAGAAAGGCGCTGTGGTCCGGCAGAGTGATGGTAGGGATGGTCAATCTATAAGCATTATTATAATAATAGAGAAAAAATCGAAAAATAAAAAAATTGATTGTAAATGAAGGCTTCAGATCAATTTCATTTAACTTATGAAAAAATTGATTTAGACTGGTATCAAAACACGCACATTCATATCTGTTTAAATATAAATGATTATCGAATATTTTATTTTTAGCATTTTGTAATTTGGATCATGATTGCTTTAAACTTAAAAAAAATTAAATAATCGATATGTACAAAAAAAATTAAATAATCGATGCATTTCTCTTAAGCTAAAATATTAAAAAAATATTTAAAATTTGTTACTTTATTTAAATAAGCCCTCATATTATTATTGCATCCAAATAAACTCTTGTATTTTGATTTATACTCAAATAAGCCATTATTTCAAATAAAAAAAAAAGGAAAAATTCCATTGACATTCTCAAAGTTTTATCATAATTTAACTCTAATCCATTAATTTGAGAAATAGAGATTTTTGTCCAAAATTATAAATTTGACTGTACAAAAAAATTGTCTATTAAGTTACTATTAAAAAATCTATTAACATAAACATTTGTTACTCGTGAAATATCCATAATACCAATTTATAATATTGAAAAATAAAAATCTTACATAGAATGATTTTTTAAAAATTAATTAAAAATAATAAATAGTAATAATATCCATTGTTGATACTTGGAAATGTAATATTATTAATTCAAGTTTAGTAATTGACTGATATATGTTAAGATCATTTGTGATTTTTGACTAAAGTATCTATTTTCAAAACTAATGGATTAAAGTTGAATTATGATCAAATCTTTAAGGACTTCAGTGGAATTTACCCAATAAAAAAATTACATATGTATAAAAATTGTTTCAAACCGATTTAATCAATCAAAATTCAATTAATTTGATTTTATTAAGTTACGTTCGGATTTAAGTTAATTTTTATAAGTAAGTTTATTCGATTAAATCGATATCTAAAATTACCAAAACCGACTAAATTAATTTGACATTTTTTAATATATAATATACATAATTAAATATTATATAGTATATTTTATCTAATCAGCTCGTTTTATGTAGGAAGATAGGTTTTAAATCTAACCGAATAAATTGATTAGTCACTTATATAAAAGATTGATTTATATTAATGGCTTATTTAGATATAAATTAAAGATTAAAGGCTTATCTAGTTACAAATTAAAGTTTAAGGGCTTATTTGAACTCAAATAAAAGATTAAAGATTTATCTAGATGTAATAAAAAATGTAAAAATTTATTTAAATAAAGTAACAAATTTTAAAAGCTTTTTTAATATTTTAGCTTTTCCTATTGGACTGCTTCACATTTAATGCTGAAAGTCTAGGCCAAGGCCTAAAACTTTGCTTAGTAGGAAAGAAGGAAAGATGTGACGATGGAAAATTTGGTAATTTAATGATTAAGTTTCATAATCACTTTCCTATTTTGTAGCTTAACCATTAGATTATCAAATTTTTTATCCTCATCTCTTTCCTTCTTTCCTATCAAGCAAAGTCTAAAGTTATCTAAATAGGCTCTAAAATTTCCAATAATTTTCCTAATTTTAACCCAAACCAAAAAGGGCATGCGAATATCAATTTATTTAAAAATAAATAAATTTTAAGACAATAACTTAAATGACGCATTTATACAAAAAATAAAAAGATAAACAAAAGCAATGTACACTAAAGGTGAATTTATAGTCCTAAATTATATCAAAAAGAAATGTAGAGTGTAAAATGCAATCGATATTTTTTATTCCTTGCTCTTTTAATTATTTCATTTTAAGCGCAAGACTTTTAGGTCATGTTTGATGCATAGGATGATGGATAGGATAGGATAATAATTATCCTATCTTATGTTTGATACACACATTAAGGGGAGGATTGGATTGAAAAGAGGATTAATAATCCTCTTAGTATAGGATAACTCAATTCTCTCCAAAATGTGAGGATTATTCCTAATCCCATAGGATTAGAAATAAATACTCATATTTTATTATTTTATCCTTAACATTTATATTTAAAAATTAACTTAAACATTTAATAAAATAGTAAGGATCTTTAATTAGTTAATATAATTTTTTTTCCTTCTTTTTCATTTTTCCTTCTTTTTCTTTCTTTTTTTTTTCTTGTTTTTGATTAAAGAAAAACTATAATTTTGATAAAATAATATTTTCTTGTACACATTTTTTAAATTATTTTTTAGAAATAAAGTTTCAAACATAAAAATTATTATAAAATATATTTTTTAACTAGTTTTTTCTTACATTTAAATTTTTATTTTTTCTTTCTTAATTTTTTTCTTTTTGCCTGAAAAAAATGAAAGAAAAATGACTATTAACCATAAATTATTAGAAATTATATATTTTTTAATTCATTAAAATTGAATTATTAAATTTAACTTATATTTTTCTTTTTTTTTTGTTTTCTATATTTCCTTATAATTGACAAAAAAAAAGAAGATAAAGAAACCTTAAAAATATTTAAGAACAGTTTTTTGAAAAATTTAATGTAATTAAAAAATAAACTTATTTCCAAAGAAAACTCAATTTTCTAAAAAAAATATATTTAATTTACAATAAAAATTTATTTTAAATTTAAATCATGTAAAAGAAATAAAAACAAAAGGAAAAAGTGAAAAAAAATACAGAAAATGCTTTTTATAAAAAATCATTTCTTAACAAAATAATATTTTTGAAAAAGTAATATAAATTTTTTAGAAGTAATTTTTTATTAAAAAATCAGCTAATAAATTGGACTATTAATTCTAGTATTATAAATAATATTTAAATTTTAAAATTTTCATTTATATTTATAGCAAAAAAATTATAAATTTAAATTATGTTACTTTAAAAAAGAGCAGTTAAAAAAATTATTTTATACTATTTTTAATTTTACACATAACAAATATTGTGAAAGACATAAAAAATCATCATATCCTATTCTTAATCCTTGTACACACCAAACATAAGATAGGATGATATAATCTAATCTTATCCTATCCATAATCTTATATTATCTTATCATATCCTCATCCTATGCACCAAACATGACCTTAAATCATACGAATTCGATCTTTAATTTATGTTAGAATGTTCAACTAAAATAAATGAAAAATGACGACGATGTTTTCTTAACGCATGGATATTTTGGAATGGAATTACTGTTAAGTGGCAAGAAAATTAAAACCAATTTAAAGATACTTAAAACCCTATAACCAAAAAAAAAAAGATATTTAAAACTCAAATGAAAAAATTGAAAAATTAGGCATAGAAATGAAAATTTGCTAAAATGTGAAGGACTTATGAATAATTTTCTTAGAAATTTAGACGGTGATGTAATATATAAGAACTTATTCATCAAAGAAGAAGAAGAAATCATGCAAAAATATAAAAAACAATGTGGCAAACAAGAAAATAAAAAAAAATTAAGTAGTTACTAGTCACATGATCTTGATTATTTTCAACATGCTTTCAAAAAACAAATGAAAATGCCAGCTAGGACAATCGAACAAAAAAATTATTATCTTTCGCTTCAGTCAAATTTATATCACATTTAAAAATAGAATGGTCTCGGCTATGGATCTCATGTACAAAACAAAGATAATGAACTCATATCCATGCATAAAATGTTTTTCAACGTGCTTATTAATGGTATCCTTATTATTATCAAAAAAAATTTTTCATTAAGTGTTTTTAGAATGCATACTATTTTTTTGGTTCTCAAAAAGGTTTTAGATGTTGAATAGGAATTGAACAGATTTTCAAAACTACTTTCAAATTTATCATGCCCAAAATTATAAAGAGTGATTCACAACATTTATCAAAATTTAATGATGTTAGAATATTGATAAATGATAGTTGCAAAAACAAGTCAAGATTGAAAGAGGCTAATAGAATAATTCAAATAATATTAAACATGCAAAACCAAATCATGATATAAAAGTTATTCTATTAATTTGAAAATTTTAAGTTTGTCCCATCCTACTCTACAAAGGTATAATAAAGCTAGTTGAATGTAAAATTTGTAATGATTTGCTACCAACAAGATAGCTAAATCATGTTATATTCAAAAGAGAGTTCTCTCATTCTCATGTATTCTTCAAATAAGCAATCAATACAATTCGATAAAAAAAGTATTGTTGCTTATAGTGCATGTTTGACATAGCTTATAGAAAAACTTATCTACTTTATAAGCAGAAGCCATGTGTTTGGCTTTCAAATTTTTAAAAATTTTATATTATGCGGAAAATAGATTTGAGCTTTTTGATAAAGCTATAAATTGAAGCTTTTCCAAGAAGTGCTACTATTAATAATATGTATTTAGTGAAATTTTTACATTTTCAATTTGTTTTTCAATAATTTATAAAATTATAAAAGAGGATTCATATTATTTTACAATAATTTATTTATTTTGTGCCATTTTTATATTTATTTCATTTGCTTAATTTTAATTAACAAAAATTTTTATTTATTTTATTTTATTCACTTAAAAACTTGTGATTTAATTTAATAAAGTTTATTATTTTATTTTTTTCATTTATCAAAAATATACAAAAATTTTAGTAAATAGTTTTCAACATTCTACAATACTTTTATACTAGGTTTGCCAAACACTAATTTAGGTGTCATTTGAAATTGTTGTGTGTTTTATGTTTTGTGTTTTTGAAAATTTTGTTTTGTTTTATTTTCATTTTGTTTTCAATTTATTAATTTTGAAAACATGTTTGGATAATAAATTTTTGTTGTCAATCCTTAACGAGAGACATTGATGTGGGAAGGTGGCCCATGCTCTCTTATTGACAGAGGGAACAAGTTCGAATACTGGCAAAAGCTAAACAGGAGGCTGTCTTTTATTTTTCACCCTTTTTCGTGGTTACTGTAGCAGCACGAATGAACAGTACCTGTGCGGTAACAGTAACAAAATGTTTCCGAAAATTGAAAACAAAACAATTTTATGTTTTCAACTATTTGCAAAACATTCCAAATTTTTGCATTTTGTTTTCATTTTTAGAAAATAAAAACACACCAACCAAACATAATTTTACTTCAATTTTAGAAAATACAAAAAACATAAAACACAAAACAAAAACATTATCAAACAAGCTCTTAATTTCTCTTAACAACACTTTTAAAAAAAGTTCTACTTAAACAGTACTTTTTTACAATAGCTCCAGCTAGACCAAACATACCCATAGAAATTTTGGCAAATAATGAAACTGTTACTAAATATTGTTTTATTATTGTCTCCTTAAAAATTATAGAAAATGACTAGTCTTATGACATGCTCTCAATCCAATTAATAAATTTTTTGATTCTAAAAATGTTCATATAGTTTTTTTTGGTACAAAAAATGTATAGACTAGTATTAACTACAGAAAAAATATGCCATTTCTTGAAGCATAAACGTAATAATTAAGTCTATCATAATTAATTAATTTCAGAATTCATGTGAATATTTAAAATAATTAAACAATGTCATTCTGGCAGGTGGACTTATTTAAATAAATATTAACTTAATTAGTAAATTTAAATTCACAAAATTGATTCAAACAAAAATACTCAATACAGTTTCAACCCACTTAATTAGGCTTATTATTATCATTAATGGTCAAATTCAAAATTGAGTGAATTATGAATTAAATGAGTAAATAAAATTTCAAGAAATTATAATAGAATTAATTATACTAAAAATACAGTTTTGCCCCTTTAATTTTGGACACAACAATTAATTAATAGTATCATGCAAATTTTGCCAATAAGATAATGGTCCAAAAATTGATTAACCAAAATGATCCAATAATATTAATCAAAATGATTGAATAAGGATTAAAAAATTAATATGATGAAATAAGCAAGATGACCCGTGATTTAAATTAAAACTTAATTGCCAAACGAACTAAACATGTTTTGGCCCATATTAATTAAAAATATCAATGTCTCAAAAAAAAATGAACCATATGATCCAAAATTAAACACAGATTAATGCCCGAAATCATTAAGCAAAATGGCCTAAGATGAAATGGAAAGGCCTGAAACAACTCAATTTATTTTTTTGTTCATGGAAACAACTCAATTTTAGTCTATACAACAGTCTGGCGCTGAAACAGAAGCCCAACGCGCCCACGTGGAGTTGCGGCGGCCAATAACGAAAAATTGCGCGAACTCACGACGCCTCAGTCATTTGAATATGCATAACAGAGTGCACGAAATGTATATACGGGAAACAAATAGTAAAACATTCGACTTCGCAAGATTCAAGCCTCTGCTCGCGATCAATTTTTCTTTGTTTGATCGAGTAAGAAAATTAGCTTTTGCTTAAAAACCGCTCAACCCCACCGATGGAGGCACAACCTGCAAACACAGAGAGCTTGATTTCAAATTACATTCTTTTGAGAGCAACGTCTTTTGTGAAGCATTTGAGATGGCGCAGATCTGCCAAATCGTTCTTGCAGGAAACCATGAAGCAAGGTTGAGGTTTCGTCATGCTGGCGGCTTGCTTCCTTCGGGTTTAAGCATTTTGAGTGTTACAGATGAAGCGGGAGGACATTGGGAGTTTAATTGCAGTAGCGGAAATGACAACTACTTCACCATCAGCGGTGCTCAGTGGAGTCGTTTTTTTAGAAGAAACAGAGTTAATAACATAGTCACTCTGTTCAAAGTTGGTGAGAATTCCTACCGTATTACAGTTAGGTAATACTTAGGCGCAGATGTTGATACAATAAACTCTAGAAATCAAGGAATCCTTTTGTTTTTTCTTTTATGCACTAGTTTGAGTCGAAAGAATGTGGTAAGAATAAAGAAACAAAGCACCCCTGTTTTGCTCTGTTTCTTGGGTCTGTTTATGTGATCTTGCTATTGTCTTTCTCCTATGTAAATGCTTTATTTATAATAAAATTCTTCAGCTTTATTTATCATATCATATACTCCTAAAACTTGAGCATTTGTTTTCTTGGAATGGATTGTTTAAATATTTTTTATTTGAATCAGCATTTTCTGGTTCTTCCCCAACATTCTGTGCCCTCTCAACCGATCGGGAAAAAAAGTCTTTAAGATTCTCTTAACCCAGAAAAATAATGAGTCTAGGCCGGAGTGTAGCCATCGGGCTTCACCCTTTCTTAAAGACTAGTGTATGGGCCGAAAGGAGACCCAGCCCGCCATAACCACCACCCTCCTCCGCCGGTTATCAGTCAACGTAACACATCTTCAAGGGCTACTCCCTTACCCCGTCCTTTCAACGAATGAAACCCCTTCCCTCTCCGACTCAGAAGCCATCAGCACGTTTGCCGCTGGCCATGCCAACTTCATGCGCGTCTTCGTCCGATCGGAACAGACACCTCATGGGGGAGAAAATTCTAGCGGCCCCGAGGAAGAAGATTCCTGCACTAAAATCGGGGAGTTATTGCGCGAGGTGAAGGCGATTTTAAAGAAGAGGAGGGTTCTGGTAGGGGACTACGTGGTGATGAGGTCCATTGATTGGGTGAACCGACGTGGTGTGATCGAGAATGTGTTTCAACGGAGCTCCGAGATCCCGGACTCACGCATCGCCAATGTCCGTCACTTGCTCCTGCTTTTCTCGAAGGAACAGCCGGCGATTGAGCCCTTCATGATTATAAGATTCTCAGTTGACGAGGAATTCACCTCACGCTTGCTTTGAACATAAAGGAACTCGTGATGAAGAAGTTCGATTCGTTGAAGTTGCCACAACTTTTAGTTCTTGTTTTGGCAATATAATCGTACTTGTTTTAGCAAGTTTTTTCGTTAATGTCGCATTTAATTATTCCATAAATTCAATGGTAGAGTTTGCATATTTTTAAATATGAAATTGGAATTAGAACAAAGGATTATGGAGCAAATGGTTGAGAGAAACGTATTGGAATAAATTGAATTTTTCATAGTTTTTCTAGCTCTCGTCTATTTATCCAAGTTTCTGTAATTGCTAGTATTTTGTTTTATTGTTTATGGCATGATGTTTTTACTTGATTTATTCACCTTTGGGAAAGAAATGAATGAATTGCTGCTGAAAGTAATGTTTATTGCAGTTTGTGTTGTTTTGCTTAGTGAGTCCTTGCTTTTATTTTCTCGAATGACATTTGTCTTTCTTCTCCTGTTTCTGCCTTCTGGTAATGCATGTGCAGACACTTACTTCATGCAAGAACGGATTGCGAAGTTGGGGTTGTGGCTTCACTCTCTTGTGTTTTGCTTGAGGAATCAAACAACTGTAATTATGGGTCCAAATGGGGTTGGGAAATCAAGCCTTATTGATATTCTGAGAAGTAATCAACATCATGCCTTTGAAGGAGATAATTGGTTTGATCTTGTGGGTTTGTTTCCTTATTCTTTTAAGACTTCTTTCTTATTCATTTCTCTTTTCTGTGTTGAGAATGATAAATGCTAGTATATTTTTATTTTCCTTAAAGAACATGTCTTCTTTAGATTTCGGGCACCTAGTGGTCGACGATCGGAGGGTTGGGGAGCTTTGTGCCAGAGGAAAACGTATTGCTTGACATGTTTCTTTGCTTCCACTATCAGGATGGGGCTATCTGGCTGATACTTCTGTGGTCAACAAACCTAGTTTGATGAAAGTTGACAAGGCAATCTCTTGCCCAAACTTTCCCTGATGCTATTTGCCTGCTGACTGTAATATCATACACAATTTAGTTGCACTCTACTCTCTATGTTCACTGCATCAATTTCAAATGTACATTTTAACTTGTTTGTTTCATCTGATTTTTCTTTCACTCTTGTTTTCAGATTCGGGAATGCTAAAAGACAGTGAACCTGAGAAATACTCATTCAATGATTGCTTACATCTCAGAGAACCAGTTGGGAAAGATATTCATACTAATTACAACTTTTTGATAAGATCAGAATCAGAGAGGTATTTCGGTTGAGGACATTTGGGACCAAAGACAGGGTGATGCTAGGTATGTAAGACTAAAATATGGGCATATGCACATGACTTAAAAGTTTTATGCCTTAAAGAAACTCCCTTTTCATACGTTCGTATATAATCTGTAGAGTGTAGACATAGATCAACTAGAGCCAAGAATAATAGGCAAATGGATCAACTATGAGCCTTATATTCCTTAGTTTTTTGATAATATTCTGCTTAACATGACTCAAGTAGAGGTACTAACATTTTTTTTTGTAGTAATCTACATTATGTTAAATGTTCATAATTTTGTTTCTAATCAAATGAAAACTGCCCAATGTTTATATCTTTCTCTAGTAAGATAATTTAATATCAAATCTTGTAATAATAGGATCCTTTTCATACTTCTCCCTTCTTTTTTCTTATCTTTAGGATTGTGTTACTTGTAACTTGCAGCAGTTTTTACAGTTCTGAAATAGTAATCTCATGAGAAATGCTTATACAATATTTTAAAATAGACATTTCTAGGCAATTTCCTATTATGAGTCCAATACAGAAGCCCAATGGAAGATATAGAGGCCTACCTTCTTTAACTATCAGTAGTGTTAATGATAAAATTAAAGTTTAAAAGTTAGTTTAGGTGTTAGTTGTTAGTTGTTAGTTAATGAGAATCATAACTGAAATAAAATGTAACCAGTGCTATATATAGACAGTTAGCCAATACATAGCAGAGAAATGCAATTCAGAAAGTTACATTCTCTCTCTTTCTGCAATTCTTCTTTGTTATTCTGGAATTTCCAGAATCTGTCAAGCATCCTTCCTTCTAGCTGGATTCTTAGCACCTCTTATTGGAATTTGAAATTGCAGCTGCATCATTTGGTATGAGAGCCAACAATGCTTGGCCATTGCTGACGATGTGCAGCACTGGAGTGTGGAGTTGTGAGCTGATATGGAGTGTTTTCACTGGAGAATGATCCGACAGTCGAATGAATGCTTGCAAGAATGGATGATATCATTTCAGGTAAAAATGTCAGTGATTATGCAGTGAGCATGAATACAAAACCTCAATCTGAAGAGAATCCACCCATGGCAGCCACCATTAATTCCCTTCCCTTGTCTTCTTCATCAACTATCCCCAAACTTATCTCCCATAACCTTTCCTCCCATTTGAATCCAGTTCGAAAAAGCATCATATTTGACAATGAGCTAATTACAGTCCGAGACCCATACGGCTTTAGACTTTTAGTAATGGGAAAGATGAGGCATGGAGTTGAAGTCACAGCTGGTTCTCTTGGTCAAGTTATTGAGCACTACACATATGCTATTTTGAGAGATGGTTGGCAAATGGAAGGTTTTTATCAACGGATAAGGATCGGAATTAGCATTGAAGATTTTGTGTAAGAAGTTTGGGCCTCCACCATTTGAAAAGCTTCCAAAACCCAGGAGTTTTGTGCTGAGCTGGATCATATGGATGTTGCTATGGAGTTTGAATTTGTAGGTTTGTTCAGTCAAGTGTCTTGGAATGTTGTGATTGAAGGTTTTATAAAAATGAGGGAGCATGCTCTTTACTCTCTACCTGCAAAGTCACTCTGTTGTCTGTAGATTCAGAACTGTTTTCAGAGGATGGGATCGGTGGGTAAGCATTCTATTTTTAATCGCAGGCAGTTGACTTACTTCAAAAAGATTTAAATAATTAGACAATATTATTCTAGTAGGTGAACTTAATTAAATAAATCATTAGCTGAATTAGTACATTTAAATTACCCAAACAAAATACTCAAATAATTTATCTGCAACTCACTTAATTAGGCTTATTATTATCATTAAAGGTAATATTCAAAATTGAGCGAATTATAAATTAAATTAGTAAATAAGATATCATGGAATTAATTTTACCAAAAGTTCACTTATGCGCCTCTAATTTTGGATGTGATAATTATCTAATAGTATCTTGCAAATTCTGCCTATAAGATAATGGCTCAAGAATTGATTAACAAAAATGATCCAATATTATTAATCAAAATGGTTGAATAATTAAATAGCAAAATAGCCAAATAATTAATTAAAAACTATAATGATTAATTAAACAAAATGACCGGTGAGTTAAGTTAAAGGATAATAGCCGACTGAACTAAACATGTTATGGCCCATAATAATTAAAATTATTAGTGGCTCAAAAATAAATAAACTATATGATCCAAAATTAAACCCAAAGTAATGCTCAAAGTCATTAAGCAACATGGCCTAAACTGAAATGGAAAGGCCCAAAAAATCCAATAACAGACCCGCAATTAGCGCACCCTATAAAACAGTCTGGCGCTATAACGGACGCCCGTCGCGCCCACGTGGAGTAGCTGGAATGAAATACCGCGACCGATAACGGAAAATCGCGCGAACTGACGACACATCTGTTTTTGAACATGCATAACAGATGTGCACGAAAGTTAACTGCCGCAAGTTTTCGGTTTTCCTGCTATAACTAACGAAGGCGAACGAATGTACATGCGTGAAACATTTTGGGAAACATTCCATATCGAAGAATGCCAGAAGATATAAGCCTTTGCTCGCGATCATATTTTTTCTTTCTTTGCTTGAGTAAGAAAAGCTACTGGTGCGCGCACCCCTGCGAAGTAGCTGGAATTAGAGTGTTGCGCAACGATTGGGGCCAAAAAACGAAAACTTGCGCTATTTGACGATGCCTCTGTTTTTTAAATAGATTATCGTGCATGCCTGATGTGCACGAATATTAGCTTTACGGTTGCATATCGAGTTTTCCTGCTATAACTGACGAAGACCACATATACGCCAAAAAAATTTGGAAAACATTCAATTTCGAAAGATTCAGGCCTCTGCTCGCGATCAAATTTTTCTTTGTTTGCTCGAGTAAGAAAACCCAGTTCTACTATAAATTCCCCTCAACCCAATGGAGTTGCACACCTCAATCACAGAATAGAATTATTAATTTATAATAATTTATAAATTTATTTTAATTTATAATAATTTTTTAAAGAATAGAATTATAAAAAAATTATTTTGAAATACATGTTAAAAAAATGTATTAAAAACTTGATGCATCTATAGAATACACAAATTAAAAAATAATTCAAAATCAAATAACAATTAAAAATTATAGAAAAATTAAATATCACAGATCTTAAATATTTAATAAATGAATTAAATAACTACAATTTTAATCAAAACAATTCTTACTATGTTAATCATTAATAAATTATTGGTTAATATTACATATTTGAAACTAATTTATTTTTAAAATTTGAATTTAGATGACTCCAAATTAATCTTATAAAATTAATTAGTGTTAAAAAACTCTATTTTTAGGGTTTTTAAACGAATTATTTATAATAGTGTCAAACATAAAGGGTAAGTAAAATAAAAATATTAATAGAAATAAAACTAAAAATAATTTATTATTTAAGTTTATTAAAATTCAAATTAATTCAAAATAATTAAATACAATATTTAAGATCATACACGTTTAATAGAATAGATAATCCATATGGACTTTTTTCCAAATAAAACGATTGAACAAATAATTTTGAAAAAGGAATAAATGAAAATTGAAAAAAAAAAGATATAGATGCTTAATTCAATACTAAAATATATAAACTTAAATATCCAGTTTTAATGTTTTTGATAAAAGATTTAAAATTTTAAGATAATTTTGATCAAAATATATTGATATTTTTTTAATTTAAAAACAACATAATAAGTGATAAAAAATTTAAAAGTCTGAGATCAGTTTTGTTTGATTTAAATTAAGATAATATAGTTGAAATCTTTTTTTTTTAAATTTCAAATATTTTAAAAATAATTAATTAATTGAATAGGATTATTATATAAAAATTAAAATCAATTTATTATTTTAAGTATAAAAAAGTTAAGGTATCTTCCTAGGATAATTTATTTTTAGCTTAGAGTTTTCGCTTTTATTTTTTTAATATAAGATATAAAATTATCATAAAAAACTGAATCTTATTGAAATTAGAAGTATAACATTAATCAATGATTAAGTGATTTTTTGTAGACATTTTGTACTTTAAAGATGAAAAAAAATCATCTTATCACATATGTTACGCATTCATGTAAAATACATTTGTCTTTTTCTTTAAAAAAGTATATCCATATAAAAAATTTATATCAAAATTAATTATTTCTATAAATAATGTACATAATAACAGTTCATGTATATTAATAAAAAATGAGTAAAGAAATTTATAAATAATATACAATTTTTCTTTAATTTTTAAAAAATAAAAAATGTATATACACATATATATATATCTTTTAGAAATGGAAATAGATAATTGATTTAAAAAGATAATTAATTTATTTTGAAATTTTAATGTATATAGATTCCAATCTATAAACAAATTGGAAAAAATGTTATTTTTTTATTTTAAGATATTACACATGTAAACTTTTTAGACTATCCATATAAGATGTTCTACTTGTAGTCAAACTTTGGCTTATATAATGAGCATGCATCAATTTTTTCTGGGTTCCTTCTCTCTGTTCTTCTGATCGCTTAGGAAATCCACCGATCAAGTTCCTGAAATCTCTTCAAATCACTCCAAAAAAAGAAAAAAGAAAAAATGGATTGCTCTCCAAACACTCATCCTGCTTGTTGCGCCGACGAAGATGATCAAAAAATTCGTAGTGTTAAGAGAACTAAGAATGGGGAGATCAAAACCCCAAACAGAGATCCAAAACTCTCAGATCAAGAAATGGCAGAAAGTCATCAGGCTACAAGCTTATCTTATCGGGATTCTCTGATGAAAGAAAGACCAGAATCCACATATTCCTTTATACAGCAACCAAGTTACTTAGATGAAGAATCAGACAAGGAGATTGAAGAGCTGGACGACATCCCAACAATTCTTCTCTAAAAAAAGGAGAAAATCGTATTAGAGCCCCTTAGAAAAATGCAGTTATTGTAAAAACTTTTGGCAAAACGGTGGGATACAACTTTTTATTTCCCAGAGCAAAAGCTTAATGGAAGCCAAAGGGAGAGATGGAATGTATTGACCTTGGGTATGACTTCTTTGTCTTTAGATTTCATAAACCTGACGACTATCATAAAGTCATCTACGAGGGACCCTAGTTCATTGGTCCTTACTATCTTACGATGAGGACATGGGAACCTGGGTTTCGACCAGATGCAAGCATATCATGCACCACCACAGCAGTTTGGATAAGATTACCGGGGCTGCCTCTAGAGTATTTTGATAAAAATATCCTTAGAAGAATCGGAAACCAATTAGGAAAACTCCTCAAAGTGGACACAATTATAGAAAGTAATGCTAAGGGACGATATGCCAGGATTTGTATCCAAATTGATCTGGACAAGCCACTAACCCTTAGAATCAGAATTGGCAATTTAGTCCAAGAGATTTTATATGAAGGGATCAATCTGTGTTTCAACTGTGGAATCATTGTGTTAACTTTAAATTGCCATATATATTTTGAAATGACAAAAACTTAAGTAAGTTTTAATGTTTTAATTCATATTGTAAATTTGCCTTATCACACATGATTTTCTCAATCCATTTTAAGTGTTCATATCAAACATTAAGACCATGATTTAATTACATATTCTTATTGGTCTTAATACTTTATAAAATGGTTTTGAATATTAAGTAATTTTCTCAAGAATTATTGAATATAAGTTTAGAAAATTACTTATAAGTTTTTGGACAATATTTTCATTTGAGAAAGTCAAGAAAAACTCCCTTAAAGCTTATAAACATTTTGGGTTAAATTAAATTCAAGTCTACATCATTTCTAACCCAAAAAGTGCAGGAAAATGGCTTTCTGGAGGCATGGGATCGATCCCCTAAGGGAAGGGATCGATCCCCTAAAGGCAGAATGGCTCCCAACGGCTAGAAAAGGTCCCTCAGCCCAGAAAAATCAATTCTGGAAAGAAGGGATCGATCCCCTAAGGGAAGGGATCGATCCCCTAAAGGCAAAATGGCTCCCAACGGCTAGAAAAGGTCCCTCAGCCCAGAAGATTCAGATCTGGAATGAAGGGATCGATCCCATATGGGAAGGGATCGATCCCTTTGCCCGAAAATAGCCTATAACGGCTAGTTTTTGTGAGACAACGGTCATATTCAAGTTTTGGCTCCACCCAACGGCTAGAATACTTCTAAGGGACTATAAATAGAGGCTTAGAAGCTAAAGAAAGTAAGAGGAACTACTCAATCAACTCCAATACTCATTTTCCTCAAATCCTTAAGCCTCAACAACAAATCAAGAGCTACAAAGTCTTCATCTTCCATCATTCTCATATTCTTTGTATAGAGTAGTACAAATCTTGTATAGGCTTTTTCCTTGTGCTTAAACATTGTAATCACTTGCCTATCTAGAGGCCCTTCTTTGATTACACAATTTGTAAACACACTCATTCCTTGTAAAGGGGAGGTTTCTCTTCAGCTTAAGAAAAAGAGGGAGGTTTCTCTTCAGCTTAAGAAAAAGAGGGAGGTTTCTCTTCAGCCTAAGAAAAAGAGGGAGGTTTCTCTTCAGCCTAGAGAAAGAGAGAGGTTTCTCTTGAGCCTAGAAAAAGAGAGAGGTTTCTCTTTAGCTTAGAAAAAGAGGGAGTGTAACAAATTCAAGGATAGTGAATTTGGGAAAATCCTTGGGAGCGTCTCAAGGTAGAGGACGTAGGCAAGGTAGCCGAACCTCTATAAATCGATTGTGTAAATCTCTCTATCCCTACTCTTTATTTACTTGCGATTATATTGTGTTTATTGCATTGAACTTGGATTGCATGCTTGCCTAGCTTAGAGAACTTAAAAAATATTCAAATAGGCTAGAGAATTTAGAAGAATCGCAAAACGAGCTTAAGGGTAGTTAAAAACTGATTCACCCCCCCTCTCGGTATAGCCTATAAAAGCCAACACATTGGTCATAAGAAAGATAACTGCCCACTGACAAGAAGTTGTGAAATGGATATAAGTCAACACAATCAAACCACGAACAACTGTATGCAAGAGGAAAAAATTGATAATCCAAGGGATGGATTTGGCCCGTGGATGGTTGTCTTAAGGCGTAAAAACAAACAAAACAAACCTGCAAAAGCGGGTAAGGAAGAAGCAGCCCGCAACCCGACCCTAAACCCGAGAGTGAACCCAACTGAAAAGGGAAAGGAAAAAGTGATGGATGGACAGATGAAAAATGACATTCAAAGGTCAAATTTTCAGCCTTTAAGATACACAGGACAAAGCTCAAAGATGAGTGATTTAGATAATAGATCACGCAGTACTAAAGTTGGACAAGTAGCCAGTGACATATTGATGCAAACGGACAAAAATCAAGAATTAAACCAAGACAAACTAAACCAAGTAGAAATCAGTAAAGACTTCTAGTTCACGGGACAAGTTCCTAGCCAAAAGGATGGAGAGATAAAAATATAGGATAGCAAAAATCCTGCCCAAAATAGAAAGAGTGAAAAAGTGAGTGGGAAAAACACAAGGTATGGCAGAAAGATTGGGAATGATATTCCTGAAAGGGGACGGGAAAGTGATAAAAATCACCGAAGCTTTGGAGATCTTAATCAACCAAGAGCAACAGGAGGGAAGCTGGACGGAAACAGAGTTAATGCCAACATGGAACAACCTACTGATATTAGTGGACATCTCCAACCCATAAGATTTCCTTCACTTGGTGAGCAACCATGTTTGGAAGGGAGAACCAGAAGTAGTGATGAACCTACCAATGTTCAGGGACATACTACTAAAACAAGTGCTAGTAGATACAGTGAGGAAAAGGAAGACGGCAATAGACAGCAATGAAGCTTATCTCCTCAATTACCCCCCAACGGTGAACCCAATTCAATTGGTAATATGGTCGACAATTCGGAACAGGGAGAAACAACAATATCACTCCATGACATGCATTTCCCACTATCATCGAGCAGCAAACCTGTTATGTAAGAACCAAAAGGGGGAACTGGTGACCATACCGGAGGTAGCACAATGGTCACTCAACCAAGCAAACCTTGAATTTCCCTATGAGGTGCATTTTTTGGAATGCCCGTGGGGCTGGTAGCCCTGAATTCAAACGAACCTTCATGGAACTAATGAAGATAAACAACCCAAGTGTGGCAATTGTTGTAGAAACCAGAATTTCTGATCAAAGAGCAGAAGAAATGTGCAGCTCTCTTGGTTTCGAAAAACATTTTCGTGTTGATGCAGATGGTTTTGCTGGGGGTATCTGGCTCTTATGGAACCCTCTAGAGGTCACGGTGAATGTTCTACAACATGACACTCAAGTTATTCATGCAACAATCCAGGTTCTTACCCCTAATCTGTCCTCTGTTAATCATTCATCCTCTAATAATTATTGTGACTATTATTTGTTTTCCGCAATTTACGCAAGTCCAAGAGTTGAAATGAGAAATCAACTTTGGGTCGATCTTGAAAACTTCGTAGTAGAACATTCTAACTAATCACTTCCGTGGATGATGATTGGGGACTTTAATGAGCTCATTAATGATACTGAGAAGTTGGGAGGCAGACCTATCAATCAAACTCGAGCTAGAAGGTATCAAGAGTGTATGAACAATTGCGAAATGGTGGATCTTGGGTTTGTGGGGCATAGGTTTACTTGGACTAAGAAAAACCAATTCGGTCAAGTAGTTAGAGAACGACTAGATAGAGCATGGGCCAATTGTAATGGAAAGAGTTATTCCCCAACTCAGCAGTGTTTCACCTTACAAAAGTCAGATCTGATCATAACCCAATTTTATTGGATACAAAACCAAATACACCAAAATTTGGGGATCGACCATTTAGATTTGAAACAGTATGGTTTTCACACCTTGATTTTCATAGCATTGTTGACAACATTTGGAGCCAAAAACAACTCCTTATCCTGGCCATTACAGCATTTAAGGAGTTTATCGTTCCATGGAACAAAACTATATTTGAAAATATTTTCAATAAGAAAAAAAGAATTTGAGCCAGACTAGAAGGTATTCAGCAATCTCCCAACTAATCATTTGACCTATATCTACAAAATCTAGAAGGTGAGCTGATGGAAGAGTACCAACAAGTTTTGAAACTTGAAGAGGAGCTTTGGGCGCTTAAAGCTAGGGTGGATTGGATTACGGATGGTGATAGGAATACAAGATACTATCACATGACGACGATGAAACACAGGAGGAATAATAAGATACTGTTGGAAATTGGCACCATGATAGAGAAGGCATCACTAGACTTATTCAAGGACACTTCACCACAATGTTTTCTACTTCTCACGAAAAAGCTTTAATCCATTCCTCATTAGAAGGGCAACTTACTCACTGATTAAATGAGGAGGAAATTAGTAGACTATCACGAGATATTACCCCACAAGAAGTTTTTAAAGCTTTATTTGGAATGAAACCACTCAAGGCACCTGGTCCCGATGGTCTTCACCCAGTTTTCTTCCAAAAATGCTGGGCATCTGTCGGAGAATCCTTGGTCTAATTTGTCGACCAAGTCTTCAAATCCCATAAAGTGCCAGAGGAGGTCAATAAAAGTTTAATCTGCCTCATACCAAAGTCTCATAATCCAGAGAGTATTAACCAATTTAGGCCAGTAAGTCTATGTAACACTATTTACAAAGTCGTAACAAAAATCCTTGTCAACAGACTTCAACCCTATCTTTCTCAGATGATAAACCCAATGCAAGCTAGTTTTATCCCTGGCCGAAGACCCCATGACAATGTTATTGTTGCTCGAGAAGCCATCCACTCTCTTAGTAAGAAAAAAGGTGAACAGGGAATTATGATGGTTAAAGTGGATCTAGAAAAGGCTTACGATAGACTTGAATGGGGATTCATTCATGAGGTTCTAATTTTCTTCAATTTCCCGAATCCTTTGGTTAGGCTCATCATGTCTTGCATTTCATCTGTTTCTATGACAATTTTGGTGAATGGTGAACAAAGCTTAAGCTTTAAACCTTCAAGAGGTATAAGGCAAGGAGATCCTCTTTCTCCTTATATATTTATCTTCTGATTGGAATATCTATCACTCTTAATTGCGGAAGAAAGTGCTAAGAAGAACTGGGAACCTTTTCGAATTACCAGAAGAGGGCCAAATCTAACCCATCTATTCTTTGTTGATGATCTAATTTTGATGGGCAAAGCTACTGAGAAAACTTGTCAAGCCATGCAAAGAACACTAAATATCTTCTGCAAAGCCTCGGGTCAGGCTATTAATCTTTCTAAATCCAAGATTACGTTCTCCCCTAATGTTAACTCTGAGATACAAAATCATTTGAGCAATATCTTGGGAATGCCTTATTCAGATAGCATTGGGAAGTATCTTGGTTTCCCAATGGATAAAAGGCAAAGAAACTCCAACTTCAGGTTTATCATTGATAAAATAAAAGGCAAACTTGCAGTGTGGAAATCTGGGTTACTATCTTTGGCAAGCAAGACCACACTTATCAATTCGTTAGTGAGTGCTATACCCATGTGTCACATCCCGTGACCACATTTTTCACATTTTTCTATACATTTTATATAGTTGGGCTATCAGTCATACTTTACTTTTCATATTCATTTAACTATTAAATATAAAATTAGTAATATCAATTACATCCCCTATCTTAATTCTTAAGAAAGTAGTACTGAAAGTAAGTCTAAATACAGAAAATAAATGATCATACCTCATATTATAAATCAAGTTGTCGCAATGTCTCCAAATGCACAACTCGAAATCCTCAGATGTCAGATCTCACAGTCACAGAAAATCTGAAATGTTAAAATTGGGCAGTGAGCAAACCATGGCTCAGTAAGAGAGTTATATGCAACACTTGATATTCAGCTACCTATATGCTGAAAATAAGACTTTCTTTAAATCTTCCTAGAGGCTCTAGGCTCACATGTAGGAAGGATACTACAGTCGGCTAGGGATCCGGATGGAATAAGGCAGGTATTTTAGAATACCTGCCTTGTCCCAGAACCTAGAAGCAACTGTAGAGAGTAATTGTTTTCTTTTGATATTCAAATCCCAGTAAAATATTAAATATTCACGTGATAAAACACTTAAGTAAATAAATAAGGAATTAATGTTCCTTTCACAAATACTCATTTCCACACTTGTAAAACACTGTATAATATTTAGTTCAACACGTAATATATCAAAAGCTCAGTAGTTATGGATAATTTAGTACCAGCAAAAGTTCAGTGAAAAGTACAATCATCAGTACAGTATCATGGAGACTAGGCAACACTCTAAATATATCATGCTATAATATCATCCCAAATAGGGGAAACACATGAGATCTATGGCCATAGTCTATGGGGTTCACAATGTGCACTGATCAGGTGTCCACTGGGACGCTGATATAAGATCAGTATCTATCAGCACTAACACATGACATATGAGCATGATATGGGGCCTAACAGTCTCAAAACAGTAAACATGTGATATAAACCCCATTTATGAAATCAATTTCATTGAATATAAGTTCAATCAATCCATAAATATTCATAAGGAAAATATTTTCATCTTATGAATAACAATTTATAAAATATTCATACTGGGGTAATCACTCCCGAAAATGTTCTGAATATTATAGAACAGTATAAATCACATTTTCCATACGGTGAAAACAGTTTATTAAATAATCACTGTAAAATATAAAAGGTCATAACTGTCTTTTTTCACCGTAAAACATATACGCACGCTTTTTCGTGCTTTCTATCGAAAACATGATTTTCAAAGTTATCAGGATTCAAATCAATTATTTTTATGATTTATGAAAAATTAAAATATTTATTTTCCAAATCAACACTCCCGTCCCATGTTTTCTCTGTAAACACATGCGAGACCTTCTAGTCTCAAAATATTGTTTTTCACCTTTAATTACCTTTATGGAATTTTCTATAAACAGTTATTTTCACAATTGAACCCATAAAGGTTATTTATAAAATCAAATGAATATTTGAAAAAATATTATTAAAATATTCACTTTGGTCTTTTTCATTTTTCACCTCGTTTCACGTGAAATATCACCTATAGGGATAAATTTCGGTGATTTCCTTTTTCACCATTCTCAAAAACATGAATAATTTAAAATTAATTATCAATATATTCATGTTTTATGAAAACTAATCGATTTCTCGATTTTCATGTTGGAAATCGTTTCTCGTGATGAAAAATCATTTATTATGATTTTCGGTAATTTTTCCAATAATTTTCGGTAGTATAACGGCTGCTGATTGGCTAGCCTCCTGCACGGAAAATACAGTTTAAACCTCAACCGGTAAATCACCACAATTTCTCCAACCAATCATTATTAATAGCATTTATAAAAATTAAATGCATAATTTAAAACATGTGTGTCGAATATCCCTACAGGCTACACATGTCTCCCTTACCTGTCTCGAGTCGGCGATTGCCTCTCAAAGGTCGCGCCTGTGTTCACCTCGCCCGATTCCATCGTCTCATTCACCGAGAACGATTCTGGAAACCAAATTCTAAATTTTAGAATTTTTCTCAATTTATTTAAATATATAAATTATTTAAATAATTTAACACTTTCCGGGATTTCTTACCGACTCCCGTAATTCCCGGGATTTCTCGTAATTTTTGAATTCTCGAGAATTTTCCAAATTCCCGGAATTCCTTTTCTCTTTCTCTTTCTTCTTTTTCTTTCTTCTTTCTTTTTCTCTTTTCTTTTCTTTTTCCTTTTTCTTTTCTTTTTCTTTTTCTTTTTCCTTTTCCTAGCCGAACCGGTCACCTACCCTCACCGCCACTTCTTCTCCGACGGCTGGTTCTCCGGCGGTTTAGTGGCCCCTTAGCTGGCCGGCGCCACGACAAACCTGGATCTGGTCTTCGTTCATCCCGAATTGGCGGCACGGCGGCAGATCAAATCTGTTTTGGTTCGGTTCCTTCCGCCTCTTCGGTGGCCTCCTACCGTTTCCTCTTCCTCCAACAAAGCTTCGGTGGCAGTGGCGGTGGCCAAATCGACCGGCACCGCCACCTTCTCTTTTCTTTTTCTTTCTCGACTCCGCCGGTTTTCGCCTCTGTTCCCGATTCTGTTTCCTCCCATTTCCTTCGTCGGTCGCCTCGTCTTCCTCCCCTCGGTTCACCGGCGACGTCTCTCTCCTCGCCTCCGCCTTCCTATTGGCCAGCCGACGTGGTTGGCGTTAGCAGGGGAAGAATCGGGATTCTTCCTGATGCTTTCTTCCATTTTTCTTTTTATTTATTTATTTTATTTCTATTATACTTATATATATTATACTTATAATATATATATATATATATATTATACATATAATATTATTATTATTATATATATAGTATTGTACTATATATATTATATAAAGATATATGTATATTGTATGTTAAAATATATATAGTATATTTATGTATATTTATATACTTTAAAATTAATTAACCTTTACATATATATATTTATATATATATATATATATGTTATAATACCATATATATATTGTATTTACAATATATACATTTTCAAAATTTAATGTAAATTAATATTTACATTTTTCTCATATATGTATATATTCATATATACATAAAATGCCATACTTGAATACATATGTATTATTTAAATTTATGAGATAGTATATATATTCATATATATATATATATATTCATATATATATATATATATACACACACCAACATATATTAAAATATACTATATAGTATTTTAAATACATATGTATTCATATAAAATACATTTATATAATTTATAATTATATAAACATATTTCATTTTCATTTCTTATTTTCCTTATTTAATTTGGATTTCAATTTATCCAAATTAAATTTCCTTCTCTTCATTATTTTTTTTCGAATTTCAACCTTATTCATATTTCAAAATTTAATTTCCTTCACTTGAATTTCTCGATCCTTTACTTCCTTAATTCTCGGGATTTTCACTGATCTTTCAATCTCACAATTTTATTTATTTCCTTAAATCTTCAATATTATTAATTTCCAAAATTGAAAAATTTACGGTTATCACACCATGTACTACATGCAGGGAGCTTGTTTTCGAAACAAAATATGTGACGAAATAGATAAAATCAGCAGAGATTTTTTGTGGGGTTCTACTGAAGAACATAAAAAGCTACATTTGCTAAAATGGGAAACTGTGACTCTGCCCAAAGAAAATGGAGGCCTTGGGATAAAACAAATGAAGAAATTAAATGAAGCCAACATGGCAAAGATAAGGTGGCGCACACTCACAGAAAAGGATTGCCCATGGATCATGGTCCTTAAAGCTAAATATACTAGAAATGGTTCATGGAGTAACAAGGCGGGTTCATCTTTTTGGAATGGAATGAGAAAAGGAGACAAAGTCATCATAAATGGAGTTCACAAGGTCATTAAATCGGGAGAGCATACACTTCTTTGGAAAGAGGATTGGACGGGGATTGGCCCTCTAAAGAATAGAATTCATGGGCCATGGTTAGAACAACAAGAGAAAATGATGGTAAAGGACCTTATATCAAATGATGGAAATTGGAATTTCTCATTTGCTGGTGCACCTCTACCAGAAGACATCCAAGATATCATTACCTCATGCCAGTTCAAACTAAGGGTAGAAGTATTGATTCCTTACACCGAAAATTTTCACGGGATGGGAAATTTAACATAAAGTCAGCTTACAAGTCTACCTTAAATTGTACAATAAATCCTGATAGGGGTTGGAAGGAAATTTGGAAAACACCTTCCATTCCCAAAATTTAGGTTTTCCTTTGGCTGTGTAGACACCAAAAAATTGCTACTAGAAAATTCCTTTGTAATAGGGGAATGTTGATCCAACCTACATGCCCAAGATGTAATGTTGATGAGGAAACTCCTCTACATGTTCTTAGAGATTGTAGAAATAGTAAGGAAATTTGGAACTCCATCACCTTACCTCAAGATGTCTTATTTTATTTTGACAAGGGAATGACCGAATGGATTGATGCCAACTGCAAAAGCAAAGCTGATTCTAATGTTCTAGGAATCCCATAGAATGTTATCTTCACTTTTACCATCTAGCACATTTGGTTAGAAAGAAACAAGTTGGTTTTCAACGGAACCCTTGAAGATACAGAGGTTATTGTTAGAAAAATACAGGAAAAATCTAAAGAGTACTGGGCGATTGTAGGAAAGATCAAACCAGAAAAAAAAAAAACACTTTCAACTTGATGTTAGGTGGAAACCTCCACCACCAGGATTCATGAAACTGAACTCAGATGGATCTTTAAGAGGAAACCCAGGCAAGGCTAGATCTGGGGAGTTATAAGGGATCACACAGGAACTTGGATCATTGGCTACGCAAGAAACTTGGGATCATCCACTAGCTGTAGTGCAGACTTTGGGCGATACGCGATGGACTGGAAATTGCTTTTAACAGGGGAATCAACAAACTCATTGTGGAGATTGACTCCCAAACGGCACTCAGGTTAGTTCTCTCTGGGGTTGATGAATCTCATATTTACTCTGCTATTGTAAATGATTGCAGGTGGTTGCTGGTGAAGTTCCAGGAAGCTTAATTGGTGCATAAGTTTAGAAAGGCCAATAATGTTGCAGACACACTGGGGGGACTTCACTCCAAAATTCCTTTTCTGTTTTTGTGGATCCTCCTCCTTGTACTACTATAGCTTTAGACGCTGATAGAAGAAGAATCTCTTTTCCTCGTTTTGTTTGTTCTGCTCCCGTGGAAGTAGGGAGTTAACTTTAATGTTTTGTTTCCCTGATTTGG
Organism: Heritiera littoralis; assembly: GCA_031772115.1. Lineage (NCBI taxonomy): Eukaryota > Viridiplantae > Streptophyta > Magnoliopsida > Malvales > Malvaceae > Heritiera > Heritiera littoralis. Next base: position 1,848,901 of record JAPDPK010000106.1, on the reverse strand, counting down.
GGATTTTAATGCACGTATTTTCATAAAAAAAATGCTTTGGCTTATATATATAATATTATTTTGAATTAATTTAAATTTTAAAAAACTTATTTAATAAATCATTTTTATTCTTTTTACATTTTTACTTTTCTTACCTCTTATGTGTGAGACTATTATAAATAATTTTTTAAAATGGTTTGTATATGATGCATTGACAATATATAATTTCTATACACTGTCAATATGTTAGAGGTTGACACCTCATCAATGGGCAATTTGAAAAATATGTCAAGCCCTTAAAAGCAAATATAAATAAATTTTTTTAATTTGCCTATAAGGGCTTATTGATGAGGTATCAATTTTTGATGCATTGACAGTGTATAGAAACTATACACTGTCAGTGCATCGTATATAAATCCTTTTTAAAAACCCTAAAAAAATAGAGTTCTCAACACTAATTTATTATATAAGATTAATTTGGAGTCATTTAAATTCAAAATTTAAAAATAAATCAATTTCAAATATACAACATTAATCAATAATCTATTAATGATTAATGTAGTAAGAATTATTTTTGTTAAAATTGAAGCTATTTTATTTATTTATTTAATACTTAAGATTTATGATACTTATTTTTTCTATAATTTTTTTAATTAGTATTTATTTTGAATTATTTTTCAATTTATGCATTTTATATCTACATCAAGTTTTTTAATATATTATTCAACATGTATTTCAAGATAAATTTTTATAATTCTATTTTATTTTTAAAAAAATTATTATAAATTAAAATGGTTACCATGCATTACACGGGTTTAAATCTAGTTAATGGTAATATTCAAAATTGAGCCAATTATAAATTAAATTAGTAAATAAGATTTAATTGAATTAATTTTACCAAAAATTCACTTATGTCCCTCTAATTTTGGACGCGTCAATTATTTAATGGTATCATGCAAATTTTTTTTTTGGTGAAAAGTATCATGCAAATTTTGCCAATAAGATAATGGCCCAAGAATTGATTAACCAAAAATGATCCAATATTATTAATCAAAATGGTTGAATAATTAAAAAATCAAAATGACCAAATAATTAATTAAAAAATATACTGATTAATTAACCAAAATGCTGGGTGATTTAAATTAAAGCATAATAGCCGAATGAACTGAACATGTTTCGGGCAATAATAATTAAAATGATCAATGGCTCAAAAATAAATAAACTATATGACCCAAAATTAAACATTAAGCAAAATGGCCAAAAGTGAAATGGAAAGGCCCAAAAAAACCCAATAACAGACCCGCAATTAGCGCCCCCCGTACAACAGTCTGGCGCTAAAACGGACGCCCATCGCGCCACGTCGAGTCGTTGGAATGAAATGCTGCGGCCGAAAACCAAAAATCGCGCGAACTGACGACACCTCTGTTTTTGAATATGGATAACAGACGTTTACAAAAGTTAACTGGCAACTGCAACAAGTTTTCGGTTTTCCTGCTATAACTAACGAAGCCAAACGAATGTATATGCGCCAAACATTTTGGAAAACGTTCGATTTCGAAAAATGCCAGAAGATTTAAGCCTCTGCTCGCGATCATATTTTTTTCTTCTTTTGGTCGAGCAAGAAAAGCTACCGCTTCACTCTATGGTGCACGCACCCTTGCGAAGTAGCTGGAATTCAAGTGTCGCGCAACAATTCGGGCCAAAAAATAAAAACTTGCGCTATTTGACGATGCCTCTGTTTTTTAAATAGATTATCTTGCATACTTGATGTGCACGAATATTAGCTTTAAGGTTGCGCAGCGAGTTTTCCAGCTATAACTGACGAAGACATACATATACGCGAAACAATTTGGAAAACATTCAATTTCGAAAGATTCAAGCCTGTGCTCGCGATCAAATTTTTCTTTGTCTGCTCGAGCAAGAAAACCCAGCTCTACTATAAATTTGCCTCAACCCCATGGCTCGACACACCACAAACACAAAAAGCTTGATTTCAACTTACATTCTTTCGAGAGCAACGTCTTTTCTGAAGCATTTGAGATGACGCAGATCTGCCAAATCGTTCTTGCAGCACACCATGAAGCAAGGTTGAGGTTTCGTCATGGTGGCGGCTTACTCCCTCCTGGTTCAAGCACTTTGAGTGTTACAGATGAAGCAGGAAGAGAGTGGGAGTTTAATTGTCGCAGTGGAAATGACAACTACTTCACCATCAGCGGTGCTCAGTGGAGTCGTTTTGCAGGAAACAGAGTTAATGACATTGTCACTCTGTCCAAAGTTGGTGAGAACTCCTACAGTATTACAGTGAGGCACAGAGGTTGATACAATAAACCTCTAGAAATCAAGAAATCCTTTTGTTTTTTTTCTTTTATATGAACCAGTTTGATTCGAAAGAGTGTAGTAGGAATTAAGAAGCAAAGTACCCTGTTTTACTCTGTTTCTTGTGTCCGTTAATGTAACTCTGCTATTGTCTTTTCCCTATGTAATAGCTTTATTTTAATAAAATTATTCAACTTTATTTATCATACACTCACTAAACTTGAGCAGCTGATCTGCTTTGCATCTCTTTTATTTTGTATGTTTGTTTAAAGATTTTTGCTTTCAATCATGCATTTTCTGGTTCTTCTCCAATATTCAGTGCCATCTTAACACATCGGAAAAAAACATATACAGTGAGCCATCACGTTTAGAAAGAAACTCTAACTCAAATAAAAAATAGTCTTGGGCCGGTGTGTCGCCATTGGGCTTGACCTTTCTTAAAGACTATATGGGCCAAAATGTGGTCCAAAGACGCCATAACCATCACCTTCCGCCGCCTATCACCCAACGGAACACATCTGCAAAGACCAGCCCTCTCTTCCCTCATCCTTTCACCTAATGAAGCCCCTTCCCTCTCCGAATCACGAGCCATTGGCATGGTGGCCGCTGCCCAAGCCTACTTCATGTGCGTCTTCGTCCAAACGGAACAGAAACCTCATGGAGGAGAAACTTCCGGCGGGCCCGAGGAAGAGGATTCCAGCACTAAAATAGGGTGGAGTTGCTGCGCGAGGTGAAGGCGGTTTTAAAGAAGATAAACAGGGTTCTGGGAGGGGACAAGGTGGTGGTCTGGTCCATTGATTGGGTGAACCGATGTGGCGTGATCGAGAATGTGTTTCAACGGAGCTCCGAGATCTTGGACCCACCCGTCGCCGATGTCCATCACTTGGTTGTGCTTTTCTCGATGAAGCAGCAGCCGATCGAGCGCTTTAAACAAAAGGTTCTAACGCTTGGGCTGAGTCCTCTAACGCTTGCTTTGAACAAAAAGGAACTCATGATGAAAAGGTTCGGTTCGTTGAAATTACCACAAGTTTTAGTTCTTTGTTATGACAATATAATTTTACTTGTTTAAGTAATTTTTGCTCGATGATGTGACATTTAATTATTCGATAATTTCAATGGTGGAGTTTGTATATCTATTTTGGAATTAGAACAAAGGATTATGGAGCAAATAGTTGACAGAAATTTATTGGAGTAAATAGAATTGTCCATAATTTTTTTAGCTCTAGTCTGTTTATCCAAGTTTATGTAATTGCTAGTTGTTTGTTTATGGCATGATATTTCTACTTGATTTGTTCAACTTTGGGAAAGAAATGAATGAATTGCTGCTGAAAGTAATGTTTATTGCACTTTGTGTTGTTTTGCTTGGTGAGTCCTTTCTGTTATTTTCTCAAATAACATTTGTCTTTCTTCTCTTGTTTCTGGTATTGCATGTGCAGACGCTTACTTCATGCTGGTTAGATTGCGAAGTTGGGGTTATGGACCTTTTTCTGCAGCATTGAGACAATAAATGGCCTTGATTCCCTTGTGTGTTGCTCAAGGGATCAAACAACTGTAATAATGGGTCCAAGTGTGGTTGGGAAATCAAACCTTATTAATATTCTGAGAAGAAATCAATATCATGCCTTCGAAGGAGATAATTGGTTTGATCTTGTGGGTTTGTTTCCTTGTTCTTTTAAGACTTTCTTCTTTATTTCTCTTTTCTGTGTTGGGAATGATAAGTGCTAGTATATATTTCTTTTCCTTAAAAGAACATTTCTTCCTTAGATTTTGGGCACCAAGTGTTTTGAAGATTAGAGGGTTGGGGAGGTTTCAACAAGAAGTAGCAGAGGAAAACATACTACTTGAAATGCTTACCATCACAGATGAGGCAATCTATCTGGTACTCCTGTATTCAACCAACCTAGTTTGATGAAAGTTGACAAAGCAATCTCTTGCCCAAGCTTTCCCTGATGTCGTTTGCCTTATACAATTTGGTTGCATTTTACTCTCTATGTTCACTGCATAATGTATATTTTAACTTGTTTGTTTCATCTCAGTTTTCTTTTACTTGTTTTCGGATTCAGGGAATGCTAAAAGACAGTGGACTTGAGAAAGGCTCACTCAATGTTTGCTTACATCTGGGTGAACGATGGTGCATTATGTAACGGGATTGGGATATATATGCATACTATTTTCAACTTCTTGATGAGATCAGAATTAGAGAGGAGTTTCAGTTGTGGACATTTGGGACCATGGGTGATGCTAGGTATGTAAAACTAAAATATGGGCATATGCACATCACTTAAAAGTCTGCCTTAAAGAAAATCCCTTTTCATACATTTGTATATAATCTGTAGAGTGTATACATATAGGTCAACTAGCGCCAAGAATAGTCAGCAAATGGATCAAGTAGGAGCCTTATTTTCCTTAATTTTTTTTTTTTAATAATTTCTGCTTAACATGATTCAAGTACAGGTACTAACATTTTTTTGTGGTAATCTACATTATGTTAAATGTTTATAATTTTGTTTATAATCATTATGAAAACTGCCCAATGTTTTTTTTTTGGGTGAAATAATGAGACTTTCATTAATATTTAAGTTGAAACAGTTGCATCTTGTAAAACAATATTTTTGAGGAAATTGGGCTATTCCTCCAACCAATACCAATCCTCAGACAAAGTTAGGCTAAATTTTGCTAATATATGAGCTGCTTCATTTCTCTCTCACTCTTCTTATATAACTAATAGAACAAGCCTCAAAACATTTTATCATATTTCTGCCATCTTCTATTTGTGTTCCCATGTTTGATATATCCTCCCCTTCCATCTGCATCTTCCTAATCACAGTTAAAGCATCCCCTTCCAATATATTCTTTCTACACATCATCCAGTTTGCTATCTCCAATGCCTTTACTACTGCCATTGCTTCTGTCTGACATGCTTCATGACCAACATTAATTTTAGCAGCAGCCGCATTCAGGACACAACCCTCCATATCTTTTAATATAATGCCAATTCCATCTCTTTTGATCTTAGGATCAAATGCCCCATCAAAATTTACTTGAACATAACAACGAGGTGGTGGTGTCCACTTTATATGTGCTCTGTAAGTTTGGCACCTGGTTGTTTGCACTTGAGTTTGCTGATATTCTTCCAACAGAAACATTTGTCTGCTCCACTAGTCTCTCTGCTGTTTCTTTTTTTTCCTTGCTTGACCTGTACATTTCGTGCATTCCATAAGGCCCAAATCATCATCACAAATTCTTCCAGTGTGTTCTGTGGCAATATTTGTTCAGCTTCTTCAATTCAGTCAATTGCTCATATGCATGAATCATTCATACGGCATTCTGGATAGTTGTATATTTCAGGTGTTCTACATGCAAGATCACAATGTATTGACGCATGCATTTCTGTCTCTGCTCCACCCCTGCATCTCAAACAGGTTGATTCCACCCCCTCAACTTTCAGTGCTAAATTTGATGTTGTGCATAGAATACCATGGCACACCCTCCATATAAAAGGTTTAACTTTATATGGTATTTCTAATTTCCATAAGACTCTCCACATATATGTCTTTGAGGTCCATGTCCAATGCTACATATCACTTTGTAGCCACTTTTAACTGAGTAGATGCCATCCTCGGTATGGTGCCAAATTAACTTGTCTGGTGCACCAGTCTTGCTCAAGGGTATGCCACATATTATTTCAGCCTCCTCTTGGTTGAAATCTCTCCTGATGTGATCTGTGTGCCACTGCAAAATGTCCCCTTCCATAAGCATGTCAACTGTTGCTTCCCCTGGTAGAGTGGCTGCTTCTGAATTGACACAGAAATTTCCATTCCTCCATAACCACCTGTCTTGCTGTATTCTGTCTTCCACATGCTTTTCCGTGTGAGAGAAGGTTGAGATCCCGATCTTGAGGGGAATGCTTTACTCTCAGAATTCTTGAAGTCGAAGATTGTGTACTTTGCATCAGTTGCTGCCCTTACTTCACAAACAGTGCTTTATTAAACATCTCCAAATCACGAAAATCCAAACCAGTCATTTCCTTCGACGGATACTTTCTTCCATGCAAGCCAATGTATTCCTTTGCTCATGGTGTTGTTGGACCACCAATATTTGCTTATGATGCTTGTTAATTCCTTAGTAATTTAGGCAATAGGAAGTAATTCATAGCATACATTGGTAAGCATTGAAGTACTGCTTTAACAAATGCATCTATACCTCCATCTGACAAAAGCCTTCCAGCCCAGTTTTTTATTCTGGATGCACTCTATCATTGATGTTCCGAAAAGCTATCTTCTTTCCTCTTGCCACCACTGTTAATAGTCCCACATACTTGTCTTGATTTGTGACAATGTGAATCCCGAACGGTTGTTGCATTTGTTCCTTCTGAGTAGCATTTGTCTTGGGGCTAAAGAATGGAGATGACTTATCATAATTAACCAGCTGGCCTGAGCTTTTCTCATATATCTTTAGCATGTGCCTCATCTTTTCTACTTCATCTTTGGTTGCTCTAGCAAACTAAAGACCATCATCTGCCAAGAAATGTTTTTATCTTTCTCTAATAAGATAGTTCAATATCAAATCTTGCAATAAAGGGGATCCTTTTGATACTTCTCCACTGCTTTTTCATATTTTTAGGATTGTATTACTTGTATTTGTAGCTGTTTTTATGGTTCTGAAATGGTAATTTCGTGAGAGATGCTTATACAATATTTTAAAGTTTACATTTCTAAGCAACTTCCTTCTTCAAGTTGATATACTATGAGAAAATAGTGTCCTGTTTACAAAACTAATATAACAAATATATATCGGAAATTATCCAAAACCATGTTTTATTATATGCTCATGAAGTATTGTTAATAATTTAAGAGAAAAGTGTACTTTCATCTTTGCTTCCTTCAATTTTGATGTTTTCTCAAATTTTCATCCAAGATAGGTTTAAGTGCTGTGACCTGCTAACTTGTGAACATTTGCCTTTGGTTCTGAAGTCTAAAATGTCATTTGCAGGTACAAGGTCGGAGATATGGGTGTTCAGCAAGCTGAACCTCGGCTGGAACCAAAAAAACATGGGAGAAAATCATGGAAAAGGAGTAACCAGTCAGCATTAGATGATTTATATGAACTGGATGGTGCTGATAAGTTAGAAAATGATCCAATTGTAAGAGCAATAAAAAATGAAAACAAGTGGGAAATTCACTGGCTTAGTATTGTAAGTGTAAAGGATAAGGTTCTTAACCTTTTTCCATGGGAGAGAACATGAATTTAATGTTTGCTACTAGAATCTGAATCTCCGATGCCAATGGGATTTGTCCAGTCCATTTTGGTGCTACGACAGCATGGCCAGGTATTTACTCAGCTGCTAGACAGCAGATAGGTTCCTAAGCTGCCGAGCCGCATAAGTGGCCTATGGTTCTCCAAAACGCGCAAATTTTAACAGTTAACTAGACTCAATAATTTTAAAAATAATACGACACAATATAAAAATATAAAAAGGTATAAAAATGCAGTTAAATTTTGATAAAAATTATGTATAAGTTAGTATAACCTAAAATAATATTTCGTATTTTACATGTTGATACAGCTTTTAATACAACAATTTGAGTGTCTCTGCTTCTTGGTGGCTTATTTTTTCACAACTCACGTCCACCCGTGGCTTTGGATGCTTCTCAAATCATGGACCGGTTGTTTGATTTAGAACTTTCTATTTCAAACAGAAAATAAAAATAAAGAAATAAAAATCTGTTGCAGCTATTATTCAAACTTGCTTGCTGAAAGCAAGCAATGACGTTGAGTGAAAAAGCGAGAAAATCAGACGTGATTTGCAACGTAGGCAGCGGCAGCTCACAGTAAAATCTCGTAATAGCGATAGTGTTGTGGTTCCCTTTCGATTCTCGTAACCATCATTGTCGAAAGCTTCTCGCAAGTCAATCGTGGTCCACATCCGTTTATCGGTAATTCTCGTTTACAAACCTGTCACGCGACTAAAAGAAAAGCTAAATTCAAGCCACATTTCTTGATTAAAAAAAATTCAAACCATATTTTGCATGATTAAAAGGGTTGGTAGGTGAAATTCTTTGAGGCAGCGCTTTTATTTTGCAAAACTGGCATTTGCCATTTTTATATTGTAAATTGGTATTAAATACATAATTTTTTTTTAGAATTCAGTTGTTGTTTTCTAAGGATCCTAAAAACACGTATGCTACAAGTTAAAGTTTTGGATGATTTATAGTTTCTCGAAAAAAAAAAAGTTTGATTACATTTGTCTTATTTATTTATTTGTTGTGACAAAATCATGATATCGACACCTTCAAAATAAAGTAAAAATATATATTATGAGTAATTTAAACAACATTAAACATGCAAAATCATATGAAGATATGAAAGTTATTCTATGAATTCAAAAAATTTAAATTTGTCCCATCATACACTACGAAAGATAAGATAAACCTAGTTGAATATAAAATCTATAATGATTTGCCACTAACAAAATAGTTAAATCATATTTCCAACTAGAATTATCTCATTTTCAAGTGCTTTTCAAACCAAGAATCAATTTGGCAAAAAAGTATTGTTACTGTTGTTGCACAAAACAACAATAAAGGTATGCTGACGTGCTATTCGTACTCTGTCTCCACGTGTCTCCAATAAGCTTCTGTAAGACAAGAAAAGTCAGAGGGACGTAGGGGTGGTTCCCTGCGTAGGCACTCCGATGCTTAAGTCAGCCACAAGTTCTTTAGTATTGGGAAGCGTAAAAGCCAGTAGTCAAAAATTAGGAAATAGAATTATACCTGAGGCCTATTTATAGGCGAATATTCTAGGTTAATTACCTGAGGGTGATCATGTCCTTTTACTAGGAGTTTGTTTGCAAATAGAACACTGATTTCGTAAATCCTGGAAGTAGCAGCAGCCTGTTGCCGGCAAGAGACCCAGAGGCGTGGCATGTTGTTGGCGGCAGGAGTCTGTCGCTCGCGGAAGCTGGGGGAAGCACCACATGTCAATCGATGGGAGACAGGCGGTTGGCGCGGGAGTCTATCGCCCGTGACAGATGTCCTGTCGGGATGTGCCCTCTGTCGCTGAAGGCCACGTGGCCCAATGGTCCCTTGCCACGTAGTGAATCCTGATAATTTTGGACCTGGCCCAATGTAGATAGACTTTGTCATATTAATTGCTCCCCAGTCTCTTGTTGGATTTTTCCAACCAAGGGAGTATAAATATATGTGTTTGGGCCCTAGCCCAATGTGAATAGTTTTCTGATTTTTTGTGATTTTCTCTGGTATTTTTTGTAAGTGAAAAAGCTTTACTCTGCGGGAGACGTGGTCAGGCGCGACGTTTGGCATTCCCTGTCGCTGTTATATAAATGGCTGCGGTTCGACGAAAGAGCATACGAAAACCTCTGAGCAGCAGTCTGTCGCCCAAATTTTCAGCTCTCTCGCCAAAAGAGTCTGTTGCCAAAAGAGTCTTTCGTTTTCACACCCGGAGTCTCTCGCTTATCGCAGTGACAGTAAGTATACAACTGTTGCCTTGCTTATCACCTTTCGCAACTATTTTTAGGTCTCCAGCAGGTGTCTTAGTCTCCCGCGTAGAGTTTAGGTCTCCCACGTACTAGGTCTGTCGCCAGTAGGTCTGTCGTCCACTAGGTCTCTCGCCCAGCAGATCTATTGTCTACTAGGTCTCTCGCCCAGTTGGTCTGTCGTCTACTAGGTCTCTCGCCCAGTGGGTCTGTCGCCACCTTCGGGTTTTTATTCGTTTTTTAACCATGTCCTCGCAACGCCAGGGTAAATCACTTAGAAGGGGTGGTGTTGAATGTACATTGACAAATGCGGACTTAGAGGATCTCAACACTTTTTTCCCTTTCCTTCCAGTTACCGTTATAGACTTCCAGTCAGTGGGGAGGTTAAGCCTGACCTAGTTAGAAACGGCGTAGCTGTGCATAAAGCGTCCTTACTCTTCGGTTTTCGTTTTCCGTTGCCAGAGTTTGGTCTACAGTTTCTTAGGTATAAAGATATAGTTCCTTGTCAACTTCATCCGCATGCTTGGGCTCAAATAGTAGGATTTTCGGTGGTATGTCATAGTTTAGGTATCGTTCCTACTGTCCCCATCTTGAGTGCCTTTTTTAGATTCCATAGTCTGAAAGGACTGATAACGTTTTCTCTCCAGAGGTTAAAGGTTGACGAGTTTCCCAATAACAAAATTTTTTTGGACCTTCCTAAAAAACTGCATGGTTTTGAGAGCGAGTGGGTCGTTGTCGAGATTCTAAGTGATTTGCGAATTCACACTACATGGAATCGTGATACTAGCGACCACTCGAAGCGCTCAGAAAGATTTTGAGTAGAATCCTTAAAGGACCATTTTAGTGAGCCTATACGACGAATTTGTTCTACTGGGGAACGTAATTTATTTTCCCTTTTAACCCCAAAGAATATTAAAGCAGCCGGTTGGGGAGTAATCCGAGTCGTTTTTGGGACTTCTGATACCCCATCTAACCTCCCTACTAGCTCGCGCGTGTCTGATGCTGGCCCTAACCAATCGCTCAGGGTTCCTATAGCCGAGGCCTCTAACCCTTTAGGTCACCTTGTAGACAAATCTTCTCCAGATTCGAGAGACGAGACACCTGAGGTTGTAGGTGCCAGTGGTCCATTCGAGGAGGATCTTGAATGGACTCAGGGCAACGCCTTTGGGAGCCCTTTCGTTGACTTCTCGGCAGATCTGAATTTGGATAACTTAGAGGATCTTGGTGATATTATAGGTTTCTATTTTTCTTTACTTTATATATCCCCATGCATGACATTTTGGATTTAGATTTGCTGATTACTTCTCCTTGTATTATGCAAATATGAACTTTCATAATACTATGCGCAGAAGGCAGGCCAATGCTTCTGCCAGAGAGCTCTTCCTTCTCAACAGCAGCCAGTTGGAGGCTCCGCTTCCAGACATCCTCGTGCTCCTACTCCCCCTCCTCCGGCTACTGGTGTGACATCCTCGTCACTGACCAAATAACAACTACTTCTACTTCAAATAACCAATAAATTGACTAGTTCATCCGATGTCAATCTTCCTTACTCTTATGCTTTAAGCATTATTATCAAAGTATAATATCCATTTTCACATGCATAAAATTTTTCATTTATAAACATGTGTCACATACATCAGGATCTCAAATATTTACACAACCTAATTCCCCAAATATACACAAGTATGATACTGTACTGTACAATAGCCGAAGTACGGCCGACTGATTATACCTTCAGATGACTAGTGGGAAGTGCGTCTCGAAGGTATATCAAAATCCCAAAATATGCTCCTCTATCCGGAGCTGGATTTACTTCAAATACTCTGTATGAAAAAAGTTCGTAAAGGAGTGAGTTTACACTCAGTAAGAAACTTATGTAAAAGAGCGTACTATATCACTATATGCAGTTTTCTTGCTTGGCTCTATAATGTCATGTAAAATCATTATAAAGCATATGCCATATATATCTTTCGCAAATATCAAATACAAGTAAATCATGCTTTCAAATATTTCCACGGATCTCAAATCACGTGAAATCAAATGGGCAAATACAAATAACTTCAAGTACTTTCAAATATATGGGAGACAATTTATATCCAATAGATTCATGCACCAAGTAATTCACATAATGGATACCGTAAATATATCCCGTAAGGGATAATCCAAGAGAGATCTCATGAGGATATCGCAAATATATACCGTAAGGGATAATCCTAAGAGATATCAAATAAATGGCGTACCCATGTATGGGCCAGGGATCCTCCCCAAAGCCGAACAAGTAAGAGACTCATGGCCATTGTCTATAACCCACAGTGCTCACTAGTCAGGTGCCTTACTGCGGGTCTGAGGGCTGGACTAGGGCTCCTCAGTCAAGTACAAATACAAATAATGTGCATGCTCTTTCAAGAGATTCATAGTCTCCAAAACCTTTCTTTTATAGGCTTTAAACAAATACAAATATACTTTCTTAAAATATGTTCTCAAAACCTTTCTTTCAAATAGGCAGTCGACTGGTCTTTATGGCAGTCGGCTGCTACACCACATTTTGCCTTATTGAATTTCTTTTCCTTTTTTAAATTCAATTATTTTATTTTTCAAAATACAAATAGGGCAGTCGACTGGTCCCAAATAGCAGTCAACCGGTTTTGAAACAGAATATTTCCCAAGAAATGGTAGTCGACTGGCCCCCTAGGCAGTCAGCTGGTTTTGAAACAGAATGTTTCTGGACAAATAGTAGTCGACTGGCCCCCTAGGCAGTCAGTTGGTTTTGAAACAAAATGCTTTCCAAATAAAAGCAGTCGACTGTCCACTATAGCAGTCGACTGGTTTGAAACAGAATGTTTTTTGGAAAAATGGCAGTCGACTGGCTTACATAGCAGTCGACTGGTTTTTTCTAGTTTTTCGAAAATCTTCGCTTCGGTTGTCTCTAGACAGTCGGCTGCTACTTAAGGCAGTTGGCTGCTCCTAGCCTAATTGGTACCAGGAGTAAGACCCAAATGGTACCCTTTTTCCTGTAAATAAACCAACTGTACTTCTTCCCAAAACAGTTCAAATACATTTAAAACATGCGGATATAGTCACCCTACGTCCGTTACATAAATTCCTTACCTCGATTGCAATAAATCCACAAGCTTGGATGCACTAAAACTTGTCCTTTCTCACTTCTTCAAAGCTGCATAATTTCAAGCAATTAAACCTCAATAATCACACTTTACCAACTTCATACAACTCTAAAGCATCAATAAACTCAACTAAAACCATTTCTTCTCTTACCTTTGCAATTCACCAACTTTCAAGATTTTAAGATCTCCTTAACCGCTTGGATTCAACCTTTCATATTAAAGGTATGGCTTAGGCTGGCGACAAGCATCATTTTTCGTTCTAGGAACTTAACGAATCGATGGCATGAAATGGTGGTTTGTCAAGGGAGTTGAAATGAACACTTAGGGGAAAAATGGAAGGAACGAAAGGGATGGGGGAATGGGTGCTGCCGTGTGGGATGATGGGGATGATGGTGAGTCATGCCACGTCATTTAATGCCCATTAATGCATGCTCATCATCTCAGCCCTTGACCACCTCCTTTGACCCTTTGACTATTTGACCTTCAATTCCTTTAATTCCCTTTATGTCCCATACACCATTTATATATCAGAAATTCATATTTATTTATTCCATTGGAGCTGAAATGCCGTACAATTATGGGATAATTACAGGAAATTGGGGATTTCACAACCGACGGGCCTAGCCTTCCTGCGCAAGAGGTCGGGAGAAACAAGCGAAAAAAGCCCCTTATTCGTGATCGTAGCTCAGACGATCAAGAAAGCTCTGGGTCACGGAGGAGTGAGTCAGCCCGTCGAGAAGGTGGTTCCTGTGTTACCGAGGATAGGTCGGCTCCTCGCCAGCCTAGGTGTAAATATAGGAAGAAGTTGATCATTGAAGCCTCGATGCCTACGAGACCAATCTTGCCTAAGGTAGCCAATCCTACCGTGAAGCGCTATGTAGTTGATAGCGGGGTCGTCGTAGATGGAGAGGACTTTCAGACCTATCCCGGAGTGAATGACAATGATAGCATTGAGGAGACCGGGATAGCGTCTCGTCTGGCCTGGAGCACCATCCTTCCCTGTGATGAAGCGAGGCTTTTCCCAAACCTTGCAGAAGCTAAGGATAATTCTGACTATCTTGCTATGAAGGTGGGAGTGTCACCCTTATTTGGTAATTATATTCCCCTTTTTTAACTTCTTTCGTCGGGTTTTTGAGTTACTTCTGTTTTTTTTGTTTTGTTGGTCAGCTCAGCAAACGACGGTCGTTAATGCACAGCATAGGGCTTTTAGAGAGCAAGCTGACAAAGAGATTCGTGAGCTCCGAGAGGCAAAAATGGCGCTTCAGAATGAGGTTGTTCAGTTTCGTCCATATACTGGTAGGGTTGAGGAATTGGAGAAGAAGAATGCAGATCTTGAGCAGAGGTTGAGAGAAGAACAGGCGAAGGTAGCCTCCCTTCACGGATATCAAGAGGCTTATAATAAGGCGACTAATGATCGGGATGCCATGAGGAAGGAGCGAGATGAGGCCGTCGATGAGCTGCAGAGCTTGTTGGACTGGCAAAAGGAGGTCCGAGCTGAAACCGTCCCTGAATACTGCCTATCTTAACACTGCTATGAGAAGAAAGAAGAGCTTGTGGTGGGATTCATCAAGTATGGCTTCTACTTAGCCCGCTCTTGGTTAGAGAAGCATCGACCTGATGAGTCTTTCCCCGAGTTACTTTTTACCGAGGAGGCCCAGTACTATGAAGCTCCTTTCTGGACCAAATATGAACCTGACTCGCTAAGTCCGAATGACTATATAGAGGTAAGAGCCACAGATGACTTGGACAACCTTGAAGGTCCGTGGCCGCCTCGACAACCACGCAGTCGGCCTGAGCCTACTGGGGCACGTGACCAATCCGGGCCTGCAGCTACGCGTAATGAGCCTGAACCTATCGAGGTGGGCGATCAACTTGAGTCTATCGAGGCACTGCTAGGGTTAAACGACGATGAGTTTCAATTTTTTCATTCTACAGCCATTGATCCCGTGCCAGACTCTGCGGCTGTGGTTAGGCCTTCAAGTGATGCTCCCTATTCCGGGATGGCTTCTTCAACTCCCCAGGACCCTGATCCTCCGACTCCTCAAGTTCCTGATCCTTAGGCTCCTCAAAATCCTGATCCTCCGGTTGTTGAAGGCCCTAGTGCTAATGCGACATCTTCTCAGCCGGCTGACTTGGTCCTTACCATAGATTAGGATATTTTGTATTTCATTTTGTTTGTTACTCAATGTAAAGGTTCATTCTTAATGAAAAGTACAATTGCTTTTTGTAGCTTTTTCTTTTTTGTCTGAATGAATATTTCTTATTCATAAATGTTATATCACAAAGTTCTAAAAAACAGCGTTAAAGCGTTAGAAATATCGAATAATTATATTTTTGTGGCATAAAGCGTACCTTTACACCATATTGCTCCCCAAGTTTTGTTTTGAGATAGTGTTATTGTTCATGTTCAAAAGATGAACTTTTCTCGAGCATTTGTGCCTATCTCGCGCTTTTTTTGCTTAAGGACTTGTTAGATTTGATAAGCCAATCACAATATATATATTTTTTGAACCAATTGCGGCACATATACACTGTAACGTACCTCGTAACATGCTTTATGTTCTGCATCTCTAAGGACTTTTGATTTGCCCGTCTCGCACACTTTTCGCTTAGGGACTTTTGATTTGCTCGTCTCGCACATTTTTTGCTTAGGGACTTATTTTTGCCCGTCTCGCACATTTTTCGCTTAGGGACTTATTTTTGCCCGTCTCGCGCATTTTCGCGTAAGGACTTATTTGTGCCCGTCTTGTATATCTTCTCGCTTAGGGACTTATTTTTGTCCGTCTCGCGCTTTTTTCGCTTAGGGACTTATTTGTGCCCGTCTTGTATATCTTCTTGCTTAGGGACTTATTTTTGCCTGTCTAGTGCATTTTTTGCTTAGGGACTTATTTGTGCCCGTCTCGCGCATTCTCATTTCAATTCCTGTTAACACATAATCTGTCTAACACATTGCATTAGAGAATATAGAAAGCGAATAGCTAGTCTTTATTCAAGAATCAGATAATCACAAAACAATAATATCTGTAAAGTAACGGAATAATAGATGGAAAAATAAAGACAAGAATCATAAAAGTGTACAATATTTTACTGCCAGTACAGCTTGAGATGGTTGGCGTTCCAAGTCTTCGAGATCTTCTTTCCTTGCAAGGTTTCTAAGGTGCATGTGCTAGGTCCGATCATCTTTCTGATTCTGTAAGGTCCTTCTCAATTAGCCCGGAGTTTTCCATCCTCCCTATGGGCGTTTGTAATCGCCGACTTTCTCAGTACCAGGTTTCCTTCTTGCAATTCTCTATTCTTAACTCATGCATTGTAATAAGTGGCTATCCTCTGTTGGTAGGCAGCCAATCTCATTTTTGCCATGTCTCTCAACTCATCTATTAGGTCTAGATTCTCCCTTAGTCCCTGAGAGTTAAGTTCTTCAATGTAAGGGACCAATCTAGGTGATTCAGCTCTAATTTCAACCGGGATGAGGGCTTTAGTCCCATACACCAAACTGAACGGTGTTTCCCCTGTCGATACCTTACTTGTCATTCTGTAGTCCCATAGGACACTCGGCAGCTCATCTACCCATGCTTCCTTTGCCTTGTCTAGTCTAGTCTTCAAACCATGTAGTATAGTTCGATTACTCACTTTTGCCTGCCCATTAGCCTGTGGGTAAGATACAGAAGATATTCTTACCTGAATATTCAGGCCCTTACAGAAATCCCGGAAAGCATCACAGTCGAATTGCTTCCCATGATCTACATTTATCACACAGGGGATCCCAAATCGGCAAATCATGTCCTTTCACACCATTGCTTCCACCTTCTTTTTGGAAATTGTAGCCAAAGGCTTTGTCTCTATCCACTTTGTGAAGTAATCTGTGGCCACAAGTAAGTACTTCCTTTGTCCTGAACCTAGGGGAAAAGGTCCCAAGATATCTAGTCCCAATTGTGCGAATGGAGTCGGTTGAAGAGTGTTCTGAAGGGCTGAGACTGGCGCAGTAGCTATAAGAGCGAACTTCTGACACTTTTCGCATTTTCGCACCTTTTCGGTGGCATCCTTCTTAAGTGTAGGCCAGTAAAACCTCGCATGCAATATTTTCGTGGTCAAGGCTTGAGCCCCTAAGTGTTCGCCACATATCCCCTCATGGACTTCGGCTAGGGTGTACTCGGCTTGTTGAGGCCCTAGGCACTTTAGCAAGGGTATTGTGAATCCATGCTTATAGAGTTCTCCATTCACTACGGTAAACCTGGCACTCAATTTTAGCCTTCGGGCTTCATCTCTGTCAATTGGGAGTGTGCCTCCTAATATATAGTCTTTGATCGGGTTTCTCCAATCACTTCCGATCTCGACATCGCAGACATCTTCTTCTTCAATGCTTGGCTTAGTGAGGGATTCCACTTTAACTATACCACCTTTGATTCCTCTAGAAGAAGCCAACTTTAAAAGAGCATCTGCGTGATTGTTTTCAGATCGATTTATCTGAGTCAATCGAAAATTATTGAATGATTGTGCCAATAATTGCACCTTCTGCAAATAAGGGACTAAAGATGGTTCTCGCGCGTCGTACTCACCCGAGAACTGATTCACTACCAACTGCGAATTGCTATGGGCCATTAAGTTGCTGACTTCTAATTTTTCAGCGAGTTTCATCCCGACTATCAAGCCCTCATACTCAGCTACATTATTTGAACTCGGAAAGTCAAAACGCAGGGAATATTCATAGATTTTCCCCATCGGGCGAAGTTAACACAATCCTTGCTCCACTACCATCCATGCTACGAGCCCCGTCAACAAATAACTTCCATCAGATTAATTCTGTATCTTCTTGGGACTCCCGACCAGTGCATTCTATAATAAAATCAGCCAATGCCTGCCCTTTTATTGCTTGACGAGGCTGGAAGTGTATGTCATACTCACTTAATTCAATAGCCCATTTTGTTAAGCGTCTGGAGTGTTCTGGTTTCTGTAGTATCTGCCTTAAGGGCTGATCTGACAAGACAGTCACCGAGTGAGCCTGGAAGTAAGGTCGCAACTTCTGAGTTGCCATGACCAATGATAGGACTATCTTCTCTACTAGGGGGTACCTAGTCTAGGCATCCAGTAAGACTTTGCTCACATAATAAATTGGACAGTCCTTGTCCCCTTCTTTCCTCGGTAGGATTGCACTTATGGCTTTCTCTTCTATATCCAGATACATGAGGAGATGGTTTCTGTGCTGTGGCCGAGACAATAGTGGCAATTCTTTCAAGTAGTCTTTCAACTATTCGAAAACATTATTACACTCTTCTGTCCATTTAAAGTCTTTTCCCGCCCTTATCGCCTTGAAGAACGGCAGACTTCTTTCAGCTGATTTGGACAAGGAGCGATTCAAAGCTGCGATCCTCCCCGTCAGCCTTTGAACCTCTCTAACAGTACTGGGTGGCCTCATGTCCAGAATGGCTTGGACCTTTTCGGGATTAGCTTCTATCCCCCGATTAGTGATCATGAATCCCAAAAACTTTCCAGACCTCACCCCGAATAAGCATTTATTGGGGTTTAACTTCATCTCATACTGTCGCAACACATTAAATCCTTTTGTCATCTTCTCTGCATGAGACTCTTCCCTTCGGCTTTTTATAATCATGTCATCAACATAAGCTTCCATGGTGTTGCCCAACAGGTCTTTGAACACCTTATTCACCATGTGTTGGTAGGTTGCCCCAGCGTTTTTCAAACCGAATGGCATTACTCGATAACAATATGTTCCACTATCGGTAATGAACGAAGTTTTCTCCTCATCCTCCGGATGCATCATGATTTGGCGGTACCCCGAAAAAGCATCTAAGAAGCTAAGCAGTTCGTATCCACAAGTTCATCTACCAACTTGTCAATTCGAGGTAGTGGATATGAATCCTTAGGACAGGCCTTGTTCAAATCTGTGAAGTCTACGCACATTCTCCATTTTTCGTTGGCTTTCTTCACCATCACAACATTAGCCAACCATTCTGGATAATTCACTTCTCTGATAAATCCTGCCTCCAATAACTTCGAGATTTCTTCGTTTATAACCTACTGCCTCTTTGGAGCAAAATTTCTCTTCTTTTGCTTGATCGGTTTTGCTCCTGAGACTATGTTCAACCAATGACAAGTAACTTCGGGGTTAATCCCAGGCATATCGGCTGAGGTCCATGCGAATACATCAACGTTTTCCTTCAAACATCAGATTATTTCCTCTTTTGCTCCCTTAGGCAACTGGCTTCCCGCATATACCACCTTCTTTTCATCTTCTTCATCTAATTGAACTGCCTCCATCTCCTCATCAGGTTTTGGCTTAGGCGGTTCTTCGATCGTAAGGGTTTCCTTCCTTTGAATCCCCTTACACATGGTGGATGCGATATTACACGTCCTAGTCTTCCTTTAGTTTCCTCTCACATGTCCGACACCATGGGGAGTTTGGAATTTCATTAACAGATAACAGGGATGTACCACGCTCTCATATCATTCAATAATGGCCGCTCGAAGATCATGTTATGCGCCACTGACGTTGACTTCACCACCATAAATAACACTTGACGAATGACACACCTCGGGCTTTCCCCAAATGTCACAAGTAGCTGAACTGCACCCTCCACCTTCACCTTTTCTCTTGAGAAGCCATACAGTGGTGTGGGTACTGGCTTCAGCCTATCATTTGAGACGTTCATCTTCTTAAAGCAACTCCAGTATATCAAATTCAACGAACTCCCATTATCGACCAGGATACGACTCACTGGATGCTTTGTTATCACTGCTGAAATCACCATTGGGTCATCATGAGGGATCATTACATCTCCTTTGTCAGCTGGTGTAAAAGTAATAGGCTCTTCATCCTGCTTTTCCTCCATTACTGAGTTAATTTGGTGAGCTTGCCGGGTGTAAGACTTCAGAGATGAGGAAGATATACCAGCTAACGATTCACCTCCGGATATCACATTAATAGCTGGCCCTGTGGGTTCATTATCTTCCTCTCTATTCCTTCTATTTGTCCTCCTGTCATTCTCTCTCCTGTCACCATCATTTCGCCTTACAGTTCCCCTGTTATCACCTCTTCTGTCTCTAAAGTTGTCTCTAAAGTAGTTTCCTCTGTTTCGTGTAGGATAGTTGCTCCTGTCACTTCTCTACACAAATCGATTTATTTTTTCATCACACGCTAGCTTCTCTAGCTGATTCATTAACTCCCTACATTTCTCTGTCGAATGCCCATGTGCTGAGTGGTAGTTACAGTACGAGTCTGTGTCACGGCCCAGATTCCCGAATGTTTTCTTTGGGGGCCGTATAAGACCTGATCCCTCAATAGTCGCTAACACTAAAGCTCGAGATTCAGTAAGTGGGGTATAGGTGGTATATTTTGTTATAGAGGCTTTGTCAAATTTCCTTGACTGACTAGAGGATGCTTCAGGAACTTCTCTTCCTCGTTTCCTTCCCTCCTTGGATTCTCCATTCCCCACCATTTTCATCACTTCTTTCTGGGTGACATTTATTCCCCAGAGAAAGCAGGTCTGAGATCGTGGTTGGCTGGTCTAGCGATAGGGATTCCTGCAGTTTTTCAGACCTTGTTCCTTGTAACATGGCCGCCACAGCTATACCGACTTGTAGGTCCCGCACTTTCTAGAGTAACGTCTCTGAAACGATCGACATAACTCTTTAACGACTCCTTAACTCCTTGTTTAAGAGTGAGTAAATAAGTCGGTTCTTTCCTTCTCTGACTATTCACCGCAAACGCCTTAAGAAACTCGCTTCGCAGTTGGTCAAAAGAGAGAATAGACCCCTCAGTCAGGTTATTAAACCACTTCATCGCATGCCCGGACAGAGTTAGAGAAAAGGCCATGCACATTATCTCATCTTCCCATCCATGTAGTAACATTAGCGCTTCATAGTTCTGCATATGATCATAGGGGTCTGTCTTTCCCGTGTATGCGGTCATTTGTGGCATTTTGAATTTTGGAGGTAGGGGTTTCTACAGTATGGCTATGCAAAATGGTACCCTTCTCCTCTGGCTCTCTTCCGCGGACACTAATTTCTTCTCCTCAAGTACCTGTTCTATCATCTTTTTCATGTCCACTGAGGGAGTAAGTTGATTCCTGGCATGAGACGAATCAAGCAGGTCTTCGGCCACTATTTCCTTACCCCTTTCTTGAGGTGCACTTGTTCGTGCCATTTGTGTACACCAAGTGGGGTCGACCCGGCTCCCCAAGTGCTTTGGTCATCACCACCGTTCTTTCCAGCACCTCCGATACCTTGTTCTAAGTTGGTACCAGCAAAATTTGACAAATCACAGTGGTGGGCGGAAGACCCTGCCGCTCGGTCGACACCCTGTAGCCCAGACACCTGTCGTCCGACACCAGGTACCTGTCGCATGACATTAGACATCTGTCGCACGACCCCTGCCGCAGGTTCTAGATTTATAGCTTTATCGGCCTTTCGCTGGGTACCTGCGGTAGGCCTCCGGCTCCCCTGTCCTGCTGCCTCCTGCTGAATATCATCCTCCTCTACGAGGGGATCCTCCTGTCGTCGAGAGGGATCTACCACTGTCGCATTCTCCTGTCGCCCAAACGCATGCGGCGGGACCCCTTGACTTGTTTCTCCCACTAAATTCTACACGGCAGGCGGCAAACTCAATGTCGGGAGGACTCCCTTGAACAAGTCTACCATGGCTCTCAGCGCCTGAGTCGTTTCTTCACTCTGCCGCCTCAGAGCGTCGAATTCTGCCGCAGACACAATTACTCTCTCATCTTCTATGTTCACCTGGTTCCTATAGCGAATTGGCTGTTCGGGGGAACTCACGGAGTTCTCATCACTTCCAGTTCTCACGTTAGTTGATCTTGTTCTCACCATCTTGAAAATCTTAATTGGCTTTTATACGTTTCCCACAGACGGCGCCAATTGTTGTTGCACAAAACAACAATAAAGGTATGCTGACGTGCTGTTCGTACTCTGTCTCCACGTGTCTCCAATAAGCTTCTATAAGACAAGAAAAGTCAGAGGGACGCAGGGCTGGTTCCCTGCGTAGGCACTCCGATGCTTAACTCAGCCACAAGTTCTTCAGTATTGGGAAGCGTAAAAGCCAGTAGTCAAAAATTAGGGAATAGAATTATACATGAGGCCTATTTATAGGCGAATATTCTAGGTTAATTACCTGAGGGTGATCATGTCCTTTTACTAGGAGTTTGTTTCCAAATAGAACACTGCTTTAGTAAATCCTGGAAGTAGCAGTAGCCTGTCGCTGGCAAGAGACCCAGAGGCGTGGCATATTGTTGGCGACAGGAGTCTGTCGCTCGCGGAAGCTGGGGGAAGCGCCACGTGTCAATCGATGGGCGACAGGCGGTTGGCACGGGAGTCTATCGCCTGTGACAAATGTCCTGTCGCAGGATGTGCCCTCTGTCGCTGAAGGCCACGTGGCCCAATGGTCCCTTGCCACGTGATGAATCCTGATAATTTTGGACCTGGCCCAATGTAGATAGACTTTGTCATATCAGTTACTTATAGAGAATTTGGTAAATAATAAAACTATCACCTGATATTGTCTTATTATTGTCTCTTTACAATGACTAGAAAATTATTAGTCTTACGGCATGCTCTCAATCTAATTAATAATTTTTGTAATTTTAAAAAGATTCACATAATTGATAGATTAACATTAACTATAGCAAAATATGCAATTTCCTCATGCATATATGTAATAATTTTTAAGTCTGACATAATTAATTAATTTCATAATTCATGTGACTATTAAATAATTAGACAATGTTATTCCAGTAGATGAATATATTTAAATAAATCATTAATTGAGTTAGTAAATTTAAATTCAGAAAATTGATCCAAGCAAAATAATCAAATAATTTATTTACAACTCACTTGATTAGGTTTATTGTTATCATTAAATGATCATATTCAAAATAGAGTGAAGTATGAATTAAATGAGTAAATAAGATTTCAAGAAATTATCACGAAATTAATTTTACCCATAATTCACTTATGCCTGGAAGATAATGGCCAAAGAATTGACTACCGAAATATATAATAATTTAGTTAACAAAAATATCCAATATTACATAAAAAAAAATCCAATATTATTAATCAAAATAGTTCAATAGTTAATTAAGAAAATTATTGAATAATTAATTAATCAGAATAATCAAATAATTAATTAAGTAATATAAAGATTAATTAAGTATAATGATCCATGGTTTAAATTAACAGTCAAATCGGCTCAGAGAAAAACAAAATCGGCTTAAATATTAATATTAAACTTAAACCCAAAATAAAAGCCAATGACAGACTCACATTTTTTTTTTCGCGCGTGCAAACGCACTCTTTGCAACAGTGTGGCGCTGTAACGGACTCCCAACGCGCCACGTGGAGTAGCCGGAATGAAAACGCTGCGACCAAAAACGAAAAATAGCTGTAACCAAAAAAAAAAAAAAAAATAGCGCGAACCGACGACGCCTCTGTTTTTTTTGAATATGCATAACAGACGTCCACGAAAGTTAACTGCAGCAAGTTTTCGGTTTTCAAACGAATGTATACGGGCGAAACATTTTGGAAAACATTCGATTTCGATGAATCCTGGAAGATTTAAGCCTCTGCTCGCGATCATATCTTTTCTTTGTTTGCTCGATTATGAAAAGCTGCTGGTTCGCCCTATGGTGCGCGCGCCCAATGGAAGTAGCTGGAATGAAAACGCTGCGACCAAAAACGAAAAATAGCGCGAACAGACGACGCCTCTGTTTTTTTGAATATGCATAACAGATGTTCCCGAAAGTTAACCGCAGCAAGTTTCTATTATCCTGCGATAACTAGCGAAGACAAACGAATATATATGCGAGAAACATTTTGGAACACATTCTTCTCGCGATCATTTTTAATTTGTTTGCTCGAGCAAGAAAACCCAGCTGCCTCTATATATATATATATCAAATTCTGCCATGGTGAAACCAACTGCAAACAAAGAGAGACTCAAAGTTCAAATCATATTACATTCTTCTGAGTTCAACGTTATTTCTGAAGCGTTCAAGATGGTGCAGATCTTCACAAAGGTTCTTCAAAACGGAGATAAAAATGAAATGCGCTTTTACCATGATGGTGGAGCACTCCGTGGTGGCACAAGCCATTTGCAGGTTTCAAATGGATCAGGAGGATGGTGGTATTTTACTTGCAAGAGTGAAGGAGGCATCTGGTTCTCCGTCAGCGGTACTGATTGGAAGAGTTTTGCAAGAAACCACATTGGTGCTACAGTAACTCTTTCCAAAGATAAGGGCGCGAACTACCATGTCAGAGTTGGGTGAAGAGACTGATACAATACTCCCCCATTTCGCGTTTTTCTTTTAGTACTTATGGGTTATGGCACTAGTTTGTTTGCGTTTTTCTTTTAGTACTTATGGAACTTCAGTTATTTGCTTTTCTGTGTTTCTTGGGTCTGTTTCCTATGTAACAGCAATACTTTCAATAAAATCCTTAAGCTTTATTTATCTGCTTTGAATCTCTTTTATTTTGTAAGTTTGTATCAAGGTTTTTGCTTGCTTTTTGGTTTCTGCCTCAATATTCAATGCTATATGCTTGACCTTTATTAAGGACAAGTGGGCCCAAATGAATTTGTTTTACAGTATTAGTAACTTTTATCGTGGATGTTCCTTATTAGTGAAAAGTGAAACCATTTGATAAAGAATTCAACAACCTATCAATTCCCACTGTTCCCCGTGCCGATCTGTTCCGCAACCGAGCGCCCGCCATATCCACTACCCTCCTCCGCCACTTCGTTATCGTTGCTGCCGGACTTCCCCCCTCAATCCCAGACAAAACAAATCCAAAAAGCCCCAGACGGAAACATCATCTTCAAAGACTACTCCTCCCTCGCCCTCGTCCTCTTCGAATCCCAAGCCATCGCCACCGTCAGCGCTGCCCAAGCCAACTTCATGCCCACCTTCGTCCAACCGGATCTGAAACCTCATGGAGGTTGAACTTCTAGCATCCCCGAGGAATGAAGATTCCAGCTCTAGAATTGGAGTATGCACTACTAAAAAATGGACCTTTAGCAACTAAAATTTGCAACGATTAAAAGGGTCGTTATAAAATCTCATGACATTTGCAACGATTTTTTATAATCGTTGCTTAATTGATTTTTGTTATGTTTTATGTAACGATATTTGTTGTTGTTGCAAATTATTATCAAATTAATAGCGATAATAAAAAGTCATTACGATATCTTATTATATTTGCAACGACTTTTAATTGTCGTTGTTTATTTGATTTTTTTATATTTTATACAACGACATTTATTGTTGTTGCTAATTTTAATCAAATTAACAACAATAAAAAAAAAGACATTGTAAAAAAAAGTCGTTACGATATCTTATTATGTTTGCAACGACTTTTCATTGTCATTGCTTAAGTAACATTTTAAATATTTTATACAACTACAAAAAAATTGTTACCACACACACACACATATATATATCATATTCATTGCGAAAAAAATCGTTTTGAAATCGTATTAGATTTGCAATGACTTTTCATAATTGTTATTAAACTATTGTAATTTAATTTTTATTTTGTATAATTTATAAAAATTAAAAATAAGAGAAATAAACAATTAATTTTTTAACATTTAGTTTCATTTAACAATTAACCATTAATATTAGGATATAATGTTAAATGATTTATTTTGTGAAGTAATATTAATTAAGATTAATTAAAATAGGATGGACATTATGTAAGAGGTAATATTATATTACGATTATTATTTAATTATTAAATTAGAATAATCATAGAACTAGGATAATTTATTAAGATATTTGAGATAATTTGGAAAATAGGTTAATTTTAATTTTAATAACATAATACTTAGGATTAGGATAGGATAAATTTAAGATTATAATTAAGATGAGGATTATTATTAGATTTATTAGCTTTATTATTAACATTTATAAAAAAAATAAATCAAGATAAAATTGACGGTGATTAAACAAATGAGATAATATATGGGTTTGTATATGATGCATTGACAGTGTATAATTTCTATACACTGTCAATGCATCAGAGGTTGATACCTCATCAATTGGCAAATTAAAAAATATGTAAGCCCTTAAAAGTAAATATAAATAATTTTTTTTAATTTGCTCATAAGGGCTTATTGATGAGGTATCAATTTCTGGAGTATTGACAGTGTATAAAAACTATACATTGTCAGTGCATTGTATATAAATCTATAATATATACAGTATGTAATAGTGACTTTTTAAAAGAGATATTGTTTAATCTTCCTCAGTTTCTAATTTAACACTTTTTTAATCTCAAGTTTGTACTACAATATTATGTTTGATTTATTATTAAATTATCATCATGTCCATATTACCAAATTGACAATCTTGCAGTGTAACGTCGACCTAAACACTAGTTTTATTTAAATTATCTGACAAAATGCTTGATTTTAACACACAAGGAATTATTTCAAACGTAAAAAAATAATTGAAATTAAAGATTAATTAAAACTTTATGAATGTATATTAACATTTTATAACAAAAATATACAAAGTTAATTACCTTATGTATACAAATGTTGCAAAAATAAATTATAAATTTTTAAAGTATTAATAAGATGAACAAATAAAACAAAGAACATATATTATTCGATGATGACAATTTTAAATTACTAAATTATTATTTAGCTAGAATGCTTGTTTATTTAAATATTTGATTTTTAAAAAATAATTAAAATTACTTTATTTTATTTTTACTCCTCATTCCTCAATTCTTTACTCAATAAACAGACCCCACATTCCCACATCCACTTCCTACACACCCTACACGTTCACTGCCTCTCTCCCCGTCTTTCTCTTTTTCACACATTAACCCTAAATTCTCCCCTCATCCTATCAGGCGGCCACCATTGTCTTCCGCTTCTAATCTTCTCATTTCACTCTTTCCTGCACTAAGCAGCAGAATCAAGCCTAAGCAATGCACTAAGCAGCCTCCTCTTTCGTGCCTCTGCTCTCCCCTTTCGCTAGCCCCTGCCCCCTAGCAGTAGAATCATGTATCACAGATCTCTCAATCGCCATACCCAGTTTTTGCAGATTGACTCGACACCCGTTCAAGTTCAACACATCCAACAAATTAAAAAGGTAATTTTCAGTTTTATAGTTGCTTATGGTTTAGTCTCAAGGCAAAATGTATAGGAAATGGTGATGGTGAATCTTGTTCCTTAGGAGGTGGCAGTTCCAGAGAAGGAAACTTGAGGTCTTAGGGTTAGACTTTGAGTGGGCTTGGGTTTGAAATGGTTGTTTAAGTTTTAATTTTTTGGTGTCACGATATTGTTTAATGGTTCTCCATTACTGTTTGGGTGTTTGGGTTCTATTCTCTTTTTTTACTAATGGTTATGATGGTTATGACGAGAATTTGCAGTATTTGGCTTGTATTTGTTCATGTTGGTATTCATTATTTTGCTCTTACTTTTGCAGCAAAGAATTATAATTGGTTCCGG
This sequence comes from Heritiera littoralis, assembly GCA_031772115.1. Lineage (NCBI taxonomy): Eukaryota > Viridiplantae > Streptophyta > Magnoliopsida > Malvales > Malvaceae > Heritiera > Heritiera littoralis. Next base: position 1,821,510 of record JAPDPK010000106.1, on the reverse strand, counting down.
TAAGATTATAATGGAAGCCCAAATTTCATGAGAAGAAAGACATTTTGTCTGTGTTAACTTGCAATTTCGTAGGTAGATTTATTTCTTGCAATTTTTAATTATAATGACACTTTTTGTTTATTTGTTTTTCAGGTACAAAGGTTTACTTCAATGTTATAAAAAATATGTATTTTAATTCTGTCTTTCTTTTGAAAGTTTATGAGACTCTTGTTGTATTGAATTGTAATTGATGATAAATGTATTATCTTTCATATAAATATTATATTTTATTTTTTTAAATAATTGTAAGAGTTCTTTTTATTTTTATCATATTTAAATAAATGTGAAAGCAATATAAAATAAAAACAAAAAATTGGATTCATAATTATTTTTCACAACCATAATAGTTGTAAAACAAATTAATTAAAACGACAAAAATGGTTTTCTAATTATTTTTAGTAACAACTATAATAGTAGTAAAATAAATTAGAAACGAGAGATAAGTGGCTTCATATTTATCTATCGCAATGACTATTTTCGTTGCTAAATTGATTATTACAACTATCAAAAAACTGTAGCCAAAAAGAAATTGTAACCAAATATATTCTGTTGCTAAAAAAAGCATAAATAAAATATTAAGTCGTTGCTAAAATAATAATATATTAGTAACGAAAAAAAGTCGTTACAACAAATACTTTTTTGCAACGACTTATTATTTGATAAAAGTCGTTGCATATACTTTTAACAACGGAAGTATTTGCAACGACCTTGCAACGACTAAAAATTGTTACCAAAATGTTCTAGCAACGATAAATTTGCATTTTACAACGACTTTAAACGTTGCGAAAAGCTCATTTTCTAGTAGTGATGGCTGCTCTGCGAGGTGAAGGCGGTTTTAAAACGTCATGAAGAAAGATAGCGAGATACATAAGAATGATTCTATTCAACTGTGGTTCCATATTTATGTTTTTTGGGCAGAAGAATAAACAGAGATGCATTATGCGTAAGAAGGATTTCTCGTCATAAAAATGTTGACGTTTGATTGTTCAAAAAGTTTGCAAACAGCGGCAGACAGCTATGTGACGTGTGACTGAAAAAGCCAGCTAATCACACGAGGTTTGGAAACGGCGGCAAGTTGCAACATAAAATCTCGTAACAGCGATAGCGCTGTGGGTCCCTTTGGATTCTTCTAAGTCCTAACCATCACTGTCTGAAAACTAGTCGCAAATCAATCGTGGCCCACTTCTGTTTTTTTCGTAATTTTCGTTTGCAAACTTGTCACGTGACTAAAAAAAGCTAAATTTAAGCAATATTAGTAAAAAAGCCCGCACATTATCGGTCGGGAAATTAAGAAAAAATTAAAATATTTAATTTTTTTAAGTTGATATATATATATATATCTGATTTTGGCATTTAAATTCAAAATTTTTTACAAAAAAAATTAATTTACAAAATATATATTCTCTCACATTGGAATAAGTAGTAAAATTTCCACTCACTTTAATAAACTTGATTATATGATTTTTTAGCTTAAAAAAATATATTGAAAGTTACTATTACAAATTTTGAAATAATTTTCATCTACGAAAAATTTTCAAAAAATCATCCTACTATTAACTGTTAGTATATCTCCATAATTAGGGAAATAATTGTTTGGTTGACCAATTCCGGATATGGTCCATAATTTCACGCTGAATCTCAACTCAATATTTGGCTATTAAAACACGATTTTGTGATGGTTAAAACGTGATTTTATTGCCATAATTAGCATGCCCTCGTTAGTAATATAAGAGGGCTCCTTCCGGTCCCCAAGTACGTTAACCTAAAAAACATACAAACACCATCTAGTGAGGTTTTGAGTGCTTGGAAGATTTGGAAGGTCTGTGATCGACACAGAGTAGACTGTCAGATTCGGCAATTGCTTCAACAGCAGAGTTACAGAGTGCAATGGCTGGAGGTTAGATCTTATCGCTTCCGCATTTTATTTGTTTAACATGTTTCATATTGTGTAGAAGCATGTATAATCTGTATGATGTCCTAAAATTTGGCATCAGAGCCGTAGTTTAACCTCTGTCTTGCTAGAGATCTGTAGAAAGAAGCTAAAAAACCCATATTTTGAAACTTTAAGTCTCGGATTTTTTGAAACCCATTCTGTTTTCATGTATTTTTGGCTTAAATATTTTAGATCTATTGTTGGAGAGCTCTAGGGATGAAAAATACATGAAAAACGGGACTGTTTGAAGGGGTTTATACTGGGTCGGGTCGAAAAGACCCAAATTTCTGCAAAAATGCCCGTTCGGGCGAAGAAGAAAGGTTGGAATCGGGCGCGTCAGATCCACGCGCCCGAAGGTAATTATGCTGGCGCGTGAGATCCACGCGCCCGAGGGTAATTATGCGGGCGCTTGAGATCCACGCGCCCGAGGGTGATAACGGGCGCGTGTATCCCACGCGCCCGCCTTGGTTGTACAGTGCAACCGCACTGTTCAAAAAAAAAACGGAAAGACCTTGGGCCATCTGATTTTGGGCCACTATTTGGGTTTTATTTGGTTTGTTTTGGTCCATTTATTTTGGGTCACTTGGTTAATTATTTGGACATATAAATTAAATAAAAGGCCATTTGGTTTATTTATTTAGGCCTTAAGGATTTATTTAATTTAAGTAATTGAAATTATTCAATTTAGGCCAAATAATTATATTTTTGATAGTTTTATATCAAATTTTCAGTTCTGTAATTTTTATAATTTTATGAATAATTCGATTATTTTCACAAAATTAATATAATTATGAAAACTTCTCATTATTTTGGATTTTATGAGGATTTTTCACAAATTTGAAATTTTTATAAATGCTGTAATTTTAAATTGAATGATTTTGTGAAAATTATCATAAAATTATGATTAAATTATGAAAATTTGATTTGAATGTGCATATGTGCTTATTTTGAATATGTACAATTTTGTTATTTTTATACTAGAAGCACATGTAGCTAAGTTATTCATATTATTTGGAATTAAAATTGCCTTGTGTTAATTGCAATTTTTAAATATGAATAAACTTAGAATTTTACCAATATGTCTCAGTGATTTATAATTTATTTAATTAGGGCTTAGCCACAGCAACCTTAATTAAGTAAAATTATTTTTGTAAAATCACATAATGATATTAGACATAAATTGTAATCAGTTATAAGGTTATGGTAAATTTTATCCCACAAGAATTTTTATTATAATTTTATAACTAATTAGGATAAAATATCAAATTAGTTTCTTAATTTACCCACAGGAATTAGGAAATGATATAATTTGATAGTTTTATCATTATGATATGAATCTATTAGAATTATAACTTTAGCCCACAGGCAAGTTTTATGTCTAAGATTCATTAATAAAATATGTTTACATTGGTAGACATAATTAAGTTTGCCTCAAAAATTCTAGATACATAAGCATGTTTATTTTCTATATGCAGTGTTTCCTCAGGCTAGTATTAACCTAGAAGTTCCCGAGCTGGATGGAGAGAACTATAAGGTTTGGAAGGAGAGAGTTCTCCTCCAATTAGGGTGCATGGATATAGACTATGCTATAAGGAAAGACGAGCCCGTATTGACAGAGACCAGCACTCCTGCTCAAGTAGCTTTACATGAACGTTGGGAGCGATCCAATCGCCTTAGTGTCATGTATATAAAGACAAAGATATCTGCTGGGATACGTGGTTCAGTCGAAAAGCATACCAACGTTAGGACCTTACTGAAGGCCATAGATGATCAATTTGTCACTTCAAACAAAGCGTTGGCCAGCACCCTGATAATGAAGTTCTCATCGATGAGGCTCACCAATGTCAAAGGAGTGCGCGAGCACATAATCGCCATGAGAGATATAGCTGCCCAACTTAAGAAGCTAGAGGTGGAGATGTCTGAGTCTTTTCTTGTGCATTATATATTGAACACTCTACCAAAGCAGTACGGACCATTCAAGATATCCTACAACACACATAAGGATAAGTGGACCATCAATGAATTGATGACCATGTGTGTTCAAGAGGAGGGAAGGCTGCTTATGGAATCGGGTGAAAGTGCATTTTTTGCAAGCCAAGGAAAGACCAAAGATCGAGCCAAGAACAAGGGAAAAGGGAAAATCCCTGCCCAAGCTGACATTAAGAAAGAGTCCAAGTGTTTCTTCTGTAAAAAGAAGGGACACATGAAGAAGGACTGTGCTAAGCTTCAGCAGTGGCTCGTTAAGAAAGGTAATCCACTCTCATATGTTTGTTTTGAATCAAATATGGTTGAGGTTAATCATAACACATGGTGGATTGATTCTGGATCTACAATTCACATTTCAACTTCCTTACAGGGTATGACAAACCTAAGGAAGCCAGTGGGAAATGAGGAGAGCATCTATTCAGGAAATAAGATGCGCTCGCATGTTGAAGGCGTTGGAACGTGCACTTTAGTTCTTAGGAGTGGTTTTGTTTTGCAATTGGAAAAGACCTTTTATATTCCTAGTTTCTCTAGAAATTTAATCTCTGTTTCTAGGCTGGTACCTTATGGATATTCCTTTCAATTTCAAATAAATCAGTATTGATATATTTTAAGTCTGATATTGTTGGGAATGGTACCTTATGTGATGGTCTTTTCTCTATTGATTTGCAAAATGACGCTGCTCATAACGCCTTGCATGTTCAAACTGGCACTAAAAGATGTGTTATGAATGAGGACTCCTCCACGTTATGGCACCGGAGATTAGGTCATATCTCCATAAATAGAATTAAGAGATTGGTAAATGACGGAATACTTAGTACTCTCGATTTTACTGATTTCGACACTTGTGTGGATTGCATTAAGGGTAAGCAAACCAACAAGTCTAAGAAAGGTGCCAATAGGAGTTCAACCATATTAGAGATCATACATTCTGACATATGTTGTCCAGACATTGATGCATATGGTCAGAAATACTTCATCACCTTTATTGATGATTACTCGAGGTTTATGTATCTCTACATGCTTCATAACAAGAACGAAGCATTGGACGCCTTTAAAATATTTAAGGCTGAAGTAGAGAAACAATGTGGGAAACCCATAAAGATAGTAAGAACTGATAGAGGTGGGGAGTATTACTGTAGATACACTGAAGATGGACAAGCACCTGGACCATTTGCGAAGTTCCTTCAAGAAAATGGGATTGTTGCCCAATATACCATGCCTGGTTCACCGGATCAGAATGGTGTTGTAGAAAGAAGGAACCGAACTTTGATGGAAATGGTGCGTAGTATGCTTAGCAACTTGAAGTTGCCTAAGTCCTTGTGGATTGAAGCTCTTAAAACGGCAGCGTATATATTGAACCGGGTTCCAACCAAGGCTGTTCCAAAGACGCCTTTTGAATTATTCAAAGGTTGGAAATCGAGTTTGCGTCATATGCGCGTTTGGGGATGCCCTTCTGAGATAAGAGTTTACAACCCACAGGAAAAGAAACTGGATCCTAGGACCATAAGTGGGTATTTCATCGGATATGCCGAACGGTCCAAAGGATACAGATTCTATTGTCCATCTCATAGCACTAGATTTGTGGAATCAAGGAACGCGAAGTTTCTTGAAAATGACTTAGTTAGTGGAAGCGATCAATCTCAAGACCTAGTTTCTGTGAGAGATCAACCCTCTACCTCGAGTCAAGGATTGGTTATCATGAACAATGTCCCTTGAGTACAACTGGACATTGAACAACCAATCGTTGAAGATCCACAAGTAGCTGATAACTTACCAGTAGACGAGGCTCCTCTGGATACACCAGAATTGAGTGAGCAACCAGTTGAATAACATGATCCTTCGGAGAATGTTGAACCAACATTAAGAAGGTCTACTAGGGAAAGGAAATCAGCTATTCCTAGTGATTATATTGTGTATCTACAAGAGTATGATTTCAATATTGGGCCCATTAATGATCCAGAGACGTTTTCACAAGCCATGAACAGCAAAGAATCAAAACTTTGGTTCGATGCTATGAAGGATGAGATGGATTCGATGGCATCTAATGGAGTATGGGATCTTGTCGAGTTGCCTAATGGGGCTAGGGCTATAGGCTGTAAATGGGTCTTTAAGACCAAGACTGACTCATTAGGCAACATTGAGCGTTATAAGGCAAGACTCGTAGCCAAAGGATTCACTCAAAAGGAGGGAATCGATTACAAGGAGACCTTCTCTCCTGTATCTAAGAAAGATTCTCTCCGCATCATAATGGCACTTGTTGCACATTTTGACTTAGAGTTGCAACAAATGGATGTGAAAACGGCATTTCTCAATGGTGATCTAGAGGAAGAGGTTTACATGAAACAACCTGAAGGTTTTTCCTCTAGTAATGGTGAGCATTTGGTCTGTAAGCTCAAGAAGTCCATATATGGGTTGAAACAAGCTTCTCGCCAATGGTATCTAAAATTCCATGAAGTCATCTCTTCATTTGGTTTCGTTGAGAACATCATGGATCAATGTATATACCAGAAGGTCAGTGGGAGCAAGATTTGTTTCCTTGTGCTATATGTGGATGATATTCTGCTTGCAACCAATGATAAAGGGATGCTACGTGAGGTGAAACAATTTCTTTCTGAGAACTTTGATATGAAGGATATGGGTGATGCATCTTATGTCATTGGCATTAAGATCCATAGAGACAGACATAGAGGTATATTAGGTCTGTCACAAGAAGCATATATTAACAAAGTCTTGGAAAGATTCAGAATGAAAGATTGTTCACCAAGCCCAGCTCCCATTGTGAAGGGTGACAGGTTCAATTTGAACCAGTGCCCGAAAAATGATCTTGAGCGGGAACAGATAAAAAACATTCCATATGCCTCAGCTGTTGGAAGCATTATGTATGCACAGGTCTGCACCAGGCTTGATATTGCTTTTGCTGTGGGAATGTTGGGTAGATATCAAAGTGACCCGGGGATGGACCACTGGAGAGCTGCGAAGAAGGTGCTTAGATATCTTCAAGGCACTAAGGATTACATGCTTATGTATAGACGAACCGATGAGTTGGAAGTGATTGGCTACTTAGACTCAGACTTTGCTGGCTGTGTTGATACCCGGAAATCAACATCCGATTACATCTTCATGCTTGCCGGTGAAGCTGTTTCATGGAAGAGTGCTAAGCAGACACTGACTGCCACTTCTACCATGGAGGCCGAGTTCGTTTAATGTTTTGAGGCTACCTCACATGGTGTATGGCTTAAGAGTTTCATTGGTGGGCTTAGAGTTGTTGACTCCATATCTAAGCCATTGAGGATATATTGTGACAATTCAGCTGCGGTATTCATGGCTAAGAACAATAATAGTGGAAGTCGAAGTAAGCATATCGACATTAAGTACTTAGCCATTAGAGAACGTGTTAGAGATAAAAGAGTGGTCATTGAACACGTTAGCACTGAATTGATGTTAGCTGATCCTTTGACTAAGGGCATGCCACCATTTAAATTTAAGGATCATGTAGAGAGAATGGGACTTGGTCCCACATTTTGATTGTAATTGAAACTCTTATTAATAATATGATGTTTCTCATTTTTGATTTGTATACACTAAAGTTTATTTGAGAAATATCCTTGTTGTTTGGACCGAGAATAAACATAAGGTTTATTCATTAAGTATAAATGAGTTTGTCATAACGTATTTAGGCTTTGGGGAAAACCTAGTAGCTAGACACTAAAATCAAAGGAGTCGCCACCAACCATTCTAACCTAGGTGTGATTGGTCACCTATTCAAACTAAGGATAAGGCTTGATCTACATTCAAAGACACTAGGGTTCGGGAGTACGGTTACGTGTAGGGAAGGATTAGCACCCCTACAACGCCCATCCTAAAATGGTACCAACTAGTTTTAGGTTATCTTTACAATTTGCTTTGAGTTCATATTAATTTCGATATACTTATGTATTGGGAAAATTTCTAAGATTTTTCCATCAATTTGGCTCCAACCTTAAAAATTTCCCTCACCTCAAGATATTCAAAGAGTCTCAATTGACTTTCTTGAATTCCATCGTCGGACAAATGAAATATTTTATGAAAATCTTACTTTTTCAATTTTGGCTCTAATTTTGACTCCATATTAATCTCTATATATATTTTTTTTAATCTTATCTATATACTTTATTTTTTTATTTTATTTATTTAGATAATAAATATGAATCATGGTTTATTAAAGATTTTCTTAAAAGCGTCCCATCAATTTGGCTCGGCTTAAAAGAAATCTTTTCACCTAGAAATTTCCAAGGAGTCCCAATTGATTTTCTTGAAATTTCATCATCGGCATAATTCATACTTATTTCTTATTTTATTTTTATTGTACTCTTGTCTTCATGTCACATTTATTTATTTATTCATTCGTTTATTTATCCAATTTTTATTCATATTTATTTAAGCGTAGTCTTTATCTAATTTATATTTTGTTCATTTTATTTATTGATATTTATTTTAATCTTAAAATAAATATGAATTATATTTTATTGAAATTTCTCCAAAAAGTATTCCATCGATTTGGCTCAACTTAAGGAAGAATCCTCTCACCTAGAAATTTCAAGGAGTCTCGATTGACTTTCTTGAAATTTCATCATCGGTACAATTCACACTTATTCTATAAAATCTAATTCTCAATCTAATTCTTATTTCTAATTTACTATCCTTTTTATTTATTTGTTATTTTTATTTGTGCTCATTTAATTTTAAGTTTTTACTAATTAATTTTTATTCGTTTCATTTATTTTATCTCTATTTAATCTTAAAATAAATATGAATTATATTTTATTGAAAATTCTCCCAAAAGTATCCCATCAATTTGGCTCAACTTAAGAAAGAATCATCTCACCTAGACATTTTAAGATGTCTCAATTGACTTTCTCAAAATGTCATCATTGGTATAATCCATATTGATGTTTAATATTAATTAATATTTATTAAGGATATTTAACCTCATTTTATGCTTTTCTAATATTCTTCTAATTGCTATAAATTAAAATACATGTCACACTAAATAAAAAAAACTTACTAATCCATCTCGCTAATTAGATCATACAAATTAAATCATGCAAATTAATTCCTAAAGCCATGTCCTCTAAACCATATCAACTAATTTAATCATATAAATTAATTTTGAAAATCACGTCTAGCATCATACAAATTACCACACCTAAATAAACTATACTTATCATGCCAATTAAATTATTAAATCCTAATTCCCTAATCAATTTAATCAAACATTATCCTAATTTATTAACTTGATTAATCCTTAATCCAAAAAAAAAAACATTATTAATCTAAATTTGAAAATCAAACAAATAAATGAAAATAATCTTAATAAACAAAAATAAAAAAAAGTGCTTTTATTCTTTCTTTTTACCTTTTTTTTCTCGTCTTTCTTTCTCACTCAGTCTTTCCTCCTTACACGTTCTTCTCCACTTTCTTCATTCTTGGCTATACCAACTTTCCAACGACGGTTTCATGCTCAAAGCTTCTCGGCATATTGCGATTCTCCTTGTTTTCATCACTTCAACTTCCGTTTTTGTTCTTCTCAAGTTGTAAAAGTTGACACCAACAGCTTGCTCAACTTCATTGAACCCAACCGTGAATGGCTCCACGTTACAGATGTTGCTCCTTGCAGCAGCTTTCAGTTCTGCTTCACAGCTTGATGGAGATGCGGTGAAGGTGGCACCGGGGAAGAAGGTGACAGCAGCTTGGAAGATCAGTGCAAAACGCTGCAGCAGTTGTAATGATGGGAGTGGCAGAGGCAGACGAAGATGATGATACGATGAGGGAGACAGTGGCGCAACAGCAAGGAGCAAGATGATGGGAAGCTTCTCGTGTTTTCCTTTTTATTCTTTACTTGGCTTTCTTTTTCTTTCACGCAAAAGGACACTGCAGCAGCAACAGCAACGTTACGATCCTCACCGCACAGCTAACTTGCCTTTGCTGCTCACGTGGCTGCCAAAACAGAAACGGATATGCTGGGCGATGGTGAGCAAGGTAAGGAGGCTGGGCTTGAACAGCAGTGGCGTGGGGTTGGTGACAGATGCAGCAATGGACACCAACAAGCTAAGGCAGCAAGGCTCTACCTAGAGCTGGGATTAATGCAGCAGACAATAACGGGGCAAGCAAGGACCGGCAGTGGCTTCAACGTGAAGGACAGTGCACGAAGGTGGTTGGGACGAGATAAATGGGCAGCAGTGTAGCAGTGAACTCTTGTAGCAACTGAACCGCAGCAGAACGATGACAAGCAGGAGCGGTTAGGGGGGAAGGAAAAGGCTGCGAGATGATGGCGTTGGTTGCGTTCAGAGGCGGCAAGAATAGTGATGGTGCAGTATTGTATTGTAGCAAAAGGTAGAACAGCGTGATGATGGGGAGTAAGGTGCCGAGGATCGGTGCAGTGATACCAAACTGAGTTGAAGATGATGATCCCCAGTAGTAGTGGTTGTCCCCGTCTCCAAGGTTTTCTAGGTTTTTTCTTTTCAGTAGGTTTTTTTTTTTTAGCTTTTTTCTAGGGTTTCCGTGTGCTCCCCTTAGGTTTTTCTTTCTGCCTCCTTTTATATTATTTTTTTCAAACCCTAGTTCCCTCTTCTTTTTTTTTTAAAACCTAATTTTCTCCTCTTTTTTTTTTTTAAAACCCTAGTTCCTCTCCCCCTTTAATATAGGTGTTTGCCTCTTTTTTTTATTTAATTTCCTTCCTTTTTCTTGATACAGGTATTAAACCAATTTTATTTTCTTTCCATCCATGCACAAATTTGGGTTTGACTTGTATCTTCATTGATTCTCACTTGATTTATTGATTTTGATTTTCTTTCAAGTTTCCTAACTCAAAATTTAATTTGTTATTTTTTTAATTTTTTATTTTTTTCCAAGTTTCCCCTCTTTGATCACTTTTTTGTTATTTTTATATTTTCTTTTCATTTTATTTATTTTTTTTTATTATTTATTTTTTTTAATAATAAACAAGATAGTAATACAAAAATTGTCTTATTAATATTAAAAGATCCCGGACAAAATGGGGTGTCTACAGAGTTGATTTAGAAACATTTTACATAGTAATACATGGAAGATAATACTCACCATTAGAGGAACTGTCGCCATGATTCATGTGATTTGTTTCTTCTATAAGTGAAATATATGGACCAAGTGGGAGAATGTTAGTATATCTCCATAATTAGGGAAATAATTGTTTGGTTGACCAATTCCGGATATGGTCCATAATTTCACGCTGAATCTCAACTCAATATTTGGCTATTAAAACACGATTTTGTGATGGTTAAAACGTGATTTTATTGCCATAATTAGCATGCCCTCGTTAGTAATATAAGAGGGCTCCTTCCGGTCCCCAAGTACGTTAACCTAAAAAACATACAAACACCATCTAGTGAGGTTTTGAGTGCTTGGAAGATTTGGAAGGTCTGTGATCGACACAGAGTAGACTGTCAGATTCGGCAATTGCTTCAATAGCAGAGTTACAGAGTGCAATGGCTGGAGGTTAGATCTTATCGCTTCCGCATTTTATTTGTTTAACATGTTTCATATTGTGTAGAAGCATGTATAATCTGTATGATGTCCTAAAATTAACTTTATCACTTTTAAAATTTAACATAAAAGTTAAAAATATATATTTGAAAAGTAAATATGTTTGCAGAAAAAGAAGTAAAATTAAACTAATTATATTTTTATTAAATTTGTTTACTTGAAAATATATGAATTATAATGAAAGTATGACTATATATGAGCACTGTCGATATGGTTCTTAAGGACTTAACGATTCTTTTTAATATATTTAAAAAAAATTGACTCATTTATTTTTTGAAAACAAAATCTAACTAACAAAATCTCAATCCATTTTGTCACCAAAATTTTTAAAAAAATTCAATCATTTGATTAGCATATAAATGTAGAAATTAACCTCAAGAGGAAATTCTTTTCATATATTCGTATAAATTTTCTTTTAATTAATAAGTATATATAATATTCACCAAACATTTTAATGGGACAACTCGATAATATAAGAAATTCAAAGTACCAGGTTTGATGGATGTCTATCAAACCCACCAAACCTAAGTCATGTTTGTGATGATTGTGATCGTATGGTCATTCATGAAGGTTTAATGACAAGAGCTCAACAAAGCTTGAGCATAATAGATGATAAAGTCTTTTACAATTTGATTCAAGCCAAAATCCAACTTTCTTGAAGATTTATAAGTATTGGGCTTATTATTGTATTAGGAATTTTTAGTTTTATTATTTATTAGACTTGTGTTTTCTAAAATTATATACCCCAATAGATCTATTTGATTAAGGTTTAATTTATTTTATAATTTTATCTTGAAAAAATAACTTAATGTTATAATATTTAATTTTTTATTATTATTTTAAAGTTCTAATTTTTTTTTGATAAGTTTAAAAGTTCTCAACTCAATAAATGAGACAATTGCATTGAGTGATTCCTTCAAATTAGAGATGACAATGGATACCTTATAAACAGATAACCGGCATTATCCAACCCAATTAAATAGAATTAGATAGTATATAATCGGGTTCGGGTAGTAAAATTACTACCTATCATGAGTTCAAATAGTTATCTAAAGATATCCGCTACGTCGAACCCGATTATAAATAATAATTAATAAATACGATATTTTTATTTTTATATATAAATTATTTAATATTAATATTTGTGAGATCTCGTATATTTAATTACTATTTAATTTTATTTACATAATTAAGAATATTTAATATTTTAGAATTAATAAATTGTTAATTATATTTTATGTATAAAAGCAAAATAGTAGATGAGTCCCACTGATTCCTTGAGGTGTCGATGAAGGTGGAACTTGGTGGATTCAATATTCAGGGCCGAAAATTATGATGGTAAGACTCTTAGCCTTAAACTCAATTATTTATACATGTTTTGAAAAACGTGTAATAATTTGAGAAATAATCGTTTAGTTCATAAGTCATCATAATTTTTTGGAAATAACAATAAAACTAAATGGACTTTTGACCAACTGTCTGTAATAGATAATTCTTCATGAAATAAAGTCTTAGAATATGTAGAATGATGAACTAAATCGATGTAAAAACAGAAATTTATGCCATTTTACGATTAGGGTTATTTTAGTAATTTCATCCAAAAAAGTACCCAACCCCAACAAAAGCTCCACCAATGATTAGAGCAAGTTAAACAGAGGTGTTCTATGATTAAATGAAATATTTTGGAGATTAGACAGATTGTTTTCAACTCAGTCAACTTTAGGGGCAAAATTGGAAGTTTCATTTAGTATAAGGGCATTTTGGTAATTTTGCAAGAAAGATATTTAAAATTGGACTTTTCTACAGATTTCTACACTATTTGGCCAGCCATATTCAACCTTTATCCCTAACCTCCATAGCCAAAAGCTTCCAAGAAAGAAAAACCTTCCAAAACATAGTAAAGTATAACCAGAAATCGAAAAATCTCTTAACAAACCCTGTCTATTTTTCAGTGCTCTTTCTTGTGGTACCAATATCTCTTACTAAAGTGGCCAAAATAAGACTCCAAGCTCTCCTATAGTGTTCGCTCAAGGTAAGACTAATGGGAACCTTAAATTTTTTCATGGTTTTCTCATTAATTACAAGTTGATTAAGATGTTTTCATGTTTATTCTAGTTTGAATCAAGTTGAAATCATGAAATTGAGCTCTTGAGGGTTTTGACATGACTAGGGGAACTTGAATTTGATGCTATCTAATGTGAATTTCATGTAGAAATAGTGTAGAAAATTAGTAGAACAAGTTTAGAATAGGTAAGGAAGCTTAATTTGGAAGAATTCAATGTGTGAGATAGGAAGAGAGTTTCGGCTAACAGAAAGGGAGGAAGAATTCTTGTCCATTTCAATGTGTTTTAGGTCTTAAAATAATGTACAAATTATTCTAAAACTGTAAGCGTGATCGGAATAAAAAACGGAGGTGTTTAAAGAAAGTTGTAATTTTAGCACCAGTAGAATTACACTGAATTTAGGGATTTCAACAGACAATGTACTTATATTTTAATAGTTAAATATTCTTTTAATTAAAGTAAAATGAATTTATAGAGTTTAGACGGTGAATTTGCGACCTTGACGTTTGAAGGTGCTATCGGTGCTGACGAGTTGGATACTGAAAAATTAAGAGGTAAGAAATATATGTATGAAGCGTAAGGATACTTCGTTGCATGTTTAGATAAATTTGGTCTTTATGGAATTGAAATTGATATTTTGGAGTGAATTTGGACACTGAAAATTGTGGTTTGAAGCTGTGTTTTCGTGCAAAATGTTAGGTTAGAACGAACCATTATGTTGTCGAAAATTTTCTAAGTTAGTCTAAACTCTTTAATTTTCCATTTAGCATGATAATTAAAAATAAAAGAAATTGATTTTTGGCATTTGAATGCAAGTTCCTAAAAATGATCTTAATGAAATAAAATCACAAATTCAGTATATGATTTAATATTTTATGAGATTTTATATATTTTCTTGATGCTTGAATATTCTTATATTTCTATAATATTTAACAAATTATTTTGAATGCTAAATAATGTTTTGAACTTATGTTGTGAATTTTATGTTTAAATTAATTTAATTTATGAATTTAATTCACATTAATTTATTTAAGGTACAATTTATTAAATTTATCTCTGTAAACAACTCTAAAAATATTTGTCAAATGTTTTGAGACTGTTAACCCCATAGCTACCTATGGGTACATGTATTTCTGTTCCATTCTGATGCTACTGACTCTAGCCTAGTTTTTAGCTCTCATAGGTGACACTTGGCTAGTGTTCACACTGTGACCCCTTTGACTATGGCAATACATGTACTATAGTGAATGTGTCTATTGGGTAGCCTAGTTTCCACTAAACTTATGCTAGGGGTGGTAAATCCTTAGTTAACTTAGATCCAAGCACTCGCAGTTTTGATTTGTTTTCCGATTTCGTTTATATGCTGCTTGTGTTTTATGATTTATAATATGATTTGGTGAATTATATTTATTTGAATTATCTGTTTGAAAATGATACAATTATGATTTAGTATTATTTATGGAGTAATTTATGTTTTCTGAATGATTTAAGAAATGTTTGACAAGTTATTGAATATTTACTGAATTTGTGATGAAATTAAATATTACTGAACTCCTTATAGTGGACTTGGATGCCAGGACACGCGAGGTGCTTTAAAGCATCCTTCTGTACTCCATGGGTTATTTGATCCACTATAGTATCCTTTCGACATTTGTGCCCCTAAGGAATTAAATCATGGTTTCCGAATTTTGCATGAAAAAATATATTATTTTTTAAATTACATATAGGATATGTTGTATCAGCATTTGTATATATTTCTTACTGAGCAATTAACTCACCCCTTTATTTTTCCCACTCCCAGATTATCTACAGTAGTTGGGTTTGCTTTTTGGAGGACTTGATTTTTGATATCCCTCAAGCAAGCGTTGTATTTCATCGAGGTATATGACGTTTATCTTTTATATATTCAGACTTTTTGTACAATACACTTTTATGTACTTGATGCTTGGGATGTAAATTATAAGGTACATGGTTTACTGACCTTGGATATTAATTATATTTATATTTAAAATTTCAGAATATGAATCTTGGGTTTTGTACAAAAAAATAAATTTTTATTTCAAATATAAATTGACATCGTAGACAACCCAACTGTAAATGGTTTGGTTATGAAAAAAATCAGTTAAATATTTGATATTTCGAGATGTGACAATATTGTATTTAATTAAATTAATTCATTAAATATCATAATTGTGATTTTTAACTTCAATTTATTTTTATGAGTTAAATTAAATTTAATAATTTAATTTTTTAAAATAAGTTATTTTAAAATTAATTTTAAATTTAAATTTGAAAGTCAAATTTTGACTTAATAAACGGGTATTTAACGAGTTCGAATAGTTCAATGAGCATTTTCCATTTTATTGTGTTAGGGTTCGAGTAACACAAATAAAAATAATCGAGTAATTAATTGAATTCGGGTATTATAAAATCTAATCAAGTTCAGGCATCTCAAAATTAATGGGTACTGGATCTGTTTACATTTTTACTTCAAATCACATTTAATGCATATCATAACATTAGAGTTAGACATAAAAACTTTTAAAAATTAAATACTAGATTTTATAATTTTCTTTACACAAAGTTAATTAATGTTTAATCTTTTTGACTTATGAGGTTTTAGAACGAGAATATTTGTCATAGTAATATTAATAGAAATATTTATAAGCAATTAGGTATAGGCTACAATAACTAATTTTGTATAGCCTATATTCTTAATTTACTCATGTAGCAGATTAATTAATTACATATATATATATATATATATTATATATATATTGATAAATGGTAATTGCAAAGATAAATTAGGATTCAAGGAGGTTAATAGAGTAACTCAAATAATATTAGATATGCAAAAACAAATCCTGATATAAAGCTATTCTATTAATTCAAATAAATTAAGTTTGTCTCATCGTGCTCCACATAGAATAAGACAAAACTAGTTTAATATAAAATCTATAATGATTTACTATTAGCAAGACAACATATTTCAAACAAAATTCTCTCATTTATAGTGTTTTTTAGAGTTCAAACCAACAATAAATTCAACAACGAAAGTATTATTACTTATAAAAATCTTGATAAATAATGAAACTATCAGTTTATCCCTAAGTATTGGCTTAAATGATACTTAAATAATATTAAACAATCAAATCGGCTCAAAGAAAAACAAAATTGGCTTAAATAATAATCTTTAAATCCAAAATAATAATCTTTATAAGCAGTTAGGTATAACCTACAGCCTACAATAACTAATTTGTATAGGTTATATTCTTCATTTTTTTTAATCACAAATATTTTCATTAGTTTTATGTTCTAAAATTAATATTGTTCGAATTAAGAGCGATAAATAGTAAAATCCTTTACAATAGTAGCCTATATTCTTAATTTACTCATGTTGTAGATTAATATTTTTTTTTTTTGGATAAATGATAATTGCAAAGATAAGTTAAGTTAGGATTGAAGGAGGTTAATAGAGTAACTCAAATAATGTTAAACATGCAAAAACAGATCATGATGTAAAGTTATTCTATTAATTCAAAAAATTTAAATTTATCCCATCATACTCACATAGGATAAGATAAAACTAATTTAATATAAAATATATAATGATTTACTATTGACAAGACAACTAAATCATATTATATTTCAACCAAAATTCTCTCATTTTTAGTGTTTTTTAAAGTTCAAAGCAACAATAAATTCAATAGAGAAAGTATTATTACTTATAAAAATCTTGTTAAATAATGAAATTATCACTAAATATTATCTTATTATTGTTTTAGTGTTTCCTTACAAATTACTAGAAAATGATTAGTCTTATGGCATAGTCACAATCCAATTATGATTTTTATAATTTGAAAAGTATTCACATAATCAATATATTAAAATTAACTGCAGAAGCATATACGTAGTAATTTTAACATAATTAATTAATTTCAGAACTCATGTGAATATTTAAATAATTAGATTAGCCAATGTTATTCTAGTAAGTGGGCATTTTAAATAGATTATTAGTCGAATTAGCAAATTTAAATTCACAAAATTGACCCAATTTAAAACACCCAAACGGTTTTTTTTTTTTGCAACCCACTTAATTAGATTTATTACTATTATCATCATCATCATTAATGGTCATATTCAAATTGAGTGAATTATGAATTAAATGAGTAAGTAAGATTATCATAAAATTAATTCTAATAAAAATTCACTTACACCTTGTTTTTTTAACATAACAATTAATTAAGACTGTCCGTCTATCATGTAAATTTTGCTTATAAGATAACAGCCCAATAATTAATTAATGAAAATGAATAAATGATCTTTTAATTAATTAATTAAAATGATCTAATATTTAATTAATCAAAATTGTTCAATAATTAAAAATCAAAGTAAAAAATCAAAATAGTTAAATAAATATTTAAATAATGCCGAATAATTAATTAATCAAAATAATCGAATAATTAATTAAAAAATAATATAATGATTAATTAAATGAAATGACCCATGATTTAAATTAAAGCACAATAGCCAAATGAACTAAACATATTTTGTCCCAAGTTAATTAAAACATATCAATGACTCTAAAATAAAAAAACTATATTTTCAAAAATTAATGCCCAAAATAATTCAGCAAAATGGACTAAAAAATGGATTAAATATTAAACAATCAAATCGGCTAAAAGAAAAACAAAATTGGCTTAAACAATAATCTTCAAACCCAAAATCAACAGTACACGAGAAAAAAATGCAATGGGAAGTCCCAATAAAACCCAAATAAAGACCCGTATTTTTTTTCGCGCGTGCGAGCGCATCCTTGGCAATAGTCTGGCGTTGTAACGGGCAGCCAACGCGCCCACGTGGACGTGGAGTAGCTCGAACGAAAACGCTGCGGCCAAAATCTAAATCTCGCGCGAACTGACGACGCCTCTGTTTTTTGAATGCGCATGACAGATGTGCACGAAAGTTAACTGCAGCAAGTTTTCTGTTTTCTAGCTATAACTAGGGACGACAAACGAATGTATATGCGCGAAACATTATAAAAAATTCGATTTTGAAGAACCAAAAGATTTAAGCCTCTGCTCGCGATCATATTTTTTCTTTGTTTGCTCGCTTATGAAAAGCTGCTGCTTCACTCTATGGTGCGCGCGCCCAATCGAAGTAGCTGGAGTGAAATGCTGCCGAACAATTCGGGCGAAAACGAATGTTGCGCGATTTGACGAAGCCTCTGTTTTTTGAATATGCATAACAGATGAGCAGGAAAGATAACTGCAGCAAGTTTTCTGTTTTTCCTGCTATAGCTAGCGAAGACAGACGAATATATATGCGCGAAACATTTTCTAAAACATTCTTCTCGCGATCATTTCTTCTTCGTTTGCTCGAGTAAGAAAACCCAGTTGCTTCTATAAATTCTGCCCAACCCCCATGGATTTACACACCTCAAACACAGAAAGCTTGATTTCAAATTGCATTCTTTCGAGAGCAACGTCTTTTGTGAAGCGTTGAAGATGGTGAAGATCTGCGAAGAGCCTCTTGGAAAAAACAACGTAGAAAAATTCTGGTTTAACGATGATGGCGATGCACTCCCTCGTGGCAGTGGCCCATACGAGTTGCCTGTTACTGATGGATCAGGAACACCGTGGCGTTTTACTTTCAAGCGTGAAGAAGGCAAACTCTTCTCCGTCAGCGGTGGAGAGTGGCAGCGTTTTGCAAGTAACGTAGTTGGTGCTGCAGTCACTCTATCCAAAGATGAGGGCGGGAAATACCATATCGGAGTTAGGCGGTGAAGAGATTGATACATCACTCCTCCATAAATCAATAATAGCTTCAGTTATTTGGTTTTTTCTTTTAGTTTGTGTAAAAGGGCGTGGTAGGACTTGAGAAGAAAAGCACCCCTGTTTTTCTCTGTTTCTTGGGTCTGTTTACCATGTCAAAGTATTATTTCCAATAAAATTCTGAAGCTTTATTTATCCGTTTTGAATCTCTTTTATTTTGTTAGTTTGTTTAAAAGTTTTTGCTTTCTTTTCGGTTCTTGCTCAATATTCAATGCCATCTCAACACACCTGCTTGACCTTTCTTAAAGACAAGTGGGCCAAAACACTATTCCTTGCAACCAATCGTCGAATGACTTTGCACCATTACTATTATCATGGATGTGCCTTTAGTACAATAAAATAAAACCATTTGATAGAGAATTCAACAACCTATCAATTCCTACCGCTCCCCATGCCGATCTGTGCCGCAACCGAGCGCCGGCCGTAACCACCATTCTCCTCCGCCACTTATCACCCAATCGCCACCTCATTTTCCTCGCTGCCAAGCTTTCCCCGTCCAATCCCAAACAAAACAGACGCAAAAAGCCCTAATCGGAAACATCATCTTCGAAGACTACTCCTACCTCGCCCCTGTCCTTTCACCTAAGGAAACCCCTTCTCTCTTCGTATCCCAATCCATCGACTCCGTTGGCGCATGCCCACCATTGTCCAACCGGAACTGAAACCTCATGGAGGTGAGACTTCTAGCAGCCCCGAGGATTGAAGATTCCAGCACTAAAATCGGGGTGTGATTGCTCTGCGAGGTGAAGGCAGTTTTAAAGTACATAAAGAGAAGGGTTCTGATAGGGTACAAGGTGGTAGTGAGGTCCGTTGCTTGGGTGAACCGACATGGCGTGATCTTGGACCCACCCGTCGCCGATGTCCGTCACTTGTTCGTGCTTTTCTCAACGGAGCAACCGTCGATCGAGCCTTTGTGCTTACAAGATTCTCAGTTGAAGCCGATTCCTCTTGATTCCCCTCACGCTTGCTTTGAACAGAAAAGGACTCGTCATGAAGAGGTTTGATTCGTTGAAGTTACCACAATTTACAATTCTTTGTTATGGCAATATAATTTTACTTGTTTTAGTAATTTTTGTTCGTTAATATATCTTTAATTATTCCATAAATTCTATGGTAGCGTTTGCATAATTTTTAATATGAAATTGGATTTTTTTTTTGAAAATAAATATGAAATTGGAATTAGATTATGGAGCAAATAGTTGATTGAAACGTATTGGAGCAAATAGAATTTTCAATAAACCAAAAAAAAATAGATTTTTCCATATTTTTTATAGCTTCAGTCTATCCATTGAAGTTTATGTAATTCCTAGCTATTTGTTTATGGCATGATAAATTTATGTCAACTTTGGGAAAGAAATGAGTGAATTGCTGCCGAAAGTAATGCTTATTGCACTTTTTGTTGTCTTGTTTAGTGAGAATGATAAATGCTAGTATGTATTTCTTTTCCTTAAAGAACATTTCTTCCTTAGATTTTGGGCACCAAGTGGTTTGAAGATCAGAGGGTTGGAGAGGTTTTAACAAGAAATGGCAGAGGAAAACACACTACTTGATATGTTCGTTTGCTTCCACTATCAGGAAGGGCCTATCTGACTGATACTCCTGCGTTCAACCAACCTAGTTTGATGAAAGTTGACAAAGCAATCTCTCGCCCAAGCTTTCCCTGATGTTGTTTGCCAGTTGACTGTAATATCATACACAATTTGGTTGCACTTTACTCTCTATGTTCACTGCATCAATTTCAAATGTACATTTTAACTTGTTTGATTCATCTAATTTTTCTTTTTCCTCTTGTTTTCAGATTCAGAAAATGCTAAAAGACAGTGAAACAGAGAAATTCTCATTCAATGATTGCTTACATCTTGGTGAACCAGGGTTCATCATGTAAGGGATTGCGAAAGATATTCATATTATTTTCAACTTCTTGATGAGATTAGAATCAGAGAGGAAAGAGGACATTTGGGTCCAAAGACAGGGTGATTCTAGGTTTGTAAGATTAAATATGGGCATTTGCATATCACTTAAAAGTTATCTGCCTTAAAGAAAATCCCTTTTCATACATTCGTATATAACCTGTAGAGCGTAGACATAGACTAACTAGGGCTAAGAATAATAGGCAATGGATCAACTAGGAGGCTTATTGTCCTTAAATTTTTTATAGTATTCTGCTTAACATGTTTCAGGTAGAGGTTCTAACATTTTTTTTTGTGGTAATCACTAATCTACATTATGTTAACTGTTTATAATTTTGTCTCTAATCATTATGAAAACTGCCCAATGTTTTTATCTCTCTCTAATAAGATAATGTAATATCAAATCTTGCAATTTGAGGATCCTTTTCATACTTCTCCGTTGCTTTTTCATAGCTTCAGGATTGTGTAACTTGCAGCAGTTGTTACAGTTCTTAAATGGTAATCTCGTGAGAAATACTTATACAATATTATAAAATTGACATTTCTCAGCAATTTCCTATTATGAGTCCAATACAGAATCCCAATGGAAGATGTTGAGGCCTACCTTCTTTAACTATCAGTGTGTTAATTATAAAATTAAGTTTAAAAGTTAGTTAAGGTGTTAGTTGTTAGTTAATGAGAATTATAACATAAACAAAATGTAACCAATGGTATACATAGACAGAGTTAGCCAATACATTAGCAGATGAATGCAAAATACACAAAGTTACATTCTCTCTCTTTTCTTTTCTTTTCTCTTTCTGCAGTTCTTCTTTGTAATTTTGGAATTTCTAGAATCCGTCATGCATCCTTCCTGCTAGGTGGATCCTTAGCACCTCTTATTGGAATTTGAAATTGCAGCTGCATCATTTGGTGTAAGAGCCAACGATCCTTGGCCATGGTTGACGATGTGGAGCACTGGCGTATGGAGTTGCAAGCTGGCATGGAGTGTCTTCACAGGAGAATGATCCAACTGTTCGAATGAATGCTTGCTAGAATGGATAATACATTTCAGGTAAAATTGTCAGTGATTATGCAGTGAGCATGAATAAAAAACCTCAATCTGAAGAGAATCCACACATGCCAGCTGCCATTAATTCCCCTCCCTTGTCTTCTTCATCAAGTACGCCCAAACTTGTCTCCTATGACTTTTCTTCCCATTTGAATCCAATTCAAGAAACATCGTATCTGACATAATAGTACTTAAAGAACTTAACGAGTCTGAGCTTGAGGAATTATCTAGTTAAAGGGTTTTAAAATGCTAGACACTTAATTGTCTGATCCTTTTATGTTTATAAATGTGGAATTTCTATTTGTTGGGTATAGTATTAGTACTGTTGGGGTTGTGAACAATGGTTGCTTAGCTAGACCTTTCTTTTTTAGAGTTATTGATGCTTGTGAGAAACTTGAAAGAGCTTATTCTATGTTATTTGTGTCTGTGAATGAGCTAATTACAATCCGAGACCCCTACGATTTTAGACTTTTAGTAATGGGAAAGATGAGGCATTGGGTTGAAGTCACAGTTGCCTGGTTCTCTTGGTCAACTCAAGATATTGCAAATTTTGTAGGATTGTCAGCTACAGAGAAGCACTTGGTTACTGGATTCAACAAGCCAGATAATGTGCTTGCAAACAACCAAATATATTTATGGGTTGCTTCAAATGGTTCTGCCTCAGAATTTGTCTTAATCCTTTATGGTAAGGATGTTGTGGAGGAGGTATTGTTATGAGAGCGCAATGGAAGAAGTTGAGGCCTGCCTTCTCTAACAATCAGTAGTGTTAATTATAAAATAAAGTTTAAAAGTTAGTTAAGGTGTTAGTTGTTAGTAAATGAGAATTATAACAGAAGCAAAATGTTACAAGTCCAGTGGTATATGTAGACAGCTAGCCAATACACAAGCAGAGGAATACAATTCACAAAGTTTCATTTTCTCTCTTTCTGCAATTCTTCCTTGTTATTCTGGAATTTCCAGAATCCGTTGGGCATCCTTCCTGCCTGCTGGTTTCTTAGCTCCTTATTGGAATCTGAAATTGCAGTTGTATCATTTCCTTTGTCAAGTTTATATACCCTGGGAAAATAGTGTCTGCTACAAAACTAATATAACAAATATCAATTGGAAATTTCCCAAAACCATGTTTTATGTTATTGCATCCTTTCATCTCTGTTTCCTTCAACTTTGATATTTTCCCAAATATTGTGAAAGATAGGTTTAAGTGCTGTGAGTAGCTAACTTGCGAACATTTCCCTTTGATTCTGAAATCTAAAATACCATTTGCAGGTACAAGGTCGGAGACACAGGTGTTCAGCAAGCTGAAGCTCAATGGAACCAAACAAACATAGGAGACAATCGTGGAAAGGGATTAACCAGTCAGAATTAGATGAACTGGATAGTGCTGATGACTTAGAAAATGATCCAATTGTAAGAGCAATAAAAAATGAAAACAAGAAGGAAATTCACTGGCCTTGTTTTGAACCTGTAAATGAAAACAATGTTTTTTTTAACATGTTGATACTGCTTTTAACACAACAATATGAGTGTCCCTACTTCTTGGTGGCTTTCTTTTTCACAACTCACGGCTACCTGCGACTTCGTATGCTAGTCAAATCGTGGACCGGTTGTTCGTGATTTAGAACTTTCTACTTCAATCAGAAAATAAAAATAAAGAAATAAAATCTTTTGCAACTTTGGTCAAACTCACTCACTCGCCCAAAACAAGCTATGACGTCGAGCGAAAAAAAAGGAGAAAATCAGACGTGATTGCAGCGCAGGCAGCGGCAGCTCGTAGTCAATCATTAGCGAGAAAGTTGATCGCAAGTCAATCGTGACCCACTACCATTTATCGGTAATTCTCGTTTGCAAACTTTGTCACGTGACTAAAAAGAAAAGCTAAATTCAAGCCAAGTTTCGCATGATCAAAAGGGTTGGCAGTGGCAGGCGAAATTCTTCGAGGCAGCGCCTCTATTTTGCAAAACTGGCGTTGGCCATTTTTTTTATTGTAAATTGGTATTAAATACATAATTTTTTTTTTTAATTTAATTGTTGTTTTCAAAGAATCCTAAAAACACGAACGTGAAAAGTTAAAGTTTTGGATGATTTTATTTATTTCTTGTGACAAAATCATGATCGATACCTTTAAAATAAAGTAAAAATATATATGTTAAGAGTAATTCAAACAACATTAAACATGCAAAAATCATATGATGATATGAAAGATCTCCGGCATCTTGAACGCTTCAGAAATAACGTTGAACATAAAATAACTTGTGCTTTAACCATGATGGCGTAGGACTCCTTAAAAATTTGCCTGTTTCAAATGGATCAGGAGGATTTTGGTATTTTGCTTGCAAGAAAGAAAGACACAACCGCTTCTCCGTCAGCGGTGGAGATTGGGAGAGATTCGCACAAAACAAAGTTGGTCGTACAGTCACTCTTTCCGTTGATGAGGGCCGGAACTACCATGTCAGAGTTGGGTGAAGAGACTGATACAATACTCCTCCAGTTCGCGTTTTTCTTTTAGTACTTATGGCACTAGTTTGTTTGCCTTTTTCTTTTATTACTTATGGAACTTCAGTTGTTTGCTTTTCTCTGTTACTTGGGTCTGTTTCGGATGTAACAGCAATACTTTTAATAAAATCCTTAAACTTTATTTATCTGCTTTGAATCTCTTTTATTTTATAAGTTTGTATGAAGGTTTTTGCTTGCTTTTTGTTTCTCCCTCAATATTCAATGCCATGCTTGACCTTTCTTAAAGACAAGTGGGCCCAAATGAATTTGTCTTACAGTATTAGTACTTTTATCGTGGCAAATTCTACAGAAAGATTACAAAAATTGACCTTATTTTAAGGTCATTGAATTAGAACCATTGGATTAGTCAAATCTAATATAAACCATTGATGAAATTTTAAAAATTAAAAAACTCTTTAACCTGGTAACCTGCTAAACCAATTATTAAAATTAACATTATTTACTAAATATTATTAAAATTATACTATTATATTACTAATATACCCTTGTTATAATTGTAGTATTCTTCTTCTTATATAAACCTTTTTATTGTTTTTAAACCCTAATTCCTAAATCATAAACCCCTTTATTCCAATTTGTGTCTGTTTCACCTTTAATCCAGTTTGTAGCTGTCTCAATATTTTATAAATCCTAAACTTTAAGCCTAATCTCAATCAAATAGTTGTTCTTCTTTATTCCCCTCTTATATTTTTAACAATGGGTAAGTTTGTGGAAGAAAATTGCATAAACGATGGAAATTGCGATTAAAAGTGCGAAGAACAAATGATTTACAAAGAACGTCTTCCCAAACGACCAAGGAATCATTATATTTTTTATCAGTAAGATTTTTAATTCTTGACATGTTTTCAGGTAGTTAACTGCCTGGTTTTATAAGTTTTTCGATAATGAAATTTATTGGGGAAGTCGACTGCTCGATTGAAGCAGTCGACTTCCTAAGAGAAAATTTATCGCAGAACGTTAGAATGCGTAAGGCAGTCGACTGCTAAATAGCCAGAAGTATTCTGTTTCCAGAATGCATACGGGAAGTCGACTGATATTTTTGGGCAGTCGAATTCTCAAATTTTTTAAGCATGCTATCCTTAATTTATTTATAGAATGTCGACTTTTATTATTAAGAATTCGACTTCCTATGTATTTTGAACATAATTTTCACATTACTTGTGTAAATTGGATTGTATTCATTGTAAAAGTAAATAGATTAAACGTAAATTTGTCAAGGATCATCGTAAATTAATAAAAGATTATCGTAAATTGAAAAAGAGTCATCGTAAATTTGAGTAGATTATTCGTAAATTTAAAAAGGATAATCATAAATTTGGGTAGATTTTTCGTAAATTTAATAAACATAATCGTAAAAATTTTGACGTTCATCATAAATTTAATTGGATTTATCATAAAAATGATTGGATTTATCGTAATAATAATGATAAATACAACAAAAAAAAAAAATACTTATTAATAATAATATAATAATAAAAAATATCATAACAACATTAATAAATAAAAATATATATAATAACAAAATAAAAAAAAAGTTTCATACTGGGAGTCGACTTCTAGAGAAAGATAGTCGACTGCCCAGATGCATTCTGGAAACAGAATGCATCTGGTAACGAAGCAGTCGACTGCTAATAATTAGCAGTCGACTAGTTCGTTACCAGATGCATTCTGTTTCCAGAATGCATCTGGGCAGTCGACTACCTTTCTCGAGCAGTAGATTTCCTAATTTTTTTAAGCCAATGTTCTTATTCAATTTATGTTAAGTCGACTTTTATTATTGAAAATTCGACATTCCATGTATTTTAAATGTAATTCTCACATCACTAGCATAAATTAGATTAGAATTATCGTAAAACTAAATAAATTAAATGTAAATTTAGCTAAGGATAATCATAAATTAATAGAAGATGTTCGTAGCTTTAATAATGTTCATCGTAAAAATGATTAGATTTGTCGTAAATTTAAGTAGATTGTTCGTAAATTTAATAAGGATAATCGTAAAAATTATGAGATTCATCGTAAATTTCGGTAGATTGTTCGTAAATTTAATAAGGCTAATCGTAAAAATGATAAGATTCATCATAAATTTAATAAGGATAATCGTAAAAATGATGAGATTCATCATAAATTTCGGTAGATTGTTTGTAATTTTAAAAAGGATAATCACAAAAAATATAAGATTCATCATAACACTAATAATTTCAACCAAAAAAATAATAAATATTTATTAATAATAATATAACAATAAAAAAATCATAACAATATTAATAAATAAAAAATATATAATAACAATTTTTAAAAAAAAATTTCATGGGGAGTCGACTTCCCGAGAAAGGAAGTCGACTCCCCATGTGCATTTGGTTTCCAGAATGCTTTTGGCGATGAAGCAGTCGACTGCTAATTAGTAGCAGTCGACTGCTGCATCGCCAGAAGCATTCTGGAAACAGAATTCACATGGGGAGTCGACTTCCTTTCTCTGGAAGTTGACTCCCTATGAAAATTTGGACTTTATACGGGTTTTTTTAGGCAGAAAATCCCGAAACCAAACCTTCTCTCTTAGACACTTCTCATTCATCGTAAATTCAATGAAATTCATCGTAAAATTTATTAGATTCATCGTAAATTCATGTGATTCACGTAAAATTTATTAGATTTATCGTAAAATTTATTACATTCATCGTAATATATCGTAAAATTTATCTAATTGATCATAAAATTTATAACATTTATCATAAAATATATGACATCTTAAATTTTATTATATTAATAAAATCTATAATAATTAGCAGAAAAATTAATGTAACTCAGGATAAATTTTAAGTAATTAATTATAATACTAAGAGTTCAAATAAATTATAATTAACAGTAAAATAAACCCCTTATTAAATATGGCAGTCGACTTCCTTTTATAAGCAGTCGACTACCAATATGCTAGAATCAATATGTAGAGTAAAATAACTGGGGAAGTCGACTTCTATACACGGGCAGTCGACTTCCCAAACTTTTCTGGATAATTATCTTATATTTTTTTAATTTTAATGGGTAATCTCGTAATTTAATTTTGATTAATGATTAAAGATGTAAATATAAATATTTTCTTACCTTTTAAAAGGATAAAAATATAATTTAAATCTTTTTAATTAAATTTTGGTTTACCTGTTAACCTGTTAAGCCATTATTAACATATTTAAATAATTTTTAAATTTTATTCAATATCTCATGAGATATTGAATATCTCATGAGATATCATGACCTTACAATAAGGTCGATATATTGCGACCTTACTGTAGAATTTACCTTTTATCGTGGATGTTCCTTATTAGTTTAAAGTAAAACCATTTGATAAAGAATTCAACAACCTATCAATTCCCGCTGCTCGCCGTGCCGCTCTGTTACGCAACCGAGCGCCTGCCATTACCACCACCATCCTCTGCCACTTCGTTATTGTCGCTGCCGGACTTACCCCCTCAATCCCAGACAAAACAAATTCAAAAAGCCCAGACGGAAACATCATCTTCAAAGACTACTCCTCCCTCGCCTTTGTCCTCTCCGAATCCCAAGCCGTAGCCACCATCGGCGCTCCCCAAGCCAACTTCATGCCCACCTTCGTTCAACCGGATCTGAAACCTCTTGGAGGTGAAACTTCTAGCATCCCCGAGGAATGAAGATTCCAGCACTAGAATTGGGGTGTGGCTTCTCTGCGAGGTGAAGGCGGTTTTAAAGAAGATAAAGAGAAGGGCTCTGGTAGGGGACAAGGTAGTGGTGAGGTCCGTTGATTGGGTGAACCGACGTGGCTTGATCGAGAATGTGTTTCAATGGAGCTCCGAGATCTTGGACCCTCCCGTCGCCGATGTCCATAACTTGCTCGTGCTTTTCTCGATGGAGCAGCCGGCGATCGAGCCCTTTGTGCTTACAAGATTCTCAATTGCAGCTGAGTCCTCTGGCATTCACCTCACGCTTGCTTTGAACAAAAAGGAACTCGTGATGAAGAGGTTCGATTCGTTGAAGTTACCACAGTTTTAGTTCTTTGTTATGGTAATATAATTTCTACTTGTTTTAGTAATTCTTGTTCGTTAATATAACATTTAATTATTACGTAAATTCAATGGTAGAGTTTGCATATTTTTAAATATGAAATTGGAATTAGAACAAAGGATTATGGAGCAAATTGAATTTTCCATAAATTTTATAGCTTTGCTCTATTTATAGAAGTTTCTGTAATGGATTTATGTATGATGCACTGACAGTGTATAGTTTTTATACACTGTCAATACACTAGAGGTTGACACCTCATCAATAAGTCCTTATATGCAAATATAAATAAATTTTTTTAATTTGCTCATAAGGACTTATTGATGAGGTGTCAACCTCATATGCATTGACAGTGTATAGAAACTATACACTGTCAGTGTATCATATACAAACTCTTCTGTAATTGCTAGTTGTTTCTTTATGGTATGCTATCTTTGCTTGATTTATTCAACTTCGGGAAAGAAATGAGTTGATTGCCGCTGTAATTAATGTTTGTTGCACTTTGTGTTGTTTTGCTTATTGAGTCCTTAGTGTTAATATTCTCAGATAACATTTATCTTTCTTCTCTTGCTTCTGGTAATAAATGTGCAGGCACTTATTTCATGCAAGAATAGATTGCAAAGTTGGGGTTATGGACCTTTTTCTGCAACGTTGAGACAAAAAATGGCCTAGATTCTCTTGTGTTTTGCTGGAGGGATCAAACAACTGTAATTTATGGGTCCAAGTGTGGATGGGAAATCAAGCCTTATTTAATATTCTGGGAAGTAATCAACATCATGCCTTTGAAGGAGATAATTGGTTTAATCCTGTGGGTTTGTTTCCTTATTCCTTTAAGACTTCTTTCTTCTTCATTTCTCTTTTCTGTGTTGAGAATGATAAATGCTAATATATATTTCTCTTCCTTAAAGAACATTTCTTCCTTAGATTTTGGGCACCAAGTGGTTTGAAGATCAGAGGGTTGGGGAGGTTTGTGGCACTAGTTTGATTAAAGTTGAAAAAGCAATTCCTTGCCCAATCTTTCCCTGACGTTGTTTGCCTGCTGACTGCAATATCATGCACAAGGTCGTTGCACTTGCTTTCTATGTACACTGCATCAATTTCAAATGTACATTTTAACTTGTTTGTTTCATTTCATTTTTCTTTTGCCCTTCTTTTCAGATTCAGCAAATGCTAAAAGACAGTGAATCTGAGAAATGCTCATTCAATGATTGCTTACATCTCGCTGAACCACGGTGCATTAGGTAATGGGAGTGGTAAAGATATTCATACTATTTTCAACTTCTTGATGAGATCAGAATCAGAGTGGAGTTTGAAATGTGGACATTTGGGACCAAAGACCGGGTGATGCTAGGTATGTAAAACTAAAATATGGGCATATGCGCATCACTTAAAATTTATCTGCCTTAAAGAACATCCCTTTTTGTACATTCATATATAATCTGTAGAGTGTAGACATATAGATCAACTAGAGCCAATAATAATAGGCAAATGGATCAACTACGACCATTATTTTCCTTAAATTGTTTAAAATATTCTGCTTAACATGATTCAAGTACAAGCACTAACATTTTTTTGTAGTACTCTTTATTATGTTAAATGTTTACAATTTTGTTTATAATCATTATGAAAACTGCTCAATCTTTTTTTTTTTTGAAATGATGTGACTTTCATTAATATTGAAGTTGGAACAGTTGCATCTTGTAAAACAATATCATTGAGGAAATAAGGGTATTCCCCCAACCAGTACCTATATTCAGACAACAATGGCTAAATTTTGCTAATATATGAGCTGCTTCATTGCCCTCGCTTCTTATATGACTGATAGAACAATCCTCAGAGCATTTTATCATATTTCTACCATCTTCTATTAGTGGTCCCATGTTTGATAGATCCTCCCATTCCTTCTGCAGCTTCCTCATCACAGTTAAAACATCGCCCTCCAATGTGATCTTTCTGCATATCATCTGGTTTGCCATCTCCAGTGCCTTTACTCCTGGCATTGCTTCTGTGTGACATGCTTGATGAACAACATTAATTTTAGCAGCTACCGCACTGAGGACGCAACCCTCCATATCACTTACTATAATGCCAATTCCACCTCTTTTGTTTTTAGGATGAAATGACCCATCAAAATTTACTTTAACGTAAGAACAATGCGGTGGTGTCCACTTTATATGTGCTCTGTCCGTTTGGCCCCTGGTTGTATGCACTTGACTGCCAACAGAAACCTTGTCTTGTCCACTAGCCTCGTTGCTGTTTCTTTTTCTCCTAGCTTGACCTCTACATTTTGTGCACTTCATAGGGCCCATATCTTGCAATAAGGGGATCTTTTCATACTTCTCCATTGCTTTTTCATATTTTCAAGATTATATTACTTGTATTTGCAGCAGTTTTTACAGTTCTGAAATGGTAATCCCGTGAGATGCTTATACAATATTTTAAAGTCTACATTTCTAAGCAATTTCCTTCTTCAAGCTGACATAATATGAGAAGATAGTGTCTTGTTTTCAAACCTAATATAGCAAATATCTGTCGGAAATTATCCAAAACCATGTTTTATTATATGCTTATGAAGTACTGTTAATAATTTAAGAGAAAAACGTACTTTCATCTTTGCTTCCTTCAATTTTGATAGTGTCCCAAATTTTCATCCAAGATAGGTTTAAGTGCTGTGACTAGCCAACTTGGGATCATTTCCCTTTGGTTCTTGAAATTTAAAATGTCATTTGCAGTTACAAGGTCGTAGACATGGGTGTTCAGCAAGCTGAACCTCGGCTGGAACCAAAAAAACATGGGAGACGATCATGGAAAAGGATTAACCAGTCGATGTTAAATGAATTAGATGAACTGGATGATGCTGATAACTTAGAAAATGATCCAATTGTAATAGCAATAAAAAAATGAAAACAAGTAGGAAATTCAGTGGTCTTGTATTTTGTGTGTAAAGCATAAGGTTCTTAACCTTTTTTTCGTGGCAGAGACTGTGAATTTGATATTTGCTACTAGCATCTGAATCTCTGACGCCATTGAGATTTGTCACGTCCTTTTTGGTAATACGAGAGCATGGTCTGGGTTTTACTAAACTGTTGGAGCATACATGGTCCTCAGCGGCAATATCGCAAAAGAGGTACATGGTTCTCCAAAGCCAACAAAATATAACAGCCAATTACATGTGATAATTTTAGAAATAAAACATCAAGTAAATAGTACAAAGAAGACATCAATTAAAATTTAATAAAAATTGCATTTGAGTATTAGCAAAAACTCAAAAATGTTTTGTTTAAACCTTTTTGCCATATTGATACGATTTTTGACATGATAATTTGTATGTTTAACATGACAATAAAATAATTTATTAAAACATAAATACGATATATATACGCGATAACGTAATTTATAAAGCGTCATGAAGAAAGATAACGAGATGCATAAGAATGGTTCTATTCAACTGTTGTTCCATAGTTATGTACTTTTCGGGGCAGAAGAATAAAGAGAGATGCATAAGAAGGATTTCTCATCATAAAAATGTTGGTCTTTGATTGTTCAAAAAGTTTGCAAACAGCAGCAGACAGCGATGTGACATGTGAGTGAAAAAGCCAGCAAATCACACGAGGTTTGGAAAACGGCGGCAGCTTGCAATATAAAGTCTCGTAATAGCGATAGCTCTGTGGGTCCCTTTGGATTCTCCTAACCATCACTGTCTGAAAGCCGGTCGCAAGTCAATCGTGGCCCACTTTTGTTTTTTTCGACATTTTTGTTTGCAAACTTGTCACGTGACTAAAGAAAGGCTAAATTTAAGCAATTCTAGTAAAAAAGCTCCCAAGTTATCGGTCGGGAAATTAAGAAAAAATTAAAATATTTAATTTTTTTAAAGTTGATATATATGGATAATTATTTTATACATTGTCAGTAAAATATTTTTATTTCACAAAAAGTGTTAAGATCGTAACACGTGTTATATTTTATTTATTTTTTATTTTTTAAATATTTTTATAAGACACGTATCAAGATTTTAATATTGCTCGTGGAATAAAAATATTCCACTGACAATATATAGAATAATTATCCTATATATATATCGGATTTTGGGATTTAAATACAAAATTTTTTACAAAAAAAAAATTAATTTACAAAATATATATTCTCGCACATTGGAATAAGTAGTAAAATTTCCACTCACTTTAACAAACTTGATTATATGACTTTTTTAACCAAAAAAAAAATATTGAAATTTACTATTACAAATTCTGAAATAATTTTCATCAATGAAAAATTTTCAAAAAAAATCATCCTACTAATAACTTTATCACTTTTAAAATTTAACATAAAAGTTAAAAATATATATCTCAATAAAAAAATATCTAAAAAGTAAATATATTTGCAGAAAAAGAAATAAAATTAAACTAATTATATTTTTATTAAATTTGTTTACTTGAAAATAAATGAATTATAATGAAAGTATGACTATATATGAGCACTATAGATATGGTACTTAAGCACTTAACGATTCTTTTTAATATATTTTTAAAAAAAATTGACTCATTTATTTTTTGAAAACAAAATCTCAATCCATTTTTTCACCAAAATTTAAAAAAAAATTCAATCATTGGATTAGCATATAAATGTAGAAATTAACCTCAAAAGGAAATTCTTTTGATATATTCGTATAAATTTTCTTTTAATTAATAAGTACACATAATGTTTTTTATACTTTTTTTTAAAAAAATTTTTGCTCTTGTGTGTAAAAAAGTCAAAATCATTGACTAAATGTATGTTTTAAGAGTATTTTTCTTAAAAATATTCTAAAAACTATATTATTTTTATTTAATATTTGAAAAAAATAAAAAAGTATAAAAGATCAAAACCAAAAGACAAAAATATTTTCAAAATATTTTAATCTTTAGAAGATAACTTGGTAATATGAGAAACATTAAATAAAAAAACTAAATAATAAATCTCATAAAAATCATTGTAAATTATATTTAAACTATTTGAATAAATAAAATTAAATAAAAAATTAGAAAATATCCAATTTCAAAGACAAAGTTATTTCCAAAATTTTTTAATTATTAAAAGATAGTTTGGTACTGTTAGAACCAAAAAAAAGTCAAAGTGTCAAAAAGAAAACCTTATGGATTCATGTTTTATTTTTTTTTTCTTAAAAATTGTTCTAAATTGTATTATTTTTAATTTAAAATACTTGAAAAAAAGTTTAAAAAATGCTCAAAGCAAAAGAAAAAAAATTTCTCCAAACATTTTAATGGGACAACTCAATAATATAAGAAACCCAAAGTACCAGGTTTGATAGATGCCCATAAAGCTCATCAAACCTAAGTCATGTTTGTGATGATCATGATTGTATGAACATTCATAGAGGTCTAATGACAAAAGCTCAACAAAGCTTAAGCATAGTGGATGATAAAGTCTTTTACAATTTGATTCAAGCCAAAATCCAACCTGCTTGAAGATTTATAAGTATTGGGCTTATTATTGTATTAGGACTTTTTAGTTTTATTATTTTATTAGACTTATGTTTGCTGAAATTATATACCCCAATAGATCTATTTGATTTAAGGTTTAATTTAATATAGGGTTTTATCTTGAAAAAATAACCTAATGTTATAATATTTAATTTTTTATTATTATTTTAAAGTTCTAATTTTTTTTATAAGTTTAAAAGTTCTCAACTCAATAAATGAGACAATTGTGTTGAATGATTCCTTCAAATTAGGGATGACAATGGATACCCTATAAACAAGTAACTGGCATTACCTAACCCAGTTAAATAGAATTAGGATAGTATATAATCGGGCTTGAGTAGTAAAATTATTGCCGGTCATGAGTTTGGATAGCTATCTTAAGATATCCGCTATGCCGAACCTGATTATAAATAATAATTAATAAATATGATATTTATACTTTTTATATATAAATTATTTAATATTAATATTTGTGAGATCCTGTATATTTAATTACTATTTAATTTTATTTACATAATTAAGAATATTGAATATTTTAGAATTAATAAATTGTTAATTATATTTTAAGTATAAAAGCAAAATAGTAGATGGGTCCCACTAATTCCCTAAGGCCCCGATGAAGGTGGAACTTGGTGGATTAGATATTCAAGGCTGAAAATTATGATGGTAAAACTCTTAGCCTTAAACTCAATTATTTATGCATGTTTTGAAAAACGTGCAACAATTTGAGAAATAGTGGTTTAGTTTATAAGCCGTCGAAATTTTTTGGGAATAACAGTCAAACTAAATAGACTTTTGACCAATTGTCTATAATAGATAATTCTTAAAAATATCTTAAAAGTATTGACAAAAAAAAAAAGAAATAAAGTCCAATAAAGATTAGTTTGCCGTTATGGACCTTTTTCTGCAGCGTTGAGACAAAAAATGGCCTAGATTCTCTTGTGTTTTGCTGGAGGGATCAAACAACTGTAATTATGGGTCCAAGTGTGGATGAGAAATCAAGCCTTATTTAATATTCTGAGAAGTAATCAACATCATGCCTTTGAAGGAGATAATTGGTTTAATCCTGTGGGTTTGTTTCCTTATTCCTTTAAGACTTCTTTCTTCTTCATTTCTCTTTTCTGTGTTGAGAATGATAAATGCTAATATATATTTCTCTTCCTTAAAGAACATTTCTTCTTTAGATTTTGGGCACCAAGTGGTTTTTAGATCAGAGGGTTGGGGAGGTTTGTGGCACTAGTTTGATTAAAGTTGAAAAAGCAATTCCTTGCCCAATCTTTCCCTGACGTTGTTTGCCTGCTGACTGCAATATCACGCACAAGGTCGTTGCACTTGCTTTCTATGTACACTGCATCAATTTCAAATGTACATTTTAACTTGTTTGTTTCATTTCATTTTTCTTTTGCCCTTATTTTCAGATTCAGCAAATGCTAAAAGACAGTGAATCTGAGAAATGCTCATTCAATGATTGCTTACATCTCGCTGAACCAGGGTGCATTAGGTAATGGGAGTGGTAAAGATATTCATACTATTTTCAACTTCTTGATGAGATCAGAATCAGAGTGGAGTTTCAAATGTGGACATTTGGGACCAAAGACTGGGTGATGCTAGGTATGTAAAACTAAAATATGGGCATATGCACATCGCTTAAAATTTATCTGCCTTAAAGAACATCCCTTTTTGTACATTCATATATAATCTGTAGAGTGTAGACATATAGATCAACTAGAGCCAATAATAATAGGCAAATGGATCAACTACGACCATTATTTTCCTTGAATTGTTTAAAATATTCTGCTTAACATGATTCTAGTACAAGCACTAACATTTTTTTGTAGTACTCTTTATTATGTTAAATGTTTATAATTTTGTTTATAATCATTATGAAAACTGCTCAATCTTTTTTTTTTTTTGAAATGATGCGACTTTCATTAATATTGAAGTTGGAACAGTTGCATCTTGTAATACAATATCATTGAGGAAATAAGGGTATTCCTCCAACCAGTACCTATCTTCAGACAACGATAGGCTAAATTTTGCTAATATATGAGCTGCTTCATTGCCCTTGCTTCTTATATGACTGATAGAACAATCCTCAGAGCATTTTATCATATTTCTACCATCTTCTATTAGTGGTCCCATGTTTGATAGATCCTCCCATTCCTTCTGCAGCTTCCTCATCACAGTTAAAACATCGCCCTCCAATGTGATCTTTCTGCATATCATCTGGTTTGCCATCTCCAGTGCCTTTACTCCTGGCATTGCTTCTGTGTGACATGCTTGATGAACAACATTAATTTTAGCAGCTACCGCACTGAGGACGCAACCCTCCATATCACTTACTATAATGCCAATTCCACCTCTTTTGTTTTTAGGATGAAATGACCCATCAAAATTTACTTTAACATAAGAACAATGCGGTGGTGTCCACTTTATATGTGCTTTGTCCGTTTGGCCCCTGGTTGTATGCACTCGACTGCGAACAGAAACCTTGTCTTGTCCACTAGCCTCTCTGCTGTTTCTTTTTCTCCTAGCTTGACCTCTACATTTTGTGCACTTCATAAGGCCCATATCTTGCAATAAGGGGATCTTTTTCATACTTCTCCATTGCTTTTTCATATTTTCAGGATTGTATTACTTGTATTTGCAACAGTTTTTACAGTTCCTAAATGGTAATCACGTGAGATGCTTATACAATATTTTAAAGTTTACATTTCTAAGCAATTTCCTTCTTCAAGCTGACATACTATGAGAAAATAGTGTCTTGTTTTCAAAACTAATATAGCAAAGATCTGTTGGAAATTATCCAAAACCATGTTTTATTATATGCTTATGAAGTACTGTTAATAATTTAAGAGAAAAGCGTACTTTCGTCCTTGCTTCCTTCAATTTTGATATTTTCCCAAATTTTCATCCAAGATAGGTTAAGTGCTGTGACTAGCTAACTTGTGATCATTTCCCTTTGGTTCTGAAATCTAAAATGTCATTTGTAGTTACAAGGTTGTAGACATCGGCATTCAGCAAGCTGAACCTTGGCTGGAACCAAAAAAACATGGGAGACGATCATGGAAAAGGATTAACCAGTTGATGTTAAATGAATTAGATGAACTGGATGATGCCAATAACTTAAAAAATGATCCAATTGTAATAGCAATAAAAAAATGAAAATGATATGACAAAGTCTACCCGTGCTAGGCCAGGCCCAATAGCGTCAGAGATTACCACATGGCAAAGACTCAATGGTCCACGTGTCCACCGGCGACAAAGGCAAAGCGCCTCACACCTGTCGCTGGGCAACAGGCTCTCTGGCCCACGTGGCATTCGGCGAAAGAGGTAGAGGTGCGTGATCATACCTGTCGCTCACGACAGGTACGCAGTCTATCGCCTACAATCATAAGGCGACACATGGTGCTCATATACCTATCGCCTGGCGACAGATCCACAGTCCGTCGCCTATAGTCATATGGCGACACGTGGCGCCTGACCTCGGCTCCCGCGAGCGACAGAACCCTGACGCCATAGAGTACCACGTGGTGTTAGTCTCTCGCCGGCGACAGGCTACGGAAGCTCCCGATTTCCAAGGAATTTGTGTTATATTGAGACACAAACTCTTAGCAAGATGATAGACTTATCATTAAACAATTAACCTTGGACGCTGGCCTATAAATAGGCCCCCAGGTACAATTTTATTCTCTAATTTTTTACTACTGGCTTTTACGCTTCCCAATATTGAAGATCTTTTTGCTGACTTAAGCATCGGAGTGTCTACGCAGGGAACCACCCCTGCGTCTCTCTAACTTTTCTTGTTTTACAGAAGCTTCTTGGAGACACGTGGAGACTAAGTACGAATATCGATGTCAGCATACTTTTATTGTTGTTTTGTGCAACAACAATTGGCGCCGTCTGTGGGAAACGTATAAAAAGCCAAGATTTTCTAAGATGGTGAGAACAAGATTTACAAACGTAAGGACTGGAAGTGAGGAAAACTCTGTGAGCTCCTCTGAACAACAGATTCGCCAGACAAACCAGGTGAACAGGGAGGAAGAAAGAATTACTGTGTCGGTGGCAGAATTCGAAGCTCTAAGGCGACAGAGTGAAGAAACTACCCAGGCGCTGCGAGCCATGGTGGATCTGTTCCAAGGAGTTCTCCCGACATTGGATCTACCGCCTGCCGTGCAGAACTTAGTAAGAGGAACAAATAGAGGTCTCCCGCCGCAGATGTTTGGGCGACAGGAGGACACGACAGCGGCAGACCCCTCTCGTCGGCGAGAGGTTCCCCCGGTGGAAGAACACGACATTCATCAGGGTGCGACAGGACAGGGGAGCGGCAGACCTGTCGCAGGCACCCAGCGAGAGACTGAGGAAGCATTTGGCTTAGAGCCTGCGACAGGGGCCAGACGACAGGGTAACGGGAGGCCTGTCGCAGGAACCCAGCGAGAGAATGAAGAAGCAGTAGAGTTAGAGCCTGCGACAGAGGTCAGGCGACAGGTTCCACATGTAGGGCGGCAGATGTCTGGGCGACAGGACGTTGACCGGGCGACAGGGTCTACCGCCCACCACCATGACTTGTCAAATTTTGATGGTGCTAACTTAGACCATGGTATTGGAGGTGCTGGAAAGAACGGGGTCGAAGATCAAAGCACTTGGGGAACCGGGTCGGAGTTTGACCCCACTTGGTGCACGCAAATGGTACGGATAAATGCACCTCAAGCTAAGGGCAAGGAAGTAATCGGAAACCTACCTGATTCGTCTCATGCCAGAAATCAGCTTGCTCCTCCCATAGACATGAAGAAGATGATCGAACAGGTATTAGAGGAGAAAAAATTAGTATCTGCATAAGAGAGCCAGAGAAGAAGAGTACCGTTCTGCACAACCATCATGCAAAAACCTTTGCCCTCAAAGTTCAAAATGCCGCAGATGGCCGCATACACCGGGAAGACGGATCCCTATGATCATATGCAAAATTATGAGGCCTAATGTTGCTACGGATGGGAAGATGAGATAATGTGCAGGGCCTTCTCCTTAACTCTGTCTGGACATGCGATGAAATGGTTTAATAACTTGCTTGAAGGGTTTATTGCCTCTTTTGACCAATTGCGAAGTGAGTTTCTTAAGGCGTTTGCGGTGAATAGTCAAAGAAGGAAGGAACCGACCTATTTGCTCACTATTAAGCAAGGAGCTAAGGAGTCTTTGAAGAGTTATGTGGATCGGTTCAGAGATGCTACCTTAAAGGTACGAGATCTGTAAGTCGGTATAGCTGTGGTAGCTATGTTACAGGGGACAAGATCTGAGAAATTGCAAGAATCCCTGTCATTAGACCAGCCAACTACCATCTCAGACCTACTTTCCCGTGCAAATAAGTATGTAACCCAGGAGGAAGTAATGAAAATGGTAACGATAGGAGAATCCAAGGAGGGAAGGAAACGAGGGAGAGAGGCCACGGAAGCATCTCCTAGCCAACCAAGGAAGTTTGAAAAAGCTCCCGCACTAAAATACAATTCCTATATCCCACTCACCGAATCTCGAGCTTCAGTGTTGGCAGCCATTAAAGGATCAGGGCTTATACAGACTCCAAAGAAGACGTCCGGGAATTTGGGCCGTGATTTAAGGTCATACTGCGATTACCACTCAGCGCATGGGCACACAACTGAGAAGTGTAGGGAGTTGATGAATCAGCTAGAAAAGCTAGCACGAGAGGGAAAAATAAACCGTTTCGTATGTAGAGGTGATAGAACTAACTATCCTGCACAGAACAGAGGAAACAATTTCAGAGATAGAAGAAGTGAAAACAGAAGACCTGTTAGACAAAATGAAGGTGAAAGAAGAGATAATGACAGAAGGGTAGAAAGAAGGAATCGAGAGGAAGACAATGAACCCACAGGGCCAGCTATTAACGTGATATCCGGGGGTGAGTCGTTAGCCGGCACTTCTTCCTCGTCTCGAAAGACCTACGCCCGACAAGCTTATCAAATTAATTCGGTAATGGAGGAAAAGCATGATGAAGAGCCCATCACCTTCACGCCAGCTGACAGAGGTGATATAATGATCCCTCATGATGACCCAATGGTGATTTCGGCAGTAATAGCAAAACACCCAGTGAGTCGCATCTTAGTTGATAATGGGAGTTCGGTAAATTTAATTTATTGGAGTTGCTTTGAGAAAATGAACATCTCCAATGATAGACTGAAGCCAGTAACCACACCGCTGTATGGCTTCTCAGGAGAAAAAGTGAAGGTGGAGGGCGCAGTTCAGCTACCTGTGACATTGGGGGAAAGCTTGAAGTGTGTCACTCGACAAGTGTTGTTTATGGTGGTGAGATCAACTTCCGTGGCGTACAATATGATCCTCGGGCGGCCATTGTTAAATGACATGAGAGCGGTGGTGCATCCCTGCTATTTGTTAATGAAGTTTCCGACTCCCCGCGGTGTTGGACAAGTGCGGGGAGATCAAAGGAAAGCCAGGACATGTAATGTCGCATCCACCACATGTAAAGGGATTCAGAGGAAGGAAACCCTTACGATCGAAGAAAAGCCTAAGCCAAAGCCTGATGAGGAAATGGAAGCAATCCGATTGGATGAGAAAGATGAAGAAAGAATAGTGTACGTAGGTAGCCAATTGCCTGAAGAAGTAAAAAGGGAGATAGTCCGATGCTTAAGAGAGAATTGTGATGTGTTTGCATGGACTCCAGCCGATATGCCTGGAATAGACCCTGAAGTTATTTGCCATCGGTTAAACGTAATCTCAGGGGCAAAGCCGATAAAACAGAAGAAGAGGAATTTTGCTCCAGAGAGGCAACAAGCAATAAACGAAGAAATAACGAAGTTGTTGCAAGCAGGATTTATCAGAGAAGTTAATTATCCGGAGTGGTTGGCTAATGTTGTGATGGTGAAGAAAACCAACGGGAAATGGAGAATGTGTGTGGACTTCACAGATCTGAATAAAGCTTGTCCTAAGGATTCATATCCACTACCTCGAATTGACAAGTTGGTAGACGAAACTTATGGTTATGAACTACTTAGCTTTTTGGATGCCTTTTCGGGGTACCACCAAATCATGATGCATCCAGATGATGAGGAGAAGACCTCGTTCATTACCGATGGTGGGACATATTGCTATCGAGTGATGCCGTTCGGTTTGAAAAACGCGGGTGCAACCTACCAACGCATGGTAAATAAGGTGTTCCAAGACTTGTTGGGCAACACCATGGAAGCTTATGTTGATGATATGATCATTAAAAGCAGACAAGGAGAATCACATGCCGAGAAAATGACCAAGGTATTCGATGTGCTGCGACAATACAAGATGAAGTTGAATCCCAACAAATGCTCATTCGGGGTGAGATCTGGAAAGTTTCTGGGATTCATGATTACTAATCGAGGGATAGAGGCTAATCCTGAGAAAATTCAAGCTATTTTGGACATGAGGCCGCCTAATACAGTCAGAGAAGTTCAAAGGTTGACAGGAAGAATAACAGCCTTGAGTCGTTTCTTGTCCAAATCAGCTGAGAGAAGTCTACCCTTTTTCAAGGCGATAAAGGCAGGAAAGAACTTCAAATGGACGGAAGAGTGCAACGACGCCTTTGAGAGGTTGAAAGACTACTTGAAAGAGTTGCCTCTATTATCTCAGCCACATCCCGGAGACCACCTCCTTATGTACCTCGGTGTAGGAGAAAAAGCTGTAAGTGCAGTCTTACTAAGGAAAGAAGGGGATAGAGATTGCCCGATCTATTATGTAAGCAAAGTCCTGCTAGATGCCGAGGCAAGATACCCCTTAGTTGAAAGAATAGCTTTGTCCCTGGTGACGGCAACTCGGAAGTTGCGACCTTACTTCCAAGCTCACTCGGTGACTATCTTAACAGATCAGCCCCTCAGGCAGATATTGCAGAAACCAGAACACTCCGGGCGTCTAATTAAGTGGGCTTTCGAATTAAGTGAATATGACATTCACTTCTAGCCTCGTCAAGCAATAAAAGGACAGGCGTTGACAGATTTCATTTTAGAATGCACCGGCCGAGAAGTCCAAGAGGAAACAGAGTTAGTCTGGTGGAAATTATTTGTTGATGGAGCTCGTAACATGGACGGAAGTGGAGCCGGAATTGTGCTAATATCACCTGAAGGGGAAACCTATGAGTATTCCTTACGCTTCGATTTCCCAAGTTCGAACAATACAGCCGAGTACGAAGCCCTGATAGCTGGGATGAGACTTGTTGAGAAGCTAGGAGTCAGCAACTTAATGGCACATAGCGATTCACAATTGGTGGTAAACCAATTCTCGGGTGAATATGAAGCACGAGAACCCGCCTTAGTCCCTTATCTACAAAAGGTACAATTGTTGGCACAATCGTTCAAGCGCTTCCAGCTGACTCAGATAACTCGAACAGAGAACAACCATGCAGACGCTCTTTCAAAGTTGGCTTCTTCCAGAGGGGTCAAAAGGGGTATGGTCAAAGTAGAATCCCTCGCTAGACCAAGCATTGAAGAAGAAGATATCTGTGATGTCGAAATCGGAGACGATTGGAGAAGCCCAATCAAAGATTACATACTGGGGGGCACACTCCCCACTAACAGAGACGAAGCTCGAAGGCTGAAGTTAAAAATTGCCAGGTTTACCGTGGTGAATGGGGAACTCTATAAACGAGGATTCACAATTCCCCTATTGAAGTGTCTAGGGCCCCAACAGGCTGAGTACACCTTAGCTGAAGTACATGAGGGAATATGCGGTGAACATTTGGGGGCTCGAGCCTTGATCTCGAAAATATTGCACACAGGGTTTTGTTGGCCTACACTGAGGAAGGATGCCACAGATAAAGTAAGAAGATGTGAAAAATGTCAGAAATTCGCTCCTATAACCACCGCGCCTGTTTCGGCTCTTCAGAACACACTCCAACCAACTCCATTTGCACAATGGGGACTAGATATCCTGGGGCCATTTCCCCTAGGCTCGGGACAAAGGAAGTATTTGCTTGTGGCCACAGACTACTTCACAAAATGGATAGAGGCGGAGCCTTTGGCTACAATTTCTGAGAAGAAAGTGGAAGCAATGGTGTGGAAAGACATAATTTGCAGATTTGGGATCCCCCGCGTGATAAATGCAGATCATGGGAAGCAGTTTGACTGTGACGCTTTTCGAAATTTTTGTAGTGGCCTGAAGATTCTCCTAAGAATATCTTCCGTGTCTTACCCCCAGGCCAATGGGCAGGCAGAGGTGAGCAATCGAACTATACTGCATGGATTGAAGACTAGGCTGGACAAGGCAAAGGGAGCATGGGTAGATGAGCTCCCAAGTGTCCTATGGGCCTACAGAACGACAAGCAAAGTGTCAACAGGTGAAACACCGTTCAATTTGGTATATGGCACTGAAGCCCTCATCCCAGTAGAAGTTGGAGCTGAGTCACCCCAGTTGGTCCCCTACATCGAGGAACTCAATTCTCAAAGACTAAGGGAGAATCTAGACCTGCTAGACGAGCTAAGGGACAAAGCAAAAATGAGACTGGCTGCTTACCAACAGAGGGTAGCTACTTATTACAATGCACGGGTGAAGAACAGAGAAATGCAAGAAGGAGACCTGGTGCTGAGAAAGTCGGCAATCACAAACGCCCATAAGGAGGATGGAAAGCTCCGGGCTAATTGGGAAGGACCATACAGAATCAGAAAGATGGTCGGACCAACCACATGTACCTTGGAAACCTTGCAAGGAAAGAAGATCTCAAAGACTTGGAATGCTAACCATCTTAAGCTATATTGGCAGTAAACATTGTAATTTTTGCTTTTGGATTGTTATTATTCTTGTCTTTGCTTTTCCATCTATTACCACATTACTTTACAGATGTTATTTTCCTGATTCATGAATAAAGGCCAGCCAATCATTGTCTATATTCTCTAACGCAACATGTGAGACAGATTATGTGCTACAGGAATTGAACTGAGGCAACAGCTGGCAAACAAAAAGTCCCTAAGCGAAAAATGAGCGAGACGGGCAAACAAAAAGTCCCTATGCGAAAAATGCGCGAGACGGGCAAATACAAAAAGTCCGTAAGCGAAAAATGTGCGAGACGGGAAAACGAAAAGTCTCTAAGCGAAAAATGCGCGAGACGGGCAAATACAAATAGTCCCTAAGCGAAAAATGCGCGAGACGGGCAAACAAAAAGTACCTAATCGAAATATGCGCGAGACGAGTAAAAGACCAGTCCTTAATACGAAACGTGCGTACAAAAGGTAAAGGTACAAGCTATATAGCAAGTTACGAGGTACGTTACAAAATTTTCGGATTCATATGTTGCAATAAGTTGACAAATTATGACTAAACTTTGGCGTTTTTAGTCTTGATTATTCTAACAAGTCCTTAAGCGAAAATAACACGAAATAGGCACAACGCTCGAGAAAAGTTCATCTTTGAACGAAATGACAACACTGTTTCAAACAAGAACTTGGGGAGCAACATGGTGTAAAAGTAAAGTCATACAAGGTACTCTACTAAATTCACATAAGTAAGAGAAAGAGCTACAAAATGAAACGGTACTTTTCATTCAAAATGAAT
Source organism: Heritiera littoralis (assembly GCA_031772115.1). Lineage (NCBI taxonomy): Eukaryota > Viridiplantae > Streptophyta > Magnoliopsida > Malvales > Malvaceae > Heritiera > Heritiera littoralis. The sequence continues at coordinate 1,776,572 of JAPDPK010000106.1, read as the reverse complement.
CTGTACACCGGAGTTAACAAACAAAACAAAAACTACAAAACTCTAATCTACGGCAACAACCGAATCAGCCGGCTGGGAAGGCGCTACATCGGCACTAGCATCTCGAGAATCTTGGGGCTCAGGAACTGGAAGAGTCAAAGAACCAGGATCCTGGGAAGACGAGGAAGCCACCTCGGAAGCAGGAACGTCACTTGAAGGCCCAACCACGGCCGCAGAGTCTGGCACGAGATCAACGGCAGCAGAATCTGAAATTTGGAACTCGTCGCTGTCCAACCCCAGCAGTGCCTCGATAGACTCAGGCTGATCGCATGTCTCGATAGGCTCAGAGACGTCACGCACTTCCGGAGGCTCAGATCGATCAAGTGCTTCGGAAGACTCAGGCGTATGTAGCGGCTGTCGAGGAGGCCACGGACCCTCAAGGTTGTCCAGATTATCTACGGCCCCTTCCGCTAAATAGGTCTCTGGACTTTGTGTGTCGGGCTCATACTTGGTCCAAGAAGGAGCATCGTAGTACTTAGCCTCCTCGGTGAAGAGCAATTCAGGAAAAGCCTCACTAGGCCGATGCTTCTCCAGCCAAGCACGAGCCAAATAGAAACCGTACTTAATAAATCCCGTCGAGAACGCCGCTTTCTTGTCAAAACAATGCTGGGACAAGCGGTATTCACGACCGACCTTGATTCGAGCTTCTCTTTGATGATCCAGTATATTGTGCAGCTCCTCAATAGCCTCATCTCGCTGCCTCTCCATGGCTCCCCGATCATCGATGGCCTTGTTATAAGCTTTTTGGTACCCTTGAAGGGAAGACACCTTCGCCTGCTCTTCTTGGAGCCTTCGCTCGAGATCAGCATTCTTTCGCTCGAGATCAGCATTCTTTCGCTCAAGATCAGCGTTCCTTTTGTTTACCTCCTCCACCCTGTTGACATAAGGACGAAGCTGGTTGACCTTGTTTGAAAGCTCCATCTTTTGATCCCGAAGCTCGCGAATCTCTTTGTTAGCTTGCTCCCTGAGAGCCCGGTGCCGAGCATTGATGACCGCAATTTGTTGAGCTGACTGATAAGACGAAAAACAAAAGTAACTCAAAAAATCTTTTAACGAAAAAAGTTTAGACGGGGAAATTAGTTACCAAACGAACACAAAACTCTTACCTTCATAGCGAGATAATCAGAGTTATCCTCCGCCTCCGGGATGTTTGAAAAAAGCCCCGCCTCGTCACGAGGGAGAATGGTGCTCCAAGCCAGACGAGACGCTATCCTGGCATCCTCGATGCTGTCGTTGTCGTTCACTCCGGGATAGGTCTGAAAATCGTCCCCACTGACGACGACCCCACTATCAATCACATAGCGCCTCAAAGTAGGGTCTACCACCTTGGGTAAGACTGGTCTTGTAGGCATTGAGGCTTCAATAATCAGCCTCTTCCTGTATTTGCGCCTCGGCTGGCGAGGAGCCAACCTACCCTCAGCAACACAAGAGCCACCTTCTTGAGGGACTGGATCACTCCTTTGGGACTCGGAGCTCTCGCGATCGCCTGAACCTCGATCTGGGACAAGAGGCCTCTTCCGTTTGTTTCTCCCGGCCTCATGTGTAGGACGGCTGGATTCACCAGTAGAGGGAGGAGGAGGAGTAGGAGCACGAGCCGGTCCAAATGGGGCTCCAACTGGCGATCGAGGAAGAGGAGCCTCTTGAGCAGCAACGTTGGCATCCCTCCTACGCATCAAATCTCGGAAGTTCATGCCTGCACAATATATAAAGAAAGGATTAGCCGACCAAGTGAAACATCACGCACATGTGTACAATAAATAAAAAAGGATGGAAAACCTAGAAAACCACCAAAGTTCTCTAAACTATCCAGATTCGAATCCAACGGAAAATCAACGAAGGGACTCCCAAAGGCGTCAGCCTGAGCCCACTCAGGGCCGTCCCCTGAATAACCACTAGTACTCGCAGCCTCAGGGGTCTCGTCCTCCGAATCTAAAGAGGACTCATCTACAAGGTAGCCCACGAGGGTAAATGCTTCGGCTACTAGGACTGGGGATGGCTGACTAGGGCCAGCATCAGATAAACGGGGAGTTGTAGGCAGGTTAGATGGGGCAGCAGAAGCTTCAAGAACGGTCCTGCTTACGCCCCAGCCGGCAGCGGCAATGTTTTCCGGGGTTAGAAGAGAAAATAAAGTACGCTCCCCGGTAGAACAGATTTACCGAATAGGCTCGCCAAATTGGTCTCTTAAAATTTCTGTCCTGAACCAGTCCGAACGCTGTGAGTGGTCAGAGGTATCACGATTCCATCTAGATCGAATCCGCAGATTTCTTGGAATCTCGGCAACGACCCACTCGCTCTCAAAGCCGTGCAGTTTATTGGGGAGATCCGAGAAGATTTTATTATTAGGAAACTCGCCGACTGTTAACCGTTGAAGAGAGAACGTTATCAATCCTTTCAGCCTATGAACTCTAAAAAAGGCGCTTAAAAGGGGAACCGTTGGAACAATACCCAGATGATGACACACTATGGAAAACGCTACCAGCTGAGCCCACGCATGGGGGTGGAGTTGACACGGGATGATGTCCTTGTATCTAAGAAATGCTTCGCCAAACTCCGGAAGAGGGAAGCGAAAACCAAAAGACAAAGAAGCCTTATGGACGACCACACCATTTCTAACCAAGTCAGGCGTGACCTTCCCTCGCACTGGAAGTCTATAGCCATAACCCGAGGGAAGAGGGAAATGAGTTCTAATATCCTCTAAGTCAGTATTTGTCAAAGAACACACAAGACCACCTGTCTTAAGTGTTTTACCCGGGCGTAGCAAAGACATGGCAAAAGAAAGCAAAAACTACTCGGCGACAGACTCTACAGGCGACAGACCCTTTTGGGCGACAGACCCTTCGGGCGACAGACCTAGTAAGACGACAGACCCTTGGACGACAGACCCCTTGGGCGACAGACCTACTGAAAAAGATACTTGCGGAAGACTAAACTCTACGCGGAACACCAAATCACCTGCGGGAGACCTAAACCTAGTGCGGTAGGTGAATATATAAGGCGACAGGGGTATAGTTACTGACGATAATACAAGCGAGAGACTCCAGGCGTGAGAGCGAAAGACTCTTTGTGGCGAAAGAGCGGAAAAATGGGCGACAGATGGCTGCTCAGAGGTTTTCTCGTGCGTTCTCTCGTTGGGTCCCAGCAGTTTATATAGCCGCGACAGGGAATGCCAAACGTCGCGCTTGATCACACCTGTCACAGAGTAGAATTTTTAAACTGCAAAAAATACACAAAAAGCCACAAAAAAAAGAAGAAAAAAGAAGAAAAAAACAAAGAGGACTATTCACAGTGGGTTAAGGCCCAAAAACATATATTTATACTCTCTTTGTTGGAGAAATCCAACAAGAGAGTGGGGAGCAATTGATATGACAAAGTCTACCCGTGCTAGGCCAGGCCCAATAGCGTCAGAGATTACCACATGGCAAAGACTCAATGGTCCACATGTCTACCGGCGACAGAGGCAAAGCGCCTCACACCTGTCACTGGGCGACAGGCTCTCTGGCCCACGTGGCATTCGGCGAAAGAGGTAGAGGTGCGTGATCATACCTGTCGCTCGCGACAGGTACGCAGTCTATCGCCTACAATCATAAGGCGACACATGGCGCTCATATACCTATCGCCTGGTGACAGATCCACAGTCCGTCGCCTATAGTCATATGGCGACACGTGGCGCCTGACCTCGGCTCCCGCGAGCGACAGAACCCTGACGCCATAGAGTACCACGTGGTGTTAGTCTCTCGCCGGCGACAGGCTACGGAAGCTCCCGATTTCCAAGGAATTTGTGTTATATTGAGACATAAACTCTTAGCAAGATGATAGACTTATCCTTAAACAATTAACCTTGGACGCTGGCCTTTAAATAGGCCCCCAGGTACAACTTTATTCTCTAATTTTTGACTACTGGCTTTTATGCTTCCCAATATTGAAGATCTTTTTGCTGACTTAAGCATCGGAGTGTCTACGCAGGGAACCACCCCTGCGTCTCTCTGACTTTTCTTGTTTTACAGAAGCTTCTTGGAGACACGTGGAGACTAAGTACGAATATCGACGTCAGCATACTTTTATTGTTGTTTTGTGCAACAACAGAAAACAAGTAGGAAATTCAGTGGTCTTGTATTTTGCGCGTAAAGCATAAGGTTCTTAACCTTTTTTTCGTAGCAGAGAATGTGAATTTGATGTTTGCTACTAGCATCTGAATATCTGACGCCATTAAGATTTGTCATGTCCTTTTTGGTAATACGAGAGCATGGTCTGGGTTTTACTAAACTGTTGGAGTGCATATATGGTCCTCAGCGGCAATATGGCAAAAGAGGTCCATGGTTCTCCAAGGCCAACAAAATATAACAGCCAATTACATCTGATAATTTTACAAATAAAACATCAAGAAAATAGCATGAAGATGACATCAATTAAAATTTAATAAAAACTGCATTTGAGCATTAGCAAAAACTCAAAAATCTTTTGTTAAAATGTTTTAGTCATGTTAATACAAATTTTGATATGATAATTTGTATGTTTACAACAACATAATTTATTATAACTAAATACGAAATATATACACGACAACGTAATTTATAAAGCGTCATGAAAAAAGATAACGAGATGGATAAGAATGATTCTATTCAACTGTTGTTCCACAGTTGTGTTTTTGGGGCAGAAAAAGGATTTCTCATCATAAAAATGTTGATGTTTGACTGTTCAAAAAGTTTGCAAACAGCGGCAGACAGCGATGTGACATGCAAGTGAAAAAGCCAGCAAATCATACGAGGTTTGGAAACGGCGGTAGCTTGCAATACAAAAATCTCGTAATAGCGACAGCGCTGTGAGTCCCTTTGGATTCTCCTAACATCGCTGTCTGAAAGCTGGTCGCAAGTCAATCGTGGCCCACTTCTGTTTTTTTCGTAATTTTTGTTTGCAAACTTGCCATGTGACTAAAAGAAAAGCTAAATTTAAGCAATGCTAGTAAAAAAGCCCGCAAGTTATCGGTTGGGAAATTAAGAAAAAAAATTAAAATATTTAATTTTTTTAAAGTTGATATATATATATATTTGATTTTTGGATTTAAATTCAAATTTTTTTCCTAAAAACATTAATTTACAAAATATATTTTCTCTCACATTGGAATAAGCAGTAAAATTTCCACTCACTTTAATAAACTTGATTATATGATTTTTTTTTAACTTAAAAAAATATTAAAATTTATTATTACAAATTCTGAAATAATTTTCATCAATGAAAAATTTTCAAAAAAATCATTCTACTAATAACTTTATCACTTTTAAAATTTAACATAAAAGTTAAGAATATATATCTAAAAAGTAAATATGTTTGCAGAAAAATAAATAAAATTAAACTAATTATATTTTTATTAAATTTGTTTACTTGAAAATAAATGAATTATAATGAAAGTGTGACTATATATGAGCACTATAGATATGGTACTTAAGGACTTAACGATTCTTTTAATACATTTAAAAAAAAAATCGACTCATTTATTTTTTGAAAACAAAATCTAACAGACAAAATCTCAATCCATTTTTTCACCAAAATTTAAAAAAAAAAATTCAATCATTTGATTAGCATATAAATGTAGAAATTAACCTCAAAAGGAAATTCTTTTGATATATTCATTTAAATTTTCTTTTAATTGGTAAGTATATAAATTTTTTATACTTTTTTTTAAAAATAATTTTGCTCTTAGGCGTTAAAAAATCAAAATCATTGACTAAATGTACGTTTTAAGATTTTTTTTCTCAAAAATATTCTAAAACCTATATTAGTTTTATTTAATATTTGAAAAAAAAATAAAAAGGTATAAGAGTTCAAAACCAAAAGACAAAAATATTTTCAAAACATTTTAATCTTTAAAAGATAACTCGGTAATATGAGAAACATTAAATAAAAAAATTAAGGAATATTGAATATTTTAGAATTAATAAATTGTTAATTATATTTTAGGTATAAAGGCAAAATAATAGGTGTGTCCCACTAATTCCCTAAGGTTCCGATGAAGGTGGAACTTAGTGGATTCAATATTCAAGGCCGAAAATTATGATGGTAAAACTCTTAGCCTTAAACTCAATTATTTATGCATGTTTTGAAAAACGCGTAACAATGTGAGAAATAACGACTTAGTTCATAGGCCGCCGAAATTTGTTGGGAATAATAGTCAAACTAAATGGACTTTTAACCAATTGTCTATAATAGATAATTCTTCCTGAAATAAAGTCTTAGAACTTGTAGACTGATGAACTAAATCAGCTGCAAATATAGAAATTTACGCGATTTTACGGTTAAGGTTATTTCAGTAATTTCACCCAAATAAATACCCAAACCCCAACAAAAGCTCCACCAATTATTAGAGCAAGTTAAATAGAGGTGTTCTATGATTAAATGAAATATTTTGGAGATTGAAAAAACCGTTTTCAACTCAGTCAAACTTTAGGGGCAAAATTGAAAAGTTTATTTAGTATAAGGGTATTTTAGTAATTTTATAAGAAAGATATTTAAAATTGGATTTTTCTACAGATTTCTATACCATTTGGCCGGTCATTTTCAACCTTTCTCCCTAACCTCCACAGCCAAAAGCTTCCAAGAAAGAAAAACCTTCCAAAACCTAGTAAAATATAACTCGAAATCGAAAAATCTCTTAACAAACCCTGTTTATTCTTCAGTGCTCTTTCTCGTGGTACCAATATCTCTTGCTAAAGTGGCCAAAATAAGACTCCAAGCACTCCCATAGTGTTCGGCCAAGGTAAGGCTAATGGGAACCTTTTTCATGGTTTTCTAGTTAATTACAAGGTGCTTAAGATGTTTTCATGTTTATTCTAGTTTGAATCAAGTTGAAATCATGAAATTGAGCACTTGAGGGTTTCGACCATGACTAGGGGAACTTGAATTTGATGCTAGCCAATGTGAATTTCATGTAGAAATGGTGTAGAAAGTTAGTAGAACAAGTTTAGAATAAGTAAAGAAGCTTAATTTGGAAGAATTCAATGTGTGAGATAGGAAGGGAGTTTAGGCCAACATATGGGGAGGAAGAATTCTTGCCTATTTCAATTTGTTTTAGGTCTTAAAACAATGTACAAATTATTCTGAAACTTTAGGCGCGATCGGAATTAAAAACGGAGGTGTATAGTGAAAGTTATAATTTTAGCACTAGTAGAATTACACTAAATTTAGAGATTTCAACAGACAATGTACTTATATTTAAATATTTAAATATTCTTTTAATTAAAGTATGATGAATTTATCGAGTTTGGATGGTGAATTTGCAACCTTAAGGTTTGTCGGTGCTAACGAGTCAGATACAGAAAAATTAAGAGGTAAGGGATATATGTATGAAGTGTTAGAATACCTCGTTGCATGTTTTGATAAATTTTGGTCTTTATGGAATTGATATTTTGGAATGAATTTAGAAATTGAAAATTGTGGTTTGACGTTGTGTTTTCATGCAAAAGGTTAGGTTAGAACTAACCGTTATGCTACCAAAAATTTTCTAAGTTAGTCTAAACTCTTTATTTCCATTTGGCATGATATTTAAAAATAAAAGAAATTGATTTTGGTATGTGAATGCAAGTTCCTAAAAATGATCTTAAGTAAATAAAATCACAAATTTAGTATATGATTTAATATTTTATGAGATTTTATATATTTTCTCGATGTTTGAATATTCTTATATTTATGTAATATTTAACAAATTATTTTGAATGCTAAATAATGTTTTGAACATATGTTGTGGATTTTATGTTTAAATATATTTAATTTATGAATTTAATTCACATGAATTTATTTAAGGTACAATTTATTAAATTTATCTCCATAAAAAACTCTAAAAATATTTGTGAAATGTTTTGAGACTGTTGGCCCTGTAGCTATTTACAGGTACATGCATTTTCGTTCCGTTATGATGGTACTAACTCTAACCTAGTCTTTAGCTCCCACAGATGACACTTAGCTAGTGTTCACACTGTGGCTTCTTTGACTATGGCCATACATCTACTATAGTGCATGTGTCATTGAGTGAAGCCTAGTCTCCACTAAACTTATACTAGGGTGGTAAATCCTTGGTTAATTTAAATCCAAGTACTCCCAGTTTTGATTTGTTTTCTGATTTCGTTTATATGCTGCTTATGTTTTATGATTTATAAAATGATTTAGCGAATTATATTTATTTGAATTATCCGTTTGATAATGATACAATTATGATTTAATATTATTTACAAGTAATTTATGTTTTCTGAATGATTTAAGAAATATCTGACAAGTTATTGAATATGTGATGAAATTAAATATTACTGAACTCCTTGAGTGGACTTGGATGTCGTTGGGACACGCAAGGAGCTCTAAAGTATCCTTTTGTACTCTATCGATTATCTGATCTACTATAGTATCCTTTCGACATTTGTATCCCTAAGGAATTAAATCATGGTTTCCGAATTTTGCATGAAAATATATTAGTATTTTTTAAACTACATATAGGATATGTTGTATCGGCATTTGTATACATATTTCTTACTGACAATTAGCTCACCCCTTTATTTTTCCCACTTCCAAATTATCTACAGTAGTTGGGTCTGCTTTCTAGAGGACCTAATTTTTAGTATCTCTCAGGCGAGCGTCGTTTTTCGTCGAGGTATACGACATTTATCTTTTATGTTTTCAGACTTTTTGTACAATGTACTTTTATGTACTTGATGTTTGGGATGTAAATTTTAATTTAGTTGGTTTACTGACCTTGGATATTAATTATATTTATATTTAAATCTTTGGAATATGAATCTTGGGTTTTGTACAAAAATAATAAATTTTTATTTTGAATATAAATTGACACTACAGATAGCCCAACCATAAATGGTTTGGTTATGAAAAAATCAGTTAAATATTTGATATTTCGAGAAGTGTCAATATTGTATTTAATTAAATTAATTCATTAAATAATTTAATTTTTTTAAATAAGTTATTCTAAAATTGATTTTAAATTTAAATTTGAAAGTTAATTTTTGACTTAATGAACGAGTACTTAACGGGTTCGAATAATTAAATGAGTATTTTCCATTTTATAGTGTTAGGGTTCATGTAACACAAATAAAAATAATTGAGTAATTAATCGGATTCAAGTATTATAAAATCTAATTGAGTTCGAGTATCTCAAAATTAACGGGTACTAGATCCGTTTACATTTCTACTTCAAATCACATTTAATGCATATCATAACATTAGAGTTAGACATAAAAACTTTTATAAATTAAATACTAGATTTTATAATTTTCCTTACACAAAGTTAATTAATGTTTAATCTTTTTGACTTACAAGGTTTTAGAACGAGAATATTTGTAATAGTAATATTAATAGAAATCTTTGTAAGCAATTAGGTATAAGCTACAATAACTAATTTTGTATAGTCTATATTTCTTAATTTACTCATGTAGCAGATTAATTAATATATATATATATATTGATAAATGGTGATTGCAAAGATAAGTTAGGATTGAAGGAGGTTAATAGAGTAACTCTAATAATATTAGACATGCAAAAACAAATCTTGATATAAAGTTATTTTATTAATTCAAATAAATTAAGTTTGTCTCATCGTCCTCCACATAGAATAAGACAAAATTAGTTTAATATAAAATCTATAATGATTTACTATTGGCAGGACAACATATTTCAATAAGAATTCTCTCATTTATAGTATTTTTTTAGAGTTCAAACCAACAATAAATTCAACAGAGAAAGTATTATTACTTATAAAAATCTTGATAAATAATGAAACTATCAGTTTATCCCTAAGTATTGTCTTAAATAATACTTATTTTATATTAAACAATCAAATCGGCTCAAAGAAAAACAAAATTGGCTTAAATAATAATCTTTAAATCCAAAGTAATAATCTTTATAAGCAGTTAGGTATAAGCTATAGCCTATAATAACTAACTTTGTATAGGTTATATTCTTCATTGTTTTTTAATCACAAATATTTTCATTAGTTTTATGTTCTAAAACTAATATTATTCGAATGGATAGTGGTAAATAGTAAAACTTTTTTCAATAGTAGCATATATTCTTAATTTACTCATGTTGCAGATTCTTTTTTTTTTTGGATAAATGATAATTGCAAAAATAAGTTAGGATTGAAGGAGGTTAATAGAGTGCACTCAGGGTCCTCGACGGAGATTAGTCACTGTTTTCGGCGATGGATACTTTGTACCAATACCATGATGAACCAAAAAAAAATAATAATGTTAAACATGCAAAATCAAATCATGATGTAAAGTTAGTCTATTAATTCAAAAAATTTAAATTTATCCCATCATACTCACATAGGATAAGATAAAACTAATTTAATATAAAATATATAATGATTTACTATTGACAGGACAACTAAATCATATTATATTGGAATAATAGTCAAATAAGCCCTCAACCTTTAGTCCAAAATAAAATTAAGCCCTTGACGTTTTATCGCGTGAAAATCAGTCCATAAACTTTTATTTCAGTGAAAATAAACCTTTAACCTTCTAAAATTATGCAATTAAGTCCAAATCTATTAAATGACACTAACTGTCGTTAGTACTGCACACGTGGCATGCCACATGGCAGTCAACTAAGCTATTCGCGCCAGCTTTCACGTTAGATATACCAACGCCAGGTAGTGTCATTTAATAGATTTGGACTTAATTGTATAATTTTAAAAGGTTGAGGGTTTATTTTCACTAAAATAAAAGTTTATGGACTGATTTTTACACGATAAAACGTTGAGGGCTTAATTCCATTTTGGGCTAAAGGTTGAGGGCTTATTTGACTATTATTCCTATTATATTTCAACCAAAATTCTCTCATTTTTAGTGTTTTTTAAAGTTCAAACCAACAATAAATTCAATAGAGAAAGTATTATTACTCATAAAAATCTTGTTAAGTTGTGAAGACCGAGAATTTTCTAAATAAATATAAGGTATCCGTGAAAATTTAATTTGGATAAATTGCAATCCAAATTAAATAAGAAATGAAATAAAGAAATTAATTTAGATATTAAGATATCCAAATATTAAAGAAATAAAAGTAAGTATATTTATTTTGGATATTAAGAAATCCAAAATGTAAGGACTGAAATGTGTGTATATATATATATTGTAAATACAATATATATTGTATTAATATAATTATATAAATAAATATAATTATATTAAAAAAAAAGAAGGGTGGGGAATCGGGATATACCCGATTCCCATGTTGTTTTCTCCTCTGTTAAAACAGAGGAGAAAACGTAAACAAAACAGAAGAGAAGCCGGCCGACAGGAGAAAGGGGAAGAGAGAGGACGTCGCCGGCGAAGGAGAAAGAAGAGGAAGATGAATCCGGCGACGGAAGAAGGAATCGGTGAAGCAAAACAGAGGCGAAAAAATAGAAGGAAAAAGAGGAAAAGAGAAAAGAGGGAAGTGGCGGTGCCGGCTGGTCTAGGCACCGCCACCCCAACCCCGAGCTCGGTGGAGCTGAGGGGGAGAAAAGGAAGGCCACCGATGAGGCAGAAGACGGCGGAGGGAGGAAGAAATAGAGGAGAAAGGAACCGAGACCACCGTTCCAGATCCGGCACCGTCGCCGGTGATGGGGCGAAACCGAGGCCAGATCCGGCTTCGTGGCAACCTCGGCAAGCTGTGGAGTGGCTGAACTGCCAGAATGGGTGGCCATCGGTGACCAAACTGGCCAACAAAAGTTGAACCGGCCAAGCCAAGCTGAACCAGCCCGAACCCGATCCGATCAGACCCGACCCGACCGGACCCGACACGACCCGGTACAAAAAAAGAAAAAAAAAAGAAAAAAAAAGAAAAAGAAAGAAAGGAAAAAGAAAGAAAAGAAAAAGGAGAAAGAAGAGAAGGAAGAAGAAAGAGAAGAAGAAAAAGGAAAGAAAAAGAAATGGTAAGGAAAGTAAAGGTTTTTCTATATTCTGTAGGAATTTATAAAATTTATTTGGATTACTTCTTAAGCGAATATATGTGTGTTAAATTATGACAGCTTGTAAATGAGGCTAGTGGTGGATTTCGGCTAGGCTCGGAAACACGCTAAGCTTTGACGAATAGGTAAGATACTTTTATAAAACATTAGTAGCATCATATTGTATGTGGGATTTTATGATTTTTATATGATGCATTAATGGAATGAATTTTAATGGAATTGTGAATTTTTTTATATGATGCATTGATTGAATTGATGTTAAAAATGCTAAGAGGACCCACAACTGATGGTGGGGGTCTTAATAGAGACGTAGGAATTGTGAGAATCAACGGCTGTGGTATAAATTGTATTTCTCTTGCAGGAGGTTAGGGAAAATTAAGCCGTTATGCTGTCGAAATTTCTATGAAAATGTTTGAGGAAAAAGGTTAAGATCTCCTCGTATAAATGGAACTTTGGAAAGAGTTATCGAAAGACGAGCATTGAAAGGATCTTGGCATATTGCCAGAAAACCCAATTTTTAAAATAGTTTAAGGACACAACGAATGGTCCACATCAATAGTAAAAATTGAGACGATGAAGATAAGAAAGTAAATTGCGATGCCTTGTGGACATTTAATGGAACATAAGTTTATGAAAACGTATAATTATACGTGTCTATGTCAAATAGATATGGATTGAGATTTTTACGATGATATGTATGGACACAAAATCACTCAAATGATCAGAATACTGTTGAGAGATGGTTAGATGGTGCGAAAAAGGTGAATGAGAGCCGTGGTATATTAGAAGTCACAATCACTTAAACTTGGAGAAATAGATCAGGGACTTTAATGTCTCATGAAAATTGTCGAGAATAGAGGCATTTAATTGATAAATTGTAAAAGGATGAATCACGAAAAAGAAGTTAAAGAAGTGAAATTCAAAAGTAATAGATCCTTGTGGTTGTTTATTTTATATATATGTGAAAATTTTGTGATTCTATTGCCCGACGAAGGCATAGAGGCCCAAGTGGTGTATATGACGATTTAATATGAATTATGCTTGGTTGAGATTTGAGACAACTGAGTGATAGAGTTTAGAATAGTGCTTAGTACTATACATTGGATATTTGACTAGTCGAAAAAGTAGCCTATTGAACTCAAATTGAGTTTTAGTGGCAACAATCATAGTATCAATATTGTGGCGTACGAAGGATAATGAACGAAATCGAACATCAAATCGAAATTTCGATGGAGTGCTAGCATGATAAACCATAAATAAAATTGATAGATGGCTATTGATTTCGCGGTCTTAATTATTTTCGATGTCAACTTTGGAATAGATATCGAACGATGATATTGGCGTTGGCATGATTTCAGTATTTTGATGGCTATATAGCGACATGATATTTAAATATTTATGAATACTAAGAGGATTCATGTAAGTGATGTGGTCCTAGTATTAATAGTGAAAGGTATAAATGATTGTTATAGTTTATAGCTATCGAAAAAGGATATCGAATACTGAATGGCTTGAATACCAAATGATCTGATTATTGAATAATTGGAGTACTGAACAATTTGAAAACTGAATGAAATGAATATTGAATTGATTTGAACACTGATTTACTGATGTGTCAGAAAGATAGTTTGCAATCGAATGATTGATGGTGATAAAGTTAAATGAATTGCTTCACTGTATTAGTTGAAGGTATTACTTATATTGACATTTGAAACTATTACCAAAATTACATACTGAAATGATTTTATAGCATCGCTTTTAAGCATAATTTGCTACAGTTTCAGATGTTATAATGGCATTTATATAAATGCTATAAAGTATAGATTAGCTTTAAAAAGAAAGTATATGGTGTATACGTACTTTTATATACGAAACCTCTTAAAGAACTTCACCAAATGCTTTACATGATTTTAAAAAGAAAAGCTAAAGATTTAAATGTTTTATGAGACTGTAGGCACCCTAAAAGAATTAAATTCAATAAAGAATAGTGGAAACCGCCTAATTGGAGCTTTGCTCATTAGGCAGAGATGCTTGTCCGACAATAGTCGTGGATAGGTCTCAGTCACGCCTGATCAGTGGGGCTGAGAGAGATGAGGTCTATGGCCATAGATAGTGCCCTAGTTGGTTTCCAGGGGACGATGACATGATTTTCACTGCTAGCTACAGTGATTTAAGTCTTTATTGATAGAGATGATAGGGATCTAGCCTAGTCTCTAACTGATATGATATGAAGTCTAGAGTATGATTTTATTGATATGAACTCTAGACTTGACATGATTTATATAGTACATGAAACATGTTTGAAAAGAGAAATATTTTGAAACAGTACATGTTTTAAACATGTTTTAAAAGTCCATAAGATATGATTTCGACACTTATATGATTTATATACGATTTTGTGTCGAACATGGCATGATATGCGGTCTAGAGTATAGTTTGATTTAATATGAACTCTAGACCTGATATGACTTACAGTATATGTTTTAAAAGTACATGATAAATGATTTCGACACTTATATGATTTATATACGATTTTGTGTCGAACATGGCATGATATGCGATCTAGAGTATAGTTTGATTTGATATGAACTCTAGACCTGATATGACTTACAATATATGTTTTAAAAGTACATGATAAATGATTTCGACACTTGTATGATTTATATACGATTTTGTGTCGAACTTGAAATGATATGCGGTTTAGAGTATAAATTGATTTGATATGAACTCTAAAGCTGATATAATTTATAGTATATGAAAAATGTTTTAAAACCGCACATGTTTTAGACATGCTCTAAAAACGAATACATGAATTCAAATTGAACATGTTTTTATCATGCCGTAAAGGAAAATTTGAAATGAATTGAAAATTCATACGTTGAGCATGTTCTAAAGTATATATGATATTTATATGAAATGATAGCGGTTTGTATAGTAAAGTTACATAAATTGCATATTAAACCCTGACATAATAATATGCTAAGTACATGAGAATTCCATGAGGAATGTCATGACTCGACGTTAATGATGTTTCATCTATACGATGCCATGATATGATATGATATGATATGATATGATATGATATGATATGATATGATATGATATGATATATGAACATAAGATTGATATGAAGAGAATTCTGATCTTACTCTATCGTGATCATAAATTCCCATACGATAAGTAATATGAATTGATGTAATACGGGAATATGATTGTTAAATGTAAAGTGACTCGATAGGATATCTCAATTAAACATGAAGAATATATGAGGAGTATCATGACTCTGTGGTAACGATATTTCATCTATATGATATCATGATATGATATGAAACATGAATATAGAAATACACGAAGAGAATTATGAATTCGTACCACCGTGATCATGATTCACAATATGAGAATTGATAAGGGATGATAGAATACAGAAGTATGATTATGAAATGAAAAGTGAATATGAGAAGTGATAATGAGATGTTATCGAGGAGAAAGGATTAACTGTAATTGCATCCTTGCAAGTTTTAAGCATTGCGGTTAAGACAGTATAATCCTACTCTTGTATTTATATTAGTATCTTACTGAGCCGTGGTTTTGCTCACCCCACTAAATTTCATCTCTTTCAGACTATTGAAGTTAACATCTGCCATGTGAGCTGCTAAGTGGGCATCGGAGACAGTGTATGCACTTGGTACTAGTCTTCTGAGGTATATGTTCCTTATAAAATACTTGTTTACTTGTAAGACTTAAATTGATGCGCAGTACATATTCTGTTTAACAAGTCGGGATGTAACTAAGAACCGTTTCCTTGTTAGTTTAATATTTAAATGAAATGACTATAGGTCACCTAGATAGTATAGTAACTACACTGACACCGAATACAAACCTTAAAATGAAAAAGAAAAAAATTTAGTCCATAAATTTGTAGACTAAGAAAAGTATAAGTATTAAAGGAAAGTCGCGGCCTTGGAGTCATGACAGATTTAATGGTATCAGAGCACGGTTTGTCTAGTACGTGTCGGTGTAGTTGAGACAGTGATAGTGTTACATCCCATGTACCGTGTAGTGTCTACATGTAAACTTGTTGATTTTCAATCTGTACCAAGATTAGTCAGCTATTGGTATGGGTGATACCAGTCGACGGCCTATTGAAACAGGCTGGGCTTTGACATAATGATGCCAATCGATGGCCTATTGAAACAGATTGAAAACCGTTAATGAATGGTATCGATGCGATATAGAAGAATTGTTTATCACTTTAGAGGAATAAGATATTGAATGATCGAAAATGATTGATTGTGGCAATATATATGGAAGATAATGGAATGATGGTATAGGATATGATCGATATGTAAATTGAGAAGGATTGAAAGAGGTCAAGAAATGGCCAATGAAAATGATCGAACAAAA
Organism: Heritiera littoralis; assembly: GCA_031772115.1. Classification (NCBI taxonomy): domain Eukaryota; kingdom Viridiplantae; phylum Streptophyta; class Magnoliopsida; order Malvales; family Malvaceae; genus Heritiera; species Heritiera littoralis. The sequence goes on along the minus strand of JAPDPK010000106.1, from coordinate 1,760,182 downwards.
GTATACGGCTTGATTGAAAGTGCAATCCCACCTTAATTATAATGACTATTGGGAATCGAGATTATGATTTTGAATTATAAGAGAACGCTTATTACAAAGAGTGAAATGACAAAACACATTAGAAGTATAGAGGGGCCGATATGGATTGTGGACAAGGAGGAGAAAGCCTTGAGGTCAAAGTCCCTTCCCTTGACGAAGGTCTTCTGGTAGCATCATTTATATAAAGAGGCTACTTGGAAACTTAAGAGCTTAATGAAAGAGAAAGATCTTCACCTTTTCCCAATTGAACAGAAGAAATATAGTGATATGGAAACAATTTAAGACTGATTGTTTAAATAGAATTACTCTTTCATTATCAGACTCTTAGATTCTCTCGTGCCACTGTCAAAATGTGACTAGGAAATGATAAGAAGGTATGTGAAGTTCCAGCAAGCAAACATGTGATGGGAATCCTTGAGTTGCCATATGCTTATGGGAAATAGCAAAAGGCTTTGAGTTTCCAAATTTATTGATAGCACCGCTCCGTATTGATATGAATATTCGAGCGTAATATGTGAACGCTTACAGATATATTGAGAGCGGGTGCACTGAATTTAAAAACTACTGGGACAATTACATACTGCTGATTAAATTATGTAAATGATAGCTACCAAACTATATTGACTTGACACTGATTGAGAAAGATAGAGGATGAAAAGTATGAATTAACTATTATGTGAAAAGAGATGAGAGTGATAACTCCCAAAGTGATAAGAAATTTAGGGAGTATAAATATATAGTGAAAATGATATGTAATGGTATAAAAAAGGTGATTCTGGTGTTGAAAACATACTGGCGATATTATTTAAAAAGACGATTGAGAGGACAGGAATCATAAGAATACGAAACCGTATCACCTCTAAATATAAGTTAAATTCGGAGGACCGAATTTCTTAAGGTGGAGAGAATGTGAAGATCGAGAATTTTCTAAATAAATATAAGGTATACGGGAAAATTTAATTTGGATAAATTGCAATCCAAATTAAATAAGAAATGAAATAAAGAAATTAATTTGGATATTAAGAGATCCAAATATTAAAGAAATAAAAGCGAGTATATTTATTTTGGATATTAAGAAATCCAAAATGTAAGAAATGAAAATATGTGTATATATATATTGTAAATACAATATATATTGTATTAATATAATTATATAAATAAATATAATTATATTTAAAAAAAAGAAGGGTGAGGAATCGGGATATACCCGATTCCCATGTTGTTTTCTCCTCTGTTAAAACAGAGGAGAAAACGTAAACAAAACAGAAGAGAAGCCGGCCAATGCCGGCTGGCCAAAGGAGAAAGGGGAAGAGAGAGGACGTCGCCAGCGAAGGAGAAAGAAGAGGAAGATGAATCCGGCGATGGAAGAAGGAATCGGTGAAGCGAAACAAAGGCGAAAAAATCGAAGGAAAAAGAGGAAAAGAGAAAAGAGGGAAGTGGCGGTGCCGGCCGGTCTAGGCACCGCCATCCCAACCCAGAGCTCGGTGGAGCTGAGGGGAAGAAAAGGAAGGCCACCGACGAGGTAGAGGACGGTGGAGGGAGGAAGAAACAGAGGAGAAAGGAGCCGAGAGCCACCATTCCAGATCCGGCACCGTCGCCGGTGATGGGGCAAAACCGAGGCCAGATCCGGCTTCGTGGCAACCTCGACAAGCTGTGGAGTGGTTGAACCGCCGGAATGGGTGGCCGTCGGTGACCGAACCGGCCAGCAAAAGTTGAACCGACCAAGCCAAGCTGAACTGACCCGAACCCGACCCGGTACAGAAAAAGAAAAAGAAAAGAAAAAAAAAAGAAAAAGAAAAAGAAAAAGAAAGAAAGGAAAAAGAAAGAAAAGAAAAGGAAAGAAAAAGAAAAGAAAAAGGAGAAAGAAGAGAAGGAAAAAGAAAGAGAAGAAGAAAAAGGAAAGAAAAATAAATGGTAAGGAAAGTAAAGGTTTTTCTATATTCCGTAGGAATTTATAAAATTTATTTGGATTACTTCTTAAGCGAATATATGTGTGTTAAATTATGACAGCTTGGAAATGAGGCTAGTGGTGGATTAAGGCTAGGCTCGGAAACACGCTAAGCTTTGGCGAATAGGTAAGATACTTTTATAAAGCATTAGTAGCATCATATTGTATGTGGGATTTTATGATTTTTATATGATGCATTAATGGAATGAATTTTAATGGAATTGTGAATTTTTTTATATGATGCATTGATTGAATTGATGTTAAAAATGCTAAGAGGACCCACAACTAATGGTGGGGGTCTTAATAGAGACGTAGGAATTGTGAGAATCAACGGCTGTGGTATAAATTGTGTTTCTCTTACAGGATGTTAGGGAAAATTAAGCCGTCATGCTGTCGAAATTTCTATAAAAATGTTTGAGGAAAAAGGTTAAGATCTCCGCGTATAAATGAAACTTTGGAAAGAGTTATCGAAAGACGAGCATTGAAAGGATCTTGGCATATTGCCAGAAAACTCGATTTTTAAAATAGTTTAAGGACACAACGAATGGTCCACATCAATAGTAAAAATTGAGACGATGAAGATAAGAAAGTAAATTACGATGCCTTGTGGACATTTAATGGAACATAAGTTTATGAAAAAGTATAATTGTACGTGTCTATGTCAAATATATGGATTGAGATTTTTACGATGATATGTATGGACACAAAATCACTCAAATGATCAGAATACTGTTGAGAGATGATCAGATGGTGCGAAAAAGGTGAATGAGAGCCGTGGTATATTAGTAGTCACAATCACTTAAACTTGGAGAAATAGATCAGTGACTTTAATTGTGAAGACCATGAATTTTCGAAAATAAATAGTAAATATCCGGAAAAATTTAATTTGGATAAGTTGCAATCCAAATTAAATAAGAAAAGAAATGGAGAAAATAATTTTGGATATTTAGAAATCCAAAACTTAATAAGAAATAAAAATATTTTTGATATATTTATATAATGATATTATTATATAAATATATTTTTGATAAATATAAATATTATTTTTGTGTTAAAAGTGTAAATATATATATATACATATATATGTATTTTGATACAAAAATATGTATTTAAATACATATTATAATAGCATATTTATATATAATTATAATTATATGTATAATTATAATGTGTATATTTATTATTATTAAGTAAGTATATTAATAAATATATTAAACAAATAAATAAATAAATAAAATAAAATAAAGAAGCGGGAATCGGGATAACCCGATTCCCAGCTTCTTTCTCCTCTGTTACAAACAGAGGAGAAAGACAAGTAATGGCCGGCCCCCTGCCGGCCGAGAGAGGAGGAGGAAAGAGAGAGGAGCGTCACCGGCAAGACTAGAGGGAATAGGAGAAGTTGGCCGGCGGCGGAGAAAAGGGAAAGAGGAAAGAGAAATCGAATGCGGAAAGGAAAAACCCGAGAAGGAAAAGAGGAAGTGGAACGGCGGTGCCGGCCAATCCGGGCAACGCCATCGACACCAACGCCACCGGTGAAGACCCACGAAGGAAAAGGAGGCCACGGCGGTGAAGGAAACCGACGAAGAAAGGAGAAAAGAGGAAGGAAAGGAGCCGAGAACCACGGACCCAGATCCGACGCCGTCGCCGGTGATGGGGCGAAACCGAGGCCAGATCTGGCTTCGTGGCAACCTCGGCAAGCTATGGAGTGGCTGAACCGCCGGAATGGGTGGCCGCTGGTGACCGAACCGACCAGAAAAAGTTGAACCAGCCAAGCCAAGCTGAACTGGCCCGAACCCAAACCCGACCCGACCCGGTACAGAAAAAGAAAAAGAAAAGAAAAAGAAAGAAAGGAAAAAAAAAAGAAAAAAAAAAGGGAAAAAGAAAAAGAAAGAAAGGAAAAAGAAAAGAAAAGAAAAGGAAAGAAAAAGAAAAGAAAAGAAAAAGGAGAAAGAAGATAAGGAAGAAGAAAGAGAAGAAGAAAAAGGAAAGAAAAAGAAATGGTAAGGAAAGTAAAGGTTTTTTTTATATTTTGTAGAAATTTATAGAATTTATTTGGATTACTTCTTAAGCGAATATATGTGTGTTAAATTATGACAGCTTGGAATGAGGCTAGTGGTGGATTTCAACTAGGCTCGGAAACACGCTAAGCTTTAGCGAACAAGTAAGATACTTTTATAAAGCATTAGTAGCTTTATATTGTATAATTTGGAATTTGATTTTGATATGAATAATTATTGAATTGATGTTAAAAATGCTAAGAGGACCCACAACTGATGGTGGGGGTCTTAGTAAGAGATAAAAATTGGTGAGAATCAACGGCTGCAATTATAAATTGTATTTTCTTGCAGGAGGCTTGATAAAAATTAAGCCGTTATGCTGTCGAAATTTATACTAAAATGTTGATGAAAAATTATTTTCTCGCATAAATGTAACTTTGGAAAGAATTATCGGAAATAAGTTAGAAAAGATCTCATCGTGTCACAGAAGGATTGATTTTTGAAATTTTGAGAAGGTTAATGGATGAGCACGATAATGTGAGGAATTTTGTTGTGAATCTTATAGAGTCGATAATTTGAGTTATTTTAACATTACAAGTTGACTATTGAGCAGAAATTGAGGTGGAATATCGATAGTTGAAGTATTGATGGAAGTAACGATGATTATATGATATTGCTTTGAAGAGAAGATCATAGTTGAAAATTTATGGTTAAATGATTCGATTGTAAAGCTATTAACGAAGTAATGATTTCCAGAATTTACCGAGTCCGGTTTCTTGATTTTGAAATAATTCCGAACGTGATAATATGGACAAATTCGAGATATCGAAATAGAGATGATTTCATCGTACTACATTGTATTGTCGGATATACGTGAGATAATAAACGAACATACCCTAGTAATATGGGTCTTAGTATCGATACGATGGTACATAATGGATAGTTATGATACTGAGTCATAACGAATGTACGAATTGTGCATACAAAACTTGATTGAAATTGAGATTGAATTACGACACAATCTGATCAATTATGGATTCAAAGAAATGAGTGATAAATATGTGAAAAGATGGTTTTGCTTATAACCTTATAATAGATCTTGAATAATAAGATCGACAATTGCATAAGTTCGGAATAAATCATAAAGGCCACATAAAAATTGATTTGAGGATTTAGATATGATTTTGTGATAGTAAATGAAATTGAACCTCAAATCGGAAATGATGAACATGTATCAATAGATCAAATCATAGATGGATTTGATAAGTGACTATCGAATTTGTGATTCTGTTATCCTCGATGTCGATTCTGGAATAGATATTGAATGATGATATTATTATTGCATAATTTCGGTACCTTGATGACTATTTAGAAACATGATGTTTAAATACTCATAGATACTAAGATGATTTGTACTAATGATGTGGTCCAAGTATCGATGATGAAATGTACAAATGAATTGTGTAATCGATAACTATTGAGAAAGGATATTGGATACCGAATGGGTTGGATACCAAAAGAATTGATCATTGAATAGTTTGAATACTGAGTAATTGATTTTCGAATGAAATAAATATTGAATGATTTAAATATGGATTTATTGATTTGATAGAGAGAAAGTTCGACATCGAACGATTGATGGTGATACATTCAAAGGAATTGCTTCACTATAATAAATGAAAATATGGTCTTATATTGACACTTAAAAATATCATCGAAATTACATATTGAAATGGTTTTATAGCATGCCTGGTTACAACCTATAATGTTATAATAACATTTATACGAATGCTATAAAGTATAGATTAATTTAAAAGAAAGTATATGGTATTTATATATTTTTATATATGAAGCCTCATATAGAATTTTACCATATGCTTTACATGATATTTAAAAGAAAGCTAAAGATTTAAATGTTTTATGAGACTGTAGGCACCCTAAAAGAATTAAATTCAATAAAGCATAGTGGAAACTGCCTAATTGGAGCTTTGCTCATTAGGCAGAGATGCTTGTCCGACAATAGTCGTGGACAGGTCTCAGTCCCGCCTGATAAGAGGGGTTGAGAGAGATGAGGTCTATGGCCATAGATAGCGCCCTAGTTGGTTTCCAGGGGACGATGACATGATTTTCACTGCTAGCTACAGTGATTTAAGTCTTTATTGATAGAGATGATAGGGATCTAGCCTAGTCTCTAACCGATATGATATGAAGTCTAGAGTATGATTTTATTGATATGAACTCTAGACTTGACATTATTTATACTGTATATGAAACAATTTTGAAATGAAATACGTTTTGAAACAGTACATGTTTTAAACATGTTTTAAAAGTCCATGAGATATGATTTCGACACTTATATGATTTATATGTGATTTTGTGTCGAACATGGCATGATATGCGATCTAGAGTATAGTTTGATTTGATATGAACTCTAGACCTGATATGATTTACAGTATATATTTTAAAAGTACATGATAAATGATTTCGACACTTATATGATTTATATACTATTTTGTGTCGAATTTAAAATGATATGCGGTCTAGAGTATAGATTGATTTGATATGAACTCTAGACCTGATATGACTTATAGTATATGAAAAATGTTTTAAAACAGCACATGTTTTAGACATGCTCTAAAAACGAATACATGAATTGAAATTGAATATGTTTTTATCATGCCGTAAAGGTAGACTTGAATGAATTGAAAATTCATACGTGGAGCATGTTCTAAAGTACATATGATACGATTAGAAATGATAGCGGTTTGTACAGTAAAGTTACATAAATTGCATATTAAACCCTGACATGATAATATGCTTCGTACATGAGAGTTCCATGAGGAATGTCATTACTCGACATTAATGATATTTCATCTATACGATGACATGATATGATATGATATGATACGATCCATGAACATAAGATTGATATGAAGAGAATTGTGAACTTACACTACTGTGATCATGATTTCTCTATATGGAAAGTGATATGAGATGATAGAATACAGGAGTACGATGATGAGACATAAAGTGAATTGATATGATGCTTCAATTGGACATGATGTACTCCGAGATAGAGGAAAGTATAGACTAATAGTATACGACATTCAAATTGGACACGACATATTGTTGTGCGATGCACTATAGTATAAGGACGAGAAGACTGAAAAAGTGATTATGATGATTTATTTAAAAGTATAAGCGATAGACAGATGACAAGAAATGAAATAATGAGATGTTATTGATGAGAAAGGATTAACTGTAATTGCAAACTCGCAAGTTTTAAGCATTGCAGTTTAAGATAGTATAATCCTACTCTTGTATTTATATTAGTATCTTACTGAGCCATGGTTTTGCTCATCCCACTAAATTTCATCTCTTTCAGACTATTGAAGTTAACATCTGCCGTGTGAGCTGCTAAATGGGCATTGGAGACGGTGTATGGACTTGGTACTAGTCTTTTGAGGTATATGTTTCTTATAAAATACTTGTTTACATGTAAAACTTAAATTGATGCACAGTACATATTCTGTTTAACAAGTCGGGATGTAACTAAGAACCGTTTCCTTGTTAGTTTAAAATTTAAATGAAATGACTATAGGTCACCTAGATAGTATAGTAACTACACTGATACTGAATACAAACCTTAAAATGAAAAAAAAATTTAGTCCATAAATTTGTAGACTAAGAAAAGTATAAGAATCAAGTGGAAGTCGCAGTCTTCGGGTCGTGACATTAATGTCTCATGAAAATTGTCGAGAATAGAGGCATTTAATTGATAAATTGTAAAAGGATGAATCACGAAAAAGAAGTCAAAGAAGTGAAATTCAAAAGTAATAGATCCTTGTGGTTGTTTATTTTATATATATGTGAAAATTTTGTGATTCTATTGCCCGACGAAGGCATAGAGGCCCAAGTGGTGTATATGACGATTTAATATGAATTATGCTTGGTTGAGATTTGAGACAACTGAGTGATAGAGTTCAGAATAGTGCTTAGTACTATACATTGGATATTTGACTATTCGAAAAAGTAGCCTATTGAACTCAAATTGAGTTTTAGTGGCAACAATCATAGTATCAATATTGTGGCGTACGAAGGATAATGAACGAAATCGAACATCAAATCGGAATTTTGATGGAGTGCTAGCATGATAAACCATAAATAAAATTGATAGATGGCTATTGATCTCGCGGTCGTAATTATTTTCGATGTCAACTCTGGAATAGATATCGAACGATGATATTGGCGTTGGCATGATTTCAGTATTTTGATGGCTATATAGCGACATGATATTTAAATATTTATGAATACTAAGAGGATTCATGTAAGTGATGTGGTCCTAGTATTAATAGTGAAAGGTATAAATGATTGTTATAGTTTATAGCTATCGAAAAAAGATATCGAATACTGAATGGCTTGAATACCAAATGATCTGATTATTGAATAATTGGAGTACTGAACAATTTGAAAACTGAATGAAATGAATATTGAATTGATTTGAACACTGATTTACTGATGTGTTAGAAAGATAGTTTGCAATCGAATTATTGATGGTGATAAAGTTAAATGAATTGCTTCACTATATTAGTTGAAGGTATTACTTATATTGACATTTGAAACTATTACCAAAATTACATACTGAAATGATTTTATAGCATCGCTTTTAAGCATAATTTGCTACAGTTTCAGATGTTATAATAGCATTTATATAAATGCTATAAAGTATAGATTAGCTTTAAAAAGAAAGTATATGGTGTATACGTACTTTTATATACGAAACCTCTTAAAGAACTTTACCAAATGCTTTACATGATTTTAAAAAGAAAAGCTAAAGATTTAAATGTTTTATGAGACTATAGGCACCCTAAAAGAATTAAATTCAATAAAGCATAGTGGAAACCGCCTAATTGGAGCTTTGCTCATTAGGCAGAGATGCTTGTCCGACAATAGTCGTGGACAGGTCTCAGCCACGCCTGATCAGTGGGGCTGAGAGAGATGAGGTCTATGGCCATAGATAGCGCCCTAGTTGGTTTCCAGGGGACGATGACATGATTTTCACTGCTAGCTACAGTGATTTAAGTCTTTATTGATAGAGATGATAGGGATCTAGCCTAGTCTCTAACTGATATGATATGAAGTCTAGAGTATGATTTTATTGATATGAACTCTAGACTTGACATGATTTATATAGTACATGAAACATGTTTGAAAAGAGAAATATTTTGAAACAGTACATGTTTTAAACATGTTTTAAAAGTCCATGAGATATGATTTTGACACTTATATGATTTATATACGATTTTGTGTCGAACATGGCATGATATGCGGTCTAGAGTATAGTTTGATTTAATATGAACTCTAGACCTGATATGACTTACAGTATATGTTTTAAAAGTACATGATAAATGATTTCGACACTTATATGATTTATATACGATTTTGTGTTGAACATGGCATGATATGCGGTCTAGAGTATAGTTTGATTTGATATGAATTCTAGACCTGATATGACTTACAGTATATGTTTTAAAAGTACATGATAAATGATTTCGACACTTGTATGATTTATATACGATTTTGTGTCGAACTTGAAATGATTTGCGGTTTAGAGTATAGATTGATTTTATATGAACTCTAAACCTGATATAATTTATAGTATATGAAAAATGTTTTAAAACCGCACATGTTTTAGACATGCTCTAAAAACGAATACATGAATTCAAATTGAACATGTTTTTATCATGCCGTAAAGGAAAATTTGAAATGAATTGAAAATTCATACGTTGAGCATGTTCTAAAGTATATATGATATTAATATGAAATGATAGCGGTTTGTATAGTAAAGTTACATAAATTGCATATTAAACCCTGACATAATAATATGCTAAGTACATAAGAATTCCATGAGGAATGTCATGACTCGACGTTAATGATGTTTCATCTATATGATGACATGATATGATATGATATATGAATATAAGATTGTTATGAAGCGAATTCTGATCTTACTCTATCGTGATCATAAATTCCCATACGATAAGTAATATGAATTGATGTAATACGGGAATATGATTGTTAAATGTAAAGTGACTTGATAGGATATCTCAATTAAACATGAAGAATATATGAGGAGTATCATGACTCGATGGTAACGATATTTCATCTATATGATATCATGATATGATATGAAACATGAATATAGAAATACACGAAGAGAATTATGACTTCGTACCACCGTGATCATGATTCACAATATGAGAATTGATAAGGGATGATAGAATACAGAAGAATGATTATGAAATGAAAAGTGAATATGAGAAGTGATAATGAGATGTTATCGATGAGAAAGGATTAACTGTAATTGCATCCTTGCAAGTTTTATGCATTGCGGTTAAGACAGTATAATCCTACTCTTGTATTTATATTAGTATCTTACTAAGCCGTGGTTTTGCTCACCCCACTAAATTTCATCTCTTTCAGACTATTGAAGTTAACATCTGCCATGTGAGCTGCTAAGTGGGTATCGGAGATGGTGTATGGACTTGGTACTAGTCTTCTGAGGTATATGTTCCTTATAAAATACTTGTTTACATGTAAGACTTAAATTGATGCACGGTACATATTCTGTTTAACAAGTCGGGATGTAACTAAGAACCGTTTCCTTGTTAGTTTAATATTTAAATGAAATGACTATAGGTCATCTAGATAGTATAGTAACTACACTGACACCGAATACAAACCATAAAATGAAAAAGAAAAAAATTTAATCCATAAATTTGTAGACTAAGTAAATTATAAGTATTAAAGGAAAGTCGCGGCTTTCGGGTCGTGACATAAGTAATGAAATTATCACTAAGTATTGTGTTGTTATTGTTTTAGTGTTTCTTTACAAATTACTAGAAAATGATTAGTCTTATGGCATAGTCACAATCCAATTATGATTTTTATAATTTGAAAAGTATTCACATAATCAATATATTAAAATTAACTGCAGAAGCATATACGTAGTAATTTTAACATAATTAATTAATTTTAGAACTCATGTGAATATTTAAATAATTAGATTAGACAATGTTATTCTAGTAAGTGAGCATTTTAAATAGATTATTAGTCGAATTAGTAAATTTACATTCACAAAATTGACCCGATTTAAAACACCCAAATGGTTTTTTTTTTTTTTTGCAACCCACTTAATTAGATTTATTACTATTATCATCATCATCATCATCATTAATGGTCATATTCAAATTGAGTGATTTATGAATTAAATGAGTAAGTAAGATTATCACAAAATTAATTCTAGCAAAAATTCACTTACACCTTTTTTTTTGAACATAACAATTAATTAAGACTGTCCGTCTATCATGTAAATTTTGCTTATAAGATAAGAGCCCAATAATTAATTAATGAAAATGAATAAATGATCTTTTAATTAATTAATTAATTAAAATGATCTAATATTTAATTAATCAAAATTGTTCAATAATTAAAAATCAAAGTAAAAAATCAAAATAGTTAAATAAATATTTAAAAATGCTGAATAATTAATTAATCAAAATAATCGAATAATTAATTAAAAAATAATATAATGATTAATTAAATGAAATGACCCATGATTTAAATTAAAGCACAATAGCCAAATGAACTAAACATATTTTGTCCCAAGTTAATTAAAACATATCAATGACTCTAAAATAAATAAACTATATTTTAAAAAATTAATGCCCAAAATGATTCAGCAAAATGGACTAAAAAATGGATTAAATATTAAACAATCAAATCGGCTAAAAGAAAAACAAAATTGGCTTAAACAATAATCTTTAAACCCAAAATCAACGGTACACGAGAAAAAAATGCAATGGGAAGTCCCAATAAAACCCAAATAAAGACCCGTATATTTTTTCGCGCGTGCAAGCGCGTCTTTGGCAATAGTCTGGCGTTGTAACGGCAGCCAACGCGCCCACGTGGACGTGCAGTAGCTCGAACGAAAATGCTGCGGCCAAATCTGAATCTCGCGCGAACTGACGACGCCTCTGTTTTTTGAATATGCATGACAGATGTGCACGAAAGTTAACTGCAGCAAGTTTTCTGTTTTCCAGCTATAACTAGCGACGACAAACGAATGTATATGCGCGGAACATTATAAAAAATTCGATTTTGAAGAACCGGAAGATTTAAGCCTCTGCTCGCGATCATATTTTTTCTTTGTTTGCTCGCTTATGAAAAGCTGCTGCTTCACTCTATGGTGCGCGCGCCCAATCGAAGTAGCTGGAGTGAAATGCTGCCGAACAATTCGGGCGAAAACGAATGTTGCGCGATTTGACGACGCCTCTGTTTTTTGAATATGCATAACAGATGAGCAGGAAAGATAACTGCAGCAAGTTTTCTGTTTTTCCTCCTATAGCTAGCGAAGACAGACGAATATATATGCGCGAAACATTTTCTAAAACATTCTTCTCGCGATCATTTCTTCTTCGTTTGCTCGAGTAAGAAAACTCAGTTGCTTCTATAAATTCTGCCCAACCCCCATGGATTTACACACCTCAAACACAGAAAGCTTGATTTCAAATTGCATTCTTTCGAGAGCAACGTCTTTTGGGAAGCGTTGAAGATGGTGAAGATCTGCGAAGAGCCTCTTGGAAAAAACAACGTAGAAAAATTCTGGTTTAACGATGATGGCGATGCACTCCCTCGTGGCAGTGGCCCATACGAGTTGCCTGTTACTGATGGATCAGGAACACCGTGGCGTTTTACTTTCAAGCGTGAAGAAGGCAAACTCTTCTCCGTCAGCGGTGGAGAGTGGCAGCGTTTTGCAAGTAACGTAGTTGGTGCTGCAGTCACTCTATCCAAAGATGAGGGCGGGAAATACCATATCGGAGTTAGGCGGTGAAGAGATTGATACATCACTCCTCCATAAATCAATAATAGCTTCAGTTATTTGGTTTTTTCTTTTAGTTTGTGTAAAAGGGCGTGGTAGGACTTGAGAAGAAAAGCACCCCTGTTTTTCTCTGTTTCTTGGGTCTGTTTACCATGTCAAAGTATTATTTCCAATAAAATTCTGAAGCTTTATTTATCCGTTTTGAATCTCTTTTATTTTGTTAGTTTGTTTAAAAGTTTTTGCTTTCTTTTCGGTTCTTGCTCAATATTCAATGCCATCTCAACACACCTGCTTGACCTTTCTTAAAGACAAGTGGGCCAAAACACTATTCCTTGCAACCAATCGTCGATGTCCGTCACTTCCTCCTGCTTTTCTCTACGGAGCAGCCGTCGATCGAGCACTTTGTGCTTACAAGATTCTCAGTTGAAGCCGATTCCTCTTGATTCACCTCGCGCTTGCTTTGAACAAAAAGGAATTCGTCATGAAGAGGCTCGAATCGTTGAAGCTACTACAATTTTTATTTCTTTGTTATGGCGATATACTTTACTTGTTTTAGTAATTTTAGTTCGTTAATATGATCTTTAATTATTCCATAAATTCTATGGTAGAGTTTGCATAATTTTTAATATGAAATTGGATTTTTTTTTTTGAAAATAAATATGAAATTTGAATTAGATTATGGAGCAAATAGTTGATTGAAACGTATTGGAGCAAATAGAATTTTTAATGAACCAGAAAAAAAAAATAGAATTTTCCATATTTTTTATAGCTTCAGTCTATCCATAGAAGTTTCTGTAATTTCTAGCTATTTGTTTATGGCATGATAAATTTACTTGATTTGTTCAACTTTGGGAAAGAAATGAGTGAATTGCTGCTGAAAGTAATGCTTATTGCACTTTTTGTTGTCTTGTTTAGTGAGAATGATAAATGCTAGTATGTAATTCTTTTCCTTAAAGAACATTTCTTCCTTAGATTTTGGGCACCAAGTGGTTTGAAGATCAGAGGGTTGGAGAGGTTTTAACAAGAAATGGCAGAGGGAAACATACTACTTGATATATTCGTTTGCTTCCACTATCAGGAGCCAAGGGCCTATCTGACTGATACTCCTGCATTCAACCAACCTAGTTTGATGAAAGTTGACAAAGCAATCTCTCGCCCAAGCTTTCCCTGATGTTGTTTGCCAGTTGACTATAATATCATACACAATTTAGTTGCACTTTACTCTCTATGTTCACTGCATCAATTTCAAATGTACATTTTAACTTGTTTGATTAATCAAAAATTTCTTTTTCCTCTTGTTTTCGGATTCAGAAAATGCTAAAAGACAGTGAAACAGAGAAATTCTCATTCAATGATTGCTTACATCTTGGTGAACCAGGGTTCATTATGTAAGGGATTGGGAAAGATATTCATATTATTTTCAACTTCTTGATGAGATTAGAATCAGAGAGGAAAGAGGACATTTGGGTCCAAAGACAGGGTGATTCTAGGTTTGTAAGATTAAATATGGGCATTTGCATATCACTTAAAAGTTATCTGCCTTAAAGAAAATCCCTTTTCATACATTCGTATATAACTTGTAGAGTGTAGACATAGACTAACTAGGGCCAAGAATAATAGGCAATGGATCAACTAGGAGGCTTATTTTCCTTAAATTTTTTATAGTATTCTGCTTAACATGTTTCAGGTAGAGGTTCTAACATTTTTTTTTTGTGGTAATCACTAATCTACATTATGTTAACTGTTTATAATTTTGTCTCTAATCATTATGAAAACTGCCCAAAGTTTTTATCTTTCTCTAATAAGATAATGTAATATCAAATCTTGCAATTTGAGGATCCTTTTCATACTTCTCCATTGCTTTTTCATAGCTTCAGGATTGTGTAACTTGCAGCAGTTGTTACAATTCTTAAATGGTAATCCCGTGAGAAATACTTATACAATATTATAAAATTGACATTTCTCAACAATTTCATATTTTGAGTCCAATACAGAATCCCTATGGAAGATGTTGAGGCCTACCTTCTTTAACTATCAGTGTGTTAATTATAAAATTAAGTTTAAAAGTTAGTTAAGGTGTTAGTTAATGAGAATTGTAACATAAACAAAATGTAACCAGTGGTATACATAGACAGAGTTAGCCAATACATTAGCAGATGAATGCAGAATACCCAAAGTTACATTCTCTCTCTTTTCTTTTCTCTTTCTGCTGTTCTTCTTTGTAATTTTGGAATTTCCAGAATCTGTCATGCATCCTTCCTGCTAGGTGGATCCTTAGCACACCTCTTATTGGAATTTGAAATCATTTGGTACAAGAGCCAATGATCCTTGGCCATGGCTGACGATGTGGAGCACTGGCGTATGGAGTTGCGAGCTGATATGGAGTGTCTTCACAGGAGAATGATCCAACTGTTCGAATGAATGCTTGCTAGAATGGATAATACATTTCAGGTGAAATTGTCAGTGATTATGCAGTGAGCATGAATAAAAAACCTCAATCTGAAGAGAATCCACACATGCCAGCCGCCATTAATTCCCCTCCCTTGTCTTCTTCATCAAGTATGCCCATGCCCAAACTTGTCTCCTATGACCTTTCTGCCCATTTGAACCCAATTCAAGAAACATTGTATCTGACATAATAGTACCTAAAGAATTTAATGAGTCTGAGCTTGAGGAATTATCTATTTAAAGGGTTTTAAAATGCTAGAAACTTAATTGTCTGATCCTTTTATGTTTATAAATGTGCAACTTCTATTTGTTGGGTATAGGATTAGTACTGTTGGGGTTGTGAACAATGGTTGCTATGCTAGGCCTTTCTTTTTTAGAGCTATTGATGCTTGTGAGAAACTTGAAAGAGCTTATTCTATGTTATTTGTGTCTATGAATGAGCTAATTACAATCCGAAACCCCTACGGTTTTAGACTTTTAGTAATTGGAAAGATGAGGCATGGGGTTGAAGTCGCAGCTGCCTGGTTCTCTTGGTCAACTCAAGATATTGCAAATTTTGTGGGATTGTCAGCTACAGAGAAGCACTTGGTTACTAGATTCAACAAGCCAGATAATGTGCTTGCAAACAACCAAATATATTTATGGGTTGCTTCAAATGGTTCTGCCTCAGAATTTGTCTTAATCCTTTATGGTAAGGATGTTGTGGAGGAGGTATTGTTATGAGAGCGCAATGGAAGAAGTTGAGGCCTGCCTTCTCTAACAATTAGTAGTGTTAATTATAAAATAAAGTTTAAAAGTTAGTTAAGGTGTTAGTTGTTAGTAAATGAGAATTATAACAGAAACAAAATGTTACAAGTTCATTGGTATATAGCCAATACACAAGCAGAGGAATCCAATTCACAAAGTTTCATTCTCTCTCTTTCTGCAATTCTTCCTTGTTATTCTGGAATTTCCAGAATCCGTTGGGCATCCTTCCTGCTTGCTGGTTTCTTAGCTCCTTATTGGAATCTGAAATTGCAGCTGTATCATTTCCTTTGTCAAGTTTAAATACCCTGGGAAAATAGTGTCTGCTACAAAACTATTAGAACAAATTCTATTGGAAATTTCCCAAAACCATGTTTTATGTTATTGCATACTTTCATCTCTGTTCCCTTAAATTTTGATATTTTCCCAAATATCGTGAAAGATAGGTTTAAGTGCTGTGAGTAGCTAACTTGCGAACATTTCCCTTTGATTCTGAAATCTAAAATGCCATTTGCAGGTACAAGGTTGGAGACACAGGTGTTCAGCAAGCTGAAGCTGAACTGGAACCAAACAAACATAGGAGACAATCGTGGAAAGGGATTAACCAATCAGAATTAGATGAACTGGATAGTGCTGATGACTCAGAAAATGATCCAATTGTTAGAGCAATAAAGAATGAAAACAAGAAGGAAATTCACTGGCCTTGTATTGAACCTGTAAATGAAAACAATGTTTTTTTTAACATGTTGATACGGCTTTTAACACAACAATTTGAGTGTCCCCACTGCTTGGTGGCTTTCTTTTTCACAACTCACAGCTACTTGCGGCTTCGGATGCTAGTCAAATCGTGGACCGGTTGTTCGTGATTTAGAACTTTCTATTTCAATCACCAAGTAAAAATAAAGGAATAAAATCTTTTGAAATTTTGGTCAAACTCACTCACTCGCCCAAAGCCAGTTATGACGTCGAGCGAAAAAACGAGAAAATCAGACGTGATTTGCAGCGCAGGCAGCGGCAGCTCCAGCTCGTAGTCAATCATTAGCGAGAAAGCTGATCACAAGTCAATCGTGGCCCACTACCGTTTATCGGTAATTCTCGTTTACAAACTGTCACGTGACTAAAAGAAAAGTTAAATTCAAGCCATGTTTCGCATGATCAAAAGGGTTGGCGTTGGCTATTTTTATATTGTAAACTAGTTTGTATCCCGTGCGATGCACGGATTAATTTTATTTATTTTAATATATGTAAAAAAAATAACATTATTATCAAAATAAAATAGAATTGCTTCAAGCCAACCACTTTCATCTATTCAACCATCTACCTTCAGCACCCTTCAACCCGTGATAGTAGCAAGAACTCAATAAGAAGCACGTAGTTGCGGTATATATAACAGCAATCTCCGGTTAAAACTCCTCCAGTCTAGCAATCTATATGAAGCAAAAAAAAAATAGAAACATAAATTAGAAAATGCAAAGCAATGGCAATAGAAAAATCAATAATTTAAATCAACTAATGAATAAAACTTGACTGTAAAATTGAACTACATTATTATTGTTCAAAATATAAGGTACTAAATGATCGAAATAAAATAGAAATTAAAGAAAACAATAAAAACTTGCCAAAACTAAAAGTGCAGAAAGGAAACAGAAAATGGAAGAGAGAAACTGCAATGCAGGAATAGTGTCACTCAACCCTTTTTAGAAGTAGCGAAACACCTTTAGAAACAACCATGAATACCAACAACAAAATTCAATCGAACCAAAGCAATGCAGAGACTCAAAACCTTAAAACAGTTTAATGTAGTAAGTGAGATAAAAATTGAATTTTGAAATAGTGGATTGAATCTGATTAAAAGAAATCGTGGAATAAAACATAGGAGGATGAATCTGGATAACTCCCACGTTCACTATTTGAATAATTGTAGTTTTTAATATGGTTAAAAAATAATTTTCAATAGAATTAAAATTTGGAGATAATTGCAATTTTAAATTTGGATAAAAGAAAAATTGTAGTTGGTTTTTTAATAAGTTTCAAACTGTTGCACTACTTCCTATTATTTAGGATTTGGATAATGGGTAGTTTTTTTTTTTTGAAGTGATAATGGGTAGTTATACAATAATAAAAAAACTAATATAATTTCAGTTTTAATAAAACCTACATGTATCCTAATCTTACTTTTCGTAAGAAGAACACGTCCATGTACATGCTCTCGCGGCTTACTTATGAGGTTTTCATGTTTTTTGAAATATAATATATATGATTTATTAATTTGTTTAAAATAAATAATTGGTAGATAATTTAATAGGATAAGTAAATAATGTTTAAATTTTGAATAACAAATATTTGAAAAAATTAAATTATTTAAAATAGATAATTTGATAAAGATTTGAATAAAAAAGATTAAAAAAATATTAATTTGTTTAAAATAGATAATTAGATCATACTTAAAACTGATAGTTGTTATGGATTATTAAAAAAACTAAAAATTAAAAAAATAAAGATAGAAAGTTAACGTGGTGATGACACATGTCACTATTGTTTTTTGAAATATAATATTATATATGATATATGATTGGTGTTAAGTGCATAGATTTTTTTTAATTTAATTGTTGCTTTCAAAAGATCCTAAAAACACCTGTGCGGTAAGTTAAAGTTTTGGATGATTTTATTTATTTCTTGTGACAAAATCATGATCGATACCTTTAAAATAAAGTAAAAATATATATGTTAAGAGTAATTCAAACAACATTAAACATGCAAAATCATAGGATGATATGAAAGTTATTTTATTAATTCAAAAAATTTTAAATTTGTCTCATCATACACTATAAAGGATAAGATAAAACTAGTTAAATACAAAATCTATAATGATTTGCTATTAACAAAATAGTTAAATCATATTTCCAACTAGAATTATCTCATTTTCAAGTGCTTTTAAAACCAACATCAATTTGGCAAAAAAGTATTGTTTCTTATAGAAAATTTAGTAAATAATGAAGAGTTTGTATATGATGCACGGGCAGTGTATAGTTTTCATACACTGTTAATGCATCAAAGGTTGACACCTCGTCAATGCATCAGAGGTTGACACCTCATCAATAGGTCCTTATGGGCAAATTAAAAAAAATTATTTATATTTACATATAAGGGCCTATTGATGAGGTGTCAACCTCTGGTGTATTGACAGTGTATAAAAACTATACACTGTCAATGTATCACATATAAATCCAATAATGAAACTATCACCAAGTATTGTCTTATTATTGTCTCTTTACAATTACTAGAAAATTATTAGTCTTACAACATGCTCTCAATCTAATTAATAATTTTTATAATTTTAAAAATATTCACATAATTGATAGATTAGCATAAACTACAATAAAAATACATAATTAATTAAGTCTGACATAATTAATTAATTTTAGAATTCACGTGACCATTAAATAATTATAGATTGTTATTTTAGTAGATGGATTTATTTAAATAAATCATTAACTGAGTTAGTAAATCTAAATTTAGAAAATTGACCCAAACAAAATACTCAAATAATTTATTTACAACTCACTTAATAAGGCTTATTGTCATCCTTAATGATCATATTCAAAATCGAGTGAGGTCTAAATTAAATGACTAAATAAGATTTCAAGATATTATCATGTAATTAATTTTGCCACTAATTCACTTATGCCTATAAGATAATGGCCAAAGAATTGACTGCCAATATATCCAATAATTTAATTAACAAAAATATCCCATATTATTAATCAATTTAGTTCAATAATTAATTAAAAAATTATTGAATAATTAATCAAAATAATCAAATAATTAATTAAATAATATAAATATTAATTAAGTAAAATGATCCATGATTTAAATTAAAGCACAACAGCCGACTGAACTAAACATATTTTGGCCATATTAACTAAAAATATCAATGGCCTAAAAAGTGGATTAAATATTAAACAATCAAATCGGCTCAAAGAAAAACAAATCGGCGTAAATATTAATCTTAAACCCAAAATAAACGGTACAGCCTACAGGAGAACAAAATGAAATGGAAAGGCCCAATAAAACCCAATAACAGACACGCATTTTAATTTTTTTCGCGCGTGCAACGCACGCTTTACAATAGTCTGGCGCTGTAACAGACGCCCAACGCGCCACGTGGAGTAACTGGAATGAAAACTCTGCGGCCAGAAACGAAAAATGGCGCGAACTGACGATGCGTCTGTTTTTAAAATATGCATAACAGATGTGCACGAAAGTTAACTGCAGCAAGTTTTCGGTTTTCCTGCTGTAACTAGCGAAAGGCAAACGAATACATATGCGCGAAACATTTTGGAAAACATTCGATTTCTAAGAATGACGAAAGATTTAAACCTCTGCTCGCGATCATATTTTTTTCTTTGTTTGCTCGATTATGAAAAGTTGCTGCTTCACTCTATGGTGCCGCGCCCCGAATCGAAGTAGCTGGAATGAAATGCTGCCGAACAATTCGAGCGAAAAACGAAAGTTGCGCGATTTGACGACGCCTCTGTTGTTTTGAATATGCATAACAGATGTCCACGAAAGCTAACCGCAGCAAGCTTTCGGTTTTCCTGCTATACCTAACGAAGACAAACGAATATATATGGGCGAAACATTTTGGAAAACATTCTTCTCGCGATCATTTTTAAATTGTTTGCTCGAGCAAGAAAACCGAGCTGCCTCTATATATATCAAATTCTGCCATGGTGAAACCAACTGCAAACAAAGAGAGCCTCAAAGCTCAAATCATATTACATTCTTCTGAGTTCAACGTTATTTCTGAAGCGTTCAAGATGCCGGAGATCTTCAGAAAGACTCTTCAAACAGGAGATATAAAAAAATTGTGCTTTAACCATGATGGCGTAGGACTTCTTAAAAATTTGCCTGTTTCAAATGGATCAGGAGGATTTTGGTATTTTGCTTGCAAGAAAGAAAGACACAACCGCTTCTCCGTCAGCGGTGGAGATTGGGAGAGATTCGCACAAAACAAAGTTGGTCGTACAGTCACTCTTTCCGTTGATGAGGGCCGGAACTACCATGTCAGAGTTGGGTGAAGAGACTGATACAATACTCCTCCAGTTCGCGTTTTTCTTTTAGTACTTATGGCACTAGTTTGTTTGCCTTTTTCTTTTATTACTTATGGAACTTCAGTTGTTTGCTTTTCTCTGTTACTTGGGTCTGTTTCGGATGTAACAGCAATACTTTTAATAAAATCCTTAAACTTTATTTATCTGCTTTGAATCTCTTTTATTTTGTAAGTTTGTATGAAGGTTTTTGCTTGCTTTTTGTTTCTCCCTCAATATTCAATGCCATGCTTGACCTTTCTTAAAGACAAGTGGGCCCAAATGAATTTGTCTTACAGTATTAGTACTTTTATCGTGGCAAATTCTACAGTAAGATTACAAAAATTGACCTTATTTTAAGGTCATTGAATTAAAACCATTGGATTAGTCAAATCTAATATAAACCATTGATGAAATTTTAAAAATTAAAAAACTCTTTAACCTGGTAACCTGCTAAACCAATTATTAAAATTAACATTATTTACTAAATATTATTAAAATTATACTATTATATTACTAATATACCCTTGTTATAATTGTAGTATTCTTCTTCTTATATAAACCTTTTTATTGTTTTTAAACCCTAATTCCTAAATCATAAACCCCTTTATTCCAATTTGTGTCTGTTTCACCTTTAATCCAGTTTGTAGCTGTCTCAATATTTTATAAATCCTCAACTTTAAGCCTAATCTCAATCAAATAGTTGTTCTTCTTTATTCCCCTCTTATATTTTTAACAATGGGTAAGTTTGTGGAAGAGAATTGCATAAACGATGGAAATTGCGATTAAAAGTGCGAAGAACAAATGATTTACAAAGAACGTCTTCCCAAACGACCAAGGAATCATTATATTTTTTATCAGTAAGATTTTTAATTCTTGACATGTTTTCAGGTAGTTGACTGCCTGGTTTTATAAGTTTTTCGATAATGAAATTTATTGGGGAAGTCGACTGCTCGATTGAAGCAGTCGACTTCCTAAGAGAAAATTTATCGCAGAATGTTAGAATGCGCAAGGCAGTCGACTGCTAAATAGCCAGAAGTATTCTGTTTCCAGAATACATACGGGAAGTCGACTGATATTTTTGGGCAGTCGAATTCTCAAATTTTTTAAGCATGCTATCCTTAATTTATTTATAGAATGTCGACTTTTATTATTAAGAATTCGACTTCCTATGTATTTTGAACATAATTTTCACATTACTTGTGTAAATTGGATTGTATTCATTGTAAAAGTAAATAGATTAAACGTAAATTTGTCAAGGATCATCGTAAATTAATAAAAGATTATCGTAAATTGAAAAAGGGTCATCGTAAATTTGAGTAGATTATTCGTAAATTTAAAAAGGATAATCATAAATTTGGGTAGATTTTTCGTAAATTTAATAAACATAATCGTAAAAATTTTGACATTCATTGTAAATTTAATTGGATTTATCGTAATAATGATGATAAATACAACCAAAAAAATAATAAATACTTATTAATAATAATATAATAATAAAAAATATCATAACAACATTAATAAATAAAAATATATATAATAACAAAATAAAAAAAAAAGTTTCATACTGGGAGTCGACTTCTAGAGAAAGATAGTCGACTGCCCAGATGCATTCTGGAAACAGAATGCATCTGGTAACGAAGCAGTCGACTGCTAATAATTAGCAGTCGACTAGTTCGTTACCAGATGCATTCTGTTTCCAGAATGCATCTGGGCAGTCGACTACCTTTCTCGAGCAGTCGATTTCCTAATTTTTTTAAGCCTAATGTTCTTATTCAATTTATGTTAAGTCGACTTTTATTATTGAAAATTCGACATTCCATGTATTTTAAATGTAATTCTCACATCACTAGCATAAATTAGATTAGAATTATCGTAAAACTAAATAAATTAAATGTAAATTTAGCTAAGGATAATCATAAATTAATAGAAGATGTTCGTAGCTTTAATAATGTTCATCGTAAAAATGATTAGATTTGTCGTAAATTTAAGTAGATTGTTCGTAAATTTAATAAGGATAATCGTAAAAATTATGAGATTCATCGTAAATTTCGGTAGATTGTTCGTAAATTTAATAAGGCTAATCTTAAAAATGATAAGATTCATCATAAATTTAATAAGGATAATCGTAAAAATGATGAGATTCATCATAAATTTCGGTAGATTGTTTGTAATTTTAAAAAGGATAATCACAAAAAATATAAGATTCATCATAACACTAATAATTTCAACCAAAAAAATAATAAATATTTATTAATAATAATATAACAATAAAAAAATCATAACAATATTAATAAATAAAAAATATATAATAACAATTTTTAAAAAAAAATTTCATGGGGAGTCGACTTCCCGAGAAAGGAAGTCGACTCCCCATGTGCATTTGGTTTCCAGAATGCTTTTGGCGATGAAGCAGTCGACTGCTAATTAGTAGCAGTCGACTGCTGCATCGCCAGAAGCATTCTGGAAACAGAATTCACATGGGGAGTCGACTTCCTTTCTCTGGAAGTTGACTCCCCATGAAAATTTGGACTTTATACGGGATTTTTTAGGCAGAAAATCCCTAAACCAAACCTTCTCTCTTAGACACTTCTCATTCATCGTAAATTCAATGAAATTCATCGTAAATTCAATGAAATTCATCGTAAAATTTATTAGATTCATCGTAAATTCATGTGATTCACGTAAAATTTATTAGATTTATCGTAAAATTTATTACATTCATCGTAATATATCGTAAAATTTATCTAATTGATCATAAAATTTATAACATTTATCATAAAATATATGACATCTTAAATTTTATTATATTAATAAAATCTATAATAATTAGCAGAAAAATTAATGTAACTCAGGATAAATTTTAAGTAATTAATTATAATACTAAGAGTTCAAATAAATTATAATTAACAGTAAAATAAACCCCTTATTAAATATGGCAGTCGACTTCCTTTTATAAGCAGTCGACTACCAATATGCTAGAATCAATATGTAGAGTAAAATAACTGGGGAAGTCGACTTCTATACACGGGCAGTCGACTTCCCAAACTTTTCTGGGTAATTATCTTATATTTTTTTAATTTTAATGGGTAATCTCATAATTTAATTTTGATTAATGATTAAAGATGTAAATATAAATATTTTCTTACCTTTTAAAAGGATAAAAATATAATTTAAATCTTTTTAATTAAATTTTGGTTTACCTGTTAACCTGCTAAGCCATTATTAACATATTTAAATAATTTTTAAATTTTATTCAATATCTCATGAGATATCATGACCTTACAATAAGGTCGATATTTTGCGACCTTACCGTAGAATTTCCCCTTTTATCGTGGATGTTCCTTATTAGTTTAAAGTAAAACCATTTGATAAAGAATTCAACAACCTATCAATTCCCACTGCTCGCCGTGCCGCTCTGTTACGCAACCGAGCGCCTGCCATTACCACCACCATCCTTTGCCACTTCGTTATTGTCGCTGCCGGACTTACCCCCTCAATCCCAGACAAAACAAATCCAAAAAGCCCAGACGGAAACATCATCTTCAAAGACTACTCCTCCCTCGCCTTTGTCCTCTCCGAATCCCAAGCCGTAGCCACCGTCGGCGCTCCCCAAGCCAACTTCATGCCCACCTTCGTTCAACCGGATCTGAAACCTCTTGGAGGTGAAACTTCTAGCATCCCCGAGGAATGAAGATTCCAGCACTAGAATCGGGGTGTGGCTTCTCTGCGAGGTGAAGGCGGTTTTAAAGAAGATAAAGAGAAGGGCTCTGGTAGGGGACAAGGTAGTGGTGAGGTCCGTTGATTGGGTGAACCGACGTGGCTTGATCGAGAATGTGTTTCAATGGAGCTCCGAGATCTTGGACCCTCCCGTCGCCGATGTCCATAACTTGCTCGTGCTTTTCTCGATGGAGCAGCCGGCGATCAAGCCCTTTGTGCTTACAAGATTCTCAATTGCAGCTGAGTCCTCTGGCATTCACCTCACGCTTGCTTTGAACAAAAAGGAACTCGTGATGAAGAGGTTCGATTCGTTGAAGTTACCACAGTTTTAGTTCTTTGTTATGGTAATATAATTTTTACTTGTTTTAGTAATTCTTGTTCGTTAATATAACATTTAATTATTACGTAAATTCAATGGTAGAGTTTGCATATTTTTAAATATGAAATTGGAATTAGAACAAAGGATTATGGAGCAAATTGAATTTTCCATAAATTTTATAGCTTTGCTCTATTTATAGAAGTTTCTGTAATGGATTTATGTATGATGCACTGACAGTGTATAGTTTTTATACACTGTCAATACACTAGAGGTTGACACCTCATCAATGAGCCCTTATATGCAAATATAAATAAATTTTTTTAATTTGCTCATAAGGACTTATTGATGAGGTGTCAACTTCATATGCATTGACAGTGTATAGAAACTATACACTGTCAGTGTATCATATACAAACTCTTCTGTAATTGCTAGTTGTTTCTTTATGGTATGCTATCTTTGCTTGATTTATTCAACTTCGGGAAAGAAATGAGTTGATTGCCGCTGTAATTAATGTTTGTTGCACTTTGTGTTGTTTTGCTTATTGAGTCCTTAGTGTTAATATTCTCAGATAACATTTATCTTTCTTCTCTTGCTTCTGGTAATAAATGTGCAGGCACTTATTTCATGCAAGAATAGATTGCAAAGTTGGGGTTATGGACCTTTTTCTGCAACGTTGAGACAAAAAATGGCCTAGATTCTCTTGTGTTTTGCTGGAGGGATCAAACAACTGTAATTTATGGGTCCAAGTGTGGATGGGAAATCAAGCCTTACTTAATATTCTGAGAATTAATCAACATCATGCCTTTGAAGGAGATAATTGGTTTAATCCTGTGGGTTTGTTTCCTTATTCCTTTAAGACTTCTTTCTTCTTCATTTCTCTTTTCTGTGTTGAGAATGATAAATGCCAGTATATATTTCTCTTCCTTAAAGAACATTTCTTCCTTAGATTTTGGGCACCAAGTGTTTTGAAGATCACAGGGTTGGGGAGGTTTATGGCACTAGTTTGATTAAAGTTGAAAAAGCAAACCCTTGCCCAAGCTTTTCCTGATGGTGTGTGCCTGCTGACTGCAATATCACACACAAGGTCATTGCACTTTCTTTCTATGTTCACTGCATCAATTTCAAATGTACATTTTAACTTGTTTGTTTCATCTGATTTTTCTTTTACTTTTGTTTTCAGATTCGGGAAATGCTAAAAGACAGTGAACCTGAGAAATGCTTGTTCAATGATTGCTTACATCTCGTTGAATCAGGGTGCATTAGGTAATGGGATTGGTAAAGATATTCATACTATATATGTGCTGTCAGTTTGGCGCCTGGTTGTTTGCACTTAAGTTTGCTGATATTTTTTCAACAGAATCCTTTGTCTTCTCCACTAGCCTCTTCGCTGTTTCTTTCCTTGCTTGACCTGTACATTTTGTGCATTCCATAAGGCGCAAATCATCATCACAAATTCCTCCAGTGTGTTCTGTGGCAATATATGTTCAGCTTCTTCAATTCAGTCAGTTGTTGGTATGTATGAATCATTCATAAGGCATTCTGGATAGTTGTATATTTCAAGAGTTCTGCATGCAAGATCACAATGTCTTGATGCATGCATTTCTGTCTCTGCTTCACCCCTGCATCTCAAACAGCTTGATTCCACCCCCTCAACTTTCAGTGCTAAATTTGATGTTGTGCGTGGAATGCCATGGCACATTCTCCATATATAAAGCTTAACTTTATGTGGTATTTCTAATTTCCATAAAACTCTCCACATATATGTCATTGAGGTCCATGTCCAATGCTAAGTATCACTTTGTAGCCACTCTTAATTGAGTAGATGCCATCTTTGGTATGGTGCCAAATTAACTTGTCTGGTGTACCAGTCTTGCTCAAGGGTATGCCACATATTATTTCAGCCTCCTCTTGGTTGAAATCTCTCCTGATGTGATATGTGTTCCACTGCAAAATGTCTCCTTCCATAAGCATGTCAACTATTGCTTCCCCAAGTAGAGTGGCTGCTTCTGAATTGATATAGAAATCTCCATTCCTCTGTAACCATCTGTCTGGCTATATTCTGTCTTCCATATTCTTTTCCGTGTGAGAGAAGGTTGAGATCCCAATCTTGAGTCCAGAAAATCTCATTGAGGGAAACACTTTACTCTCAGAATTCTTGAAGTCAAATATTGTGTACTTTGCATCAGTTGCCGCCCTTGCTTCGCAAACAGTGCTTTATTAAACATCTCCAAATCACAAAAATCAAAACCAGTCATTTCCTTTGACGCATACTTTCTTCCATGCAAGCCAATGCATTCATTTGCTCATGGTGTTGTTAGACCACCAATATTTAATAGCAAGAGCGTACATTGGTGAGCATTGATGTACTGCTTTAATAAATGCATCTATACCTCCATGTGACAAGAGCCTTCAAGCCCAGTTTTGTATTCTGGATGCACTCTATCATTGATGTTCCTAAAAGCTATCTTCTTTCCTCTTCTTCCCACAATTGTTAATAGTTCCAAATACTTATCTTGATTTGTGACAACGTGAATCCCAAACATTTGCTGCATTTGTTCCGAGTAGCATTTGTCTTGGGGCTAAAGAATAGAGATGACTTATCATAATTAACCAGCTGGCCTGAGCTTTTCTCATATATCTTTAGCATGTGCTTCATCTTTTCTACTTCATCTTTGGTTGCTCTAGCAAACAAAAGAGCAGCATCTGCCACGAAATGTTTTTATCTTTCTCTAATAAGATAGTTTAATATCAAATCTCACAATAAAGGGATCCTTTTGATCCTTCTTCACTACTTTTTCGTATTTTCAGGAATGTACTACTTGTATTTGCAGCAGCTTTTACAGTTCTGAAATGGTAATCTTGTGAGAGATGCGTATAAAATATTTTAAATTTACATTTCTAAGCAATTTCCTTGTTCAAGTTGCTATACTATGAGAAAATGGTGTCTTGTTTACAAAACTAATATAACAAATATCTATGGGGAATTATCCAAAACCATGTTTTATTATATGCTCATGAAGAACTGTTAATAATTTAAAAGAAAAGCGTACTTTCGTCTTTGCTTTATATATACACGATAATGTAATATATAAAGCGAGGTGCATAAGAATGATTCTATTCAACTATTGTTTCATGGTAATATATTAGAGGCAGAAGAATAAAGAGAGTTGCATGAAAAGGATTTCTCATCAGAAAAATGTTTATGTTTGATGGTTCGGAAAGTTTGCAAACAGTGGCAGACAGCGATGCGACATGCTAGTGAAAAAGCGAGCAAATCAGACGAGGTTTGCAAACAGCGGCGGCTTGCATTAAAAAATCTCGTAATAGCGATAGCGCTGTGGGTCCCTTTGGATTCTCCTAATCATCACCGTCGAAAGCTTCTCGCAAGTCAATCGCCGCTCACTTCTGTTTTTTTCGTAATTTTCGTTCGCAAACTTGTCACGTGACTAAAAGAAAAGCTAAATTTATGGGTCGGGCAATTAAATTCAAATTTTTTACAAAAAATAAATTAATTTACAAAATATATATTCTCTCAAATTGGAATAAGCCATAAAATTTCCCTTCACTTTCATAAACTTGATTATATGATTTTTTTAACTTAAAAAAATATTGAAATTTACTATTACAAATTAAACTAATTATATTTTTCGTTGCATTTGTTAACTTGAAATGAATTACAATGAAAGTATAACCGTACATGAGCACTATAAATACGGTACTTAAGAAGTAAAGGACTCTTTTTAATATATTAAAAATTTTTTGACTCATTTATTTTTAGAAAAAAATTCAATCATTTGATTAGCATATAAATGTTTAAAATTAACCTCAAAGGAAATTCTTTTGATATATTAGTATAAATTTTATTTTAATTAATAAGTATATAATATTTTTTTCTTTTTTTTTAATATTTTTGCTCTTATTTTTTGAAAAATAAAAATCATTGACTAAATGTACGTTTTAAGATTTTTTTTTCTTAAAAATATTCTAAAAACTATATTATTTTTATTTTGTATTTAAAAAAAATAAATAAGTATAAAAGGTCAAAACCAAAAGATAACTTGGTAATATGAGAAATATTTAAAAAAAAAAACATAAGTTCTAAATCTCTTAAAAATCGTTGTAAAGTATATTATTTTTAATTTAAAACAATTGAATAAAATAAAATAAAATAAAAAAAATAGAAAAGATCTAATTGTAGAGACAAAGTTATTTCCAAAATTTTTTAGTTATTAAAAGACAATTTGGTAATTTTTAGAACATAAAAAAAAAAAATCAAAGTGCAAGCAAAAAACCTCATGGATTCATGTTTTATTTTTTTTTTCTTAAAAATGGTTCTAAATTGTATTATTTTAAATTTAAAATACTACAAAAAAAAGTTAAAAAAATACTCAAAGCAGAAGATAAAAAAATTCTCAAAACATTTTAATGGGACAACTCGATAATATGAAAAGTATTAAAAAATCCAAAGTACCAAGTTTGATGGAGGTCCATCAAGCTCACCGAGCTTAAGTTTTGTTCGTGATTATCATGATCGTATAAACATACGTAGAGGTTTAATATCAAGAGCTAAAATTAAGAGGAAACAACAAGTTTTAATGGGTTTCATTAATATTATTAGAAAAAAAGCTCAACAAAGCTTGGGGGATAATGAAGTTTTTCACAACTCGATGCAAATTCAAATCCAACATTTTTGAAGATTTATAAGTATTGAGCTTATTGTTTTATTAAATTTTATTTAATTTTGTTATTTTATTAGACTTATATTTGCTAGGATTACACACTCTGACATATCTATTTGATTTAAGATTTAATTTATTTTAGAGTTTTATATTAAGAAAATAATCTAATATTATAGTTTTTTTTATTTTTTTATTTTTTTAGAGTTTTAATTTTTTAAAATCTGATTAAAAGTTCTCAACACAATAAATGAGATAATTGCATTGAATGATTTCTTCAAATCACATTTAATGCATATCATAACATTAGATTTAGGCATAAAAACTTTTATAATTTAAATACTAGATTTTATAATTTTCTTTGTACGAAGTTAATTAATATTTAATCTTTTCAACTTAAGAGATTTTAAAACAAGAATATTTGTAAGAGATATTAATAAAAATCTTTATAAGCAGATAGGTCAAAGCTATAGCCTCCGATAACTAATTTTGTATAGGTTATATTTGTTTTTTTAATTACATGTATTTTTATTTATTTTATGTTTCAAAACTAATATAGTTCGAATTGAAAATGATAAACGATAAAAACTTTTTTCAAGAGTAACCTATATTTTTAATTTGCTCATGTTACAGACTAATTTTTTTTTGATAAATGATAATTACAAAGATAGGTTAAGTTAGGATTGAAGAAGGTTAACAGAGTAACTCAAATAATGTTAAACGTGCAAAAACAAATCATGCTGTAAAGTTATTCAATTAATTCAAAAAATTTAAATTTATCCCATCATATTCTACATGGGATAAGACAAAACTAATTTAATATAAAATATGTATTGATTTACCATTGCAGGACAACTAAATCATATTATATTTCAACTAGAATTCTCTCATTTTTAGTGTTTTTTAAAGTTCAAACCAACAACAAAATTCAACAAAAAAAGTATTATTACTTATAAAAATCTTGTTAAATAATGAAACTATCACAAAGTATTGTTTTGTTATTGTTTCGGTGTTTCTTTGCAAATTACTAGAAAATGACTAGTCTTATGATAGTCACAATCCAATTATGATTTTTATAGGGTTCAGATAGGGAACAGGGTGGTGGTGAGGTCCCTTGATTAGGTGAACCGACGTGGCGTGATCTTGGACCCACCTGTCGTCGATGGTCGTCTCTTCCTCGTGCTTTTCTCAACGGAGCAACCGTCCATCAAGCACTTTGTGATTACAAGATTCTCAGTTGAAGTCGATTCCTCTTGATTCACCTCACGCTTGCTTTGAACAAAAAGGCACTCATCATGAAGAGGTTCGATTCGTTGAAGTTACCACAATTTTTAGTTCTTTGTTATGGCAATATAATTTTACTTGTTTTAATAATTTTTGTTCATTAATATGATCTTCAATTATTCCATAAATTCTATGGTAGAGTCTGCATAATTTTTAATATGAAATTGGATTATTTTTTTATTGAAAATAAATATGAAATTGGAATTAGATTATGGAGCAAATAGTGTTAAATTATCTCAATAATGTGGACTAATTAAGTATAATTAATATTATATAAATTACATTGGTAGCATATTTCATGTATAGTGTGACCATATATATGTAATATATTTATATTATACATGTATTAATTCTTAATGGGACGGATATAATATATGATCTAAAATATGAGAGGTCCTTACTGTTGGCACTAATATATAAGTGATAGTTCATTGATCACTTGATTTATGGGGAGAAGGGTGAACAATAGTAGCTTCTCCCATTTTCTTTCTCTCCCGTTCATCATCTTCCTCTTCCTTTCTTCTTTGCACAGACCATCATGGTAGATCAGATTGGGCGCAGCCAGTCGTGGGTGGACCTTCGGTGGCGACAATAGCGGTGAAATGGTGGGTTTTAGCTCTACCCACATAAGGTCAGTTTTCTTCCTTTTGTTATTGTGCTAATGGGCTTTGGTGAATGATTTAATTCTAACCAATAGTTGATTGTCACGTATTGGAGCAAATAAAATTTTACATATTTTTTATAGCTTCAGTCTATGCATAGAAGTTTCTGTAATTTCTAGTTGTTTGTTTATGGCATGATATTTTTACTTGATTTGTTCAACTTTGGGAAAGAAATGAGTGAATTCCTGCCAAAAGTAATGCTTATTGCACTTTTTGTTGTCTTGTTTAGTGAGAATGATAAATGCTAGTATATATTTCTGTTTCTTAAAAAACATTTCTTCCTAAGATTTTGGGCATCAAGTGGCCTGAACATCAGAGGGTTGGAGAGGTTTTAACAAGAAGTGGCAAGGAAAACAGACTATTTGATATGTTGTTTGCTTCCACTATCAAGAGGGGGCTATCTGACTGATACTCCTGTGTCCAACCAACCTAGTTTGATGAAAGTTGATAAAATAATCTCTTGCCCAAGCTTTCCCAGATATTGTTTGCCTGCTGACTGTAATATCATACACAATATAGTTGCACTTTACTCTCTATGTTCACTGCATCAATTTCAAACGTACATTTTAACTTGTTTGTTTCATCTGATTTTTCTTTTACTCTTGTTTCCAGATTCAGAAAATGCTAAAAGACAGTGAAACAGAAAAATGCTCATTCAATGGTTGTTTACATCTTGGTGAACCAAGGTGCATTGTGTAAGGGGATTGGGAAAGATATTCATACTATTTTCAACTTCTTGATGAGACTAGAATTAGAGAGGAAAGAAGACATTTGAATCCAAAGATGCGGTGATGTTAGGTATGTAAGACTAAAAAATTGCATATGCACATCACTTAAAAGTTATCTGCCTTAAAGAAAGTCCCTTTTCATACATTCTTATATAATTTGTAGAGTGTAGACATAGATCAAGTAGAGCCAAGAATAATAGGTAAATGGATCAACTAGAAGCCTTATTTTCCTTAAATTTTTTATAATATTCTGCTTAACATGATTCAAGTAGAGGTACTAACATTTTTTTGTAGTAATCTACATTATGGTAAATGTTTATAATATTGTTTCTAATCATTATGAAAATTGCCCAATGTTTTTATCTTTCTCTAGTAAGATAATTTAATATCAAAATCTTGCAATTTGAGGATCCTTTTCATATCTTCAGGATTGTGTAACTTGCAGCAATTTTTACAGTTCTGAAATGGTAATCTCGTGAGAAATGCTTATATAATATTTTAAAATTGACATCAAGCAATTTCCTATTATGAGTACAATACAAAAGCCCAATGGAAGATGTTGAGGCCTACTTTCTTTAACTATCAGTGTGTTAATTATGAAATTAAGTTTAAAAGTTAGTCAAGGTGTTGTTAGTTACTGAGTATTATAACAGAAACAAAATGTAACCAGTGGTGTATATAGACAGAGTTAGCCAATACACTACTATTGGAATGCAATTCATTAAGCTACATTCTCTCTGTTGTCAGTTACTCTCTCTTTCCTTTTCTCTTTCTTCAACTCTTCTTTGTCGTTTTGGAATTTTAATGAGTCTTATCAGCTTGTGTTGTCATTTTTCCTAGTCGTTCGGTTATCTATTTTGAGACATACTCATCGAGGTCAAGCACTTGGAGACTCTGACATGATATGCTGTGATCTTAATAATTTGGAATTTCATGATGGTGGGTACTACTTGAAGGGAGTTGTCTATTGGAAATTCTCTTCCAATGCCATACTTGCCCAAGGCAAACTTTATGGTTGGGCTCCAGCTGATGAAGCATACAAGAAGCTAATAAAAGATACCCTGATCTCAGTAAAGTCCACCTATGTAGATCAGAAATCTGAAGGTAATTTCTTGGAGGTATTTAAGGGCACAAGTTTGAAAGCCTTCATAATTAGTGGAGGTTTAATGCTTTTTCAACAGTAAACTAGCCATTCAAGTGTTCTGTGTTATACTAGTCGAATTCTACAGAGTGCTGATTTCTCTGCAGCTGTTGGGTTTGCTACCACGAAATGTTGTCATGTCTTGACTGGAGCTTCATGGGTTATTGGTGCAATCAATAGCGTTGCTAAGACAACAGGTAATGTGGAGTAGAAGACAAAAGCTACAATATTGGTTGGGGAACAAGCACAGCAACCAGAGGACTATACACAAACCTTCATCCTTGATGGTAAGGATGTGAAGCAGGTATTGTTATGACAGCGCAACAGAAGAAGTTGAGGCCTGCCTTCTTTAACTATCAGTAGTGTTAATTATAAAATTATGTTTAAAAGTTTGTTAAGGTGTTTTTTTTTTTTTGGCTACAAAGGTGCTAGTCGTTAGTAAATGGAAATTATAATAGAAACAAAATGTAACCAGTCCAGTGGTTATATATAGACAACGAGCTACACTAGCAAAGGAATATAATTCAGGAAGTTACGTTCTCTCTCTTGTCGGTTTCTCTCTTTCTGCAATTCTTTTTTGTTATTCTGGAATTTCTAGAATCTGTCGAGCATCCCTTCTGCTTGTTGGTTTCTTAGCATTCCTTATTGGGATCTAAAATTGCAGCTGCATCATTTCCTTCTTCAAGTTGATATACCATGAGAAAATAGTGTCTTTGTTTACAAAACTAGTATAACAAATATCTATTGGAAATTATCCAAAACCATGTTTTATCTTATTGCACGCTTATGAAGTAATGTTAATAATTTAAGAAAAAAGCGTACTTTCATCTCTTTCTTTCAGTTTTGATATTTTTCCAAATTTCATCCAAGATTGGTTTAAGTGATGTGACTAGCTAACTTGTGAACAATGAACATATCCCTTCGGTTCTGAAATCGAAAATGCCATTCGCAGGTACAAAGTCGGAGACATAGGTGTTCAGCAAGTTGAAACTCAACCAGAACCAAACAAACATAGGAGACAACGTGGAAAGGGATGAACGTGTCAGAATTAGATGATTTAGATGAACTGGATGGTGCTGATAACTTAGAAAATGATCCAAATGTAAGAGCAACAAAAAATGAAAACAAGTAGGAAATTCACTGGCTTTGTATTGTACCTGTAAAGGATAAGGTTCTTAACCTTTTTTCATGGAAGAGAACATGAATTTGATGTTTGCTATTAGCATCTGAATCTCTAATGCCAATGAGATTTCTCTAGTCCTTTTTGGTAGTACGACAGCATGGCCAGGTTTTTACTCAGCTGCCAGACAGTAGATATGGTCCTAAGCTGCTGAACCGCATAAGTGGCCTATGATTCTCCAAAACCCGCAAATTTTAACGGTCAACTATATTCGATAATTTTAAAAATAATACAACATAGAAGTATAAAAAAAGTATAAAAAAACAGTTAAATTTTGATAAAAATTGTATATAAGTTTTGTATTTTACATGTAGATATGGCTTTTAATACAACAAGTTGAGTGTCCCTACTTCTTGGTGGCTTATTTTTTCACAACTCACAGCCACCTGTGGCTTTGGATGCTTCTCAAATCGTAGACCGGTTGTTTGATTTAGAACTTTCTATTTCAAACAGAAAATAAAAATAAAGAAACAAAAATATGTTGCAGCTATTGGTCAAACTCACTCTCTCGCCCAAAGCAAGCAATGACGTTGAGTGATAATAGTGATAGAGTCGTGGTGCCCTTTTGATTCTCATAACCATGATTGTCAAAGACTTGTCGCAAGTCAATCGTGGCCCACTTCCGTTTATTGGTAATTCCCGTTTACTAACATGTCATGCGACTAAAAAAAAAGCTAAATTCAAGCCATATTTCGCATGATTAAAAGGGTTGGCAGGTGAAATTCTTTGAGGCAGCGCCTTTATTTCGCAAAACTGGCGTTGGCCATTTTTATGTTGTTAATTGGTTTTAAAATTTGAATTTAATTGTTGTTTTCAAAGGATCCTAAGAACACGTATGCAACAAATTAAAGTTTTGGATGATTTCATAGTTTCTCGAAAAAAAAAAAGCTTGATTATATTTGTCTTATTTATTTGTTGTGACAAAATCATGATCAATGCCTTCAAAATAAAGTAAAAATATATATTATGAGTAATTCGAACAACATTAAACATGCAAAATCATATGATGATATGAAAGTTAATTTATGAATTCAAAAAATTTAAGTTTATCCTGTCATACACTACAAAAGATAAGAAAAAATTAGTTGAATATAAAATCCGTGATGATTTGCTACTAACAAGATAGCTAAATCATATTTCCAACTAGAATTATCTCATTTTCAAATGCTTTTCAAACCAATAATCAATTTGGCAAAAAAGTATTATTACTTATAGAAAATTTGGTAAATAATGAAACTATCACCAAGTATTGTCTTCTTATTGCTTCTTTACAATTACTAGAAAATTATTAGTCTTACCGCATGCTCTCAATCTAATTAATAATTTTTTGTAATTTTAAAAATATTCACATAATTAATGATTTCCTCATGCATATATGAAAAAATTTTAAGTTTGACATAATTAATTAATTTCATAATTCATGTGACTATTAAATAATTAGACAATGTTATTCCTGTAGATGAATATATTTAAATAAATCATTTACTGAGTTGGTAAATTTAAATTCAGAAAATTGACCCAAGCAAAATAATCAAATAATTTATTTACAACTCACTTGATTAGGCTTATTGTTATCATTAATGATCATATTCAAAATAGAGTGAAGTATGAATTAAATGAGCAATTAAGATTTCAAGAAATTATCAAGAAATTAATTTTACCCATAATTCACTTACGCCTGTAAGATAATGGCCAAAGAATTGACTACCGAAATATACAATAATTTAGTTAACAAAAATTTACATTGGTGCTTTATTTGCAAGAAGGAAGCAAAACCCAACCACTTCTTCGTCAGGGGTCCAGACTGGGAGCGTTTTGCAGAAAACAATGTTGGTCGTACAGTCACTCTTTCCTTTGAGGGCGGAAGCTACCATGTCAGAGTTGAGTGAAGAGACTGATACAAAATACTCCTCCAGAAATCAAGAATAACTTCACTTCAGTTGTTTGCGTTTTTCTTTTAGTTCTTATGGCACTAGTTTGTTTACGTTTTTCTTTTACTACTTATGGAACTTCAGTTGTTTGCTTTTCTCTGTTTCTTACTTCTTAGGTCTGTTTCCTTTGTAACAGCAACACTTTTAATAAAATCCTTAAGCTTTTAATTATTTATCTGCTTTGAATCTTTTTTGTTTTGTATAAAGGTTTTTGCTTGCTTTTTGGTCCTCGCTCAATATTTAATGCTATGCTTGACCTTTCTTAAAGACAAGTGGGCCCAAATGAATTTCTGTTTCAGTATTAGTACTTTGATAAAGAATTCAACAACCATTTGATAAAGAATTCAACAACCTATCAATTCCCACTGTTCCCGTGCCGATCTGTTCCGCACTTGCTTTCTCTGTGCACTGCATCAATTTCAAATGTACATTTTAACTTCTTTGTTCATTCTGATTTTTCTTTTGCTCTTGTTTTCAGATTCGGGAAATGCTAAAAGATGGTGAACCTGAGAAATGCTCGTTCAATGATTGCTTACATCTCGTTGAACCAGGGTGCATTAGGTAATGGGATCGGTAAAGATATTCATACTATTTTCAACTTCTTGATGAGATCAGAATCAGAGAGGAGTTTGAAATGTGGACATTTGGGACCAAAGATTGGGTGATGCTAAGTATGTAAAACTAAAATATGGGCATATGCACATCACTTAAAATTTATCTGCCTTAAAGAAAATTCCTTTTTGTACATTCATATATAATCTGTAGAGTGTAGACATTTAGATCAACTAGAGCCAATAATAATAGGCAAATGGATCAACTAGGACCATTATTTTCCTCAAGTTGTTTAAAATATTCTGCATAAAATGATTCAAGTACAAGCACTAACATCCTTTTGTTGTACTCTCTATTATGTTAAATGTTTATAATTTTGTTTCTAATCATTATGAAAACTGCTCAATCTTTTTTTTTTTTTTTGAAATGATGAGACTTTCATTAATATTGAAATTGGAACAGTTGCATCTTGTAATACAATATTATTGAGGAAATAAGGGTATTCGTCCAACCAGTACCTATCTTCAGACAATGATAGGCTAAATTTTGCTACTATATGAGCTGCTTCATTGCCCTCTCTTCTTATATGACTGATAGAACAATCCTCAAAACATTTTATCATATTTTTACCATCTTCTATTAGTGGTCCCATGTTTGATAGATCCTGCCATTCCCTCTGCAGCTTCCTCATCACAGTTAAAACATCCCCTTCGCATGTGATCTTTCTACATATCATCCGGTTTGCCATCTGTCGTAACGGCTTCGCGCTCGACGAATTTGAAAAAGGCGTTTAAAAACAAAAATGGAGTCGCCACCAATCTTTTTTGACTAGGTGTGATTGGCCACCTGAAAACGTTTATCTTTTCAACAAAATCTCAAAATTAATTAAGTTTTATTAAAAAGATAACCTTTTGGTCTGCGAAACAAAAATTGGGTTCGGGGGTACGGTTACGCGTGGGGAAGGATTAGCACCCCCACGACGCCCGTTAAAAAAACGGTACCATAATAATCATGTGTTATCCTTTTTGTTTTAATAAAATGATCTTAATTTAATATTTAAAATTAATTCCTTTTTAATTCCGACCTTTTATTCAAAATCATTATTTATTTGCAAATTCATTTTATTTTACTTTATTTTTCGAAAGTAAATGTGAACTTTTTTGTATTGAATAATTAAATCAAATACTCCAATACTTTTGGCAGCATTTGAAATAATTTTCCTCACCTAGAGATTTCTTAAGAATCACTACTTGTGACTTCTATAGAATCTCATCCTCGGAAAATTCACACTTGATTCGAAAATTATTATGAATGCACATGATGCAAACAAATAAAAATGATGCAAATGAATTTTTTATTTCAATTTTCATTATTTATTTTTTATTATTTATATTTCTTTGTTTTTAAAAAACTTATTCATTTTCCTTTTTTATAAAAATTTATTATTATTGAAAAATCATACTAAATATTCCAATACTTTTGGCAACATTTAGCAGGATTTCTCTCACCTAGGGATCAGTTAAGGAATCACTACTTGTGACTTCCATAACGTCCCATCATCGGAATTTTATTTAATTAAATTTAAAATTTATTATTAATTTTCTTTTTCTATTTTCTTTTAAAAACTCATTTATTTTTATTTTTAATAAAAAACTAAATTATTGAAAAATCATACTAAATATTCCAATACTTTTGGCAACATTTAGTACGATTCTTCTCACCTAGGGATCAGCTAGGAATCACTACTTGTGACTTCCGTAGCATCCCATCATCGGAAAATATTTGTTTAAATTTAAAATTTATTATTAATTTTCTTTTAAAAACTTATTTTTTATTTTTAACAAAAAATTAAATTATTGAAAAATCATACTAAATATTCCAATACTTTTGGCAACGTTTAGTACGATTCTTCTCACCTAGGGATCAGCTAGGAATCACTACTTGTGACTTCCGTAGCATCCCATCATCGGACTTTAATTTTATTTAATTATTTAATTTTAACTTTTAAATTTTTTAATACATTTTCCAATCAATAATAATAATTAATGAAAATGCAAATAAAAGAAAATTTTTCAAAAGCTTTT
This sequence comes from Heritiera littoralis, assembly GCA_031772115.1. Taxonomy (NCBI): domain Eukaryota; kingdom Viridiplantae; phylum Streptophyta; class Magnoliopsida; order Malvales; family Malvaceae; genus Heritiera; species Heritiera littoralis. Next base: position 1,720,758 of record JAPDPK010000106.1, on the reverse strand, counting down.
ATTTTACAACATGCACTAATAATAATAATAATAATAATAATAATAATAATAATAATAATAATAATAACAACAACAATAATGATAAAAACATAATAATAATAATAATAAAATTTTTTTTAATTTTTAATTTTAATTTTAATTCAAAATTTTTTTTTAATTTAATTAATTAATTTTTTTTTAAATATTAATTAATTAATTTATTTTTTTAACAAAACAAATAAATACTAAATAAATAAATGAGAAAAGGAAAATTTTACCAAAATGAGTTTGGGCTTGGACCCAAAAGAAAACAAGGAGGCCCACAAACAACAGCCCAAATTGAAGGGCCCAAAGCAGGTGGGCCAGACTGGGTCGCGCGGACGGGTCGGGCGAGGCGAAACGGGTCGGACGCGGCACGGGTCGGGTCAGCTCCACGCGCGGATCTTCTCCTCTCCGCGGACGGGTCGGGCGCGCGGATCCCGGGTCGGATCCCGGGTCGCGCGCGGGTCGGCCCCTATAAAATCCTTTCTTTTTTTTTTCTTTCACTTTTCCCTTTTCCTTCACAAAAAAAAGGTTCAGAACCTTGAAGCTCTCCCCCTCCAGGCGATTTCCGGCAATCGCCGGACCACCGCCCTCCGCCGCCGGCCGCCGTTCACCGGTGACGGAAACCAAAAAAGAAAACCCCTTTCCGAAGGCTTTCCACCCCCTGAGCTTGATTCCGGCCTCCGATTCACCTAAAAAACTCCCTAGCCTACTAGATCTGAAGTCGAAACCCTCGGCTTCCTCCCCCTTTTTTTGTTTTTTTTTTTTTTTTTATGACTTTGGATGTTTGGATCTGCTGGTTTTTCTTGTTGTTGCTCCTTTTTTTTTTTTTTGTGTTTTTGCAGGTTTGAGATCTAGGGTTTTGGGGGTCTCGGTTTCGAGATCTGGGGTTTTGGGTTTTGGGTTTCCGGATCTAGGTTAGGTTTCGGTGATGATGGTGGTGGTGTTTGGGTGATGGCTCGGGTGAGGGCTGTGGGTTGAGGTTTTGTGATGGCGGTGAGGGTGATCTGTGTGAGCGTGGGGTCGAGTCTGTGATGGCGGTGAGGGTGATCTGTGTGAGCGTGGGGTCGAGTCTGTCGTGGGTTTGGGTTTTTGGTAGCTATCGGTTGTAAGGGTTGAGATGTGAGGCTAAGGGTCGGGGGTTCCGGGTCTTGTTGGTGAAGATGATGCTCGGGTGAGGGTGAGAGCTTTTAGAGGAAGTGAGCTGGGCATGGATGGGATGGGTAGACAGGAGTAGTTGGTGGTGGCAGTAGCTGAGGGTGGCCGGTGATTGACAGACAGATTGGACCCCAAAAAAATGAAAAATAATAATAATAATAATAATAATAATAATAATAATAATAATAATAATAATAAACATAAAATAAAAGATAAAAATAAAGAATTTATAAATATAAATATAAATAAAATAAAATAAAATAAAAATAAATACAAAATATATATAAGAATAAAAATAAATAACACAAATAATAATAATTATAACAGTAATAATAACAAAAATGGGACAAAATTAGGTGTCAACAGCTGCCCCTCTTTGCTCATTGCTGAGGATCAGGAATAGAGCAAAGACAATTGACAGTAATTTTGTCCGGCTTATGACTCATTTCTCTTTTTTCTTCTCTTTCTTCTTTTTCTTTTTTCTTTCTTTTCCTTTTTTTTTTTTTTTTGTATGAACTCCTCTTGCAGCAGAGGCAATGAAACTATAAAGTTTTTCTCTTTTTTTTTTTTTTTTTTTTTTTTGAAATGCGCTCCTCTTGCAACAGAGGCGATGAAACTTTAAATTTCTTCTTCTTCTTTTTTTTTTGTTTGTTTTTTTTTTTCGAGAAAGCTCCTCTTGCAGCAGAGGTAATGAAACTTTAAATTTAATCATCCATTTTTTGTTTTTTTTTTTTTTCGAGACAGCTCCCCTTGCAGCAGAGGCAATGAAACTTTAAATTCTTTTCCCAGAAATGTGCTCCTCTTGCAGCAGAGGCAATGAAACTTAAAATTTTGTTTTTCTTTTTTGAAATGCGCTCCTCTTGCAACAGAGGCGATGAAACTTTAAATTTAAGTTTGTTTTCTTTTTTTCTTTTTTTCGAGAAAGCTCCTCTTGAAGCAGAGGCAATGAAACTTTAAATTCCTTTCTGAAAATGTGCTCCTCTTGCAACAGAGGCAATGAAACTTTAAATTTCCATTCCCTTTTTTTTTTTTTTTTTTTTTTTTTTAGAAAGCTCCTCTTGCAGCAGAGGCAATGAAACTTTAAAGTTTTTTTTTTAATATGCTCCTCTTGCAGCAGAGGCGATGAAACCTTAAATTTTTCCTGAAAATGTGCTCCTCTTGCAGCAGAGGCAATGAAACTTTAAAATTCTGATTGTGCCCGGAGGACATGGAAATCATTTCCTATCTTGAAAATCATCCATCCACTTAATTAGGTTCAAAATTTTGGTGCCAATTGAACTGGGCTTAAAATCTCATCTCATAATGTGCCGATTTCATTGGGCTTAATACCACACAACGGTGCCAACTACATCGGGCTTAGACATCATCTAGGTGCCAGCTACGTTGGGCTTAAACATCTTGGGTGCCAACTTCACTGGGCTTAACAATCTCTTCTAATTATGTGCCGATTTCATTGGGCTTAATACCACACAACGGTGCCAACTACATCGGGCTTAGACATCATCTAGGTGCCAGCTACGTTGGGCTTAAACATCTTGGGTGCCAACTTTACTGGGCTTAAAATCTCCTCTAATTATGTGCCGATTTCATTGGGCTTAATACCACACAACGATGCCAACTACATCGGGCTTAGACATCATCTAGGTGCCAGCTACGTTGGGCTTAAATTTTTCTTGAGGTGCCAACTTTACTGGGCTTTAAAACTCTCTAATTATGTGCCGATTTCATTGGGCTTAATACCACACAACGGTGCCAACTACATCGGCTTAACAATTTCATCCCATAATGTGCCGATTTTGCTGGGCTTAATACCACACAACGGTGCCAACTACATCGGGCTTAGACATCATCTAGGTGCCAGCTACGTTGGGCTTAAATTTTTCTTGGGTGCCAACTTTACTGGGCTTAAAATCTCCTCTAATTATGTGCCGATTTCATTGGGCTTAATACCACACAACGGTGCCAACTACATCGGGCTTAACAATTTCATCCCATAATGTGCCGATTTTGCTGGGCTTAATACCACACAACGGTGCCAACTACATCGGGCTTAAACTTCATCTAGGTGCCAACTACGTTGGGCTTAAATTCTCTTCTAATTATGTGCCGATTTCATGGGGCTTAATACCACACAACGGTGCCAACTACATCGGGCTTAAACTTCATCTAGGTGCCAGCTACGTTGGGCTTAAATTTTCATTTTGGGTGCCAACTTTACTGGGCTTAGAAATTTATCCAATATCAAGATTGCAATTTTTATTTTTTTTTTGAAGATTCATGATTCTGCAGTTTCCTTTATCAATTCTTTGCTATCTCATCTCAAGTTTTTTTTTCTTCACATTCTCAAAATTTTGAAACTTTCCATTTTATCTCTCATATTCTCAAAACCCCATTAAACTCATCTCATTTTCTCTTTTTTTGTTTGACTCTTATTCTCCTTGCTAGTTCTTTCTTTTGTTCTCTTAGAATAAAAGAAGTATCTCTCTTTTTTCTTTTTCTCTTTTTTTTTTCAAGGATTTTGATATTCTTGTCATTTTCAAAAAGAAACTCCTCTCTTTCACACAAACTTTTCTTTTCCTTTTTTCAATTTTCATTTTCTTTTCTCATACAAAACTCCTATCTTCCCTTTCTCTCTCTTTTTTTTTTTCAACATTGACAAATGCAATGATTGATGATGCGAATGCAATTTTATTTCAGCAAATGATCAGCTATTGTGATGCCAATGCAAGCAACTTTTGTCCCAATGCAAATTCAAATGTCTTATGAAAATGCCAATTTGCACTATAAAGATGCAAACACAATGATCCAGGAATTTTCTATTTGATCCTTTTGTCAACAAAATTTTTTTTTTTTTGAACTTCTATTCTTCTTCAGGAGTTGCCCCAATCATCACATTCCATTTTACTATTATTTTGAAACACTATCAAAATTTTCCTTAATAAAAATTGCCCCAAGAAGGCACAAGAAGTTTATTGCCCCACCATAATTATCAAATTTGTCCCTCATTTTTCACTGAAAATACTAAAAAATTGAACAAAATTGCCCCAAAGAAATCACAAGGAGCTTATTATTTCCTGTAAAACAACCTTTCCATTTTTCATTTGAGGGATATAAATGATTTCACTATCCAAAAATGTTTATCCAGTCAAAACTTTTCAATTTTACAGATTACCTCATACTCTAGTCAAAGGAAGTTGAACCTAAGACCCGCAGTTATACAATATATTTAACATTCAACTCTCTTAAAAATTGGTGATCACTATTCGGATGCATGTGGAGGAAAATGGTAAGTTATTCTCATCAACTCAATTGAGTGAGTTCACACACCAAGGTTTTGGTTCGGGAAGGATAGCTGCCATTTGATGAGAAAAGGGATGGGTGTCCCTTCATCTAGGCTCACAAAAAGAGTTTAAATTATTTTTTTTTTTAAAAACACTAGATTCCTTGAAATGATTTTTTTGTGAAAAGATCCATTTTAAAGTGCAAAAAAAAATGACACTCTTTTAGTTTTCAAATGAGGTATTTTGATATTTGTCAAGACTAGCTATGATGGGCTCAAATTTTTGGCATGTTATTTTGGGAGGAGACAAAAGCTTCAATCTTGATACCAATCCTTTTAATGGCTCTTAAAAAGGCATTCTTGGATATCTTGATGGCTTGGGATGCCCATTGGTCGCTTCAAAACGACTTTCTTGATGTCGTTTCTGTTGTGGCATTAACAACACCATGAATGGATTCAAAGAGTTCTCACTTTTGCTCTAGACTGCCCCTTTTGGAGTTTTCACCCTAAAGCCTCATTCTTTCATTTTGTTTTTTTTTTTTTTTTTTTTTTTTTTTTGCGATTGTTTCATCATGCACTTCAAAATTCATTTGAAAGGAGTTCATGGGTTGTCAAAGGATAATATTGGCAAAAAAATGAGATAAGTGCCTCATAGGTTTTATGACTCTTTAAGGAACAATCTCTTCAGTTTAAGTATCCAAGCTTGATCGAAATGGACTTTCTAAGGTATGTAATGTAGGCCAAGGTTTGAGGTTTTGAAAGAATGGATAACAAGGCCCAAAAATGTGTTTAAAGGTGATCAAACCAAGGATCATTTAATATGATTGAAGGATTCACTTTAAGACTTTTCTTTCACTATCAAGTCTCACTTTTGGTCATTTTATTTATCCATTTTTCTTCTTTTTTTTTTTTTTTTTAAGTCCAAAATTATTGGAAGTCAATTTAATTCGGACTTGCCCCTCATCATAATGATCTTTTTTCAATTAGAAACTGAGGCTGGATCATTCACATTCTTTGAAGAGATCTTTCTTCTTTTTCTATTCTCTATTTTTTGCACTTGCCCCTCAATGTAGAGGGTGATCCTTGATTAGGGTTAATTTTTAAAAAAAATTCATCAAGCTCAAAAGGGGTGGCAAATGGATAAATTTTCAAATTTTTGAATGGATGACGAAAGATGGCCATTTGTCATTTCAAACACGGCCACTTACATTGAAGAGTCATTCCTTGAATCAAAGGGTAAAAAAGCTTTATTTTTATGTTTTTTTTTTGGATTGGGCTTCATGGACCTTTTTTTTATTTTTCTTTCTTTTTCCTTTTTTTTGGAGGGATTTTTCTTTATGGTTTGGAATCATCTGAATATATTAAGTGCATGATGTCACAATCATTTTTTCCTTTTATTTTCTTTTTTTTCTTTTTCTCTCTTTTTTTTCTCCCTTTTTTTTTTTTTAAGAATGTCTTGCACCCCATGCATCAATCTTTCCATGGCAATGACGCAAATCCATAGATAATGCCTCACAGACCAATGAATATCACGTTGGAACATTTCATTTTGACCATATGTTGCTCGTAGTATCTTTACCAAGAGAAAAGGGAAGAAATACTATGGTATTTGGGATGTTTTAAAGGCTTAAGGTATTTTGTTTACCATATCTTTTGTTTGCGTGCTTCAAGCAAAAGGTCGGAAAGACTGGCCAAAGAATTTAGGACCCATAGTTTTTCAAAGAAGTTTGGATGATTTTAGCACAATCTTGACAATTATTAAACTACCAAAGTCCAAATCTAAAAGAGTGTCATTTATTTGATCATTAAGGAATCCTGACAAAAAGGTTTTAACAAATAAATCATTTTATTAGCCTAAATAAAGATCATCTTTCCTCAAAATCTCACCATGACTAAGTGAAGAATGAAGGTTCATGAAGTTCCAACTTGTGATTTTGAAAGAAAGAAATTGTTCGAAGAGAATGTATTTGCTGGAATAATGATCACCAATTCTCTAGAGACTTTGTTATGTCCTCTTCTTTTATTTTTTCTTTTGTTGGCAACTATAAGGGCTCTTATTTTCAAAAGAAATGCCCAATTACCATTTTTTCATTTTTTTCATTTTTGTTTTTTTTTTTTTGAACCTTAAAAGCACAATTTAAAAGAAATCTAAAAATTCCAAATATAAATATTTACAAATTCATGAAATACTTGGTCAAATCCAATTCACATCCTTAGAAGTGATGTTGAAATGAAAAATATGTACAAAGCATAAACAAAAGTTTCCCATTGCAACACATGTTATCCTTTGAACCATTGATCCTTAAGTCTTTCTCCCTTGATGATGATAGCCGCAGACAAGTTCCCTAAATTTCATTGGATCTGCGTCAATCAAAGCTTGCACCTTATCCTTAAACGCAATACAATTTTCAATGGAATGTCCTTCAATCCCATCATGGTAGTCACATTTGGTGTTGGGGTCATACCATTTTGGGTAAGGAGGCTTTCTAGGTTTGGCATGAACAGTGGAAATCTTGTAACTTTGGACAAGGAGTGGGAACAAGTCTGTATAGGACATTGGGATTGAATGGTACAATTTAGCCCTTTTTCTCATCTTGGTCTCAGGATGGTCAAGATCAATAACATGGTCATTTGGTAAAATGCGCTTCTTAGGCAGAGGGGCTTGTGCACAGGGGACTGAGGTGTTAGGATAACGTGGCTGTGACAACTTGTGGGAATAGGATACCGGAGTGTAAGGATAAAAGGATTGTGGCAAAGGGTGAGAATGACTGTTGAAGGGTCCTTGCATCACATTGAATTTCCTCTTGTCGGATCGTTCAACAGTTGCTTCTTGGACTTGCTCACTAAAGGTGTCCCATCCCTTCTCACCATAATTCCTTGTACTAGTATCTGCAATCTTCCCTTTTCTTATCCCATCTTCAATTCTACCCACAGAAAACAACAAATCTGCAAAATCTGGAAAACTATTGCCAATCAACTTGTCATAATATGGAGAAGGGAGAGTATCTACAAACAGAGAGTTCATTTCTCTATTTGTAAGTGATGGTCGAACTTGTGATGCCATTTCTTTCCATCTAAGAGCATATTCTTTGTAGCTTTCATTCAAGTTCTTTCTCATGCTTTGGAGGGTTAAACGATCTGGAGCTATCTCCATCAAATGCTTATATCGCTCTAAAAATGCTCGAGACATATCCCTCCATGTATGAATTTGGCCTCTTTTCAACTTAAAATACCAATTAGCTGCTGTCCCTATCAAACTATCTTGAAACACATGAATAAGCAGCTTTTCATCATGGGCATGCCCAATCATCTTGTGGCAATATGTGGCTAAATGTGTTTTAGGGCATTTGGTCCCATCATACTTTTCAAACTCTGGGACTTTGAATTTTGGTGGGATAACCACATCAGGCACTAAGCAATACTCCTTTGGATCACAAAATTCGTTCCTTCCTTCGATTGCTTGAATTCTTTCTTCCAAGAAGTTGTACCTTCTTTCTTCGACTGGACCCCAAGCTACTTTTGATGGATTTCCATTTGAAGCTCTTAACTCAAGGACACCAATAGGATTGGAAAAATTTGCCTCTCGACCAAGAATTGACTGAAAATTCACATTACTAGAGGTTTGTCCCTGAAAGTTCCCTTTTGGGTTATCATGCTCTTGAACTGGATGATTATTCCCTTGCACGAGACTCCCTTCCACAGTCTCCTTCACTTCTATGATACCCTTAATTTCTTGCATCATTCGAGAAAGCTGTTCCTTTATCTCATTTTGGTCTTGTTCCACTTTATCCATTCGGGTTACTTGATCATCTTCCATGTTGAATCACTTTATAAAGACAAGGATCAACCTTCCAAGGGAATATAACAAAATGTTAAGATTGTTGGATTTTTTTGAACATAAGCCTAATCAACATGATGCGCACATGTCAATGAATGCATGGATGCAATGATGGATGATGTGAGATGACATAAAATGCAAAACAGGTTTACTAAATTTATTTTCATATGCACATTGCCCAAATGATCATAAAAAAATGACACCTCTCTTTTGATTGTAATTTGCACTCATTATTGTCACTAGGCAACTCTCTTAACCCCTTTTTTTCTTTTTTCTTTTCCTTTTTTTTCTTTCTTTTTTTTTTATATTCTGTACAATACTACATCTTTTCTAATCTCTTTTTTTTCTTTTTTCCTTTTCCTTCCTTCTAACCTAATGAATTTTCTCCTAAAATCAAGATTTTTTTATTCTTTCATTTTTATGACATTCTCCCTTCTTTCTTTTTTTTTTTTTTTTTATCTCTCTTTCCCTTTTTTTTCAAAAACAAAAAAGAACACATTCTCCTTTTTAATCCCTCTCATTTTACTCTCTTTTTTTTTCTTTTATCCCAAGAGTTTTTTTTTTTCCAAGGATAATAAAGAATAAAGAAAATTTTTTTAATTAAAAACCTAATTGAATTTCTTCTTATTATCTTTAATGAAAGAGGCAAAAAAAAATTTTTTTCAACCATTTTTCTAACAAATTATTTCATTTTTTATTATAAAAAGAAAAGTTTATGCATTTTTTTATCATTTTATATTTTCCTTTTAATGAAAGAAAAGTGAAAGAAATTAAAACCCCCTTTTTTATATATATATATAAAAACATGTTGTAACCAAACATACACAAAACTTCTTTTTCTTCTTCTTGCTTTGGAGAACGTATTTTTATTAGTTCCTATTTTTATGAACTTATTTTTAGAAAATTCCTCCTAAAAAAAGAATGAAGAATTATTTGTATTTTTAAAAGAAAAATTACATATTTATTCTATTACTTTTATCACACACATTTATTTTTTTTTTTAAAAAAAATAAGTGGATTTTTTTTTTGACAAGATCTTTTATAAAGAAAAAAATATTTTTTTTTATTTTACAAAAATTCCCTTTTTTAGAAAAAAAATCAAAGATTTCAATTATATACAATTCAAATCAAAATCAGTTGTACCTTTATTATTGAGATGAGAAAAGGTCGAATATGTTCCCCCGTGTCCTAATTTTGGGTTAATTTCTACAAAAATTGGACATGGCTCTACCTAATGCTAGCCTCTTAGGTTTTTCTATATGCTGGGCTAGGTTTTCAAAATCTAAAGGTTCCCAAATTATACCTCACTGTCGTCCACACTAGACTAGTAAGATTTAATTTGAGTGGGAGTATTTCGCTTGCCATTGCGGAGGTGATTACCTCACGAGAGCAAAGGTACTCTACTCCCTCCTAAGAAGGACTGAACCCGGGTATAGAGCTCATGTTATGCAGATGCAAGTGCAAGTGTGTGTATGAGGGAACACGTTAGACTCAAATTAAATTATTACCCCTATCCTAAATGCCTCAACAATTTATTAACAACAAATATATACAAATAGGAAACATAAAATAAATAACATAAAATGCAAATGCAAACACAATTATGTACAAAATCCAAGTGAATTAAGTTTAAATATCAATCAAGACTATTAAATTAAAACTTTGGATAACACATCATTAATGAATGGCTTGACCCTCAAAAAGCGTCCCCAGTGGAGTCGCCAAGCTGTCGTAACGGCTTCGCGCTCGACGAATTTGAAAAAGGCGTTTAAAAACAAAAATGGAGTCGCCACCAATCTTTTTTGACTAGGTGTGATTGGCCACCTGAAAACGTTTATCTTTTCAACAAAATCTCAAAATTAATTAAGTTTTATTAAAAAGATAACCTTTTGGTCTGCGAAACAAAAATTGGGTTCGGGGGTACGGTTACGCGTGGGGAAGGATTAGCACCCCCACGACGCCCGTTAAAAAAACGGTACCATAATAATCATGTGTTATCCTTTTTGTTTTAATAAAATGATCTTAATTTAATATTTAAAATTAATTCCTTTTTAATTCCGACCTTTTATTCAAAATCATTATTTATTTGCAAATTCATTTTATTTTACTTTATTTTTCGAAAGTAAATGTGAACTTTTTTGTATTGAATAATTAAATCAAATACTCCAATACTTTTGGCAGCATTTGAAATAATTTTCCTCACCTAGAGATTTCTTAAGAATCACTACTTGTGACTTCTATAGAATCTCATCCTCGGAAAATTCACACTTGATTCGAAAATTATTATGAATGCACATGATGCAAACAAATAAAAATGATGCAAATGAATTTTTTATTTCAATTTTCATTATTTATTTTTTATTATTTATATTTCTTTGTTTTTAAAAAACTTATTCATTTTCCTTTTTTATAAAAATTTATTATTATTGAAAAATCATACTAAATATTCCAATACTTTTGGCAACATTTAGCAGGATTTCTCTCACCTAGGGATCAGTTAAGGAATCACTACTTGTGACTTCCATAACGTCCCATCATCGGAATTTTATTTAATTAAATTTAAAATTTATTATTAATTTTCTTTTTCTATTTTCTTTTAAAAACTCATTTATTTTTATTTTTAATAAAAAACTAAATTATTGAAAAATCATACTAAATATTCCAATACTTTTGGCAACATTTAGTACGATTCTTCTCACCTAGGGATCAGCTAGGAATCACTACTTGTGACTTCCGTAGCATCCCATCATCGGAAAATATTTGTTTAAATTTAAAATTTATTATTAATTTTCTTTTAAAAACTTATTTTTTATTTTTAACAAAAAATTAAATTATTGAAAAATCATACTAAATATTCCAATACTTTTGGCAACGTTTAGTACGATTCTTCTCACCTAGGGATCAGCTAGGAATCACTACTTGTGACTTCCGTAGCATCCCATCATCGGACTTTAATTTTATTTAATTATTTAATTTTAACTTTTAAATTTTTTAATACATTTTCCAATCAATAATAATAATTAATGAAAATGCAAATAAAAGAAAATTTTTCAAAAGCTTTTATTTTACAACATGCACTAATAATAATAATAATAATAATAATAATAATAATAATAATAATAATAACAACAACAATAATGATAAAAACATAATAATAATAATAATAAAATTTTTTTTAATTTTTAATTTTAATTTTAATTCAAAATTTTTTTTTTAATTTAATTAATTAATTTTTTTTAAATATTAATTAATTAATTTATTTTTTTAACAAAACAAATAAATACTAAATAAATAAATGAGAAAAGGAAAATTTTACCAAAATGAGTTTGGGCTTGGACCCAAAAGAAAACAAGGAGGCCCACAAACAACAGCCCAAATTGAAGGGCCCAAAGCAGGTGGGCCAGACTGGGTCGCGCGGACGGGTCGGGCGAGGCGAAACGGGTCGGACGCGGCACGGGTCGGGTCAGCTCCACGCGCGGATCTTCTCCTCTCCGCGGACGGGTCGGGCGCGCGGATCCCGGGTCGGATCCCGGGTCGCGCGCGGGTCGGCCCCTATAAAATCCTTTCTTTTTTTTTTTCTTTCACTTTTCCCTTTTCCTTCACAAAAAAAAGGTTCAGAACCTTGAAGCTCTCCCCCTCCAGGCGATTTCCGGCAATCGCCGGACCACCGCCCTCCGCCGCCGGCCGCCGTTCACCGGTGACGGAAACCAAAAAAGAAAACCCCTTTCCGAAGGCTTTCCACCCCCTGAGCTTGATTCCGGCCTCCGATTCACCTAAAAAACTCCCTAGCCTACTAGATCTGAAGTCGAAACCCTCGGCTTCCTCCCCCTTTTTTTGTTTTTTTTTTTTTTTTTTATGACTTTGGATGTTTGGATCTGCTGGTTTTTCTTGTTGTTGCTCCTTTTTTTTTCGTTTTGTGTTTTTGCAGGTTTGAGATCTAGGGTTTTGGGGGTCTCGGTTTCGAGATCTGGGGTTTTGGGTTTTGGGTTTCCGGATCTAGGTTAGGTTTCGGTGATGATGGTGGTGGTGTTTGGGTGATGGCTCGGGTGAGGGCTGTGGGTTGAGGTTTTGTGATGGCGGTGAGGGTGATCTGTGTGAGCGTGGGGTCGAGTCTGTGATGGCGGTGAGGGTGATCTGTGTGAGCGTGGGGTCGAGTCTGTCGTGGGTTTGGGTTTTTGGTAGCTATCGGTTGTAAGGGTTGAGATGTGAGGCTAAGGGTCGGGGGTTCCGGGTCTTGTTGGTGAAGATGATGCTCGGGTGAGGGTGAGAGCTTTTAGAGGAAGTGAGCTGGGCATGGATGGGATGGGTAGACAGGAGTAGTTGGTGGTGGCAGTAGCTGAGGGTGGCCGGTGATTGACAGACAGATTGGACCCCAAAAAAATGAAAAATAATAATAATAATAATAATAATAATAATAATAATAATAAACATAAAATAAAAGATAAAAATAAAGAAAATATAAATATAAATATAAATAAAATAAAATAAAATAAAAATAAATACAAAATATATATAAGAATAAAAATAAATAACACAAATAATAATAATTATAACAGTAATAATAACAAAAATGGGACAAAATTAGGTGTCAACACCATCTCTAGTGCCTTTACTACTGGCATTGCTTCTGTGTGACATGCTTGATGAACAACATTAATTTTAGCACCTATTGCACTAAGGACGCAACCCTCCATATCACTTACTATAATGGCAATTCCACCTCTTTTGTTTTTAGGATGAAATGACCCATCAAAATTTACTTTAGCATAAGAACAATGCGGCGGTGTCCACTTTATATGTGCTCTTTCGGTTTGGCCCTTGGTTGTATGCACTCAAGTTTGCTGATATTCTGCCAACAGAAACCTTGTCTTGTCCACTAGCCTCTCTTCTGTTTCTTTTTCTCCTAGCTTGACCTCTACATTTTGTGCACTTCAGAAGGCCCATATCTTGCAATAAGGGGATCTATTTCACACTTCTCCATTGGTTTTTCATATTTTCAGGATTGAATTACTTGTATTTGCAGCAGTTTTTACAGTTCTGAAATGGTAATCATGTGAGATGCTTATACAATACTTTAAAGTTTACATTTCTAAGCAATTTCATTCTTCAAGCTGATATACTATGAGAAAATAGTGTCTTGTTTTCAAAACTAAAATAGCAAATATTGATCGGAAATTATCCAAAACCTTGTTTTATTATATGCTCATGAAGTACTGTTAATAATTTAAGAGAAAAGCGTACTTTCATCTTTGCTTCCTTCAATTTTGATATTTTCCCAAATTTTCATCCAAGATAGGCTTAAGTGCTGTGACTAGCTAACTTGTGAACATTTCCCATTGGTTCTGAAATCTAAAATGTCAGTTGCAAGTACAAGGTCGCAGACATAGGTGTTCAGCAAGCTGACTCTCGGTTAGAACCAAAAAAACATGCGAGACAATCATGGAAAAGGAGTAACTGGATTAGGTGAACTGGATGGTGCCGATAACTTAGGAAATGATCCAATTGTGAAAGCAATAAAAAATGAAAACAAGCAGGAAATTTAGTGGTCTTGTATTGTGCGTGTAAAGCATAAGGTTCTTAACCCTTTTTTTGTGGCAGAGAATGTGAATTTGATGTTTGCTACTAGTATCTGAATCTCTGATGCCATTGAGATTTGTCATGTCCTTTTTGGTAGTATGAGAGCATGGTCAGGGTTTTACTCAACTGTTGGAGTGCATATATGGTCCTCAGCTGCATACCGCAAAAGAGGTCCATGGTTCTCCAAAGCCAATAAAATATAACAGCCAATTACATCTGGTAATTTTATAAATAAAACGATGACCCATAAGAAAACATCAAGAAAAAAAGCATGAAGTGACATCAATTAAATTTTAATAAAAATTGCATATGAGTACTAGCAAAAACTCAAAAATGTTTTGTTTAAACATTTTTGTGGTGTTGATACAAATTTTGATGTGATAATTTGAATGTGTAACGTGACAATAACATAGTTTATTGTAACATAAATAACGTAATATATAAAGCACCATGAAAAAAGATAACGAGATGCATAATAATGTTCTATTCAACTATTGTTTCATTGTAATATGTTAGAGGCAGAAGAATAAAGAGAGATGCATAAGAAGGATTTCTTATCAGACAAATGTTGATGTTTGATAGTTCAAAAAGTTTGCAAGCAGCAGCAGACAGCGATGCGACATGCGAGTGAAAAAGCGAGCAAATCACACGAGGTTTGAAACAGCGGCAGTTTGCAGTATAAAATATCTCGTAATAGCGATAGCGCTGTGGGTCCCTTTGGATTCTCCTAACCATCACTGTCTGAAAGAGAGTGTCGCAAGTCAATCGTGGGCCACTTCCGTTTTTTCGTAATTTTCGTTTGCAAACTTGTCACGTGACTAAAAGAAAAGTTAAATTTGAGCGATACTAGTAAAAAAGCCCGCACGTTATTGGTCGGGAAATTAAGAAAAAATTAAAATATTAAATTTTCTTAAGTTGATATATGTGTGTATATATATATATATATATTTGATTTTGGGATTTAAATTCAAAGCTTGATTTTGGGGTTTATATTTTAATTTTTTAAAATAAATTATTCTAAAATTGATTTTAAATTTAATTTAAAAATTAAAATTTAACTTAATAAACGAGTATTTAACGTGTTCAAATAGTTAAATGAGTATTTTTCATTTTATAATATTAGGGTTCGGATAATACAAATAAAAATAATCAAATAATTAATCGGGTTCGAATATTATAAAATCTAATCGAGTTCGGACATCTCAAAATTAGCGGGTACTCGATCCGTTTATATTCCTACTTCAAATCACATTTAATGTATATCATAACATTAGAGATAGACATGAAAACTTCTATAAATTAAATACTAGATTTTGTAATTTTCTTTACACTAAGTTAATTAATGTTTAATCTTTTTGACTTACGAAGTTTTAGAATGAGAATATTTGTCATAGTAATATTAATAGAAATCTTTATAAGCAATTAGGTGTAAGCTACACTAACTAATTTTGTATAGCCTATATTCTTAATTTACTCATGTAACTGACCAATATATATATATATATATATATATATATATATATATATTGATAAATGATAATTGCAAAGATAAGTTAGGATTGAAGGAGGTTAATAGAGTAACTCAAATAATATTAGACAAGCAAAAACAAATCCTGATATAAAGTTATTCTTTTAATTCAAATAAATTAAGTTTGTCTCATAATTTTCCACATAGAATAAGACAAAACTAGTTTAATATAAAATCTATAATGATTTACTATTTGCAGGACAGTATATTTCAATCAGAATTCTCTCATTTACAGTGCTTTCAGGGTTCAAACCAACAATAAATTCAATAGAGAAAGTATTATTACTGATATAAATCTTGATTTAAATTAAATGCTCAGTGATTTAAATTAAAGCATAATAGCCGAAAGAACTAAACATGTTTTGGCCCATAATAATTAAAATTATCAATGGCTAAAATAAGTAAACTATATGATCCAAAATTAAACACAAAGTAATGCTCAGAGTGTCACGTGACCATCAGAAAAGGGAAATTTAAGCCACACTAGTAAATGAGCCCGCACATTTTGGGTCGGGAAATTAAGAAAAAATTAAAAAATTTAATTTTTTAAAGATGATATATATATATATATATATATATATCTTATTTTTGGATTTAAATTCAAAATTTTAAAAAAATAAATTAATTTACAAAATATATATTCTCTCAACTTGGAATCAGTAGTAAAATTTCCACTCACTTTACTAACTTGATTATATGATTTTTTTAACTTAAAAAATATGTTGAAATTTACTATGCCAAATTTCGAAATATTTTTCATCTATGAATAATTTTCAAAAAATCATTGTATTATTAAATTTATCACTTTTAAAATTTGGCATAAAAGTTAAAAATATATATCTAAAAAGTTAATATGTTTGTAGAAAAAGAAATAAAATTAAACTAATTATATTTTTATTAAACTTGTTTACTTGAAAATAAATGAATTATAATGAAAGTATGAATATGTTTGAGCACTATAGATACGGTTCTTAAGGACTTAAGGATTCTTTTTAATATATTAAAAAAATTTCGACTCATTTATTTTTTGAAAACAAAATCTAACAAACAAAATCTCAACCCATATTTAAAAAAACCAAAATCATTGACTAAATGTACGTTTTAAGGTTTTTTTTCTTAAAAATATTTTAAAAACTATATTATTTTTATTTAATATTTGAAAAAAAAAAGAGTATAAAAGGTCAAAGCCAAAAGACAAAAATATTTTCAAAACATTTTAATCTTTAAAAGATAAATATGAGAAACATTAAATAAAAAAAAAACTAAGTTCTAAATCTCATAAAAATCATTGTAAAGTATGTTATTTTTAATTCAAATTATTTGTATAAAATAAAATTAAATAAAAAATTAGAAAAGATCCAATTTCAAAGACAAAGTTATTTCCAAAATTTTTTAATTATTAAAAGACAATTTGGTAATTTTTAGAACATAAAAAATCAAAGTGTCAAGCAAAAAACCTCAAGGATTCATGTTTTATTTTTTTCTTAAAAATCGTTCGAAATTATATTAATTTTAATTTAAAATACTTGAAAAAAAATTTAAAAAAATGCTCAAGGCAGAACACAAAAATATTCTCAAAACATTAATGGAACAACTCGATAATATAAGAAATTAAACAAAAAAATCCAAAGTACGTGGAGGCCCATCAAGCTCACCAATCCTAAGTCATGTTTCTGATGATCGTGATTGTATGAGCATCGATGGAGGTCTAATGACAAAAACTAAAACTAAGATAATGCAATAAGCCTTAATTGATTTCATTATTATTGAAAGAAAAAAAGCTCAACATAGCTTGAGCATAGTGGATGATAAAGTATTCTACAACTTGATTCAAGCCTAAATCTAACCTTCTTGAAGATTTATGAGTATTGGGCTTATTATTTTATTAGAATTCTTTTAGTTTTATTATTTTATTAGGCTTATATTTGCTGAGATTGTATACACAAATTTATTTGATTTAAAGTTTAATTTATTTTAGAATTTTATCTCGAAAAAAAAACTTATATTATAATATTTAATTTCTTATTATTATTTTAGAGTTTTAAATTTTTTGATAAGTTTAAAATTTTCAACTCAATAAATGAGACAACTGCATTGAATAATGATTCTAGGAATCAGTTGATATTAGATGAATTAGATGAACTAGATGATGCCGATAACTTAGAAAATGATCCAATTGTAAAAGCAATAAAAAAATGAAAACAAGTAGGAAATTCACTGGCCTTGTATTGCACGTGCAAAGGATAGGGTTCTTAACCTTTTTTCGTGGAAGAGAAGATGAATCTGATGTTTGCCACTAGCTTCTGAATCTCTGATGCCAATGAGATTTGTCCAATCCTTTTTAGTAGTATGACAGCATGCTCAGGTTTTTACTCAGCTGCTAGACTGCAGATATGGTCCTACGCTGCCAAACCGCAAAAGAGGCCTATGGTTCTCCAAAACCATCAAAATTTAACAGTCAACTAGATTCGATAATTTTAAAAATAATACAACTGACATAATATATAAATATAAGAAAAGTAAAAAAATTGCAGTTAAATTTTGTTAAAAATTTTATAAGTTTTATTATAACCTAAAACAATGTTTTGTTTCTTACATTTAGATCTTTTGAACTTTCTATTTATTTAGAACTTTCTATTTCAAACAGAAAATAAAAATAAAGAAATAAAATCTTTTGTAGCTTTGGTCAAACTCACTCACTCGCCCAAAGCAAGCTATGACGTTGAGTGAAAAAGCAAGGAGTGGAATGAAAATGTCTTTGGCAATATTTTTAAAAGAGAGAGAATTTTATTAGCCAGACTTAAGGGATACAAAAGTCTTTGGAGAGTTGGTCTAATCCTTACTTGCTTAAACTTGAAGAGGAATTGCTACAGGAGTACAAAAATCTGCTGTTACAAGAGGAAGTTTTATGGTTCCAAAAATCCAGATCAAGGTAAACAGGTTTACCTTAAACGGGTATTCGAAATTATTTGTCCCGTTTATATTGAGTTTAGGTACTCGTTAATCGGGTTTTAATTGGGTTAAGGTAGTTCTTTTACTACCCATGACGGGTTCGGGTAGTACTCTTAAAATACCCTAAACCCAAACTCGATTAGCATTATCGGGTTAGGATACCCGAACTCGATTATTGAACCCGATACTTGTTTATTCATTTTAGTAAAATTTGTTGTGGTGGGGACTTGAACCCTTGTTCTCGAGTCTCCAAACAAAAGATTCACCAAGTGAGCCACATGTTGTATTTGACATGATGTGTTTAAAAGAAAATTATACAATAAAATTTTGTTGAGCCTAAAAAAATAATAAAGCATAATAAAAATAATTATGAAATTAAATTAATTATTTATACTTAAGATAATAAGTTTTTTTAATTTTAAGCATAAGACATTGAAATTAAACTAATAAAAGTTTCGTTAGTTAAAGTGCAATTCTTACACATTTACCATTTGCATATATGATATCACAGTATACTTATATATCAAAAATTGTACTTAAAATTGTAATTTTCAATTTTAATAAAATATTGTTGACTAAAAAATTTAATGAAAGATGATGATGATGATGATGATAATAATAATAATAATAATAAAGTAAGTGTGAAATTAAATTAGTTAATTATGCTAAAGATAACATGACAATCTAATTAAAATAATAAAAGTTTTATAATTAATTAAGATGCAATTCTTGCCTAGTCACCATTGATATATATACATATATATATATATATATGATACTGTAATATATATATTTGATACAAATTATATTTAAATTTTAATTTTCAATTTTAATAAAATATTGCTGACTAAAAAAATTTAATGAAAAATAATAATAAATTAATTGTGAAATTAAATTAGTTAATTACACTTAAGATAATAAGTAATTAAAGTAAACATAAAGCAATAAAATTTAAATTAATAATATTTTTATAACTAGTTAATGTGCAATTCTTACACATAACACATTGACCATTTATATATATTTATGTATATGATATTATAGTATATCATACATATACTATATCTATATATATATATATATATATATAATGCATATACATCAATCTAATACATAATAATAAATTAATTAATTAAGCTTGATATAACATGGCACTCGAATTAAAATAATAAAAGTTTCATAATCAATTAAGATACAATTCTTACACATTGACTATTAACATATATGAATATGATACTATAATATATGTATAATGTATATGTAATATGATACAAATTGTATTTATATTGTAATTATAAATTTTAATAAAACATTGTTGACTCAAAAAAATTAACGAAACATAGTAATAAAATAATTATGACATTAAATTAGTTAATTATGCTTAAGATAACAAGGATTTAAAGTAAACATGAAGCACTAAAATTTAAATTAATAATATTTTTATAATTAACTAATGTGCAATTCTTACACATAACACATTGACCATTTATATTTATATATATATGATATTATAGTATATGTATATGTATTAGTATTATATATATAGTATAGTATAGTGTATATATAGTGTATATATAGTATAGTATATGTATATCATACATATACTATATATATATAATATATATATAATACATACACATTAATTTAATACATATACTATCTACAATATATATATATATATATATATACACACACACTATAATATATATACACACACGCATGCTTTAAATCAAATGGTTCATGTGAAATAAAAGATGGATCATGGTGTTATTACAAATTTATTAATTACATTTATACTTGAGAATTAGAACTTTTTTTGAAAAAAATAGTGAAGCATATGAAATTAAATTTGTTAATTATATTTTATAAATATAAAGTATTTAGATTAAATTTATATAAAATTTATAATAAATTAATATAATAATTTTACACATTTATATAAATCATAATTAGTTAACTAATCTCAAATTAAAAAGTACATGAATATAATTTAATTAAAACAATAAACTCATAACATAATTTTAAATTTATACACCCTAAAGTCTAAACTCACTGTTTTTATAAAATAATTAAAAATTTACAACACATTAATGACTAAACTCACTGTTTTTAACAAAAACTTCTTACTCCCTCAAGCTTTTTCAAAATTTCAAGAACCCTAAGTCCCTAAAAGAAATCAGACTCAGCCCTCTCTTTCAAACACTCTCTCTAACCAGTGAACCTTTCGTCTCTCAGCGGTGATTCTTTTTGGTGCTTCCTTCGAGCCGTGGCGGCTCTCTCCGGTGCAGCAGCAGCATTCTCGTGGTTGTGGGGCTCTCTTTAGTGCTGCAGCAGTTTTGTCGCAGTCAACGTAGCTTTCTCCGACTCTATTTCTAGCGGTTGTGGTGGCCATCCGACGGTGCTTTCTCTGGCACTGTTTCTCACGGCAGTGGCCATTCAAAATAATCCTCTCTTTCTGTCTTTTCCTCTCTAGATTGGACGACAATTGCCCTTTCTCTCTCCAGATCCGATTGCAGTCCAAATCTACCAACAACAACACTTGTTTTGTAAATGAGAATGCTTATCTGAGTTTGTTGACACTTTTGCTTTTGCTCTTTGTTTTTGTTATCTAAGTAAGTGAAAATGTTATAATTTACCAGCAATAATGTATCATAAATTCATAATATATGCATAGAGAAAGAGAAATCATCATGAACTAAGTAATCGGTATTAGTTAATTTTGAATGAAATTGATTAGAAAATTTCCTATAAATTGATTAGAAAATTTTTAGTAAATCTTTGATTCATCTGGTGTTTGACAATATAATGATTCATTTACAAGTTTATTAGATTGAAATTTTACGAAGTTAAAAGATACATCATTTTGTCAAAAAATATACATGTTTGTAATGCATTACTTTAGAGTTAATTATTAGATTGAATATACATGTATATTTATTATGTTCTGTAGTGCATTACTTTGGAGTTAATTATTAGATTGAAATATACAAGTATATTTATTAATGTTCTGTAATGAATTACTTTGGAGTTGCTCTCGTTAAGAAATCAATTTGTAAGCGTCAAACATTACTGACATCATTTTGTTCTTGTAATGAAATATATATATCTGCACCTACTTGGTTTGGAATAGCGAGTGGGTCTTGTTAGATATATTTGTTTTTGTAATCTTAGTTCATGATGAATGCTTTTGCCTTTGCTTTTGTTTTCAGTTCATTTCTCATATGCATACCTGGAAAAAAATGTTCAAAGTTCTGATTTATTCTTACTATTTTAAACTTTCTTAATCCTGGTGTGGTGGCATGGGTTTAGGATTTATATAATGTGGATATTCTTTTAACACTTGGTAAGTTTGCTTTCTTTTTTATTCATTTTATATTTTACCTCAAGATTAATAATGTTTTATTTATTTTATGTGTAGGACCATCAACAACTATGGATTCAAGTTGCATGTTTAATGATGGTAAAGAATAAAGATGTCATGACTTGAATGATTTCAAATATGTTTGTATTTTTATTATACAATGTTTGTTTGTAGTTGCATAAACGTATTTTAATGTGTTTAAATTATTTGTTGAACTATTAAGGTTTGTTAATTTTAATAGTACTTGTATGTTTTTAATTAACAAATAAATATATTGCTAGAAATGTTTTTGGGTTCGGGTTCGGGTTAATAATCGGGTTTGTCAAAAGTTTGAAAGTATAAACGGGTATTTAAATGGGTTCAGGTAATAAAGGGTAGTGTGAAAATTAATAGGGTGGGGTTCAGGTAGTACAATTAAAAATTAATCGGATTTTTATAGGGTTCGGGTTCCTTCACTTTTAAATGGGGTCGGGGTCGGGTACCTCGAAATTCATGAGTACCCATCCCGTTTACATTCCTAGTTGAAATCTATGGTGGGCTCTTATTATCAGGAGTTATACATTACAGAAACTGGAGTGGTGGATGTGGATATCGTATCTCCAAGTACACAAGTTACTTTTGATGACTTTGACTCGGTTTCTTTGGGACAAATTCAAGAAGAGGATGAAATTTGGAGAGCTTTACGGGCGATGCCTTCTTTTCGGTCCCCCGGGCCTGATGGTTTTCCAATTAGCTTTTATAGAGCTAATTAGGATATTGTGAAGAACTCCTTGTGCAACTTTATAAAGGGAGCTTTTATCAATGGTAGTTTCAACTATGAACTTAGTAAGGTTTTGATTGTTCTAATTCCTAAAATTGAGCATTCAATTAATGTCTCTCAATTTAGACCAATAATCCTTTGCAACGTATCAGTGAAATTGATATCGAAGAGTATTGTGAACCATATTAGGCCTTACTTAATATTTATCATCTCTCTCTCACAGAGTAGCTTTATTCCTGGGAGAAGCAGTTATGATAATATTGCGGTTGTACAAGAGGCTGTCCATTCTTTTAAAAAGAAAAAAGGTATAATTGGTGATTTAATTATGAAGATTGATTTGGAGAAAGCCTATGATTGGGTTGATTGGGATTTCTTGAGATGGGTTCTTGTCGATTTTCGTCTTCCTCCTCCATTGATAGAATTAATCATGTACTGTGTATCTTCAACTAAGATGAATATTTTGTGGAATGGGGAGATGACTTGTTATTTCAAACCCTCTACAGGTCTTCGACAAGGAAACCCCCTCTCTTCATATCTATTTGTCATGTGTTTGCAGAAATTATTTGATATGATAGACAAAGCGTGGAAGATGGACAGTGGAAGCCGATTTTTCTGTCTCGAAGAGGTCCACCAATTTCTCACCTCTTTGTTGTGGATGATCTATTATTATTTGGTAAAGCTACTATTAACCAAGGTTGAGTGATCATGCAATGTTTGAATTCGTTTTGTTCACTATTTGGCTAAAAAGTAAATTTGAGTAAGTCTAGTTTTTATACTTCTCGAAATGTTACTTTAGGCCTAGCAAATAGTATTAAGCGATTCACAGGCATGAAACATTGTTCTAAGTTTGGCAAGTACCTAGGAGTCCATATGCATTCTCGAAGGGTGAATGGTGCTACATACCAGTATGTGTTGGACAAAGTCATAAACATATTAGCCACGTGGAAGGCCTCTTAATTATCCTTGGCAAGCAGGGCAACATTAATACAATCTATCACAAGCACCATTGCTTCATACACTATGCAAACGACCCAACTTCCTATGACAATTGTTAAGAGTATTGATAGTGCTAATATGAACTTTTTTTGGGGATCTACAAGAGAAAAACGAAAGGTACCACTGCTCAAATGGGATTCTGTATGTAAGCCAAAGGAGATTGAGGTTTCGGGCTTGCAGAAAACAAAGGATATGAATAATGTCATGCTTGCCAAATTTGGTTGGAAATTGGAGGTAGGTGATTCAGGTCTATGGGCTCATGTTCTGGAATAAAAAAACTTCAGTGGAAAATCCTTTCTTCAAGTTTCTACCAAAAAGAGACTTCTGCTACATGGAGGGCCATTATTTTTGTCAATCGATTGTACACAAAGGAAGTGCGTGGATAGTGGGGAATGGTAGGAAGACTTTATTTTTGTATGATAAATGGTTGTGCGATAAACCTCTTGTTGAATTAGTAGCCGATGACACCCAAATAAGGAGTATGGATGGTAAAGTCTGAGATCTAGTAGACGCTAATGGCTGTTGGGATTGGTCCCGATTGGAGTCTTTACCTAGATATGCAAAGGAACAATTGAAAATGGTTGATATTTCCCCTTTAGAAGAAGAAAAGCGTTATTGGTCTAGCTCTTCATCGGGGGAATTTTCAGTCAAATCTGCCTATAATATATAGGTGAATGTTACAGAACCCAATGTTATTTGGAAACAGATGTGGCAATTGTATGTAGCTCTTAAGGGGCGTTTGGTTCACGTAAAAATAAATTACCTTTGGGAATTTGATTACCACCAAAACACTGTATATCTGAGAATCTTTGAAATATTAAATTCTTGTGTTTGGTTTGATTAGAAGAAAAATAAGATTTTTGTGTTTGGTTGGGGGAATATAAAATTACCTAATGATTTATTTTGCTAAATTGCCCTTATATATTAGTAGTTGTGTTAAGTGAATAAGTCATGACAAAAATAAATTACTTACTTATTTATTTAACATATTAAATTATTTAGTATTAAATATGTAATTTATTTACTTTAACATGTAAATAATATTTTAAAAGTTATGCTTAAATAATTTTTTATCATTTATATTAAGTCAAATTTAAATATCATTTATGTAAATTGTTTGTTTATTTAACCTGTAAATTATATATTACATTTAAATTACTTATATATTTATCTAACATGTAAATTGTTTGTTTATTTAACATGTATATTATATCAATTTACTTAACATTTAAATTATTTATTTATTTAACATATAAATTGCTTATTTATATTCTTTAACATGTAAATTATTTATTTATTTAACACGTAAATAATATTTAATGGTTGAGTTGGAAATATTACTTAACAATGTAAGAGGGATGTAAGATTGTGAAATAATAAAACACTTTTATTTTGTAATTTTTAGTGACTAAAAAGGATAATATGGTCTAAAAACATAATTAAGGATAAAATTGGAAAAAAAAATATTTTTCCCAAAGAATTCTAAAATACCTCAGGAGATAGAGATAATATGATTCCCTCTATTTTCTCTCCTTTTGTTATTGTTGAGAATATTAAATTACTGATGTGGAGTCCCTAAGGCTGTGCTTGGTACAGTTGAAAATTGAAAAGAAAGAAAGTTAGGGAAGGAAAAGTGGAAGGAAAACAAATTTTGAGATTGCTTGGTAGAATAGAAAAGAAGAAGGAAAGAAAATGGGACAGAAAACTATTTTTTGTTCTTCAAACAAAACCAATCCGTCCAAATCGGACAGAAAAAAGGAAAGAAAATGGGAGCATGTGCTTAAATTAACTGAAAAGACAAAATTACCCTTATTAAAATTTAAATTATCAACATTGTTTCCTCATTTTTTTCAGATATGTTGTTCTCACCCAATCTCTCCTTCTCCGTTGCCGCTGTGCTCTCTCCGATCGCCATTTGAGAGCCGTTCAGGTCGCCATACTTCGTAAAGATTTTCTTGTTCTCTTTTCTTTTTCCTTTGTTGTTCTCTTTTCTTTTTCCTTTGTTGGGTCTTCTTGGTTTTCATGATTCGTGTTTTCTACTTTGCTTTCCTTTTATTTAATTGATATGAACCTCGCCTCCATCATTAATTTTCCTGAAAATCTCTTTAGATTGCCCGTGTCCTAATTCAAAGTCGGCGGGTAAATCCGACGCCTGCCAAGGTTGCCCTAATCAAGAAGTTTGTGCCACTGCCCCTAAAGGCCCTGACCCTGGTTTGCTCTTCCCCTCCTTTTCTTGTACCATTTTTAGAAATGTTTGTGTCTGATGCTTAACTCTAAACTTTGTTCTGTTTTAATGTTATTTTTATGACTAGAAGTTTAGGGTTGTTTAGAATTTTTGGTGAAAATTTGAGTACCTTTGTTATTGTACATGGACATGAAGCTTTATTGAGGTATAGATGAGCTAGAAGAACTATTAAAATCGATGTTACAGAATCGGTTTTTTCATGTGTATGTTTGCGGAATGGCGACATGGTTTCTTGCTGGTATTTAGTTTTCATGAAAATTTGAAGATACCCGGATGGAGAATGTACTTAATTGGGCAATTGAGATTCTAAGATTTGAGACTTTGACAGGATTTAGTGTGCTTTATTTTTTTTCTTTGAAGGGGTTCTGAAAATACCCGTGTGAAATGCTTAGTTGTTCTGTGCATTGAGAGTGGGGATTTTGCTTTCTTCATTTGGGTTCTTTTTTTCAGCAACCTAATGATTCCCAGATCAATTTCTTTTGAGTCAATCTACCATTCTTTTGGAGTAATTTGTGATTTGATGAACATATAAATAAATTGCCTCTTCAGTTCTCAATTTGATTCTCTGTATTTCAATTTTGCATCTTAAACTCCTGCAGCTTAGGTCTTTTCTTTACCCTTCATTGTAAGTTTTGGAGTCTTTTCTCTTAAAATTTTGATGAATATTATTATGCTTGATAGAATTGAATGTGGTCTTAGAATTACTGGCTTTGGTTTTAGCTTCATTGATTCATATATTTTTCTTCTTTTTGTTGATATTTTGAGAGTATTGTTTTACTTTATCGAATATTAATATAGATTTTTATTTCTTAGAAGATAAAATAAAGCATTAAAAAGAGATAGTGCTCTTCCTTAAGTTTCTTACCTGGCTTGTTTGTCTGCTCTTCCTTAAGTTATCTGCTAATTTGGCAACTAGCATCATATGGGAAGAACTATGGAGGAGCCTCTGTTGGTTCCTTACAGTGTTTTTTAGATGACAAACATTCATATATAGATTGTGGCTTTGTGCTTGATAAATGACTTGGTCATTTGTTACGTATCCTATGAATGAACTGGTGTGTAAGCGGTCAAAATAATTTTGTTAGAGTATGATGTCCTAAAAACGAGATAAAAGGAGTTGTTGGGTCAAAATCTATTAGCTTGCACTCTTGGGTTTAATAGTTATCCAATATCGTTTAAAGTCTATTTGATCCGGTGTTTTTGTTTCCAAAATCCCGAGATTCCAGCACTCCAGCTCTTATAATATAAATCCCTTAGATGGTCGCTTGCGTTGATAATCCTGTTTTATTTCTTTGTGATGTCGTGTCAGGGATTTGTATTTTACCATCTATTGGCAAGTCTGCTTGTTAATTTCTTGTTCTAGTTTACAAACGTTTCCCATTAACTCTTCAGAGCTTGAATTTCCATAGCAGATAAAGCAGATACTGTTGCTTAAGCACTTCAACTTTACAGAGCTTGGGTCTGAAAATTCAATTTAGGAAAATTGAAAGCTTTGCCAACCAATTGAGACCAAAATCCTTCTTCTTTTGACTTGTAAATTTGGCAGAGCACAGAGAAAATACAAAGAAAGGGATTATTTTTCCATGTCAAGTGGCTATTCTTAGGACTTTATCCATGATTTTTTGTTTGTCAGTCCCAAGAATCCTACCATTGCAACGAGAAATAGTGTTAGTCCCCGTCAGACTGAAGCAGTTTGATCTTACCGTTTTTCACTGTTTCTTTATAATATTGGTCTGTACTTTTAGGAACATGCATTCTCAGTTTCTTTTAAATGATAGTCGAGCTTGATATTTTATCTCTTCTTCATAAGATAGTTGGCATTACCTTAGGAATTATGTTTTGTTGCAGCTTTAATGGAGTTCCAGCTGAGGAGCGGCTGCATTGGAGATCCTTCCTAGTTAAATTGGGAGCAGATAATCTTAAAGGTGTAAAAAACGAAGAGCTACTCGTTGCTTCTCACAAGTATGAATATCCTTTTTGCACTTTAAATTTTAGTATCTTGTCACTATACTGCATGTTTTCCATCCTACGATTCGTTTAGAATTCTTCTATGAGGATTGGATTCTGGGATTAGTTGGAAGGGAATCTGTTATAAATCAGGTCACTTTGATTTTGTATCATCCCATCTGGTATTAGAATGATGTTTGTTATTAACAGAAAACTTGATTTTGTACCATCCCCATAAGGTATTAGAATGATGTTTTTTACTAACAGAAAACTTGATTGAACTATATGAAATACATGCATCTGCAACCAGCACAGAATTTATAGTCAACTGTTGAGAACATGCGTGGGATATGATCTTAAAAGTCTTATAGATTTGAACCCAAGCTTGCCAACAAGGATACATCCAGCAACGAGTAATATCTATTTTTGTCCTAGGCCTGATACAAATGCGTTAAACATGTTGGTAAAGTTTATCAAGTAGTAGAGAGTATTACTAATTGATCCATACCACAGGCCTGATCTACTTTATTTCTTTTCCAAAATTCCACCTTTATCCACAAGGTCTGGTAACTTTAATGAGTAAGATGGAACCCATTTACAGTAAAAGAATTTACAATCTCTACTTAGGACATCTTACTGACTGGGAATTGAATCCTTCTAAATCAAAATACTTTCCTCAAGTAGTAGCTTTAATCTTCTTTCATGTGTTATTTTTTTTCTTTTACTTGAAATTAAGTTAATCCCTGGAATTAATTAATCAGGGTCACAAAGTTTTTGACTCTGTTGATTATGGAATGGATTAGTGTCCAGACCACATGGGATAAGCCATAGGCCTTGCGTTTGACATGTGAAAAACATCTGTTTTTGACCTTTGGCTTTTGAGATGAAACTTGTGAAGCAAAATGCATGCGCATGTTGATCAGATTCCATCACTGATCAGGCTTACAAGGTCAATTATCAATCATTGCGTGTTGCTTACATGCTTGTTTCAAATTAGCTTTCCTTCTCTTTCAGTCCTTTCGGTTTAGTTCAAAAGACTGGGGGTGGTAAAGCTTGGATGGGCTAGAATTTGGCCCAGCTTAAAGTTTGAAACCCAGTTGTTTGAGGACTCAAAACCCAAACTAAGGTTTCACAATTTTCTACATCTTTTGGGCTTCCAATGGCTTCTGTGATACACTTGGGAATCAGCAAAGGCCAATTTCCAAATAATAGAGGAGGGTTTTTGAGATACTGAATCCAAATCAAATTATAGTCCAAAATGATTACCGTACTATTCATGACAAAATGTGTTTACTTCAAATATAAAATTATCGGGACAAAGTTGCTTTATTTACATGATATTTGATGATAGAACAAATTGCCATATATTTAACCTGGCATAGAATTGAAATGCTCCATTTGCCATACCATACGAAATAATTTGTTGAGCTGTATTATGTAGTTGAAATGGTTCTGGTTGAAAAAATGGTGGTTGCATTGTGTCTAATTTGTTAAGCTTTGGCAGCATCTTATAACTCTCCAAGCTTTGCAATTGAATCTATGTTTTAATATCCATTGTTTATTCTTCCAATCGTTTATTAGTATTAAAGATGTGAAAAAATATATTTTTTTTGTTGTTGTATTTGATTAATTTTAATTAATTATATTTCCTTGCATAGATGGATAGAGAAACTAATTGTGATGGAAGTTCAAGAATGAATACAAATGATGTGTTTGAATCCAATGGGGATAATAGTTTTTTGGAGTCTAGAGAAGATATATGTCCTCCAAGATTGAGTGATATGGAATTGGTTGATAAAGAAAATGAAGAAGACAATTTTGAGGAACATCTTGTAGGATATGCTTTGCAAGAATTAAATGCTTGGGAGCAAAGACAACGTATGGGAATTGTTAATCTTCTTTGTCACATCATTCATGTAGTGTGCTTGATGAAGATGCTCTATCATTCAAGAAATGTCAATACTATAGTTATCAATGATAGGGGGGATAGAGAACAAGTTCGTCATGAATTAATGCAAGAATTGACCGATGCACAACATTGTAGGAATGTTATACGGATGGGACCAAATGCTTTTTTTAGATTTTGTAGCTTGCTTCGAGGATCTAAGCGTCTCAAAGATACTAAAAATTCTTCTGTTGAGGAACAAGTTGCGAAGTTTCTCTATATAGTAGGGCATAATGAACGAACTCGTCCAATTGGTTTATGGTTTCGTCGATCTCGTGAGACCATAAGTCGTCAATTTCATGATATGTTAAGAGCAATCATTAGCTTAGAAGATAGTTTTTTGGTACAACCAAATGGTTCTGAAGTCCCACCACAAATACTCAAGAGCAATCGATTTTACCCATATTTCAAGGTAAATTATGTTATTAGTTTTATAAGTTCTAAATAATAGTATAGTCACTATAGGTAGAGTTTACTTAAAAGGTTGAATTTCAGGATTGTGTTGGTGCGATTGATGGTACACATATCCATGTTAAAATTCCTAGAAAAGATGCTCCAAGATATCGAGGAAGAAAAGAATATCCAACACAAAATATATTGGCTGCATGTGGATTTGACATGAAGTTTACATATGTGTTAGCTGGTTGGGAAGGAACAGCATCCGATTCAAGAATCATAAAAGATGCTTTAACTAGGGAAGACAAGCTTATCATTCCTCATGGTAATATTCACTTGTAAATAAATTATCTAAATTTATCTTATAGAATTAATACTAACTTATTTTTTTTAAAGAAAATATTATCTAGTAGATGCTGGTTTTATGCTAAGAAGTGGACTTATTGCACCATTTAGAGGTACACGGTATCATTTGAAGGAGTACTCTGGACGCGGACCTGAAAATGTTGAAGAACTATTTAACCATCGACACTCCTCATTGAGAAACGTGATTGAAAGAGCTTTTGGAGTGTTAAAGAAACGTTTTGCAATTATTTCTGGAATGACCGAGCCATTCTATCCGGTTGATACAATGACAAACATAATTTTGGCATGTTGTATTTTGCATAATTACTTAATGGGTGTTAATCCTGATTACGAGTTAATTGAAACAATTGATAAAGAGTTGATTATAGAAACTGAGCAAACTCATGAGAGTAATGCTAATAACATTGGTGGTGATGAAGATGCTAGGCTAGGAGTTGCTATACGCAACAATATAGCTGCTACAATGTGGCAAGATTATGTTTCACAAAGATGATGGCTTTTTAATTTTTTTAGTTTGTTTTCTGTTAAAATACTTATGTTGGTATGAAACTCTTTGTAATTAGTTATGATGTTATAATGTTACATTTTTTTATTATAAATTTATGTTATAGTATTATTTCACTTGTTATAATATATATATTTAATTTTTATTGGAGTTAAAAAAAGATTATATGAATATGGTGTTTTTTTTTTATATATTTTAATATCTTATTTGTAAATCTAAAGGAATTAAGATAATTTATTCATTAAAAAAAATTGACAAATTTTTGTTTAAAAATTTCTTTGAAAAATAAAAAGTGAAAAAAATGTTTGAACTAAATAAAATTTTTTTTGACATTATTCATGGTTGAGTTGAGTATTTAACAATTATTAGTCATTACATAATTAATTAATAGTTAATTAATTATATAAATAAATAAATAAATAAATAAATATAATAATTAATTATTAATGAATTATTTTGACTAGATTTTTTTTAAAAAATCTCATTAAAAATGAAAACTCAATAAATGCCAAAAAATTATTATCCAAAAACAATTATAGTTAATAAATATTTGGATAAGGGTATGATGGTAAAATTATTTTATTTTTAATTTTCTTTCCTCCTATTTTTTCACTCTACCAAGTAATAGAAGGAAAGAAATATACTTTCCATCCATTTTTCCATCTTTCATACCAAGCACACCTAAAGAAAAAAATTAAAATTTTTCATCTTTCCAATTTTCCCTCCTTTCAATTTTCTATCTTTTCATTTTTCTTTCCACTCTACCAAGCAAAGCCTTAGAGTGAAAACCTTTATTTGGCTGGTCAATCATGATAGACTATTGACAAAGACAGCCTTTATGCGTCGAAAAATCACATCGGATACTCAATGTCCAAGGTGTAATGTTGAGGCTGAATGAACTATTCATGCCTTGCGTGATTGCTCTACATCTCAGAATCTTCGAAGAAATTGGTTACACGATGAGGAACTGGATTTTTTTAATTCTTTGGATTTGCAGACTTGGTTGTCCTCCAACCTTCAACAGACTTCGAGAACTGTGGAGGTTGGTATAACCTGGCCCATGCTCTTCAGCTATACTTGCTGGCTTTTATGGACGTGGAGAAACAAGTTCATATTTGATCAGGGGTTTACATGGCCTGAGAATGGTGTCCATATTCTTATCCAGAGTATTAAGGAGTATAAACAGTATACAAGCGGTCTGCAAGGGACTTCCTCTCGTCAGATTATTCCTGTCAAATGGTTGCCTCCTCCTTCTGGTTTTATTAAAATTAATGTGGATGCTTCAAGCTTCTTAAATCCCGATAGGTCTGCAGTTGGCGGCCTTTTTCGTGATGAATCTGGCAAGTGGATCTCAGGATTTGTAAGGTGGTTGGGTTGGGGACCGGTGCTTAAAGCTGAAGTTTTGGCTATTTACACTGGCTTAAAATTGGCTTGGGATATGGGTTTCAAGAGCGTCCAACTAGAATCTGACTCCTTGCTAGCTGTTCAACGAGTAACAGGACAGCTAAGGGATCGTGATCCCCTACGCATGATTATCAAGAGGTGCCAAATGTTGCTTAGGATGGATTGGCGCTATTCTTTGTCACATATTCATCGTGAGGCTAATTTCTGTGCGGATAACCTTGCCAAAGTAGCTCAAGCAAGTAGATTGGAGACGACTATTTTGATGAACCTCCAGAGAGTATTGTTATTCTTCTAGAAAGCCATTGTATGGCTATTGGCAAGTCTAGAGCTGTCCCAGGATAATTAGTATTTTATGCTACTCTTATGTACCAAAAAAATCGAGAAAATCAGACGTGATTTGCAGCGCATGCAGCGGCAGCTCGTAGAAATCTCGGAGTCATAATAGCGTTAGCGTCGTGGTTCCTTCGATTCTCATAGCCATCATTGTCGCAAGTCGATCGTTAGCGAGAAAGCTTCTCGCAAGTCAATCGTGGCCCACTTCCGTGTATCGGTAATTCTCATTTACAAACTTTGTCATGTGACTAAAATTAGAAAAGCTAAAACCAAGCCAATATTTCGCATGATTAAAAGGGTTGGCAATGGCAGGTGAAATTCTTCGAGATAGCACCTTTATTTTGCAAAACAGGCGTTGGCCATTTTTAAGTTGTAAATTGGTATTAAATACCATAATTTTTTTTGAATTTAATTGTTGTTTTCAAAGGATCCTAAAAACACGTATGCAACAAGTTAAAGTTTTGGATGATTTCATAGTTTCTCAAAAAAGAAAGTTTGATTATATTTGTCTTATTTATTTATTTGTTGTGACAAACTCATGATCAATACCTTCAAAATAAAGTAAAAATATATATTATGAGTAATTCAAACAACATTAAACATGCAAAATCATATGATGATATGAAAGTTAATTTATAAATTCAAAAAATTTAAGTTTGTCTTGTCATACACTACAAAAGATAAGAAAAAACTAGTTGAATATAAAATCTGTGATGATTTGCTACTAACAAGATAGCTAAATCATATTTCCAACTAAAATTATCTCATTTTCAAATGTTTTTCAAACCAAGAATCAATTTAGCAAAAAAGTATTGTTACTTATAGAAAAGTTGGTAAATAATGAAACTATCACCAAGTATTATCTTATTATTGTCTCTTTACAATAACTAGAAAATTATCAGTCTCACAACATGCTCTCAATCTAATTAACAATTTTTGTAATTTAAAAACTATTCACATAATTGATAGATTAACATTAACTATAGCAAAAAAACGCAATTTCCTCATGCATATATGTAATAATTTTAAGTTTGACATAATAAATTAGTTTCAGAATTCATGTGAGTGTTAAATAATTAGACAGTGTTATTCTAGTAGATGGATTTATTTAAATAAATCATTAACTGAATTAGTAAATTTAAATTCAGAAAATTGACCCAAACAAAATAGTCAAGTAATTTATTTACAACTCACTTAATTAGGCTTATTGCTATCATTAATGATCATATTCAAAATTGAGTGAAGTATGAATTAAATGAGATTTCAAGAAATTATCACGAAATTAATTTTACCAACAATTCACCTATGCCTGTAAGATAATTGCCAAAGAATTGACTAATCAAATATCCAATATTACAGGGTGATCAATATGCCATGACTTTTCTTAATTAAGAGAGTAATCAAGTTTCTCCTTGGACCTAAGGTTCTTGTGAGAATGTCCTAGTCTTGTCAGCGACAAGAGAGTTTTCATCCTTGGGGTTTCTTAGAACACCTTTGGGGATTTATAGTTTGAGTACTGCTATAGTTTGCATGTCTTATAGTTTTCATTCTATTTTCTAGTAAATCAATCTTGTTCCATTAGCTTTACAAACACAAATGGCCGAAGAACTAGAGAAACTCTGGGGAAATCTCAAACTGACAGAAGAAGACAAAGAAGATGTAATTCGATATGAATCACAAGAAGGAAGGCAGATTACCATTGAAGATCAATGGATGGTGGGTAAATTATTTACGTCACGTCCTTTCAATAGTGATGCTATGGCGCGAACATTGAAGCTTGTTTGGAAATTATCTAAACCAGTAGAGATTGCTACGCTTGAGGAGAATCTTTTTCTGTTAAAATTCTCATCCGTGGGAGACAAAAGCAGAATCTGTGATGGAGCGCCGTGGGCTTTTGATAAACATCTATTGATGTTACAAGACTATGATGGGGAATTAAGACCGGATGAATATGTCTTTAACTCAGCAGTGCTCTGGATTCGAATCTATGATCTGCCACTGGGAATGAGGACCGAGGAACATGCAATGAAAATTGGCCAAAAGCTGGGGAAAATATTAGCCACTGATGTCAGCCTAGAGGAAGGAGGCTGGTCAAGATTCCTGTGCATCAGAGTTGAGATAGACGTTAACAAGCCGCTGCGAAGAGCTATCATCCTAGAAGGTGGTAAGAACAAAGAGAAAATAAGAGGCAGGCTGGTATATGAGCGACTCCCAATTTTTTGCTATGGATGTGGTAGATTGGGCCATAGAGACATTGAATGTGAGGAAACTATCATGGAAGAGGGAGGAGTGCAACAGTATGGCAACTGGATGAGGGCATCGCCATTGAAAAGAAGGAACTTCGAAGGAAAGATCCACAAAGTGACCAATAAAAGTGATGCGGTGACGGAGGAAAAGCTGATGAGGGAGGCTGAAGGAGGAGCAAGACGGGTGGCTAGAAATCTGAATATGGCAACTGGAGGATTATCAGGAGGAGGTATAGATAAGGAAACAACTGTTACGGAGTTAAGTCTGCCAATATCGGATTTTGCTCAATCTAGCAAGATTCAAGGCACTGACAGCAGAGGACAGAAATCTCCTATTTATATCCCAAAGTCAGCGCAACATTCTAACATGATCCCAGGCGAAGAAAAAGGAGAACAGGATCCCAGCAAATTGAATCCATATCTCTCCTCCTTAAATGACTCTCATGCAACTAATGTTGATTCCAGAAAGCATGCAGTCCACGTGGAAATGGGCTTGGAAACAAAAATGGCAACTAACGTGATCGATGATGTGGCACAGAGGGCAGTAGATCACATTAACAGCATACCTGTCAAGGAAGCTGAAGATGGTGCAAGTAAAGCAAAAGCAGGCGGACGATCAAAATGGAAAAAAATGGCAAGATTGGGTAATGAAACAGGGGCTACTCAGGCAATAGAAATGGGGAAAAGGAAAAATGTTGACAGATCAGATGAGGAGCCGATGCAGATTGATTTTCCACTGAAAAAAGCAAGAAACAGTTGAACGAGGATACAGTAACAGCTTTACATACAGCGGCGGAGACTGGGTTCCAGTCCCGCCGATCATCATGAAAATTTTATCATGGAACTGTCGTGGGCTTGGGAACCCACAGACAGTTCGAGAACTTCAGAGGATTCTGAAGGAAGAAGATCCCGACATAGTCTTCCTTTGTGAGACTATGCTGCAAACGGTGGCTCTTGATAGAATTAGAATAAAATGAAAGATGGCAGCTGTATTTGGGGTGGAGGATTACAGGGATATATGGAGAAGCTGATACAGCTAAAAGGAGCAAAACATGGGATACAATCAGAAGCTTAGCACAAGGACAACAAAAACCGTGGACAATATTTGGTGACTTTAATGAGATTCTAAGTCAGAATGAGAAATGGGGTGGGACGAATAGACCATTAGGACAGATGGCAGCTTTCAGAGATGCAATCACAGATGCAAGGGTGGATGACTTGGGTTATAAAGGGACCAAATTCACGTGGAAAAAAGGGAGGAAGGCAGAAACTATGATAAAAGAGAGATTGGACCGATTCTTGGGTAATGTTGAATGGTGCAATTTGTTCAGCAAATATGGGGTAAGGCATCTCGTTAGCTCCAAATCTGATCATATTCCCATTATTATGGATACTGAAGCAAATAATAGGAGTAGCCACCACAAACTTAAACGTAGAAGAAAGGCTTTTGAAGCGATGTGGATAAAGGAGACTGAATGCAACACAATTGTCGAAAAATTATGGCGAGGAAAAAACGGAGTTGAGCTTAGGCAGAAAATGGAAGAAGTCATAGATGGGCTTTGTAAATGGGGGGCAGAAAAATGTAACTTCAAAGACAAAATCAAGCTGTTAACCAGGAAGCTAGTGAAATTGCAATGTCAGAACACGACTAATGCGTTGGAACAGGAAAGAGAGCTACAAAGGCAGCTCAATGAGGTGCTTGAACAAGAAGAAACTTTCTGGCTGCAACGTTCTAGAGTCAACTGGCTTAAAGAGGGAGATCGTAACACTTCTTTCTTTCACGCTCAAGCCTCCCAAAGGAGAAGGAGGAATCACATTAGAGGATTGGAGAATGGAGAAGGAAGATGGTGTGAAAATCATAATGACATGCAGAATATAGCAGTGCAATACTTTTCAAAACTATTTGAATCCCAAAGCTCAGGTGAACTATCTGAAATCTTAGGTTCAATATCTGCTCGAGTCACTGCACAGATGAATGAATTTCTCACAAACGACTTCATGGCTAAGGAGATCCACACAGCAGTTAAGCAAATTCACCCAACAAAAGCACACGGACCAGATGGTATGCCCGCTATCTTTTACCATAAGTATTGGGATATCATGGGTAATGAGATTACTAAATTCTGCTTGTCTTTTTTGAACGAGGGAGGGAACCTTGAACCAATCAACCATACTAGTCTTGTCCTTGTCCCAAAAAATAAAAACCCCAAAAACATAACACATTTTCTCCCAATCAGCCTGTGCAATGTACTTTATAAAATTATTGCTAAAGTATTGGTAAACAGACTAAAAAAAAATATTACCAGCTTGCATTAGTGAAAACCAAAGTGCATTTGTACCAGGTAGGTTGATTACTGATAATGTGTTAGTGGCCTATGAACTATTACACACCCTTAAACTAAAAAAAAGAGGTCGAGTAGGGTATGCAGCCATTAAGTTAGATATGAGTAAAGCTTTTGATAGAGTAGAATGGAGTTACTTGGAAGCTATCATGTCTAAATTAGGATTCTGCACTCGTTGGATATCTTTGATTATGAAATGCATCACTTCAGTATCATTCTCCATAAACATTAATGGATTTGTTACCAATGACTTCAAGCCAAAGAGAGGACTCAGACAAGGAGATCCTCTATTACCTTATCTTTTCCTGCTTTGTACAGAAGGGCTCTCGGCAATGCTGACAAAATTCCAACAACAAGGACTAATTGGGGGAGTCAGGGCTAGCAGGAACGGTCCACGAGTCACTCACTTATTCTTCGTAGATGATAGTTTACTATTCATCAAAGCAAACCAATATGAAGGCGAAAGAGTGAGGCACATGCTAGAGACTTATGAAAAAGGCTCGGGACAAAAAATTAACTACCAAAAATCAGGCCTGTTCTTTAGTCAGAATACTAGCAGACAAGCCAAAGAGTCTCTTATGGCAATTTTTGGTTTACAAGCCACCAACAGCCCGGAGAAATACTTAGGACTGCCCACAATTGTTGGAAGAAACAAGAAAGCGGCTTTTGCAGACCTAAAGAACAAAATGCTGAAAAGGATTCAAAGTTGGAATTGGAGGTGGTTATCTCAAGCAGGCAAAGAGGTATTCATCAAGTCCATCTTACAGGCTATTCCATCGTACGCCATGGGTTGCTTTAAATTTCCCGCAAGCTTCTGCAAGGAGCTAAACAAGGTGATATGTAACTAATGGTGGCGTTCAGGAAAAAAAGGAAGAGGTATTCATTAGGTTTCCTGGCAGAAAATGTGTCAAACTAAAAGGGATGGGGGACTGGGATTTAGAGAATTTGAGAATTTTAATAAAGCTCTATTAGGGAAGCAAGGGTGGAGACTAATCCATAACACCTCCTCCCTGCTTTATAAGGTTCTTAAGTCAAGATATTTCCCACGAACTACCTTCATGGAGGCTAAAGCGGGGTGGTGTCCTTCTTTTACCTGGCGAAGCATCATTGCAGGACGAGAGGTTTTGGAAAAAGAGGTGAGATGGCGGATTGGAGACGGCAGATCAATCAAAATATGGGAGGATAAATGGATTCCACAAGTAGAGAGCTTCAAACCGAGGCTCCAAAATGATAGCCCTATTAAATATGTTCATGAGCTTATTGATGAAGACAACATGTCCTGGAATTACAATCTCTTAGAGGCCCTTTTCACTCAACAGGAAGCTGAAAATATGAAGGCCATACCACTCAGTAAAACAAGAGCAAGGGATGTTCAAGTATGGCACTGGGATGAGACAGGTACCTACACGGTGAAAAGTGGATACAAGAGACTAATGAGTGAAGACAGTCCTACAGAAGGGGTTGATGCAGAAGACACGGAAAAGAAAGTGGCTTTTTGGAACAGAGTTTGGCGAACATGCTTGCCAAACAAGGTCAAAATCTTTACCTGGAGACTTAGTAGAAGTATCTTGCCATGTAATGTTAATTTAATGTCCAAGAAAATCCCAGTCCAAGCTATATGTCAGAGATGCCAAGCTTCTGATGAAACATTACTCCATGCTGTCAGAGACTGCACTAAGGCCATTGAGGTCTGGAACGCAATAGACTTGGCAGCCACATGGACAGGAGGAATAGAGCAAGACGTCCTGAAGTGGCTGCTGGAGGTTACGGGTACCATGGATCAACTCTCTTTTGAGAAGGGCCTGGCAACCTTGTGGACCATATGGCATTGCAAGAACAATGAGACAAAGGCTGGAAAGCTTAGATCAGCCCAATGCACAGCCAACTTTATCACAGATTACTTAAAGGAGTTCCAGCAAGCACAGCAAAAAACGATTGTGAGGACAGAAAAACGACAAGAGGTATCATGGCAATGTCCACCACAAAACTTCATTAAAGTAAACTTTGACGGAGGATGTAAGATAAAAGAAGGACTAGGAGGTATTGGAGTCATTTCCCGAAATGATAAAGGTGAAGTAATGGGGGCATACCATGCAAGAATTCCTCATATGCAATGTCCAGATATTGCAGAAACGCAAGCAATGGTGGCGGCTCTCAAATTTGCAAGGGACATGGGGTTCAACAAGGTCATTATTGAAGGAGATGCCCTAGGAATTGTGAAGAGGCTACAAGAAGATGCACCTGACCTATCTACGATAGGGAATTTAATAACAGAAGTAAGGGAGATCTGCAAAGAATTTATCTCATGCAAAGTTGCTCATGTAATGAGAGAAGCCAACAAGGCTGCACATTTATTAGCAACATTAGCTTACAACTGTAATGAGGAAGTATGTTGGATGGAATCATGCCCAGATCCTGTCATGGCAGTTGTACTAAATGATTGTAAACAGCCTTAATCATGAATAAAATCTCCCTATTCATCTTCAAAAAAAAAAAATCCAATATTACATAAACAAAAAAAAATCCAATATTATTAATCAAAATAGTTCAATAGTTAATTAAGAAAATTATTGAATAATTAATTAATTAATCAAAATAATCAAATAATTAATTAAATAATATAAAGATTAATTAAGTATAATGATCCATGGTTTAAATTAAAGCATAATAGCCGAATGAACTAAACATGTTTTGGCCCATATTAACTAAAAATATCAACGGCCTAAAATGTGGATTAAATATTAAACAATCAAATCGGCTCAGAGAAAAACAAAATTGGCTTAAATATTAGTATTAAACTTAAACCCAAAATAAACGGTACACTGTACACAAGAATAAAATGAAATGGAAAGGCCCAAAAAAACCCAATAACAGACTCGAATTTTTTTTTCGCTCGTGCCAACGCACGCTTTACAACAGTCTGGCGCTG
This sequence comes from Heritiera littoralis, assembly GCA_031772115.1. Classification (NCBI taxonomy): domain Eukaryota; kingdom Viridiplantae; phylum Streptophyta; class Magnoliopsida; order Malvales; family Malvaceae; genus Heritiera; species Heritiera littoralis. The sequence goes on along the minus strand of JAPDPK010000106.1, from coordinate 1,680,629 downwards.
TAATGGACTCCCAACGCGCCACGTGGAGTAGCTGGAATGAAAACGCTGCGACCAAAAACGAAAAATAGCGCGAACCGACGACGCCTCTGTTATTTTTGAATATGCATAACAGATGTCCACGAAAGTTAACTGCAGCAAGTTATCGGTTTTCAAACGAATGTATACGGGCGAAACATTTTGGAAAACATTCGATTTCGATGAATCCCGGAAGATTTAAGCCTGCGCTCGTGATCATATTTTTTCTTTGTTTGCTCGATTATGAAAAGCTGCTGGTTCGCCCTATGGTGTGCGCGCCCAATCGAAGTAGCTGGAATGAAAACGCTGCGACCAAAAACGGAAAATAGCGCGAACAGACGAGGCCTCTGTTTTTTTGAATATGCATAACAGATGTCCCCGAAAGTTAACTGCAGCAAGTTTTCTATTTTCCTGCAATAACCAGCGAAGACAAACGAATATATATGCGAGAAACATTTTGGAAAACATTCTTCTCGCGATCATTTTTAATTTGTTTGCTCGAGCAAGAAAACCCAGCTGCCTCTAATATATATCTCTGCCATGGTGAAACCAACTGCAAACAAAGAGATCCTCAAAGTTCAAATCATATTATATTCTTCTGAGTTCAACGTTTTTTCTGAAGCGTTCAAGATGAAGGATATCTTCACAAAGAAACTTCGAAAAGGAGAAAAAATACACTACTTTAACTATTATGGCGGAGCACTCGATAAGAATTGGTATGTTTCAAATGGATCAGAAACACTGGGGTGTTTTATTTGCAAGAACGAAGGACCCAACAAATTCTCCGTCAGCGGCACAGACTGGAAGAATTTTGTAGACAAGAATGATGGTGCTACAGTCACTCTTTACGTAGATAACGGACGAAACTACCATGTCAGATTTGGGTGAAGAGACTGATACAATACTCCTCCAGAAATCAAAAATAACTTCAGTTTAGTTGTTTACGTTTTTCTTGTAGTACTTATGGAACTTCAGTTGTTTGCTTTTCTCTGTTTCTTAGGTCTGTCCCTATGTAACAGCAATACTTTTAATAAAATCCTTAAGCTTCATTTATCTGCTTTGATTCTCTTTTATTTTGTCAGTTTGAATAAAGGTTTTTGCTTGCTTTTTGGTTCTCGCTCAATATTCAATGCTATATGCTTGACCTTTCTTAATGACAAGTGGGCCCAAATGAATTTCTGTTACAGTATTAGTACTTTTATTATCGTGGATGTTCCTTATTAGTGTAAAGTAAAACCATTCCATTGGATAAAGAATTCAACAACCTATCAATTAAAGCACAACAGCCGACTGAACTAAACATATTTTGGCCATATTAACTAAAAATATCAATGGCCTAAAAAGTGGATTAAATATTAAACAATCAAATCGGATCAAAGAAAAACAAATCGGCTTAAATATTAATCTTAAACCCAAAATAAACGGTACAGCCTACAGGAGAACAAAATGAAATGGAAAGGCCCAATAAAACCCAATGACAGACTCGCATTTTAGTTTTTTTCGCGCGTGCAAAGGCACGCTTTACAATAGTCTGGCGCTGTAACTGACGCCCAACTCGCCACGTGGAGTAACTGGAATGAAAACTCTGCGGCCAGAAACGAAAAATAGCGCGAACTGACGATGCGTCTGTTTTTAAAATATGCATAACAGATGTGCACCAAAGTTAACTGCAGCAAGTTTTCGGTTTTCCTGCTGTAACTAACGAAAGGCAAACGAATACTTATGCGCGAAACTAACGGGTATTAGATCCGTTTACATTTCTACTTCAAATCACATTTAATGCATATCATAACATTAGAGTTAGACGTAAAAACTTTTATACATTAAATACTAGATTTTATAATTTTCCTTACACAAAGTTAATTAATGTTTAATCTTTTTGACTTATGAGGTTTTAGAACGAGAATATTTGTCATAGTAACATTAATAGAAATCTTTGTAAGCAATTAGGTATAAGCTATAATAACTAATTTTGTATAGCCTATATTCTTAATTTACTCATGTAGCAGAAATATATATATATTGATAAATGGTAATTGCAAAGATAAGTTAGGATTGAAGGAGGTTAATAGAGTAACTCAAATAATATTAGACATGCAAAAACAAATCCTGATATAAAGTTATTCTATTAATTCAAATAAATTAAGTTTGTCTCATCGTCCTCCATATAGAATAATACAAAACTAGTTTAATATAAAATTTATAATGATTTACTATTGGCAGGACAACATACTTCAATCAGAATTCTCTCATTTATAGTACTTTTTAGAGGTCAAACCAACAATAAATTCAACAGAAAAAGTATTATTACTTATAAAAATCTTGATAAATAATGAAACTATCAACCAACATTAGTTGGGATTGAGTGGTAAGGGACTCATTCCCCCTTAAGCATGCCCCGGGTTCGAGTCATGCGTATGGAGCAAACTGTGCTGGGAGGGGCGCCCCACTTCCATGTGGCCTGACAGTTCCCCGACTTCGGAGTAGTTGCATAAAGCGGATACCGAGAGGTCAAAAACTAAAGAAAAAAAATAATGAAACTATCAGTTTATCCCTAAGTATTGTCTTAAATAATACTTAAATAATATTAAACAATCAAATTGGCTCAAAGAAAAACAAAATTTGGCTTAAACAATAATCTTTATAAGCAGTTAAGTATAAGCTATAGCCTACAATAACTTATTTTGTATAGGTTATATTCTTCATTTTTTTAAATCACAAATATTTTCATTAGTTTTATGCCCTAAAACTAATATTGTTCGAACTAATAATGGTAAATAATAAAATCCTTTTCAATAGTAGCCTATATTCTGAATTTACCCATGCTGCAGATTAATTTTTTTTTGGATAAATGATAATTGCAAAAATAAGTTAGAATTGAAGGAGGTTAATAGAATGACTCAAATAATGTTAAACATGCAAAAACAGATCCTGATGTAAAGTTATTCTATTAATTCAAAAAATTTAAATTTATCCCGTCATACTCACATAGGATAAGATAAAACTAATTTAATATAAAATATGTAATGATTTACTATTAACAGGACAACTAAATCGTATTATATTTCAACCAAAATTCTCTCATTTTTAGTAGTTTTTAAAGTTCAAACCAACAATAAATTTAATAGAGAAAGTATTATTACTTATAAAAATCTTGTTAAATAATGAAATTATCACTAACTATTGTCTTATTATTGTTTTAGTGTTTCTTTACAAATTACTAGAAAATGATTAGTCTTATGGCATAGTCACAATCCAATTATGATTTTTATAATTTGAAAAGTATTCACATAATCAATATATTAAAATTAACTGCAGAAGCATATACGTAGTAATTTTAACATAATTAATTAATTTCAGAACTCATGTGAATATTTAAATAATTAGATTAGACAATGTTATTCTAGTAAGTGGGCATTTTAAATAGATTATTAGTCGAATTAGTAAATTTAAATTCACAAAATTGACCCAATTTAAAACACCCAAACGGTTTTTAGTTAGTTTGTTAAATATTGTTATTGTATTTACCAGTTCATCAAGTTACCTGTTCATCGAATGTAATATCTTATTATGATTGTAACTTTGAATGAAATGTATCCTTTAAAAAAAAACACCCTTTTTTTTTTTGCAACCCACTTAATTAGATTTATTACTATCATCATCATCATTAATGGTCATATTCAAATTGAGTGAATTATGAATTAAATGAGTAAGTAAGATTATCACAAAATTAATTCTAATAAAAATTCACTTACACCTTTTTTTTTGAGCATAACAATTAATTAAGACTGTCCGTCTATCATGTAAATTTTGCTTATAAGATAACAGCCCAATAATTAATTAATGAAAATGAATAAATGATCTTTTAATTAATTAATTAAAATGATCTAATATTTAATTAATCAAAATTGTTCAATAATTAAAAATCAAAGTAAAAAATCAAAATAGTTAAATAAATATTTAAAAAATACTGAATAATTAATTAATCAAAATAATCGAATAATTAATTAAAAAAATAATATAATGATTAATTAAATGAAATGACCCATGATTTAAATTAAAGCACAATAACCAAATGAACTAAACATTTTGTCCCAAGTTAATTAAAACATATCAATGACTCTAAAATAAATAAACTATATTTTCAAAAATTAATGCCCAAAATGATTCAGCAAAATGGATAAAAATGGATTAAATATTAAACAATCAAATCGGGTAAAAGAAAAACAAAATTGGCTTAAACAATAATCTTTAAACCCAAAATCAACGGTACACGAGAAAAAATGCGATTGGAAGTCCCAATAAAACCCAAAATCAAATAAAGACCCGTATTGTTTTTCGCGCGTGCAAGCGCATCCTTGGCAATAGTCTGGCGTTGCAACGGGCAGCCAACGCGCCCACGTGGACGTGGAGTAGCTCGAACGAAAACGCTTCGGCCAAAATCTGAATCTCGCGCGAACTGACGACGCCTCTGTTTTTGAATGTGCATGACAGATGTGCACGAAAGTTAACTGCAGCAAGTTTTCTGTTTTCCAGCTCTAACTAGCGACGACAAACGAATGTATATGCGCGAAACATTATAAAAAAATGGATTTTGAAGAACCGGAAGATTTAAGCCTCTGCTCGCGATCATATTTTTTCTTTGTTTGCTCGCTTATGAAAAGCTGCTGCTTCACTCTATGGTGCGCGCGCCCAATCGAAGTAGCTGGAGTGAAATGCTGCCGAACAATTCGGGCGAAAACGAATGTTGCGCGATTTGACGACGCCTCTGTTTTTTGAATATGCATAACAGATGAGCAGGAAAGATAACTGCAGCAAGTTTTCTGTTTTTCCTGCTATAGCTAGCGAAGACAGACGAATATATATGCGCGAAACATTTTCTAAAACATTCTTCTCGCGATCATTTCTTCTTCGTTTGCTCGAGTAAGAAAACCCAGTTGCTTCTATAAATTCTGCCCAACCCCCATGGATTTACACACCTCAAACACAGAAAGCTTGATTTCAAATTGCATTCTTTCGAGAGCAACGTCTTTTGTGAAGCGTTCAAGATGGTGAGATCTGCGAAGAGGTTCTTGGAACAAACAGTGTAGCAAAATTCTGGTTTAACGATGAAGGCGGAGCACTCCCTCGTGGCAGTGTCCCATAGGGTTGCATGTTAAGGATGAATCAGGAAAACTGTGGCGTTTTACTTTCAAGAGTGAAGGAGGGAAACTCTTCTCCATTAGCGGTGAACAGTGGAGGCGTTTTGCAGAAAACGTAGTTGGTGCTGCAATCACTCTATCCAAAGATGAGGACGGGAAATACCAAATCAGAGTTAGGTGGTGAAGAGATTGATACATCACTCCTCCATAAATCAATAATAGCTTCAGTTATTTGGTTTTTTCTTTAGTTTGTGTAAAAGGGCGTGGTAGGACTTGAGAAGAAAAGCACCCCTGTTTTTCTCTGTTTCTTGGGTCTCTTTACTATGTAAAAGTATTATTTCCAATAAAATTCTGAAGCTTTATATATCTGTTTTGAATCTCTTTTATTTTGTTAGTTTGTTTAAAAGTTTTTGCTTTCTTTTCGGTTCTTCCTCAATATTCAACGCCGTCTCAACACACCTGCTTGACCTTTCTTAAAGACAAGTGGGCCAAAACACTATTCCTTGCAACCAATCGTCGAATGACTTTGCACCATTACTATTATCATGGATGTGCCTTTAGTACAATAAAATAAAACCATTTGATAGAGAATTCAACAACCTATCAATTCCTACCGCTCCCCGTGCCGATCTGTGCCACTTATCACCCAATCGCCACCTCATTATCCTCGCTGCCAAACTTTCCCCATCCAATCCCAAACAAAACAGATGCAAAAAGCCCTAATCGGAAACATCATCTTCGAAGACTACTCCTACCTCGCCCCCATCCTTTCACCTAAGGAAACCCCTTCTCTCTTCGTATCCCAATCCATCGGCTCCGTTGGCGCATGCCCACCATTGTCCAACCGGATCTGAAACCTCATGGAGGTGAGACTTCTAGCAGCCCCGAGGATTGAAGATTCCAGCACTAAAATCGGGGTGTGATTGCTCTGCGAGGTGAAGGCAGTTTTAAAGTACATAAAGAGAAGGGTTCTGATAGGGGACAAGGTGGTAGTGCGGTCCGTTGCTTGGGCGAACCGACATGGCGTGATCTTGGACCCACCGTCGCCGATGTCCGTCACTTGTTCGTGCTTTTCTCAACGGAGCAGCCGTCGATCGAGCCTTTGTGCTTACAAGATTCTCAGTTGAAGCCGATTCCTCTTGATTCCCCTCACGCTTGCTTTGAACAGAAAACAACTCGTCATGAAGAGGTTTGATTCGTTGAAGTTACCACAATTTACAGTTCTTTGTTATGGCAATATAATTTTACTTGTTTTAGTAATTTTTGTTCGTTAATATGATATTTAATTATTCCATAAATTCTATGGTAGAGTTTGCATGATTTTTAATATGAAATTGGATTTTTTTTTTGAAAATAAATATGAAATTGGAATTAGATTATGGAAACATATTGGAGCTAAAAGAATTTTCAATGAACCAAAAAAAAAATAAAAGAATTTTCCATATTTTTTATAACTTCAGTCTATCCATAGAAGTTTCTGTAATTTCTAGCTATTTGTTTATGGTATGATAAATTTACTTGATTTGTTCAACTTTGGGAAAGAAATGAGTGAATTGCTGCTGAAAGTAATGCTTATTGCACTTTTTGTTGTCTTGTTTAGTGAGAATGATAAATGCTAGTATGTATTTCTTTTCCTTAAAGAACATTTCTTCCTTAGATTTTGGGCACCAAGTGGTTTGAAGATTAGAGGGTTGGAGAGGTTTTAACAAGAAATGGCAGAGGAAAACATACTACTTGATAGGAGCCAGGGGCCTATCTGACTGATACTCCTGCATTCAACCAACCTAGTTTGATGAAAGTTGACAAAGCAATCTCTTGCCCAAGCTTTCCCTGATGTTGTTTGCCAGTTGACTGTAATATCATACACAATTTAGTTGCACTTTACTCTCTATGTTCACTGCATCAATTTCAAATGTACATTTTAACTTGTTTGATTCATCAAAATTTTCTTTTTCCTTTTGTTTTCGGATTCAGAAAATGCTAAAAGACAGTGAAACAGAGAAATTCTCATTCAATGATTGCTTACATCTTGGTGAACCAAGGTTCATCATGTAAGGGATAGGGAAAGATATTCATATTATTTTCAACTTCTTGATGAGATTAGAATCAGAGAGGAAAGAGGACATTTGGGTCCAAAGACAGGGTGATTCTAGGTTTGTAAGATTAAATATGGGCATTTGCATATCACTTAAAAGTTATCTGCCTTAAAGAAAATCCCTTTTCGTACATTCGTATATAACCTGTAGAGCGTAGACATAGACCGACTAGGGCCAAGAATAATAGGCAATGGATCAACTAGGAGGCTTATTTTCCTTAAATTTTTTATAGTATTCTGCTTAACATGTTTCAGGTAGAGGTTCTAACATTTTTTTTTTGTGGTAATCACTAATCTACATTATGTTAACTGTTTATAATTTTGTCTCTAATCATTATGAAAACTGCCAATGTTTTTATCATTCTCTAATAAGATAATGTAATATCAAATCTTGCAATTTGAGGATCCTTTTCATACTTCTCCATTGCTTTTTCATAGCTTCAGGATTGTGTAACTTGCAGCAGTTGTTACAGTTCTTAAATGGTAATCTCATGAGAAATACTTATACAATTTTACAAAATTGACATTTCTCAGCAATTTCCTATTATAAGTCCAATACAGAATCCCAATGGAAGATGTTGAGGCCTACCTTCTTTAACTATCAGTGTGTTAATTATAAAATTAAGTTTAAAAGTTAGTTAAGGTGTAGTTGTTAGTTAATGAGAATTGTAACATAAACAAAATGTAACCAGTGGTATCCATAGACAGAGTTAGCCAATACATTAGCAGATAAATGCAGAATACACAAAGTTACATTCTCTCTCTTTTCTTTTCTCTTTCTGCAGTTCTTCTTTGTAATTTTGGAATTTCTAGAATCTGTCATGCATCCTTCCTGCTAGGTGGATCCTTAGCACCTCTTATTGGAATTTGAAATTGCAGCTGCATCATTTGGTATAAGAGCCAACGATCCTTGGCCATGGCTGACGATGTGGAGCACTGGCGTATGGAGTTGCGAGCTGATATGGAGTGTCTTCACAGGAGAATGATCCAACTGTTCGAATGAATGCTTGCTTGAATGGATAATACATTTCAGGTAAAATTGTCCGTGATTATGCAGTGAGCATGAATAAAAAACCTCAATCTGAAGAGAATCCACACATGCCAGCCGGCATTAATTCCCCTTCCTTGTCTTCTTCATCAAGTACGCCCGAACTTGTCTCCTATGACCTTTCTTCCCATATGAATCCAATTCAAGAAACATTATATCTGATATAATAGTACCTAAAGAATTTAACGAGTCTGAGCTTGGGGAATTATCTAGTTAAAGGGTTTTAAAATGCTAGACACTTAATTGTCTGATCCTTTTATGTTTATAAATGTGCAACTTCTATTTGTTGGGTATAAGATTAGTACTGTTGGGGTTGTGAACAATGGTTGCTTAGCTAGGCCTTTCGATTTTTAGAGCTATTGATGCTTGTGAGAAACTTGAAAGAGCTTATTCTATGTTATTTGTGTCTATGAATGAGCTAATTACAATCCAAGACCCCTACGGTTTTATACTTTTAGTAATTGGAAAGATGAGGCATGGGGTTGAAGTCACAGCTGCCTGGTTCTCTTGGTCAACTCAAGATATTGCAAATTTTGTAGGATTGTCAGCTACAGAGAAGCACTTGATTACTAGATTCAACAAGCCAGATAATGTGCTTGCAAACAACCAAATATATTTATGGGTTGCTTCAAATGGTTCTACCTCAGAATTTGTCTTAATCCTTTATGGTAAGGACTGTGGAGGAGGTATTGTTATGAGAGCGCAATGGAAGAAGTTGAGGCCTGCCTTCTCTAACAATTGGTAGTGTTAATTATAAAATAAAGTTTAAAAGTTAGTTAAGGTGTTAGTTGTTAGTAAATGAGAATTATAACAGAAACAAAATGTTACAAGTCCAGTGGTATCTATAGACAGCTAGCCAATACACAAGCAGAGGAATACAATTCACAAAGTTTCATTCTCTCTCTTTCTGCAATTCTTCCTTGTTATTATGGAATTTCCAGAATCCGTTGGCATCCTTCCTGCTTGCTGGTTTCTTAGCTCCTTATTGGAATCTGAAATTGCAGCTGTATCATTTCCTTTATCAAGTTTATATACCCTGGGAAAATAGTGTCTGCTACAAAACTAATATATCTACTGGAAATTTCCCAAAACCATGTTTTATGTTATTGCATACTTTCATCTTTGTTTCCTTCAATTTTGATATTTTCCCAAATATCGTGAAAGATAGGTTTAACTTTAAGTGCTGTGAGTAGCTAACTTGCGAACATTTCCCTTTGATTCTGAAATCTAAAATGCCATTTGCAGGTACAAGGTCGGAGACACAGGTGTTCAGCGAGCTGAAGCTCAACTGGAACCAAACATAGGAGACAATCGCGGAAAGGGATTAACCAGTCAGAATTAGATTTTCTGGACAGTGCTGATGACTTAGAAAATGATCCAATTGTAAGAGCAATAAAAAATGAAAACAAGAAGGAAATTCACTGGCCTTGTTTTGAACCTGTAAATGAAAACAATGTTTTTTTTTAACATGTTGATACGGCTTTTAACACAACAATATGAGTGTCCCTACTTCTTGGTGGCTTTCTTTTTCATAACTCACAGCTACCTGCGACTTTGGATGCTAGTCAAATTGTGGACCAGTTGTTCGTGATTTAGAGCTTTCTATTTCAATCAGAAAATAAAAATAAAGAAGTAAAATCTTTTGCAATTTTGGTCAAACTCACTCACTCGCCCAAAGCAAGCTATGACGTCCAGCGAAAAAAGGAGAAAATCAGACGTCATTTGCAGCGCAGGCAGCGGCAGCACGTAGTCAATCATTGGCGAGAAAGCTGATAGCAAGTCAATCGTGGCCCACTACCGTCTATCGGTAATTCTCGTTTACAAACTTTGTCACGAGACAAAAAGAAAAACTAAATTCAAGCCATGTTTCGCATGATGAAAAGGGTTGGCAGTGGCAGGTGAAATTCTTCGAGGCAACGCCTCTATTTTGCAAAACTGGTGTTGGCCATTTTTATATTGTAAATTGGTATTAAATACATAATTTTTTTTTGAATTTAATTGTTGTTTTCAAAGGATCCTAAAAACACGTACGTGGTAAGTTAAAGTTTTGGATGATTTTATTTATTTCTTGTGACAAAATCATGATCGATGCCTTTAAAATAAAGTAAAAATATATATGTTAAGAGTAATTCAAACAACATTAAACATGCAAAATCATATGATGATATGAAAGCTATTTTATGAATTCAAAAAAATTTAAATTTGTCCCATCATACACCATAAAAGATAAGATAAAACTAGTTGAATATAAAATCTATAATGATTTGCTATTAACAAAATAGTTAAATCATATTTCCAACTAGAATTATCTCATTTTCAAGTGTTTTTAAAACCAACATCAATTTGGCAAAAAAGTATTGTTTCTTACAGAAAATTTACTAAATAATGAAACTATCACCAAGTATTCTCTTATTATTATCTCTTTACAATTACTAGAAAATTATTAGTCTTACAACATGCTCTCAATCTAATTAATAATTTTTATAATTTTAAAAATATTCACATAAGTGATAGATTAACATAAACTACAGTAAAAATACATAATTTCCTCATGCATTACGTAATAATTTTAAGTCTAACATAATTAGTTAATTTTAGAATTCATGTGACCATTAAATAATTAGAAATTGTTATTAGTTGATGGATTTATTTAAATAAATCATTAACTGAGTTAGTAAATCTAAATTCAGAAAATTGACCCAAACAAAATAATCAAATAATTTATTTACAACTCACTTAATAAGGCTTGTTGTAATCATTAATGATCATATTCAAAATTGAGTGAGGTATGAATTAAATGAGTAAATAAGATTTCAAGAAATTATCATGTAATTAATTTTGCCACTAATTCACTTATGCCTATAAGATAATGGCCAAAGAATTAACTGCTAATATATCCAACAATTTAATTAACAAAAATATCCCATATTATTAATCAAATTAGTTCAATAATTAATTAATCAAAATAATCAAATAATCAATTAAATAATATAAATATTAATTAAGTAAAATGATCCATAATTTAAATTGATGTGGGTCAAGCTAAAGATTACTGGGCATTTAAATTAATAAGGCTAAAGAACAATGGGTCTAATGACAGTCTCAGTCTAAAAGGAAAGAAGCCTCTGAAGGCCCATAAATCATTCACTGGGTATCATTTAAGCTGTGGGTCTTAAAGGTAATTACGCGCATTACAACTCCTATAAATAAGTTACAGGTATCATTCTTAAACCCTAAGCTCTATTTGCCTACGAAAACCCTGTCTGACTTAAGCATCGGAGTGCGTGCGCAGGGATGGTTTTCTACTTTGCAGAACTTATTTGGAGACACGTGGAGAACGAAGACGATATCAACGTCAGCAATCAATCATTGGTGTTTTGGGCAACAACAATTGGCGCCGTCCGTGGGAAGCAAACAAAAAAGCCATAACAAAAAATGGTAAAAAGACGATTTGCGGAAGACAGGGTATGTAGGCTGCGAAAAGGTGCACAGTTACGCGACAAAATAGTCTGTCGCGTGTAAAGTGCATGCGACAGAATAGTTTGTCGCACATCAGGTCTCGCGCATAAGGTTTCACACTCACATAAAGAGTCTGTCGCCAAACAAATGAAAAATATATAAAAAAAAATTTAAACGCGACAAACAGTCTGTCGCACACAAGGCTTAACGCGATAGAGTGATTCGCACGCCACAGATATGCGACAGACACTCTATCGCAAGCTAGCACGAGGCTCACGCGACGAAACAATTCACGCGACCGAAGACGCATGCGACAAACCTTGGACGAGAGAGTGACTACCGCATGAGATAGCGTTAGGCGAGAGAGTGACTAGCATGTCGCACAAGCTTGTCGACGCATCATCTCTTCTAGCCTTAATCTAACATATCAAAAACAAAAGTGAAATTTGCTAGACGAGAGATAGCATTGGGCGAGAGATTGGCTCTCGCGCCTGACAACCTTGACGAGAGGGAGCCTCTCGCATGAAAATTATATTTACTTGCCACGTTAAAAGCTCCCGTGATGAAGAAATTAAAAGTCTGCTGAGGACTCCAACGTGGATCCCAATGTCGTTTGTCCTTGATTGTCCTAGCTTATAGCAATTGTCAGTGCCTTTTACTGCTTACTACTTTTTGTTTTCACTTTCGAGTCAAAAGCGAAATAATACAAAAGAAAGAGCAAATTTTGTACCAAAAAAAAAACAATCAAACCCCTACAAATGAAGTTGGTGTAAAAAAGTCGGGGGAGCTCGTGTTCTGGGGTCCCATCCCACCAAGCTTGGGCTCTTTTCCTACAAAACTCTTCGCCGGCGATCTCATTTGCTTCAAGTGGTGGAATTGCATAAGATCAAATACAAAAACAAGGAGCTAAGATGACCAAAAGACGTGACCGAATTCCGGCTCAAGAAAGAGCAAGGAATGAGCGTGATTGTCAACGCAGCTTAGAATTTGAGAACACCATTCATGAACTACATCAAGAGAATTCGCATCTATGAAAAGAGCTGGAACAAGCGTACTCATTGGTTAACTTAGATAATTTTCCAAATCCAAATCAAGAAGTTGCAAAAGATAAGACTATAGCAACTACTGAATGCCCGGGGAGCTCTCAAAGTGCTAGACGTTATACTGATGAGTTCGTGGAAAATTTTATTAAGAAACTTGATGCCAAGGAAAAGAGCAGCGTGGACTTTTCAGATTTCGATGGCTTGGAGGAAGAAATAATGTGTACAAATGATATAAACAGTTTACCACCGTCTCTGGCAAGCATCAAGGAGGCCATTGGTGAAATTGCTGCGGATAGCACACAAAGCAGCTGTGCCGCTATGCCTAGCCTTATTCTGTTCTGTGTTGCGATCAGAGAAATGTGTAACTTAAAACTTCGCGAAATTGATGAGAGAAAAATCTTATTATGGAGAGATGCAATCAACAGTGCTCTCAACATCAATTTCAAAGTGGAGTTTGCCATAATACACTTGAAGAAAATTGCTCGTGCATACTTTGGTCTAAAAGCGAGGTGTGAAGAAGCCAAATGATCTGGAACTTATTACGTTACAGATCGAATGGCAAGCCTTGTGGGCAAAGTATACGCAGATAATAGAGCAGCAAAATTCTGAGACGATGAAGCAGTGTATGAGTGATGCAGATTATTTTGAGGGCAAGTCTCTCAGCGCTGGCCTATTGCATTCGCATCCTTCCAACTAGGTGACGTGACTGTAAGAGACTGCAAGACAATCAAAGCAGCAGCAACGGACTAAACCAGAGAGCATGGCATGCTCAAATCCTTTTGCAAGTTAGGCTACTCACTCAACTCCTGCATGTTTATCTCCTTCATCTGGACACAGATTCCATGGTTTACCAAGAGTGAAAAGTTGTTGAATTTCATTCAATATTGACATTAATTTGACAAAGACGTTTAAACATCAAGTTATCTCTAGCCAAACGATTTCGTCTTGTAATTTCAAATGAAGGAAACAAAAAGTTTTACCATCATTCCAACACGTGCAGAGGGAACCATATGTTAATCTTCGGAGAAAAAGTCGAGCAATACAGGTGAGCTAAGATCTATGCGGAAGCCTCCTTTTGGGCGAGAGGTGGCTCGATAAATGAGAAGCTTATCAAAAACGTCTTGGACTCTTAGGGAATAATATGTCGCACGCGAAAGCCATGCGGCAGACTATTTTCACGTGACAGAACAGTCCGTCGCGGGTAAGGTGCATGCGACAGACTATTTCACGCAACAGAACAGTCCGTTGTGGGTAAGGTGCATACAGCAGACATCCACGCGACAGAATAGTCTGTCACGCACAAAAACCATGAGGCAGACTTCTTAGCAAGAGGATGCCACGCCCATGCGTCAGCAAAAGCGGCGATCACATCTACCCGCAGTAAGCTCGTTGGGCGAGAGGGTGGCTCGCCTGCGCGACAGCCAAAGCAGGCGAGCAATGATTCCCGCATGCGACATCTCCCTTGGGCGAGAAGAGTCTCCCGCACACAAAATTGCGAGAGAGCGGCTCCCGCACGTGAACGGCAAAAGGGTCTCTCACGCACTGATAGCGAGAGAAGGGCCTCAACTCTCTGCATCCCCCTTTGTCGAGAGAGTGGCACGCGCGGCAGGTGCCCTGGTAGAACAACGCATGTGTGCAAACAAAGCCTAAATAGAAATGCTTGTTTGACAATAGCGAACAAAGGACTGTTACGATGACTCACACCAGGGGCGAAATGTGGGCAAACAGGACCATACGGCAGGACCCTTTGGTGAGATATAGCAACTTGCGCATGTAAAAGAGGTAGGGTGCCGCACGAAGAGCACACACAGGCATGAATATGGCGAGCATGTTGCATCACAGGCCTTCAATGAGAGATTATGGCTCGCCTATCGACAGCCAACCAAAGACCTTAAGGAACACGCTAGAACTTCAAAGGCCCACTCGTGTTCGCCCAAGTGCATAAAAACATAGACAAGCGGCAGAAACCGGGCAAGGGCACAAAAGGTTAGACGAGCTAGCGGCCACCACGGGAGTACGGTCGTGAATGATGAGTAAGAATACAGCCATCCTAAGACCCAGGCAAGCAAGCCCTTGTCAACCGATATAGGAACTCGCCTAGGAGAGAGAACTCTATGGGTAAGCCATTTTGAGTGACCAAAGCGAAAAAGGATTAGGCAACTCTGTATATCATCAAGCACAACACTCGAGAAAAAGCTCATCTTTGAACAGTAATAACAACACTGTTTCAAAGAAGAACTTGGGGAGCTATATGGTGTAAAAGTACGCTAAATATTGTAAAAGTAAAAGGTATTGTGCCGCAAAAAAATGGAAAGACAAAAGAAGAGAAAGAAAAAGCTGAGGCTACGACCAGTCACATATTTGAGTGCATGGAATGGGCGACAGGTAGTGATCTCTAGCGGGAGAAAATAAGAAGCAGGCTACAGCCCTGCCTATCGCCCAAAAGTTCCCTGGTGATTGAGTACACGGAATGGGCAGAGCCCAACCTGTCGCCTGAAAGATCTCTGGCGACAAAGTGCAAGGAATGGGCGACAGCAGTGTCCTCAATTCGGTAAGCACAGGCACGCACACGACAAATTTTGGCGACAAGATTCCACGTGGCAGACTCTTTATGCGAGAGGTGGCTCATGCGTGCGACAGCCAAAATGACGAGAAAGGGGGACCACTATTAAAGATCTCACAAAGATGCCACTCTTTTGGAATAGTCAGTTGCATGCAAGACGTCATGTGATAGAACAATCTGTCGCTCAAAAGGTGCTTGCTACACTGCAAATTTGCGCGACTACAAGCATGCAACAAGCACTCTGTCGCGAGTTAGCTTAAGGCCACACGACAGAGCAATTTGTACAACTACAGGCATGCGACACGACTCGAACATGGGCAACCTTATCTTCTTCGTTGTCAAATTGAACTTCAAAGCCAAGAAGCGCGACAGGCCTTGTGCAAGACAAGGGCCCCCGCGCGAAACAAACCTAGGGCGAGAGACTGGCTCCCGAGTGATAGGCCTTGTGCAAGACAAGAGCCTCTGCACTCGACAGGCCTTTGGCGAGAAAGGAGCTCCCGCGCGTGACAGGCCTTGAGCGAGACAAGGGCTCCCGCACGAGACAGGCCTTAGGCAACAGGGGTGCTCCTACGCGCGACAGGTCTTGGATGAGATAGGGGCTCTCGCACGTGACAAGCTCCCCACTTGGATAAAATGACAGTGAAGAAAATTAGGTGAACATAGCACCCATAGGCAAGATTCCCCCGTTAGCACAATGCAGGCGAGTAAAGAACACTCGAGTCATGCCTTTCGGCAATGGCTAGCAACACTGGCGAGTATGGAATCCAAACTACTGGTTCGCCCATTAGAAAGAACTTTGGCGAGCACATTTAAATTTGACGATCCAAGCGCATGCCCAAGTGCGGGATCTGAGTGGAATGATCTAAAATCTTCTAGACCTGGTGCGCGCACTAATCCGACAGAATGTCCAAAAGCTTCCTTCGGCTCATCTATCACAGAAGCTTTCAAGAACTGCTCTAGCAACCATCTAGAAGTGGCTTAAGAGCCACACACTTTGCCTATTGACAACCACACATGTGAAAGAGGTTTTGTCTATATAAAGGGTGTGTCAGCTTCGTAAGTCCTTTAAGCAATACAAGGATGTGCCAGCTTAGGGTGTCGAGTTCAAGGCTGTGTCTCCCTTGTAAGCCCCTATACATAGCATTCTTGAGTATCAATACAAGTGAGTGCTTGGCACAACGGAAATTGCAAAACACACTAAAGCAGGGACATACGGGTGGTAACCAGATTTGAGGTACTCTCATACGAGGTTTTCTATTTTCTTGTCCATTCTAACAGTTGTGATCGTATTAGGCAGGTGTCCGAGGCAGGCACTAGCCACTGTCGTGCAAGGCAGCAAGCCAGGGAGAGCTTGGTTCGATTGAAAACAACTTGTGGTAAGCTCGTGAAGGTAGATTGCTGGTATTGAGGGATGACTTAGTGCTCAATCCATGGTTGAAAGCAAAATATCCCAGCACTCATACTTTACAGATTTTTCAAAGACAAAGACTTGGAATGGTACTGGTGGTAAACATTTGCTGCAATTATATTGTTACTTACTCCATTTAATTGAAAATACTACATTATGAACGAAAGGCCAGTTATTTTTATATATACTATGATAATCCTACATGTTTGATAGACATGTAGCAGGAATAGAAGAAGAAAAAACAGAAGCTGGCCAAAGAAGACGCTAAAAGGGCAAAGTAAGACCCTAAACGGGCATAAATAAGACCCTAAGCGAGAAGAAGATGCTAAAAGGGCAAAATAAGTCCTTAAGTGAAAAATGAGCGAGACGGGCACAAATAAGATCTTAAGCGTGAAGAAGACGCGAGACGGGCACAAATAAGTCCCTAAGCGAAAAATGCGTGAAACAGGCACAAATAAGACCTTAAGCGTGAAGAAGACGCGAGACGGGCCAATCAAAAGTCCCTAAGCACAAAAGGGTGCGAGATGGACAAAAATAAGTCTCTAAACGAGGTACGTTACAATTTTATCATATTACATTTAACGTATTATGTTGGCATCTCGGATATAAACAATATTATATTCTAACAAGTCCTTAAGCGGATAGTACGCAAGACAGGACCAATACTCCAGTAAAAGTTCTTCTTTGGACACAAAAAGTCGCAAAGAAAACTTGGGGGGCACACAGTATGAGGTACGTTACAATTTTATCATTGGATATGTGCTACAATTGATCGACAAAGTGCATTTAAAGTTTTATATTGGCATTCCGGATATAAAAACGATGTTATAGTCTTATCAATTCTATAAAGTCTCTACACGAAAAATGTGCAAGATGGGCAACACATGGGCTTGAAGCGAAAATGCGCGAGGTAAGCCATGAATCAAATAAAAGTCTCTAAGCAAAAAATGCACGAGATGAGCAACACATGGGCTTGTTAGATGCGAAAAATGCGTGAAGAAAGTCTGATTATTATAGATTAGTGCAAGGTAAATGTGTAGTTGCCTCTGTAAATATGTTTAAAAATGTGTTGATGAGTTTGTAAAAGACTAAGCTCTTTCACAAAAAATTGGGGAGCACTCTAGATTAACATCTGGATCAAAAGGAGCATCGATACTAACAGGCACCCAAGCATGTACGTCCTGAGGTGCTATAATTATCTAAATCATCTTCGTCCAAGCCTGTGAGAACCCCGACCATCTCGGGTAGACGAAAAGGCTCTTAAGGGTTGGTAAGATCAGATAGATCTTTATAAATGCCTATCCTTAGAAAAGGTTCCAAATCCTCAGTATCTGGATCAAGCTTCAAGCAATCAGGAGCATGCCAGGCACAAATCGCATTTGATGAAACCTATGCATCCTCTTGTGGCATTTCTTGACGATGCGCCCCCATGGCCTTAACCCAGATTTGGTTTTCTTCCTCTTGGCTAATAGAAGGCTTTAGTGGCTCAGGAATCTTGTAATTTCTCCTTATAGCTCTTGGTTTCGGTCAGCTAAGGCCTTGAATTTGAAAAGAAGGGTGGCATATTCCACTTAAGAAGCATTTAGCTCAGAGGAGAAAAACATATCCAGGTAATGTCCTGAAAAAGGCACTTGACAACAGAAATGATGACACGATGTTGTTTCTGTTACAAATAATGATGAAGTCCACTAGTTGAGCCCTCAAATGAAGATGAAACAGACTCTTGTGATAATCCCAAGAAGAGGGTAGTAAAAGAGTTTTGAAAAGCCCATTCTTTATATACTCTTTCACAGGATAAACTCTGCGAAAGAGTAAGGAGCAATTGATGTGGGTCAAGCTAAAAACTACTGGGCTTTTATATTAATAAGGCTAAAGAACAATGGGCCTAATGACAGTCTCAGTCTAAAA
Source organism: Heritiera littoralis (assembly GCA_031772115.1). Lineage (NCBI taxonomy): Eukaryota > Viridiplantae > Streptophyta > Magnoliopsida > Malvales > Malvaceae > Heritiera > Heritiera littoralis. The sequence continues at coordinate 1,661,949 of JAPDPK010000106.1, read as the reverse complement.
GGAAAGAAGCCTCTGAAGGCCCATAAATCATTCACTGGGTTATCATTTAAGCTGTGGGTCTTAAAGGTAATTACGCGCATTACAACTCCTATAAATAGGTCACATGTATCATTCTTAAACCCTAAGCTCTATTTGCTTACGAAAACCCTGTCTGACTTAAGCATCGGAGTGCACGCGCAGGGAGAAATCCCTGCGCGCCCTGATGGTTTTCTACTTTGCAGAACTTATTTGGAGACATGTGGAGAACGAAGACGATATCAACGTCAGTAATCAATCATTGTTGTTTTGGGTAACAACATAAATTAAAGCACATCAGCCGAATGCACTAAACATATTTTGGCCATATTAACTAAAAATATCAATGGCCTAAAAAGTGAATTAAATATTAAACAATCAAATCGGATCAAAGAAAAACAAATCGGCTTAAATATTAATCTTAAACCCAAAATAAACGGTACAGCCTACAGGAAAACAAAATGAAATGGAAAGGCCCAATAAAACCCAATAACAGACTCGCATTTTAATTTTTTTCGCGCGTGCAAACGCACGCTTTACAATAGTCTGGTGCTGTAACAGACGCCCAACGCGCCACGTGGAGTAACTGGAATGAAAACTCTGCGGCCAGAAACGAAAAATAGCGCGAACTGACGATGCGTCTGTTTTTAAAATATGCATAACAGATGTGCACGAAAGTTAACTGCAGCAAGTTTTCGGTTTTCCTGCTGTAACTAACGAAAGGCAAACGAATACATATGCGCGAAACATTTTGGAAAACATTCGATTTCGAAGAATGCCGGAAGATTTAAGCCTCTGCTCGCGATCATATTTTTTCTTTGTTTGCTCGATTATGAAAAGCTGCTGGTTCGCCCTATGGTGCGCGCGCCCAATCGAAGTAGCTGGAATGAAAACGCTGCGACCAAAAACGGAAAATAGCGCGAACAGACGACGCCTCTGTTTTTTTGAATATGCATAACAGATATCCCTAAAAGTTAACTGCAGCAAGTCTTCTATTTTCCTGCGATAACTGGCGAAGACAAACGAATATATATGCGAGAAACATTTTGGAAATGTTCTTCTCGCGATCATTTTTAATTTGTTTGCTCGAGCAAGAAAACCCAGCTGCCTCTCTCTCTCTCTCTATATATATATATCAAATTCTGCCATGGTGAAACCAACTGCAAACAAAGAGAGCCTCAAAGTTCAAATCTTATTACATTCTTCTGAGTTCAACGTTATTTCTGAAGCGTTCAAGATGTCGGATATCTTCAAAGAGACTCTTCGAACACGAGATATAAACAAGTTGTGCTTTCCCCATGATGGCGTAGGACTCCTTAAAAATTTGCCTGTTTCAAATGGATCAGAACCACTGGGGTATTTTGTTTGCAACCGGGAACCACAACCCAACAGCTTCTCCGTCAGCGGTCCAAACTGGAGGAGTTTTGCAGCAAACAATGTTGGTCGTACAGTCACTCTTTACGTAGACGAGGGCGGAAACTACAAAGTCAGAGTTCGGTGAAAAGACTGATACAAAATACTCCTCCAGAAATCAAGAATAACTTCAGTTGTTTGCGTTTTTCTTTTAGTTCTTATGGCACTAGTTTGTTTGCGTTTTTCTTTTACTACTTATGGAACTTCAGTTGTTTGCTTTTCTCTGTTTCTTAGGTCTGTTTCCTACGTAACACAATACTTTTAATAAAATCCTTAAGCGTTATTTATCTGCTTTGAATCTCTTTTATTTTGTAAGTTTGTACAAAGGCTTTTTTGCTTGCTTTTTGGTTCTCGCTCAATATTCAATGCTATGCTTGACCTTTCTTAAAGACAAGTGGGCCCAAATGAATTTCTGTTACAGTATTAGTACTTATATCGTGGATGTTCCTTACTAGTGTGAAGCAAAACCATTTGATAAAGAATTCAACAACCTATCAATTCTCACTGCTCCCCGTGCCTATCTGTTCCTCAACCGGGCGCCCGCCATAACCACCACCCTCCTCCGCCACTTCGTTATCGTCGCTGCCGGACTTTCCCCCTCAATCCCAGACAAAACAAATCCAAAAAGTCCCCGACAGAGACATCATCTTCAAAGACTACCCCTCCCTCGCCCTCGTCCTCTCCGAATCCCAAGCCATCGCCACCGTCGGCGCTGCCCAAGCCAACTTCATGCCCACCTTCGTCCAACCGGATCTGAAACCTCATTGAGGTGAAACTTCTAGCATCCTCGAGGAATGAAGATTCCAGCACTAGAATCGGGGTCTGGCTGCTCTGCGAGTTGAAAGCGGTTTTAAAGAAGATAAAGAGAAGGGTTCTTGTAGGGGACAAGGCAGTGGTGAGGTCCGTTGATTGGGCGAACCGACGTGGCTTGATCGAGAATGTGTTTCAATGGAGCTCCGATATCTTGGACCCTCCCGTCGCCGATGTCCATAACTTTCTCGTGCTTTTCTCGATGGAGGAGCCGACGATCGAGCCCATTGTGCTTACAAGAATCTCAATTGAAGCTGAGTCTCTGGCATTCACCTTACGCTTGCTTTGAACAAAAAGGAACTCGCGATGAAGAGGTTCGATTCGTTGAAGTTACCACAGTTTTAGTTCTTTGATATGGCAATATAATTTTTACTTGTTTTAGTAGTTCTTTTTTGTTAATATGACATTTAATTATTACGTAAATTCAATGGTAGAGTTTGCATATTTTTAAATATGAAATTGGAATTAGAACAAAGGATTATGGAGCAAATTGAATTTTCCATAAATTTTATAGCTTTGCTCTATTTATCGAAGTTTCTGTAATTGCTAATTGTTTCTTTATGGTATGTTATTTTTGCTTGATTTATTCAACTTTGGGAAAGAAATGAGTCGATTGCTGCTGAAATTAATGTTTATTGCACTTTGTGTTGTTTTGCTTATTGAGTCCTTAGTGTTAATATTCTCAAATAACATTTCATGCAAGAATAGATTGCAAAGTTGGGGTTATGGACCTTTTCCTGCAGCGTTGAGATGAAAAATGGTCTAGATTCTCTTGTGTTTTGCTTGAGGGATCAAACAACTGTAATTATGGGTCCAAGTGTGGATGGGAAATCAAGCCTTATTTAATATTCTGAGAAGTAATCAACATCATGCCCTTGAAGGAGATAATTGGTTTAATCCTGTGGGTTTGTTTCCTTATTCCTTTAAGACTTCTTTCTTCTTCATTTCTCTTTTCTGTGTTGAGAATGATAAATGCTAGTATATATTTCTCTTCCTTAAAGAACATTTCTTCCTTAGATTTTGGGCACCAAGTGGTTTGAAGATCAGAGGGTTGGGGAGGTTTGTGGCACTAGTTTGAATAAAGTTGAAAAAGCAATTCCTTGCTTTTTCTTTCCCTGACGTTGTTTGCCTGCTGACTGCAATATCACGCACAAGGTTGTTGCACTTACTTTCTATGTTCGCTACATCAATTTCAAATGTACATTTTAACTTGTTTGTTTCATCTAATTTTTCTTTTACTCTTGTTTTCATATTCGAGAAATGCTAAAAGACAGTGAACCTGAGAAATGCTTGTTCAATGATTTCTTACATCTCGTTGAATCAGGGTGCATTAGGTAATGGGATTGGTAAAGATATTTATACTATTTTCAACTTCTTGATGAGATCAGAGTCAGAGAAGAGTTTCAAATGTGGACATTTGGGACCAAAGACTGGGTGATGCTAGGTATGTAAAACTAAAATATGGCATACGCACATTGCTTAAAATTTATCTGCCTTAAAGAAAATGCCTTTTCGTACATTCATATAAAATCTATAGAGTGTAGACATATAGATCAACTAGAGCCAATAATAATAGGTAAATGGATCAATTAGGACCATTATTTTCCTTAAATTTTTTAAAATATTCTGTTTAACATGATTCAAGTACAAGCACTAACATTTTTTTGTAGTACTCTCTATTATGTTAAATATTTATAATTTTGTTTCTAATCAATATGAAAACTGCTCAATCTTTTTTTTAAATAATGAGACTTTCATTAATATTGAAGTTGGAACAGATGCATCTTGTAATACAATATTATTGAGGAAATAAGGGTATTCCTCCAACCAGTACCTATCTTCAGACAACGATTGGCTAAATTTTGCTAATATATGACCTGCTTCATTGCCCTCTCTTCTTATACGACTGATAGAACAATCCTCAGATCATTTTATCATATTTCTACCATCTTCTATTAGTGGTCCTATGTTTGATAGATCCTCCCATTCCTTCTGCAGCTTCCTCATCACAATTAAAACATCCCCTTCCAAAGTGATCTTTCTACATATCATTCAGTTTGCCATCTCCAGTGCCTTTACTGCTGGCATTGCTTCTGTGTGACATGCTTGATATACAACATTAATTTTAGCGGCTACCGCACTAAGGACGCAACCCTCCATATCACTTAGTATAATGCCAATTCCACCTCTTTTGTTTTTAGGATGAAATGACCCATCAAAATTTGCTTTAACATAAGAACAATGCGGTGGTGTCCACTTTATATGTGCTCTGTCCGTTTGGCCCCTGGTTGTATGCACTCGACTGCCAACAGAAACCTTGTCTTGTCCACTAGCCTCTCTGCTGTTTCTTTTTCTCCTAGCTTGACCTCTACATTTTGTGCACTTCATAAGGCCCATATCTTGCAATAAGGGAATCTTTTTCATACTTCTCCATTGCTTTTTCATATTTTCAAGATTATATTACTTGTATTTGCAGCAGTTTTTACAGTTCTGAAATGGTAATCTCGTGAGATGCTTATACAATATTTTAAAGTTTACATTTCTAAGCAATTTCCTTCTTCAAGCTGACATACTATGAGAAGATAGTGTCTTGTTTTCAAAACTAATATAGCAAATATCTGTCGGAAATTATCCAAAAACCATGTTTTATTATATGCTTATGAAGTACTGTTAATAATTTAAGAGAAAAGCGTACTTTCATCCTTGCTTCCTTCAATTTTGATAGTTTCCCAAATTTTCATCCAAGATAGGTTTAAGTGCTGTGACTAGCTAACTTATGATCATTTCTCTTTGGTTCTGAAATCTAAAATGTCATTTGCAGTTACAAGATTGTTGACATCGGCATTCAGCAAGCTGAACCTTGGCTGGAACCAAAAAAACATGGGAGACGATCATGGAAAAGGATTAACCAGTTGATGTTAAATGAATTAGATGAACTGGATGATGCAGATAACTTAGAAAATGATCCAGTATTTTGCGCGTAAAGCATAAGGTTCTTAACCTTTTTTTCGTGGCAGAGAAAGTGAATTTGATGTTTGCTACTAGCATCTGAATCTCTGACGCCATTGAGATTTGTCATGTCCTTTTGGTAATACGAGAGCATGGTCTGGGTTTTACTAAACTGTTGGAGTGCATATATGGTCCTCAGCGGCAATATCGCAAAAGAGGTCCATGGTTCTCCAAGGCCAACAAAATATGACAGCCAATTACATCTGATAATTTTACAAATAAAACATCAAGAAAATAGCATGAAGATGACATCAATTAAAATTTAATAAAAATTGCATTTGAATATTAGCAAAAATTCAAAAATCTTTTGTTAAAATGTTTTTGTCATGTTGATACGAATTTTGATATGATAATTTGTATGTTTACAATAACATAATTTATTATAACATAAATACAAAATATATACACGACAACGTAATTTATAAAGCGTCATGAAGAAAGATAACGAGATGAATAAGAATGATTCCACAGTTATGTTTTTGGGGCAGAAGAAGGATTTCTCATCAAAAAAATGTTGATGTCTGATTGTTCAAAAAGTTTGCAAACAGCGGCAGACAGCGATGTGACATGCGAGTGAAAAAGCCAGCAAATCATACGAGGTTTGGAAACGGCGGTAGCTTGTAATACAAAATCTCGTAATAGCGACAGCGCTGTGGGTCCCTTTGGATTCTCCTAACCATCGCTGTCTGAAAGCTGGTCGCAAGTTAATCGTGGCCCACTTCTGTTTTTTTAGTAATTTTTGTTTGCAAACTTGTTATGTGACTAAAAGAAAAGCTAAATTTAAGCAATACTACTACTAAAAAAGCCCGCAAGTTATCGGTTGGGAAATTAAGAAAAAAATTAAAATATTTAATTTTTTTAAAGTTGATATATATATATATATATATATTTGATTTTGGGATTTAAATTCAAAATTTTTTTCAAAAAAAATAATTTACAAAATATATATTCTCTCACATTGGAATAAGCAGTAAAATTTCCGCTCACTTTAATAAACTTGATTATATGATTTTTTTAACTTAAAAAAATATTAAAATTTACTATTACAAATTCTGAAATAATTTTCATCAATGAAAAATTTTCAAAAAAATCATCCTACTAATAACTTTATCACTTTTAAAATTTAACATAAAAGTTAAAAATATATATCTAAAAAGTAAATATGTTTGCAGAAAAATAAATAAAATTAAACTAATTATATTTTTATTCATTTGTTTACTTGAAAATAAATGAATTATAATGAAAGTGTGACTATATATGAGCACTATGGATATGGTACTTAAGGACTTTAACGATTCTTTTTAATACATTTAAAATAAATCGACTCATTTATTTTTTGAAAACAAAATCTAACAGACAAAATCTCAATCCATTTTTTCACCAAAATTTTTTTTAAAAAAATTCAATCATTTGATTAGCATATAAATGTAGAAATTAACCCGAAAAGGAAATTCTTTTGATATATTCATATAAATTTTCTTTTAATTAATAAGTATATAATTTTTTATACTTTTTTTAAAAAATACTTTTGCTCTTAGGCGTTAAAAAATCAAAATCATTGACTAAATGTACGTTTTAAGATATTTTTCTCAAAAATATTCTAAAACCTATATTATTTTTATTTAATATTTGAAAAAAAATAAAAAGGTATAAGAGATCAAAACCAAAAGACAAAAATATTTTCAAAACATTTTAATCTTTAAAAGATAACTTGGTAATATGAGAAACATTAAATAAAAAAATTAAGGAATATTGAATATTTTAGAATTAATAAATTGTTAATTATATTTTAGGTATAAAGGCAAAATAATAGGTGTGTCCCACTAATTCCCTAAGGTCTCGATGAAGGTGGAACTTGGTGCATTCGATATTCAAGGCCGAAAATTATGATGGTAAAACTCTTAGCCTTAAACTCAATTATTTATGCATGTTTTGAAAAATGTGCAACAATTTGAGAAATGACGGCTTAGTTCATAGGCTGTCGAAATTTTTTGGGACTAATAGTCAAACTAAATGGATTTTTGACCAATTGTCTATAATAGATAATTCTTCATGAAATAAAGTCTTAGAACTTGTAGACTGATGAACTAAATCAGTTGCAAAAATAGAAATTTACGCGATTTTACTGTTAAGGTTATTTCAATAATTTCACCCAAATAAATACCCGAACCCCAACAAAAGCTCCACCAATTGTTAGAGCAAGTTAAATAGAGGTGTTCTATGATTAAATGAAATATTTTGAAGACTAGACAAACTGTTTTCAACTCAGTCAAACTTTAGAGGCAAAATTGGAAAGTTTATTTAGTATAAGGGTATTTTGATAATTTTGTAAGAAATATATTTAAAATTGTATTTTTCTACAGATTTCTATACCATTTGGCCGGTCATTTTCAACCTTTCACCCTAACCTCCACAGCCAAAAGCTTCCAAGAAAGAAAAACCTTCCAAAACTTAGTAAAATATAACTCGAAATCGAAAAATCTCTTAACAAACCCTGTTTATTCTTCAATGCTCTTTCTTGTGGTACCAATATCTCTTGCTAAAGTGGCCAAAATAAGACTCCAAGCACTCCCATAGTGTTTGGGCAAGGTAAGACTAATGGGAACCTTTTTCATGGTTTTCTAGTTAATTACAAGGTACTTAAGATGTTTTCATGTTTATTCTAGTTTGAATCAAGTTGAAATCATGAAATTGAGTACTTGAGGGTTTCGGCCATGACTAGGGGAACTTGAATTTGATGCTAGCCAATGTGAATTTCATGTAGAAATGGTGTAGAAAATTAGTAGAACAAGTTTAGAATAAGTAAAGAAGCTTAATTTGAAAGAATTCAATGTGTGAGATAGGAAGGGAGTTTCGGCCAACATACGGGGAGGAAGAATTCTTGCCTATTTCAATGTGTTTTAGGTCTTAAAACAATGTATAAATTATTTTGAAACTTTAGGTGTGATCGGAATTGAAAACGGAGGTGTATAGTGAAAGTTGTAATTTTAGCACTAGCAGAATTACACTAAATTTAGAGTTTTCAACAGACAATGTACTTACATTTAAATAGTTAAATATTCTTTTAATTAAAGTAGATATGGAGGTTTTAGAGTTGGATGAGCAAATGGCCTTGGATAGGAATCTATGGAGGAGCAGGATACATATGGACGATCTAACGTGAATTCAGATATTGGTTCATATAGCCTACCCCAATCTCTTGGGATAAAGGCTCTGATAATGATGATGATGATGATGATGATGATGATTCTTTTAATTAAAGTATGATGAATTTATTGAGTTTGGATGGTGAATTTGCAGCCTTGAGGTTTGAAGGTGCTATCGGTACTAACGAGTCAGATACAGAAAAATTAAGAGGTAAGGGATATATGTATGAAGCGTTAGAATACCTCATTGCATGTTTTGATAAATTTTGGTCTTTATGGAATTGAAATTGATATTTTGGAATGAATTTAGAAATTGAAAATTGTAGTTTGACGCTGTGTTTTCGTGCAAAAGGTTAGGTTAGAACGAACCGTTATGTTGCCGAAAATTTTCTAAGTTAGTCTACACTATTTATTTCCATTTGGCATGATATTTAAAAATAAAAGAAATTGATTTTTGGTATGTGAATGCAAGTTCCTAAAAATGATATTAAGTAAATAAAATCACAAATTTACTATATGATTTAATATTTTATGAGATTTTTTATATTTTCTCGATGCTTGAATATTCTTATATTTATGTAATATTTAACAAATTATTTTGAATGCTAAATAATGTTTTGAACATATGTTGTGGATTTTATGTTTAAATATATTTAATTTATGAATTTAATTCGCAAGAATTTATTTAAGGTACAATTTATTAAATTTATCTCCATAAACAACTCTAAAAATATTTATGAAATGTTTTGAGACTGTTGGCCCCGTAGCTATCTACAGGTACATGCATTTTCGTTCCGTTATGATGCTACTAACTTTAGCTCCCACAGATGACACTTAGCTAGTGTTCACACTGTGGCTCCTTTGACTATGGCCATACATCTACTATAGTGCATGTGTCATTGAGTGAAGCCTAGTCTTCACTAAACTTATACTAGGGTGGTAAATCCTTGATTAACTTAAATCCAGGCACTCCCAGTTTTGATTTGTTTTCTGATTTCGTTTATATGCTGCTTATGTTTTATGATTTATAATATGATTTGGCGAATTATATTTATTTGAAATATCTGTTTGAAAATGATACAATTATGATTTAATAGTATTTACAAGTAATTTATGTTTTCTGAATGATTTAAGAAATATATGACAAGTTATTGAATATTTACTGAATTTGTGATGAAATTAAATATTACTGAACTCCTTGAGTGGACTTGGATGCCGTTGGGACACGCAAGGCGCTTTAAAGCATCATTTTGTACTCTATCGATTATCTAATCTACTATAGTATCCTTTCGACATTTGTGCCCCTAAGGAATTAAATAATGGTTTCCGAATTTTGCATGAAAATATATTATTTTTTAAACTACATATAGGATACGTTGTATTGGCATTTGTATACATATTTCGTACTGACAATTAGCTCACCCCTTTATTTTTCCCACTTCCAAATTATCTACAGTAGTTGGGTCTACTTTCTAGAGGACCTGATTTTTAGTATCCCTCAGGCAAGCATCGTATTTCGTCGAGGCATACGACATTTATCTTTTATGTTTTTAGACTTTTTGTACAATGCACTTTTATGTACTTGATGTTTGGGATGTAAATTATAATTTAGTTGGTTTACTGACCTTGGATATTAATTATTTTTATATTTAAATCTTCGGAATATGAATCTTGGGTTTTGTACAAAAATAATAAATTTTTATTTTGAATATAAATTGACACTACAGATAGCCCAACCATAAATTGACATTACAGAGGAAGTATTATTACTTATAAAATCTTGATAAATAATGAAACTATCAGTTTATCCCTAAGTATTGTCTTAAATAATACTTAAAAAATATTAAACAATCAAATCGGCTCAAAGAAAAACAAAATTGGCTTAAATAATAATCTTTAAATCCAAAGTAATAATCTTTATAAGCAATTAGGTATAAGCTATAGCCTACAATAACTAATTTTGTATAGGTTATATTCTTCATTTTTTTTAATCACATATCTTTTCATTAGTTTTATGTTCTAAAACTAATATTGTTCGAATTGATAATGGTAAATAGTAAAACATTTTTTAATAGTAGCTTATATTCTTAATTTACTCATGTTGCAGATTAATTTTTTTTTTGGATAAATTATAATTGCAAAAATAAGTTAGGATTGAAGGAGGTTAATAGAGTAACTCAAATAATGTTAAACACGCAAAATCAGATCATGATGTAAAGTTATTCTATTAATTCAAAAAATTTAACTTTATCCCATCATACTCATATAGGATAAGATAAAACTAATTTAATACAAAATATATAATGATTTACTGTCGACAGGACAATTAACTCATATTATATTTCAACCAAAATTCTCTCGGTTTTAGTGTTTTTTAAAGTTCAAACTAACAATAAATTCAATAGAGAAAGTATTATTACTTATAAAAATCTTGTTAAATAATGAAATTATCACTAAGTATTGTCTTGTTATTGTTTTAGTGTTTCTTTACAAATTACTAGAAAATGATTAGTCTTATGGCATAGTCACAATCCAATTATGATTTTTATAATTTGAAAAGTATTCACATAATCAATATATTAAAATTAACTGCAGAAGCATATACGCAGTAATTTTAACATAATTAATTAATTTCAGAACTCATGTGAATATTTAAATAATTAGATTAGACAATGTTATTCTAGTAAGTGGGCATTTTAAATAGATTATTAGTCGAATTAGTAAATTTGAATTCACAAAATTGACCCAATTTAAAACACCCAAACGGTTTTTTTTTTTGCAACCCACTTAATTAGATTTATTACTATTATCATCATCATCATCATCATTAATGGTCATATTCAAATTAAGTGAATTATGAATTAAATAAGTAAGTAAGATTATCACAAAATTAATTCTAATAAAAATTCACTTACACCTTTTTTTTTTTGAACATAACAATTAATTAAGACTGTCCGTCTATCATGTAAATTTTGCTTATAAGATAACAGCCCAATAATTAATTAATGAAAACGAATAAATGATCTTTTAATTAATTAATTAAAGTGGTATAATATTTAATTAATCAAAATTGTTCAATAATTAAAAATCAAAGTAAAAAATCAAAATAGTTAAATAAATATTTAAAAAATACTGAATAATTAATTAATCAAAATAATCAAATAATTAATTAAAAAAATAATATAATGATTAATTAAATGAAATGACCCATGATTTAAATTAAAGCACAATAGCCAAATGAACTAAACATATTTTGTCCCAAGTTAATTAAAACATATCAATGACTCTAAAATAAATAAACTATATTTTCAAAAATTAATGCCCAAAATGATTGAGCAAAATGGATAAAAATGGATTAAATATTAAACAATCAAATCGGCTAAAAGAAAAACAAAATTGGCTTAAACAATAATCTTTAAACCCAAAATCAACGGTACACGAGAAAAAAATGCAATGGGAAGTCCCAATAAAACCCAAATAAAGATTGTAACCAAAAAAAAAAAATAAAGACCCGTATTTTTCGGCCAAAAAAAAAATAAAGACCCGTATTTTTTTTCGCGCGTGCAAGCGCATCCTTGGCAATAGTCTGGCAGCCAACGCGCCCACGTGGACGTGGAGTAGCTCGAACGAAAACGCTGCGGCCAAAATCTAAATCTCGCGCGAACTGACGACGCCTCTGTTTTTTGAATGCGCATGACAGATGTGCACGAAAGTATATGCGCCTCTGTTTTCCAGCTATAACTAGCGACGACAAACGAATGTATATGCGCGAAACATTATAAAAAATTCGATTTTGAAGAACCGGAAGATTTAAGCCTCTGCTGGCGATCATATTTTTTCTTTGTTTGCTCGCTTATGAAAAGCTGCTGCTTCACTCTATGGTGCGCGCGCCCAATCGAAGTAGCTGGAGTGAAATGCTGCCGAACAATTCGGGCGAAAAACGAAAGTTGCGCGATTTGACGACGCCTCTGTTTTTTGAATATGCATAACAGATGAGCAGGAAAGATAACTGCAGCAAGTTTTCTGTTTTTCCTGCTATAGCTAGCGAAGACAGACGAATATATATGCGCGAAACATTTTCTAAAACATTCTTCTCGCGATCATTTCTTCTTCGTTTGCTCGAGTAAGAAAACCCAGTTGCTTCTATAAATTCTGCCCAACCCCCATGGATTTACACACCTCAAACACAGAAAGCTTGATTTCAAATTGCATTCTTTCGAGAGCAACGTCTTTTGTGAAGCGTTCAAGATGGTGAGGATCTGCGAAGAGGTTCTTGGAACAAACAGTGTAGCAAAATTCTGGTTTAACGATGAAGGCGGAGCACTCCCTCGTGGCAGTGTCCCATACGGGTTGCATGTTAAGGATGAATCAGGAAAACTGTGGCGTTTTACTTTCAAGAGTGAAGGAGGGAAACTCTTCTCCATTAGCGGTGAACAGTGGAGGCGTTTTGCAGAAAACGTAGTTGGTGCTGCAGTCACTCTTTCCAAAGATGAGGGCGGGAACTACCAAATCAGAGTTAGGTGGTGAAGAGATTGATACATCACTCCTCCATAAATCAATAATAGCTTCAGTTATTTGGTTTTTTCTTTTAGTTTGTGTAAAAGGGCGTGGTAGGACTTGAGAAGAAAAGCACCCCTGTTTTTCTCTGTTTCTTGGGTCTGTTTACCATGTCAAAGTATTATTTCCAATAAAATTCTGAAGCTTTATTTATCCGTTTTGAATCTCTTTTATTTTGTTAGTTTGTTTAAAAGTTTTTGCTTTCTTTTCGGTTCTTCCTCAATATTCAACGCCGTCTCAACGCACCTGCTTGACCTTTCTTAAAGACAAGTGGGCCAAAACAGTATTCCTTGCAACCAATCGTCGAATGACTTTGCACCATTACTATTATCATGGATGTGCCTTTAGTACAATAAAATAAAACCATTTGATAGAGAATTCAACAACCTATCAATTCCTACCGCTCCCCGTGCCGATCTGTGCCGCAACGGAGCGCCCGCCGTAACCACCATCCTCCTCCGCCACTTATCACCCAATCGCCACCTCATTATCCTCGCTGCCAAACTTTCCCCGTCCAATCCCAAACAAAACAGATGCAAAAAGCCCTAATCGGAAACATCATCTTCGAAGACTACTCCTACCTCGCCCCCATCCTTTCACCTAAGGAAACCCCTTCTCTCTTCGTATCCCAATCCATCGGCTCCGTTGGCGCATGCCCACCATTGTCCAACCGGATCTGAAACCTCATGGAGGTGAGACTTCTAGCAGCCCCGAGGATTGAGGATTCCAGCACTAAAATCGGGGTGTGATTGCTCTGCGAGGTGAAGGCAGTTTTAAAGTACATAAAGAGAAGGGTTCTGATAGGGGACAAGGTGGTAGTGCGGTCCGTTGCTTGGGCGAACCGACATGGCGTGATCTTGGACCCACCGTCGCCGATGTCCGTCACTTGTTCGTGCTTTTCTCAACGGAGCAGCCGTCGATCGAGCCTTTGTGCTTACAAGATTCTCAGTTGAAGCCGATTCCTCTTGATTCCCCTCACGCTTGCTTTGAACAGAAAAGGACTCGTCATGAAGAGGTTTGATTCGTTGAAGTTACCACAATTTACAATTCTTTGTTATGGCAATATAATTTTACTTGTTTTAGTAATTTTTGTTCGTTAATATGATCTTTAATTATTCCATAAATTCTATGGTAGAGTTTGCATGATTTTTAATATGAAATTGGAATTAGATTATGGAAACATATTGGAGCTAAAAGAATTTTCAATGAACCAAAAAAAAAAAAGAATTTTCCATATTTTTTATAGCTTCAGTCTATCCATAGAAGTTTCTGTAATTTCTAGCTATTTGTTTATGGCATGATAAATTTACTTGATTTGTTCAACTTTGGGAAAGAAATGAGTGAATTGCTGCTGAAAGTAATGCTTATTGCACTTTTTGTTGTCTTGTTTAGTGAGAATGATAAATGCTAGTATGTAATTCTTTTCCTTAAAGAACATTTCTTCCTTAGATTTTGGGCACCAAGTGGTTTGAAGATCAGAGGGTTGGAGAGGTTTTAACAAGAAATGGCAGAGGGAAACATACTACTTGATATATTCGTTTGCTTCCACTATCAGGAGCCAAGGGCCTATCTGACTGATACTCCTGCATTCAACCAACCTAGTTTGATGAAAGTTGACAAAGCAATCTCTCGCCCAAGCTTTCCCTGATGTTGTTTGCCAGTTGACTATAATATCATACACAATTTAGTTGCACTTTACTCTCTATGTTCACTGCATCAATTTCAAATGTACATTTTAACTTGTTTGATTAATCAAAAATTTCTTTTTCCTCTTGTTTTCGGATTCAGAAAATGCTAAAAGACAGTGAAACAGAGAAATTCTCATTCAATGATTGCTTACATCTTGGTGAACCAGGGTTCATCATGTAAGGGATTGGGAAAGATATTCATATTATTTTCAACTTCTTGATGAGATTAGAATCAGAGAGGAAAGAGGACATTTGGGTCCAAAGACAGGGTGATTCTAGGTTTGTAAGATTAAATATGGGCATTTGCATATCACTTAAAAGTTATCTGCCTTAAAGAAAATCCCTTTTCGTACATTCGTATATAACCTGTAGAGCGTAGACATAGACCGACTAGGGCCAAGAATAATAGGCAATGGATCAACTAGGAGGCTTATTTTCCTTAAATTTTTTATAGTATTCTGCTTAACATGTTTCAGGTAGAGGTTCTAACATTTTTTTTTTGTGGTAATCACTAATCTACATTATGTTAACTGTTTATAATTTTGTCTCTAATCATTATGAAAACTGCCCAATGTTTTTATCATTCTCTAATAAGATAATGTAATATCAAATCTTGCAATTTGAGGATCCTTTTCATACTTCTCCATTGCTTTTTCATAGCTTCAGGATTGTGTAACTTGCAGCAGTTGTTACAGTTCTTAAATGGTAATCTCATGAGAAATACTTATACAATTTTACAAAATTGACATTTCTCAGCAATTTCCTATTATAAGTCCAATACAGAATCCCAATGGAAGATGTTGAGGCCTACCTTCTTTAACTATCAGTGTGTTAATTATAAAATTAAGTTTAAAAGTTAGTTAAGGTGTAGTTGTTAGTTAATGAGAATTGTAACATAAACAAAATGTAACCAGTGGTATACATAGACAGAGTTAGCCAATACATTAGCAGATAAATGCAGAATACACAAAGTTACATTCTCTCTCTTTTCTTTTCTCTTTCTGCAGTTCTTGTTTGTAATTTTGGAATTTCCAGATTCTGTCATGCATCCTTCTTGCTAGGTGGATCCTTAGCACCTCTTATTGGAATTTGAAATTGCAGCTGCATCATTTGGTATAAGAGCCAATGATCCTTGGCCATGGCTGACGATATGGAGCACTGGCGTATGGAGTAGCGAGCTGATATGGAGTGTCTTCACAGGAGAATGATCCAACTGTTCGAATGAATGCTTGCTTGAATGGATAATACATTTCAGGTAAAATTGTCAGTGATTATGCAGTGAGCATGAATAAAAAACCTCAATCTGAAGAGAATCCACACATGCCAGCCGGCATTAATTCCCCTCCCTTGTCTTCTTCATCAAGTACGCCCGAACTTGTCTCCTATGACCTTTCTTCCCATTTGAATCCAATTCAAGAAACATCATATCTGACATAATAGTACCTAAAGAATTTAAAGAGTCTGAGCTTGAGGAATTATCTAGTTAAAGGGTTTTAAAATGCTAGACACTTAATTGTCTGATCCTTTTATGTTTATAAATGTGCAACTTCTATTTGTTGGGTATAGGATTAGTACTGTTGGGGTTGTGAACAATGGTTGCTTAGCTAGGCCTTTCGATTTTTAGAGCTATTGATGCTTGTGAGAAACTTGAAAGAGCTTATTCTATGTTATTTGTGTCTATGAATGAGCTAATTACAATCCAAGACCCCTATGGTTTTAGACTTTTAGTAATTGGAAAGATGAGGCATGGGGTTGAAGTCACAGCTGCCTGGTTCTCTTGGTCAACTCAAGATATTGCAAATTTTGTAGGATTGTCAGCTACAGAGAAGCACTTGATTACTAGATTCAACAAGCCAGATAATGTGCTTGCAAACAACCAAATATATTTATGGGTTGCTTCAAATGGTTCTGCCTCAGAATTTGTCTTAATCCTTTATGGTAAGGACTGTGGAGGAGGTATTGTTATGAGAGCGCAATGGAAGAAGTTGAGGCCTGCCTTCTCTAACAATTGGTAGTGTTAATTATAAAATAAAGTTTAAAAGTTAGTTAAGGTGTTAGTTGTTAGTAAATGAGAATTATAACAGAAACAAAATGTTACAAGTCCAGTGGTATATATAGACAGCTAGCCAATACACAAGCAGAGGAATACAATTCACAAAGTTTCATTCTCTCTCTTTCTGCAATTCTTCCTTGTTATTCTGGAATTTCCAGAATCCGTTGGCATCCTTCATGCTTGCTGGTTTCTTAGCTCCGTATTGGAATCTGAAATTACAGCTGTATCATTTCCTTTATCAAGTTTATATACCCTGGGAAAATAGTGTCTGCTACAAAACTAATATATCTACTGGAAATTTCCCAAAACCATGTTTTATGTTATTGCATACTTTCATCTCTGTTTCCTTCAATTTTGATATTTTCCCAAATATCGTGAAAGATAGGTTTAACTTTAAGTGCTGTGAGTAGCTAACTTGCGAACATTTCCCTTTGATTCTGAAATCTAAAATGCCATTTGCAGGTACAAGGTCGGAGACACAGGTGTTCAGCGAGCTGAAGCTCAACTGGAACCAAACATAGGAGACAATCGCGGAAAGGGATTAACCAGTCAGAATTAGATTTTCTGGACAGTGCTGATGACTTAGAAAATGATCCAATTGTAAGAGCAATAAAAAATGAAAACAAGAAGGAAATTCACTGGCCTTGTTTTGAACCTGTAAATGAAAACAATGTTTTTTTTTAACATGTTGATACGGCTTTTAACACAACAATATGAGTGTCCCTACTTCTTGGTGGCTTTCTTTTTCATAACTCACAGCTACCTGCGACTTTGGATGCTAGTCAAATTGTGGACCAGTTGTTCGTGATTTAGAGCTTTCTATTTCAATCAGAAAATAAAAATAAAGAAGTAAAATCTTTTGCAATTTTGGTCAAACTCACTCACTCGCCCAAAGCAAGCTATGACGTCCAGCGAAAAAAGGAGAAAATCAGACGTCATTTGCAGCGCAGGCAGCGGCAGCACGTAGTCAATCATTGGCGAGAAAGCTGATAGCAAGTCAATCGTGGCCCACTACCGTCTATCGGTAATTCTCGTTTACAAACTTTGTCACGAGACAAAAAGAAAAACTAAATTCAAGCCATGTTTCGCATGATGAAAAGGGTTGGCAGTGGCAGGTGAAATTCTTCGAGGCAACGCCTCTATTTTGCAAAACTGGTGTTGGCCATTTTTATATTGTAAATTGGTATTAAATACATAATTTTTTTTTGAATTTAATTGTTGTTTTCAAAGGATCCTAAAAACACGTACGTGGTAAGTTAAAGTTTTGGATGATTTTATTTATTTCTTGTGACAAAATCATGATCGATGCCTTTAAAATAAAGTAAAAATATATATGTTAAGAGTAATTCAAACAACATTAAACATGCAAAATCATATGATGATATGAAAGCTATTTTATGAATTCAAAAAAATTTAAATTTGTCCCATCATACACCATAAAAGATAAGATAAAACTAGTTGAATATAAAATCTATAATGATTTGCTATTAACAAAATAGTTAAATCATATTTCCAACTAGAATTATCTCATTTTCAAGTGTTTTTAAAACCAACATCAATTTGGCAAAAAAGTATTGTATCTTACAGAAAATTTACTAAATAATGAAACCATCACCAAGTATTGTCTTATTATTGTCTCTTTAAAATTACTAGAAAATTATTAGTCTTACAACATGCTCTCAATCTAATTAATAATTTTTATAATTTTAAAAATATTCACATAAGTGATAGATTAACATAAACTACAGTAAAAATACATAATTTCCTCATGCATTACGTAATAATTTTAAGTCTGACATAATTAATTAATTTTAGAATTCACGTGACCATTAAATAATTAGACATTGTTATTAGTTGATGGATTTATTTAAATAAATCATTAACTGAGTTAGTAAATCTAAATTCAGAAAATTGACCCAAACAAAATAATCAAATAATTTATTTACAACTCACTTAATAAGGCTTGTTGTAATCATTAATGACCATATTCAAAATTGAGTGAGGTATGAATTAAATGAGTAAATAAGATTTCAAGAAATTATCATGTAATTAATTTTGCCACTAATTCACTTATGCCTATAAGATAATGGCCAAAGAATTGACTGCCAATATATCCAACAATTTAATTAACAAAAATATCCCATATTATTAATCAAATCAGTTCAATAATTAATTAAAAAATTATTGAATAATTAATTAATCAAAATAATCAAATAATTAATTAAATAATATAAATATTAATTAAGTAAAATGATCCATAATTTAAATTGATGTGGGTCAAGCTAAAGATTACTAGGCATTTATATTAATAAGGCTAAAGAACAATGGGCTTAATGACAGTCTCAATCTAAAAGGAAAGAAGCCTCTGAAGGCCCATAAATCATTCACTGGGTTATCATTTAAGCTGTGGGTCTTAAAGGTAATTACGCGCATTACAACTCCTATAAATAGGTTACAGGTATCATTCTTAAACCCTAAGCTCTATTTGCCTACGAAAACCCTGTCTGACTTAAGCATCGGAGTGGAGAACGAAGACGATATCAACGTCAACAATCAATCATTGTTGTTTTGGGCAACAACAATTGGCGCCGTCTGTGGGAAGCAAAAAAAAAGCCATAACAAAAGATGGTAAAAAGATGATCTGCGGAAGACAGGGTATGTAGGCTGCGAAAAGGTGCACAGTTACGTGACAAAATAGTCTGTCGCGTGTAAAGTGCATGTGACAGAATAGTCTGTCACACATCAGGTCTCACGCACAAGGTTTCACACTCACATAAAGAGTCTGTCGCCAAACAAATAAAAAAAATATATAAAAAAATTTACACGCGACAAACAGTCTGTCGTACACAAGGCTTAACGCGACAGAGTGATTCGCACGCCACAGATATGCGACAGACACTCTATCCCAAGCTAGCACGAGGCTCACGCGACGAAACAATTCACGCGACCGAAGACACATGCGACAAACCTTGGACGAGAGAGTGACTTCCGCATGAGATAGCGTTAGGTGAGAGAGTGACTAGCCTGTCGCACAAGCTTGTCGACGCATCATCTCTTCTAGCCTTAATCTAACATATCAAAAACAAAAGTGAAATTTGCTAGACGAGAGACAGCATTGGGCGAGAGATTGGCTCTCGCGCCTGACAACCTTGACGAGAGGGAGCCTCTCGCATGAAAATTATATTTACTTGCCACGTTAAAAGCTCCCGCGATGAAGAAATTAAAAGTCTGCTGAGGACTCCAACGTGGATCCCAATGTCGTTTGTCCTTGATTGTCCTAGCTTATAGCAATTGTCAGTGCCTTTTACTGCTTACTACTTTTTGTTTTCATTTTCGAATCAAAAGCGAAATAATACAAAAGAAAGAGCAAATTATGTACCAAAAAAAAAAACAATCAAACCCCTACAAATGAAGTTGGTGTAAAAAAGTCGGGGGAGATCGTGTTCTGGGGTCCCATCCCACCAGGCTCGGGCTCTTTTCCTACAAAACTCTTCGTCGGCGATCTCATTTGCTTCAAGTGGTGGAATTGCAGAAGATCAAATACAAAAACAAGGAGCTAAGATGACCAAAAGACGTGACCGAATTCCGGCTCAAGAAAATGCAAGGAATGAGCGTGATTGTCAACGCAGCTTAGAATTTGAGAACACCATTCATGAACTACATCAAGAGAATTCGCATCTACGAAAAGAGCTGGAACAAGCGTACTCATTGGTTAACTTAGATAATTTTCCAAATCCAAATCAAGAAGTTGCAAAAGATAAGACTATAGCAACTACTGAATGCCCGTGGAGCTCTCAAAGTGCTAGACGTTATACTGATGAGTTCGTGGAAAATTTTATTAAGAAACTTGATGCCAAGGAAAAGAGCAGCGTGGACTTTTCAGATTTCGATGGCTTGGAGGAAGAAATAATGTGTGCAAATGATATAAACAGTTTACCACCGTCTCTGGCAAGCATCAAGGAGGCCATTGGTGAAATTGCTGCGGATAGCACACAAAGCAGCTGTGCCGCTATGCCTAGCCTTATTCTGTTCTGTACTGCGATCAGAGAAATGTGTAACTTAAAACTTCGCGAAATTGATGAGAGAAAAATCTTATTATGGAGAGATGCAATCAACAATGCTCTCAACATCAATTTCAAAGTGGAGTTTGCCATAATACACTTGAAGAAAATTGCTCGTGCATACTTTGGTCTAAAAGCGAGGTGTGAAGAAGCCAAATGATCTGGAACTTATTAAGTTACAGATCGAATGGCAAGCCTTGTGGGCAAAGTATATGCAGATAATAGACCAGCAAAATTCTGAGACGATGAAGCAGTGTATGAGTGATGCAGATTATTTTGAGGGCAAGTCTCTCAGCGCTGGCCTATTGAATTCACATCCTTCCAACTAGGTGACGTGACTGTAAGAGACTGCAAGACAATCAAAGCAGCAGCAGCTAACCAGTAACCACAACCAAGTTAGTGAACAGCAGCAGTTAACCAGTAACCACAACTAAGTTATTGAGCAGCAGCAGTTAACCAGTAACCACAACTAAGTTAGTGAGCAGCAGCTGCAGCGGACTAAACCAGAGACCATGGCATGCTCAAATCCTTTTGCAACTCAGGCTACTCACTCAACTCCTGCATGTTTATCTCCTTCATCTGGACACAGATTCCATGGTTTACCAAGAGTGAAAAGTTGTTGAATTTCATTCAATATTGACATTAATTTGACAAAGACGTTTAAACATCAAGTTATCTCTAGCCAAACGATTTCGTCTTGTAATTTCAAATGAAGGAAACAAAAAGTTCTACCATCATTCCAACACGTGCAGAGGGAACCATATGTTAATCTTTGGAGAAAAAGTCGAGCAATACAGGTGAGCTAAGATCTACGTGGAAGCCTCCTTTTGGGCGAGAGCTGGCTCGATAAATGAGACGCTTATCAAAAACGTCTTGGACACTTAGGGAATAATCTGTCACGCGCGAAAGCCATGCGGCAGACTATTTTCACGTGACAGAACAGTCCGTCGCGGGTAAGGTGCATGCGACGGACTATTTCACGCAACAGAACAGTCCGTTGTGGGTAAGGTGCATACGGCAGACATCCATGCGACAGAATAGTCTGTCGCGCACAAAAACCATGAGACAGACTTCTTAGCAAGAGGATGACACGCCTATGCGTCAGCAAAAGCGGCAATCACATCTACCCGCAGCAAGCTCGTTGGGCGAAAGGGTGGCTCGCCTGCGCGATAGCCAAAGCAGGCGAGCAATGATTCCCGCATGCGACATCTCCCCTGGGCGAGAAGAGTCTCCCGCACACAAAATTGCGAGAGAGGGGCTCCCGCACGTGAACGGCGAGAGGGTCTCTCACGCACTGATAGCGAGAGAAGGGCCTCAACTCTCGGCATCCCCCTTTTTCGAGAGAGTGGCACGTGCGGCAGGTGCCCTGGTAGAACAAGGCATGTTTTCAAACAAAGCCTAAATAGAAATGCTTGTTTGGCAATGGTGAACAAAGGACTGTTACGATGACTCACACCAGGGGCGAAATGTGGGCAAACAGGACCATACGGCAGGACCCTTTGGCGGGATATAGCAACTTGCGCATGCAAGGGAGGTAGGGTGCCGCACGAAGAGCACACACAGGCATGAATATGGCAAGCATGTTGCATCACAGGCCTTCAATTAGCGATTATGGCTCGCCTATTGACAGCCAACCAAAGACCTTAAGGAACACGCTAGAACTTCAAAGGCCCGCTCGTGTTCGCCCAAGTGCGTAAGAACATAGACAAGCTAGCGGAAACCGGGCAAGGGCACAAAAGGTTAGACGAGCTAGCGGCCACCACGCGAGTACGGTCGTGAATGATGAGTAAGAATACAGCCATCCTAAGACCCAGGCAAGCAAGCCCTTGTCAACCGATATAGGAACTCGCCTAGGAGAGAGAACTCTATGGGCAAGCCATTTTAAGTGACCAAAGGGAAAAAGGATTGGCAACTCTGTACATCATCAAGCACAACGCTCGAGAAAAAGCTCATCTTTGAACAGTAATAACAACACTGTTTCAAAGAAGAGCTTGGGGAGCTATACGGTGTAAAGGTACGTTAAATATTGTAAAAGTAAAAGGTATTGTGCCGCAAAAAAAAATGGAAAGACAAAAGAAGAGAAAGAAAAAGCTGAGGCTACGACCAGTCACATATTTGAGTGCATGGAATGGGCGACAGGTAGTGATCTCTAGCGGGAGAAAACAAGAAGCAGGCTACAGCCCTGCCTATTGCCCAAAAGTTCCCTGGTGATTGAGTACACGGAATGGGCAGAGCCCAGCCTATAGCCTGAAAGATCTCTGGCGACAAAGTGCAAGGAATGGGTGACAGCAGTGTCCTCAATTCGACAAGCACAGGCACGCGAGTTAGCTTAAGGCCACGCGACAGAGCAATTTGTACAACTACAGGCATGTGACACGACTCAAACATGGGCAACCTTATCTTCTTCGTTGTCAAATTGAACTTCAAAGCCAAGAAGCGCGACAGGCCTTGTGCAAGACAAGGGCCCCCGCGCACAACAAGCCTAGGGCGAGAGACTGGCTCCCGAGTGACAGGCCTTGTGCAAGACAAGAGCCTCCGCACTCGACAGGCCTTTGGCGAGAGAGGGGCTCCCTCACGTGATAGGCCTTGAGAGGGACAAGGGCTCCCGCACGTGACAGGCCTTAGGCGACAGGGGAGCTCCTACGCGAGACAGGTCTTGGATGAGATAGGGGCTCTCGCACGTGACAAGCTCCCCACTTGGATAAAATGACAGTGAAGAAAATTAGGTGAACACAGCACCCATAGGCAAGAATCCCCTGTTAGCACAATGCAAGCGAGTAAAGAACACTCGAGTCATGCCTTTCGGCAATGGCTAGCAACACTGGCGAGTACGGAATCCAAACTACTAGTTCGCCCATTAGAAAGAACTTTGGCGAGCACATTTAAATTTGACGATCCAAGCGCACGCCCAAATGCGGGATCTGAGTGGAATGATCTAGAATCTTCTAAACCTGGTGTGCGCACTAATCCGACAGAATGTCCAAAAGCTTCCTTCGGCCCATCTATCACAGAAGCTTTCAAGAATTGCTCTAGCAACCATCTAGAAGTGGCTTAAGAGCCACACACTTTGCCTATTGACAACCACACATGTGAAAGAGGTTTTGTCTATATAAAGGGTGTGTCAGCTTCGTGAGTCCTTTAAGCAAAACAAGGATGTGCCAGCTTAGGGTGTCGAGATCAAGGCTGTGTCTCCCTTGTAAGCCCCTATACATAGCATTCTTGAGTATAAATACAAGTGAGTGCTTGGCACAACAGAAATTGCAAAACACACTCAAGCAGGGACATACGGGTGGTAACCAGATTTGAGGTACTCTCACACGAGGTTTTCGATTTTCTTATCCATTCTAACAGTCGTGATCGTATTAGGCAGGTGTCCGAGGCAGGCACTAGCCACTGTCGTGCAAGGCAGCAAGCCAGGGAGAGCTTGGTTCGATCGAAAACAACTTGTGGTAAGCTCATGAAGGTATATTGCTGGTACTGAGGGACGACTTAGTGCTCAATCCATGGTTGACAGCAGAACATCCCAGCACTCATACTTTACTGATTTTTCAAAGACAAAGACTTGGAATGGTACTGGTGGTAAACATTTGCTATTGTTGTTTTAACATTTGCTGCAATTATATCGTTACTTACTCTATTTAATTGAAAATACTACATTATGAAATGAAAGGCTAGTTATTTTTATATATACTATGATAATCCTCCATGTTTGATAGACATGTAGCAGGAATAGAAGAAGAAAAAACAGAAGCTGGCCAAAGAAGACGCTAAAAGGGCAAAGTAAGACCCTAAACGGGCATAAATAAGACCCTAAGCGAGAAGAAGATGCTAAAAGGGCAAAATAAGTCCCTAAGCGAAAAATGCGCGAGACGGGCACAAATAAGACCTTAAGCGTGAAGAAGACGCGAGACGGGCACAAATAAGTCCCTAAGCGAAAAATGCGCGAGACGGGCACAAATAAGACCTTAAGCGTGAAGAAGACGCGAGACGGGCAAATCAAAAGTCCCTAAGCACAAAAGGGTGCGAGACGGGAAAAAATAAGTCTCTAAACGAGGTACGTTACAATTTTATCATATTACATTTAAAGTATTATGTTGGCATCTCGGATATAAACAATATTATATTCTAACAAGTCCTCAAGCGGATAGTACGCAAGACAGGACCAATACTCCAGTAAAAGTTCTTCTTTGGACACAAAAAGTCGCAAAGAAAAACTTGGGGGCACACAGTATGAGGTACGTTACAATTTTATCATTGGATATGTGCTACAATTGATCGACAAAGTGCATTCAAAGTTTTATATTGGCATTTCAGATATAAAAATGATGTTATAGTCTTATCAATTCTATAAAGTCCCTACACGAAAAATGCGCAAGATGGGCAACACATGGGCTTGAAGCGAAAATGCGCGAGGTAAGCCATGAATCAAATAAAAGTCTCTAAGCAAAAAATGCACGAGATGAGCAACACATGGGCTTGTTAGATGAGAAAAATGCGTGAAGAAAGTCTGATTATTATAGATTAGTGCAAGGTAAATGTGTAGTTGCCTTGTAAATATGTTTAAAAATGTGTTGATGAGTTTGTAAAAGACTAAGCTCTTTCACAAAAAACCGGGGAGCACTCTAGATTAACTTCTGGATCAAAAGGAGCATCGATACTAACAGGCACCCAAGCATGTACGTCCTGAGGTGCTATAATTATCTAAATCATCTTCGTCCAAGCCTGTGAGAACCCCGACCATCTCGGGTAGACGAAAAGGCTCTTAAGGGTTGGTAAGATCAGATAGATCTTTATAAATGCCTATCCTTAGAAAAGGTTCCAAATCCTCAGTATCTGGATCAAGCTTCAAGCAATCAGGAGCATGCCAGGCACAAATCGCATTTGATGAAACCTATGCATCCTCTTGTGGCATTTCTTGACGATGCGCCCCCATGGCCTTAACCCAGATTTGGTTTTCTTCCTCTTGGCTAATAGAAGGCTTTAGTGGCTCAGGAATCTTGTAATTTCTCCTTATAGCTCTTGGTTTCGGTCAGCTAAGGCCTTGAATTTGAAAAGAAGGGTGGCATATTCCACTTAAGAAGCATTTAGCTCAGAGGAGAAAAACATATCCAGGTAATGTCCTGAAAAAGGCACTTGACAACAGAAATGATGACACGATGTTGTTTCTGTTACAAATAATGATGAAGTCCACTAGTTGAGCCCTCAAATGAAGATGAAACAGACTCTTGTGATAATCCCAAGAAGAGGGTAGTAAAAGAGTTTTGAAAAGCCCATTCTTTATATACTCTTTCACAGGATAAACTCTGCGAAAGAGTAAGGAGCAATTGATGTGGGTCAAGCTAAAAACTACTGGGCTTTTATATTAATAAGGCTAAAGAACAATGGGCCTAATGACAGTCTCAGTCTAAAAGGAAAGAAGCCTCTGAAGGCCCATAAATCATTCACTGGGTTATCATTTAAGCTGTGGGTCTTAAAGGTAATTACGCGCATTACAACTCCTATAAATAGGTCACATGTATCATTCTTAAACCCTAAGCTCTATTTGCTTACGAAAACCCTGTCTGACTTAAGCATCGGAGTGCACGCGCAGGGAGAAATCCCTGCGCGCCCTGATGGTTTTCTACTTTGCAGAACTTATTTGGAGACATGTGGAGAACGAAGACGATATCAACGTCAGTAATCAATCATTGTTGTTTTGGGTAACAACATAAATTAAAGCACATCAGCCGAATGCACTAAACATATTTTGGCCATATTAACTAAAAATATCAATGGCCTAAAAAGTGAATTAAATATTAAACAATCAAATCGGATCAAAGAAAAACAAATCGGCTTAAATATTAATCTTAAACCCAAAATAAACGGTACAGCCTACAGGAAAACAAAATGAAATGGAAAGGCCCAATAAAACCCAATAACAGACTCGCATTTTAATTTTTTTCGCGCGTGCAAACGCACGCTTTACAATAGTCTGGTGCTGTAACAGACGCCCAACGCGCCACGTGGAGTAACTGGAATGAAAACTCTGCGGCCAGAAACGAAAAATAGCGCGAACTGACGATGCGTCTGTTTTTAAAATATGCATAACAGATGTGCACGAAAGTTAACTGCAGCAAGTTTTCGGTTTTCCTGCTGTAACTAACGAAAGGCAAACGAATACATATGCGCGAAACATTTTGGAAAACATTCGATTTCGAAGAATGCCGGAAGATTTAAGCCTCTGCTCGCGATCATATTTTTTCTTTGTTTGCTCGATTATGAAAAGCTGCTGGTTCGCCCTATGGTGCGCGCGCCCAATCGAAGTAGCTGGAATGAAAACGCTGCGACCAAAAACGGAAAATAGCGCGAACAGACGACGCCTCTGTTTTTTTGAATATGCATAACAGATATCCCTAAAAGTTAACTGCAGCAAGTCTTCTATTTTCCTGCGATAACTGGCGAAGACAAACGAATATATATGCGAGAAACATTTTGGAAATGTTCTTCTCGCGATCATTTTTAATTTGTTTGCTCGAGCAAGAAAACCCAGCTGCCTCTCTCTCTCTCTCTATATATATATATCAAATTCTGCCATGGTGAAACCAACTGCAAACAAAGAGAGCCTCAAAGTTCAAATCTTATTACATTCTTCTGAGTTCAACGTTATTTCTGAAGCGTTCAAGATGTCGGATATCTTCAAAGAGACTCTTCGAACACGAGATATAAACAAGTTGTGCTTTCCCCATGATGGCGTAGGACTCCTTAAAAATTTGCCTGTTTCAAATGGATCAGAACCACTGGGGTATTTTGTTTGCAACCGGGAACCACAACCCAACAGCTTCTCCGTCAGCGGTCCAAACTGGAGGAGTTTTGCAGCAAACAATGTTGGTCGTACAGTCACTCTTTACGTAGACGAGGGCGGAAACTACAAAGTCAGAGTTCGGTGAAAAGACTGATACAAAATACTCCTCCAGAAATCAAGAATAACTTCAGTTGTTTGCGTTTTTCTTTTAGTTCTTATGGCACTAGTTTGTTTGCGTTTTTCTTTTACTACTTATGGAACTTCAGTTGTTTGCTTTTCTCTGTTTCTTAGGTCTGTTTCCTACGTAACACAATACTTTTAATAAAATCCTTAAGCGTTATTTATCTGCTTTGAATCTCTTTTATTTTGTAAGTTTGTACAAAGGCTTTTTTGCTTGCTTTTTGGTTCTCGCTCAATATTCAATGCTATGCTTGACCTTTCTTAAAGACAAGTGGGCCCAAATGAATTTCTGTTACAGTATTAGTACTTATATCGTGGATGTTCCTTACTAGTGTGAAGCAAAACCATTTGATAAAGAATTCAACAACCTATCAATTCTCACTGCTCCCCGTGCCTATCTGTTCCTCAACCGGGCGCCCGCCATAACCACCACCCTCCTCCGCCACTTCGTTATCGTCGCTGCCGGACTTTCCCCCTCAATCCCAGACAAAACAAATCCAAAAAGTCCCCGACAGAGACATCATCTTCAAAGACTACCCCTCCCTCGCCCTCGTCCTCTCCGAATCCCAAGCCATCGCCACCGTCGGCGCTGCCCAAGCCAACTTCATGCCCACCTTCGTCCAACCGGATCTGAAACCTCATTGAGGTGAAACTTCTAGCATCCTCGAGGAATGAAGATTCCAGCACTAGAATCGGGGTCTGGCTGCTCTGCGAGTTGAAAGCGGTTTTAAAGAAGATAAAGAGAAGGGTTCTTGTAGGGGACAAGGCAGTGGTGAGGTCCGTTGATTGGGCGAACCGACGTGGCTTGATCGAGAATGTGTTTCAATGGAGCTCCGATATCTTGGACCCTCCCGTCGCCGATGTCCATAACTTTCTCGTGCTTTTCTCGATGGAGGAGCCGACGATCGAGCCCATTGTGCTTACAAGAATCTCAATTGAAGCTGAGTCTCTGGCATTCACCTTACGCTTGCTTTGAACAAAAAGGAACTCGCGATGAAGAGGTTCGATTCGTTGAAGTTACCACAGTTTTAGTTCTTTGATATGGCAATATAATTTTTACTTGTTTTAGTAGTTCTTTTTTGTTAATATGACATTTAATTATTACGTAAATTCAATGGTAGAGTTTGCATATTTTTAAATATGAAATTGGAATTAGAACAAAGGATTATGGAGCAAATTGAATTTTCCATAAATTTTATAGCTTTGCTCTATTTATCGAAGTTTCTGTAATTGCTAATTGTTTCTTTATGGTATGTTATTTTTGCTTGATTTATTCAACTTTGGGAAAGAAATGAGTCGATTGCTGCTGAAATTAATGTTTATTGCACTTTGTGTTGTTTTGCTTATTGAGTCCTTAGTGTTAATATTCTCAAATAACATTTCATGCAAGAATAGATTGCAAAGTTGGGGTTATGGACCTTTTCCTGCAGCGTTGAGATGAAAAATGGTCTAGATTCTCTTGTGTTTTGCTTGAGGGATCAAACAACTGTAATTATGGGTCCAAGTGTGGATGGGAAATCAAGCCTTATTTAATATTCTGAGAAGTAATCAACATCATGCCCTTGAAGGAGATAATTGGTTTAATCCTGTGGGTTTGTTTCCTTACTCCTTTAAGACTTCTTTCTTCTTCATTTCTCTTTTCTGTGTTGAGAATGATAAATGCTAGTATATATTTCTCTTCCTTAAAGAACATTTCTTCCTTAGATTTTGGGCACCAAGTGGTTTGAAGATCAGAGGGTTGGGGAGGTTTGTGGCACTAGTTTGATTAAAGTTGAAAAAGCAATTCCTTGCCCAATCTTTCCCTGACATTGTTTGCCTGCTGACTGCAATATCACGCACAAGGTCGTTGCACTTACTTTCTATGTTCGCTACATCAATTTCAAATGTACATTTTAACTTGTTTGTTTCATCTAATTTTTCTTTTACTCTTGTTTTCATATTCGAGAAATGCTAAAAGACAGTGAACCTGAGAAATGCTTGTTCAATGATTTCTTACATCTCGTTGAATCAGGGTGCATTAGGTAATGGGATTGGTAAAGATATTTATACTATTTTCAACTTCTTGATGAGATCAGAGTCAGAGAAGAGTTTCAAATGTGGACATTTGGGACCAAAGACTGGGTGATGCTAGGTATGTAAAACTAAAATATGGGCATATGCACATCACTTAAAATTTATCTGCTTTAAAGAAAATCCCTTTTTGTACATTCATATATAATCTGTAGAGTGTAGACATATAGATCAACTAGAGCCAATAATAATAGGCAAATGGATCAACTAGGACCATTATTTTCCTTAAATTTTTTAAAGTATTCTGCTTGACATGATTCAAGTACAAGCACTAACATTTTTTTGTAGTACTCTCTGTTATGTTAAATGTTTATAATTTTGTTTCTAATCACTATGAAAACTGCTCAATCTTTTATTTTTTATTTTTTGAAATGATGAGACTTTCATTAATATTGAAGTTGGAACAGTTGCATCTTGTAATACAATATTATTGAGGAAATAAGGGTATTCCTCCAACCAGTACCTATCTTCAGACAACGATTGGCTAAATTTTGCTAATATATGACCTGCTTCATTGCCCTCTCTTCTTATACGACTGATAGAACAATCCTCAGATCATTTTATCATATTTCTACCATCTTCTATTAGTGGTCCTATGTTTGATAGATCCTCCCATTCCTTCTGCAGCTTCCTCATCACAATTAAAACATCCCCTTCCAAAGTGATCTTTCTACATATCATTCAGTTTGCCATCTCCAGTGCCTTTACTGCTGGCATTGCTTCTGTGTGACATGCTTGATATACAACATTAATTTTAGCGGCTACCGCACTAAGGACGCAACCCTCCATATCACTTACTATAATGCCAATTCCACCTCTTTTGTTTTTAGGATGAAATGACCCATCAAAATTTGCTTTAACATAAGAACAATGCGGTGGTGTCCACTTTATATGTGCTCTGTCCGTTTGGCCCCTGGTTGTATGCACTCGACTGCCAACAGAAACCTTGTCTTGTCCACTAGCCTCTCTGCTGTTTCTTTTTCTCCTAGCTTGACCTCTACATTTTGTGCACTTCATAAGGCCCATATCTTGCAATAAGGGAATCTTTTTCATACTTCTCCATTGCTTTTTCATATTTTCAAGATTATATTACTTGTATTTGCAGCAGTTTTTACAGTTCTGAAATGGTAATCTCGTGAGATGCTTATACAATATTTTAAAGTTTACATTTCTAAGCAATTTCCTTCTTCAAGCTGACATACTATGAGAAGATAGTGTCTTGTTTTCAAAACTAATATAGCAAATATCTGTCGGAAATTATCCAAAACCATGTTTTATTATATGCTTATGAAGTACTGTTAATAATTTAAGAGAAAAGCGTACTTTCATCCTTGCTTCCTTCAATTTTGATAGTTTCCCAAATTTTCATCCAAGATAGGTTTAAGTGCTGTGACTAGCTAACTTATGATCATTTCTCTTTGGTTCTGAAATCTAAAATGTCATTTGCAGTTACAAGATTGTTGACATCGGCATTCAGCAAGCTGAACCTTGGCTGGAACCAAAAAAACATGGGAGACGATCATGGAAAAGGATTAACCAGTTGATGTTAAATGAATTAGATGAACTGGATGATGCAGATAACTTAGAAAATGATCCAGTATTTTGCGCGTAAAGCATAAGGTTCTTAACCTTTTTTTCGTGGCAGAGAAAGTGAATTTGATGTTTGCTACTAGCATCTGAATCTCTGACGCCATTGAGATTTGTCATGTCCTTTTTGGTAATACGAGAGCATGGTCTGGGTTTTACTAAACTGTTGGAGTGCATATATGGTCCTCAGCGGCAATATCGCAAAAGAGGTCCATGGTTCTCCAAGGCCAACAAAATATGACAGCCAATTACATCTGATAATTTTACAAATAAAACATCAAGAAAATAGCATGAAGATGACATCAATTAAAATTTAATAAAAATTGCATTTGAATATTAGCAAAAATTCAAAAATCTTTTGTTAAAATGTTTTTGTCATGTTGATACGAATTTTGATATGATAATTTGTATGTTTACAATAACATAATTTATTATAACATAAATACAAAATATATACACGACAACGTAATTTATAAAGCGTCATGAAGAAAGATAACGAGATGAATAAGAATGATTCCACAGTTATGTTTTTGGGGCAGAAGAAGGATTTCTCATCAAAAAAATGTTGATGTCTGATTGTTCAAAAAGTTTGCAAACAGCGGCAGACAGCGATGTGACATGCGAGTGAAAAAGCCAGCAAATCATACGAGGTTTGGAAACGGCGGTAGCTTGTAATACAAAATCTCGTAATAGCGACAGCGCTGTGGGTCCCTTTGGATTCTCCTAACCATCGCTGTCTGAAAGCTGGTCGCAAGTTAATCGTGGCCCACTTCTGTTTTTTTAGTAATTTTTGTTTGCAAACTTGTTATGTGACTAAAAGAAAAGCTAAATTTAAGCAATACTACTACTAAAAAAGCCCGCAAGTTATCGGTTGGGAAATTAAGAAAAAAATTAAAATATTTAATTTTTTTAAAGTTGATATATATATATATATATATTTGATTTTGGGATTTAAATTCAAAATTTTTTTCAAAAAAAATAATTTACAAAATATATATTCTCTCACATTGGAATAAGCAGTAAAATTTCCGCTCACTTTAATAAACTTGATTATATGATTTTTTTAACTTAAAAAAATATTAAAATTTACTATTACAAATTCTGAAATAATTTTCATCAATGAAAAATTTTCAAAAAAATCATCCTACTAATAACTTTATCACTTTTAAAATTTAACATAAAAGTTAAAAATATATATCTAAAAAGTAAATATGTTTGCAGAAAAATAAATAAAATTAAACTAATTATATTTTTATTCAATTTGTTTACTTGAAAATAAATGAATTATAATGAAAGTGTGACTATATATGAGCACTATGGATATGGTACTTAAGGACTTTAACGATTCTTTTTAATACATTTAAAATAAATCGACTCATTTATTTTTTGAAAACAAAATCTAACAGACAAAATCTCAATCCATTTTTTCACCAAAATTTTTTTTAAAAAAATTCAATCATTTGATTAGCATATAAATGTAGAAATTAACCCGAAAAGGAAATTCTTTTGATATATTCATATAAATTTTCTTTTAATTAATAAGTATATAATTTTTTATACTTTTTTAAAAAAAATATTTTTGCTCTTAGGCGTTAAAAAATCAAAATCATTGACTAAATGTACGTTTTAAGATATTTTTCTCAAAAATATTCTAAAACCTATATTATTTTTATTTAATATTTGAAAAAAAATAAAAAGGTATAAGAGATCAAAACCAAAAGACAAAAATATTTTCAAAACATTTTAATCTTTAAAAGATAACTTGGTAATATGAGAAACATTAAATAAAAAAATTAAGGAATATTGAATATTTTAGAATTAATAAATTGTTAATTATATTTTAGGTATAAAGGCAAAATAATAGGTGTGTCCCACTAATTCCCTAAGGTCTCGATGAAGGTGGAACTTGGTGCATTCGATATTCAAGGCCGAAAATTATGATGGTAAAACTCTTAGCCTTAAACTCAATTATTTATGCATGTTTTGAAAAATGTGCAACAATTTGAGAAATGACGGCTTAGTTCATAGGCTGTCGAAATTTTTTGGGAATAATAGTCAAACTAAATGGATTTTTGACCAATTGTCTATAATAGATAATTCTTCATGAAATAAAGTCTTAGAACTTGTAAACTGATGAACTAAATCAGTTGCAAAAATAGAAATTTACGCGATTTTACTGTTAAGGTTATTTCAATAATTTCACCCAAATAAATACCCGAACCCCAACAAAAGCTCCACCAATTGTTAGAGCAAGTTAAATAGAGGTGTTCTATGATTAAATGAAATATTTTGAAGACTAGACAAACTGTTTTCAACTCAGTCAAACTTTAGAGGCAAAATTGGAAAGTTTATTTAGTATAAGGGTATTTTGATAATTTTGTAAGAAATATATTTAAAATTGTATTTTTCTACAGATTTCTATACCATTTGGCTGGTCATTTTCAACCTTTCACCCTAACCTCCACAGCCAAAAGCTTCCAAGAAAGAAAAACCTTCCAAAACCTAGTAAAATATAACTCGAAATCGAAAAATCTCTTAACAAACCCTGTTTATTCTTCAATGCTCTTTCTTGTGGTACCAATATCTCTTGCTAAAGTGGCCAAAATAAGACTCCAAGCACTCCCATAGTGTTTGGGCAAGGTAAGACTAATGGGAACCTTTTTCATGGTTTTCTAGTTAATTACAAGGTACTTAAGATGTTTTCATGTTTATTCTAGTTTGAATCAAGTTGAAATCATGAAATTGAGTAGTTGAGGGTTTCGGCCATGACTAGGGGAACTTGAATTTGATGCTAGCCAATGTGAATTTCATGTAGAAATGGTGTAGAAAATTAGTAGAACAAGTTTAGAATAAGTAAAGAAGCTTAATTTGAAAGAATTCAATGTGTGAGATAGGAAGGGAGTTTCGGCCAACATACGGGGAGGAAGAATTCTTGCCTATTTCAATGTGTTTTAGGTCTTAAAACAATGTATAAATTATTCTGAAACTTTAGGTGTGATCGGAATTGAAAACGGAGGTGCACGAATCAAGGTAGTATAGCGTGCAAATACAAGAGTCGATCCCACAGAGATTTGCTAAATTTATTCAATTAAAATTCAACTACTTATGCCCAAAAAAAATTATGAAAGCCAATAAAAATAATTATCCAAGTATCTAATTAACTAATGGAATTAATTAACCTAATAAAACAAATAAATTCACCAATAGAGAAAAGCCTCTAGGAATTTGATTTCACCAATACATTGCAATTTCATGTTTCAATCCTAAAAATCTCAATTCAATTCTAGGGTTCATTCTTCCTAATATATGATTACTCTGTTTGATGGCAGCTATAATCAAGTATTTTTAATCATTAATTACCTATGATGTGTAGTATAATCAATGACTAAAAACCCATTAAGAATAGAAGAACATATAACAAGAACCAAATAAATATTCTAGCTTGATGTATGCATCAAATATTTATTCAATCATTCAAGAGAGCTATACATGGCTTAGCATATGATGTGTACCCTTACCATGTCTCAAACAATCAATTAATTTATATTAAAAGTGGCCAATCAATAACACAAATCAAAAGATTGAATTAATTACAATGAATGATACTAGAATTTTAGAATTGATCAATTAATCATAAAGACATAAAATATGCAAGTAGGCTCAATCAAATTCCTAGTAAATAAATTAGTTCATGTTTAATTTAGCAAAACACATTATTAAATTAATAAAAGTCATGCTTTAAATTAAACAAATAAACTAATTCAAAAATAAACTATTGTATAAATCTAATAATGCAAGTTAAAAAAAAATAAATAAAGTACTGTAACAACTCCTTTTATGCGAGAAGCTCCATGGAATTTTTGACAACCAATTATTTTGGCTAGCAGAGCAAGCATGAAGTCACGTGAACATCAAAACAAATCATCACTTTGAACTTCGGGCAACAGTTGTTCACTAATCTGTATCGCAAGACGCAGTAGCTCAAATTCAATCCTTATGCTTCAAGGTCTGGTTCGGTACCGCGTGTCTCCTTGCACCAAACAAGGCAGTAGCTCATGCGCTCAGCAGCCTGCGTCGATCGTCCACCAAGCTCAGCTACGTACTCTGTTCTGCTCCAAAATTTCCACAGCTTTGCTTTTTCCAAAGCTCAGTTCTGCAGCTACTCTTCTCACGATTTCAAGCTCTGTTTCGTTGATCCTTTCCTCTATTGGTTGCTAGGAATTGCTCTCTGCAAAATAAAGATAAACAACACAGAAAGAAAATACCAATAACTAGGCTAACCGGTACCTCTCCTCTCACTACTCTCTGTTTCTTCGATCTCTGTTTTTCTGTGTCCTTACTGCCGCCCTTCTCCTCTCTTTATAATTTGTTTTCTTTCCTTAAAAATTTCTAGGGTTTCTTTTTAATCAAGCAATAAATCTCAACCCTTTATTTTCTTTTAATCCTATGGTCCAAAATCTTTAAAACAAATCAGAATTTAATTTAACTTCAAACAATATATTTTTCAAAATTTATTCAAATCACATAAATTATTGTTTGATTTCACTCAATAACTTCCAAAATTAATTCCAAATCACTTTCTCTAAATTAATTCACAAGATACATTAAACAATTAATTTTACACAAGAATATAGCAATAAATGTGGTAATAAATAATAAAATAATATAACAAATATATTATTATCAAATACCCCCAAACCTACATTTTTGCTAGTCCTCGAGCAAAATTAAAAGAAAATGCACTTGTTTGTGACCTTTAAGAACAAAAGTGAAAACTTAAGGACACCCAAAATTTTTCACTCAAATTTATGTAAATTCAATTTCACTTGATTTTCACATGTTGCCTCAAGTATACCTCACATCTATGATTAAAGTAATTGTTCAAAACACAACTCAATAATCTCATAATTCAAATGTTAATTAACTCAAATCATGATATTAGATGTGTGTGTGTGATTAGCCAAACTCAAATTCCTTGTCAATACTCAATTAAAATTTTGCAACTCATGAATAAATGATGTGATCTCAATTTTTTTTTTTAATTCTACTGACACTCCATAGGCTTGCTCTTCTTACATCTCTCCACTAATGTAGACAATAAAATCAACTTAGATCAATAGGTCTTTATTAGCTTATAATGTTTGGCTAAGGTATTGGTTAACAAAGAAAAGGAAGGTAAAAATCAAAACAAGAGAGCTAACAATGATAAAGCACATATTGAATTTTTTCTCTTCCTTTTTTTTTTCACTTCCTTTTTCTGTTTTTTTTTTTTGAACTCCACATATTTATCTCCACAACCCCCAAAATATCTCTTTCATGCATTTGTTTGTGGATGACAATTTCCATGCCACATTTTAAACTCCTTTTTTTTTTTTTTCATCACAATGAGTCAAGGCATGATCCAAACAACTTTTTTTTTTGGGAACCTATTCTTTTATTAGCTTGAAAATATTTCTTGAATCACATCCCTTCAATGATAGATATGTGCATTAAAGCTCTCTTTAAGGGTACATTCATTGTTTTTTTCAGGCTAATTTGGGTAAGGTCAATGAGGTTACAAGAGAATTCGAATGGTGGCTATTCATATGCTTTTGCATATGCCATTCTTTCATAAGGCTCAATGGGGTATACTAGTGAATAATTTGTAACATGGTAGGCTTAAAAGGCTCAAACGTTCCAAGGAATGCCTAAGTCATCTCTAAGTCAATCAATTGCCTATGATTTCGCCTCAAGTGTAATAAAACAAGTTCTAGAGTGTCATGCATGATCACTAATTTCACAAGTTCACATAATCAGTCACTAAGTATCAACAATTCATAAGAGTATGCTTATGTGCTCAATTGTTCATCAATCATGAAGTGAATAAAATTAACACCAAATTATTTAATTACCTAAGTATGCATTTCTCACAATCACTTAACCATAGTAAAATTCTCTCATATTCATCATAGGCTAGTGAAAAATCATAGTGAAAAAGAAAAACATAAATCCAAGTAATTTTTTTTTTAAAAAAATTATTTTTTTTGTTTTTTTTTTTTAATTTTTTTTTCACTAAACCACACCCCCAAACCTAAATCAAACTTTGTCCTCAAAGTTGAAAAACAAAGATTAATAAAAGAGTAGGAATGTGCACAAAAAAAAATAAAAAATAAAAAATAAAAAAATGAAAAATCATACCTAGTTGGGTTGCCTCCCAACAAGCGCTTTATTTAACGTCTAGGCAAGACGGAATGCTTGGTCTAAGGCTTCTCCAAATCAACGAAATCCACTATCTGGCCCTTTGGAGTGCCTTCCAAGTATGGCTTCAATCTATGCCCATTCACCTTGAAACTAGCTCTGTTCTCATGTTCTCAATCTCAACTGCACCATAAGGAAACACTTTCCGCACCAAAAATGGTCCACACCACCTTGACTGCAACTTTCCTGGAAAGAGACGCAAACGTGAATCATAAAGTAAAACTTTCATACCTTGTTTGAACTCTTTTCGAAGAATGGATTTGTCGTGGTAGAGCTTTGTTCTCTCCTTGTAAATCTTTGCATTCTCATAGGCTTCATTCCGAATCTCATCCAACTCATTCAATTGGAGCTTCCTAGCTTCACCAGCTTTGTCCATATCAAAATTCAACGATTTGATCGCCCAATATGCCCGATGCTCCAATTCTACACGGAAGTGACATGCTTTTCCAAAAACAAGCCGTAAGGGCTCATTCCAATTGGAGTTTTGTAAGCTGTTCTGTAAGCCCATAGAGCATCATTTAACTTTACTGCCCAATCATTCCTCTTTGTGTTCACCATCCTTTCCAAGATTGACTTTATGTGCCTATTGCTCACTTCAACTTGTCCTGAAGTCTGCGGGTGATAAGACATAGCTACCCGATGGGTGATGTTGTACTTCTTCAGTACTGCTGCAAAAATTTTATTACAAAAGTGAGTTCCCCTATCACTAATAATAGCTCTAGGAGTACCAAATCTTGTAAAAATCATGTCTTTCAAAAAACTATGTACAATCTTACCATCATTAGTCCTAGTAGCTATTGCCTCAATCCACTTAGAAACATAATCAACAGCAACAAGAATATAATTATATCCAAAAGATGTAATAAAAGGTCCCATGAAATCAATACCCCACACATCAAAAAGTTCAATTACTAAGTTACCTGTGAGTGGCATCTCATTCCTTTTGCTTATATTACCTGTTCGTTGACATCTATCACACTTAGCACAAAATGAATTTGCATCCTTGAACAAAGTTGGCCAAAAGAATCCGGATTGCAACACCTTAAGTGCTGTTTTCTTACCACTATAATGTCCTCCACAATTCAATGTATGACATGGTTCAAAATATTGAGTTGCTCACCTTCAGGGACACAACGCCTAATGATCTGATCAGGACAATGCTTGAATAGATATGGATCATCCCAAAAATAATGCTTCACTGTGGACAAAAATCTTTTCTTTTCCTGTGAAGTTAAATCAGGATTAAAAATACCACAAGCCAAATAATTCACAATATCAGCATACCAAGGCTCTTTTCCATGCACTGAGAATAACTGTTCATCAGGAAAAGTTTCATTAATGAGAATAGTATCATCCCCCCGACACTTTTCAAGCTCGGTCACTTCAGTAAGTCGAGATAAGTGATCAGCCACTACATTCTCACTTCCCTTTTTATCCCTAATTGTCAAGTCAAACTCTTGCAAAAGTAACATCCACCTAATCAATCTAGGTTTAGCATCCTTCTTTGTAAGCAAATATTTAAGAGCAGCATGGTCAGAATAAACAATCACCTTAGAGCCAATCAAATACGAGCGAAACTTTTCTAAAGCAAAAACAATTGCTAAGAACTCTTTTCAGTAGTAGAATAATTCATTTGAGCATCATTTAAAGTTCTACTCGCATAATGAATAACATGAGGCAAATTATTTATTCTTTGTCCTAAAACAGCACCAATAGCATAATCTGAAGCATCACACATCAATTCAAAAGGAAGGGACCAATTAGGTACTACAAGAATGGGTGAAGATGTTAGTTTTTCTTTCAAAGTATTAAAAGCATCAAGGCAAGATTTGTCAAAATTAAACACATGATCTTTAGCCAACAAGTTACATAAAGGCCTACAAATCTTAGAAAAATCCTTAATAAAACGCCTATAGAAACCTGCATGACCAAGAAAACTTCGCACACCCTTGACAGAGGTAGGGGGCGGTAACTTTGCAATGATATCAATTTTTGCCTTATCTACTTCAATACCTCTACTAGAAATAACATGTCCTAAAACAATTCCTTGTTTAACTAAAAAATGGCATTTTTCCCAACTCAATGTCAAATTTGTCTCCACACATCTTTTAAGCACTAAGGTTAAATTATCAAGGCAATTATCAAATGAATCACCAAAAACAGAAAAATCATCCATAAATACCTCAATAAACCTTTCAATCATTTCAGAGAAAATTGACATCATGCATCGTTGGAAAGTTGCTGGGGCATTGCAAAGCCCGAATGGCATTCTACGATAGGCAAAAGTACCAAATGGGCAAGTGAATGTAGTCTTCTCTTGATCTCTGGTGCAATAGGGATTTGGTTGTAACCTGAAAAACCATCAAGAAAACAATAGTAAGCATGGCCAGCCAACCGTTCAAGCATTTGATCAATAAAAGGAAGAGGAAAATGGTCCTTTTTAGTTGCAGCATTGAGCTTGCGGTAATCAATACACATTCTCCATCCTGTTGTTGTCCTTGTTGGCACCAACTCATCATCATCATTCTTGACAACTGTAATGCCTGATTTCTTTGGTACTACATGGACAGGACTCACCCATTTACTATCAGATATCGGGTAAATAATACCTGCATCAAGCAACTTAAGCACCTCAGCCCTTACTACCTCTTTCATGTTCGGATTCAATCTTCTTTGGGTCTCCCTTGTAGGTTTTGCATCATCCTCCAACAAAATCCTATGCATGCACATGGTTGGGCTAATCCCTCTAATATCAGCTAAGGTCCATCCTATGGCTGTTTTATGCTCTCTCAAAATACTCAACATTTATTCTCTTCCATTGTGGTAAGATCAGCAGCAATAATGACTGGAAGAGTTTTATTTTCACCAAGGAAAGCATATTTAAGAGTAGGTGGCAATTGTTTCAATTCTAGCTTGGGTGGGGAAATAATTGAAGGGGCTAGCTGTGGGTTAAAATGCCCTAAAGACTCACTAGGAATATTTGTAGGGACTTGTGGCATTGCACTGTCTAATGCTAATGTGAATTCCATCACCTCTTCATCATCCTTTCCACAATCCTCTCCAATCAGGGCTAGCTCCAATCTGTCCTTGTTTCATCCTGCACAAAATTAGAGACAACAATTGAGTCCAAAACATCAACTGAGAAACAATCATTTGAATCTGTAGGCAATTTTAAAGAATTAAAAACAGAAAATTCCACAGTCTCATCTAAGACTGTCATGGTTAATTTCCCATTTTGAACATCAATGATTGTCTTTGCTGTAGCCATGAATGGACGTCCAAGCAAAATAGGCAACTCATGTTCATTATTTGACTGTCTCTCCATGTCCAAAACTACAAAATCAACAGGAATGATTAGTTTATCAATTTGAACTAAAATATCCTCCACAATGCCTCTAGGATATCTAATTGAACGATCAGCAAGTTGTAGAGACATTGTGGTAGGTTTTAGCTCTCCTAACCCTAACTGCAAATAAACAGAATAAGGCATTAAATTAATGCTTGCACCCAAATCTAACATTGCCTTTTCCGTCTTTGAACCTCCACAGTAATGTTGATGTTAAAGCTCCCAGGATCCTTTAATTTAGGTGGCAAATTGCTTTGAAGCACAGCACTTACCGTTTCCGAAACAATTACCTTTTCATGAGGCTCATACTTACGCTTGTGAGTATTCAATTCCTTTAAGAACTTTGCATAAGATGGCATGTTCCTGATCATATCAAGCAAAGGTAAGTTCACATTAACTTAGACAAAATATCATATATTTCAGAAAATGACTTATCCAATTTGCTTTTCTTGAGTCTGCTTGGAAACGGAATAGGAGGAACATAGGGGTGTTGAGCCTTGTGTAACTTAGGAGTTTCACAAGATGATTGGATTCTTCACTTTGACTTGGCTCCTCAATATCCTTCTTTTTGCCACCACTTGGACTTTTCTCTTTTTGCTTTCCTTTGCAACCTCTTCACCTGCAGGTAAGGTTAAACTTTCATCAGATTCATCATTCATTTTATTATCAAATACCTTACCGTTTCTTAGAATAGCAATCGCTTTGGCTTGCTCGGGCTGGCTTGGAAATTTTCCAGGAACATGGCCTTGCAATGCCTCTGCAATTTGCCCCACTTGGACCTCCAATTTTCGCAAAGAAGCCTCTTGTTGTTGGAATCGCTGTTCATTGCTCTGTTGGTTACTTTGACAAACTTCTATGAAGTTTTGCAAAGTATCCTCTAAAGCTGGCCTCCGCGTTGGAAAGAAGAGCTTGCTTGATTCTGGTTTTGGTTGTTACTCCATGAAAAATTAGGATGATTTCTCCAACCCGAGTTGTAAGTATTTGAAAAAGGATCATTCCTCACCCGTGGGTTGTGAGAGTTCATCATATTGGCTTGCTCAACAAAATCTGGGAATTTTTCACTAGAAGGACAAGCATTAGTAACATGACCATGAATCCCACAAATTCCACATACCTCATTAGACACTGGCATTCTTTGACCCATCATCATAGCACATAGACTTCATTTGCTTGGTTAATTCTGAAACTGCATTGCCAACTCAGTGTTAGTGTTAATCTCATAAAGACCTCTAGGCTTACCTCTAACACTCTTTTGTTGCGAATTAGCTCCAAGCATCTCGTAGAGCTCGTAGGTCTCTTGTGCAGTCTTTTCTCCCATGGCACCTCCAGCAGCATTATCAACCATAGCTTGACAAGCTTGGGTTAGTCCATCATAAAAAAATTGATTTTGCAATTCTAATGGGTACCGATGATGTGGACATTGTATCAAAAGCAATTTAAAGCGTTCCCAAGCTTCATGGAATGCCTCACCATCTGCTTGTGTGAATGTTGCAATCTTACCTCTCAATTCAGTGGTTTTGGCATGTGAGTAGAACTTACCTATGAACTTATTGTACACTGCATCCCATGTGGTAAGTGAAGCTGGAGTTATAGACATGAACCACGTCTTTGCCGCATCCTTCAAGGTGTAGGGAAAACATCTCATTCGTAATTGGTCCTCAGTTAATCCCTGCAAAGGAAAAGTTTGAATAGTTGCATAAAAATCACGAATGAATGTCAAAGGATCTTCAATAGCAGCACCATGAAAAGAAGGAAGCATATTAAAATGAATATTCTTAAGCTCATAGTTTCTGGCTGCATCATTGAGAACAATGCATGATGGTGATGTCCCCACAGTAGGACGTGCAAACTCCTTCATAGGACGATTTTGAACACGATTTTGAACTTGATTTTCAGCTTGATTCCCCACTTGTAACTCCATGTTCATTTCAACTAGTTCCTCTTCTTGTGCCTTCTCCTTTCTATCGATTTTGTCAATTTGATCGTTGATGGGCACAATCTCTTGACCAAGTGATCGTCGACCTTGCATCCATTACCAAAAGAAAGGGAAAAAAAATTAGTAAGCTAAAAAGAAAAATAATAAAAGAAAAAAAAACACACGTAGTTAAATAAAATTGAATAAACTTAAGACAAATCCCCGGCAACGGCGCCAAAAACTTGATGAACAAAAAGTTATATTCTCGCAAGTGCACGAATCAAGGTAGTATAGCGTGCAAATACAAGAGTCGATCCCACAGAGATTTGCTAAATTTATTCAATTAAAATTCAACTACTTATGCCCAAAAAAAATTATGAAAGCCAATAAAAATAATTATCCAAGTATCTAATTAACTAATGGAATTAATTAACCTAATAAAACAAATAAATTCACCAATAGAGAAAAGCCTAGGAATTTGATTTCACCAATACATTGCAATTTCATGTTTCAATCCTAAAAATCTCAATTCAATTCTAGGGTTCATTCTTCCTAATATATGATTACTCTGTTTGATGGCAGCTATAATCAAGTATTTTTAATCATTAATTACCTATGATGTGTAGTATAATCAATGACTAAAAACCCATTAAGAATAGAAGAACATATAACAAGAACCAAATAAATATTCTAGCTTGATGTATGCATCAAATATTTATTCAATCATTCAAGAGAGCTATACATGGCTTAGCATATGATGTGTACCCTTACCATATCTCAAACAATCAATTAATTTATATTAAAGGTGGCCAATCAATAACACAAATCAAAAGATTGAATTAATTACAATGAATGATACTAGAATTTTAGAATTGATCAATTAATCATAAAGACATAAAATATGCAAGTAGGCTCAATCAAATTCCTAGTAAATAAATTAGTTCATGTTTAATTTAGCAAAACACATTATTAAATTAATAAAAGTCATGCTTTAAATTAAACAAATAAACTAATTCAAAAATAAACTATTGTATAAATCTAATAATGCAAGTTAATAAAAAAATAAATAAAGTACTGTAACAACTCCTTTTATGCGAGAAGCTCCATGGAATTTTTGACAACCAATTATTTTGGCTAGCAGAGCAAGCATGAAGTCACGTGAACATCAAAACAAATCATCACTTTGAACTTGGGGCAACAGTTGTTCACTAATCTGTATCGCAAGACGCAGTAGCTCAAATTCAATCCTTATGCTTCAAGGTCCGGTTCGGTACCGCGTGTCTCCTTGCACCAAACAAGGCAGTAGCTCATGCGCTCAGCAGCCTGCGTCGATCGTCCACCAAGCTCAGCTACGTACTCTGTTCTGCTCCAAAATTTCCACAGCTTTGCTTTTTCCAAAGCTCAGTTCTGCAGCTACTCTTCTCACGATTTCAAGCTCTGTTTCGTTGATCCTTTCCTCTATTGGTTGCTAGGAATTGCTCTCTGCAAAATAAAGATAAACAACACAGAAAGAAAATACCAATAACTAGGCTAACCGGTACCTCTCCTCTCACTACTCTCTGTTTCTTCGATCTCTGTTTTTCTGTGTCCTTACTGCCGCCCTTCTCCTCTCTTTATAATTTGTTTTCTTTCCTAAAAAATTTCTAGGGTTTCTTTTTAATCAAGCAATAAATCTCAACCCTTTATTTTCTTTTAATCCTATGGTCCAAAATCTTTAAAACAAATCAGAATTTAATTTAACTTCAAACAATATATTTTTCA
Source organism: Heritiera littoralis (assembly GCA_031772115.1). Taxonomy (NCBI): domain Eukaryota; kingdom Viridiplantae; phylum Streptophyta; class Magnoliopsida; order Malvales; family Malvaceae; genus Heritiera; species Heritiera littoralis. Next base: position 1,617,320 of record JAPDPK010000106.1, on the reverse strand, counting down.
AAATTTATTCAAATCACATAAATTATTGTTTGATTTCACTCAATAACTTCCAAAATTAATTCCAAATCACTTTCTCTAAATTAATTCACAAGATACATTAAACAATTAATTTTACACAAAAATATAGCAATAAATGTGGTAATAAATAATAAAATAATATAACAAATATATTATTATCATTGGGGTTACTCCATCTTTGGTTGCTCTAGCAAACAAAAGACCATCATCTGCCAAGAAATGTTGTTATCTTTCTCTAGTAAGATATTTTAATATCAAATCTTGCGATAAAGGGGATCCTTTTGATACTTCTCCACTGCTTTTTCATGTTTTAAGGATTGTATTACTTGTATTTGCAGCAGTTTTTACAATATTTTAAAGTTCACATTTCTAGGCAATTTCCTTCACCAAGTTGATATACTATGAGAAAGTAGTGTCTTGTTTACAAAACTAATATAACAAACATCTATCGGAAATTATCCAAAGCCATGTTTTATTATATGCTCATGAAAAACTGTTAATAATTTAAGAGAAAAGTGTACTTTCGTCTTTGCTTCCTTCAATTTTGATATTTTCCCAAATTTTTATCCAAGAACATTTCTCTTTGGTTCTGAAATCTAAAATGTCATTTGCAGGTACAAGGTCGGAGACATGGCTGTTCAGCAAGTTGAACCTCGGCTGGAACCGAAAAAACATGGGAGACGATAATGGAAAATGATCCAATTGTAAGAGCAATAAAAAATGATCCATGGTTCTCCAAAGCCAACAAAATATTACAGCCAATTACATTTGATAATTTTAGAAATAAAACAATGACCATATGAAAACATCAAGAAAAAATGCATGAAGGTGACATGAGTTAAATTTTGATAAAAATTACATATAAGTTTTAGCATAAACTCAAAAATGTTTTGCTTAAACATTTATGTTGTGTTTCACATGACAAGAACATAATTTATTAATTTACTATAACGTGAACACGAAATATATACATGATGATAACATAATTTATAAAGCATCATGACGAATGATAGGGAGAAGGATAAGAATGATATTCAACTATTGTTTCAGAAAAATATACTAGAGGCAGAAGAATAAAGATAGATGCATAATAAGGATTTCTCTCCATAATATTAGATACATTATGTTAACTGTTTATAATTTTGTTTCTAATCATTATGAAAACTGCCCAATGTTTTTATCTTTCTCTAGTAAGATAATTTAATATCAAAATCTTGCAATTTGAGGATCCTTTTCATATCTTCAGGATTGTGTAACTTGCAGCAGTTCTTACAGTTCTGAACTGGTAATCTCATGAGAAACGCTTATGCAATATTTTAAAATCAATTTCCTGTTATGAGTCCAATTCAGAAGCCCAATGGAAGATGTTGAGGCCTACGTTCTTTAACTACCAGTGTGTTAATTATGAAATTAAGTTTAAAAGTTAGTCGAAGTGTTAGTTGTCAGTTAAGGAGAATTATAACAGAATCAAAATGTAACCAATGGTATATATAGGCAGAGTTAGCCGATACACTAGCAGGGGAATGCAATTCACAAGGCTACATTCTCTCTTTTGTCAGTTACTCTTTCTTTCCTTTTTCTCTTTCTTCAACTCTTCTTTGTTATTCTGGAATTTCCAGAACCTGTTGAGCACCCTTCCTGCTGGCTGGATTCTTTGCACCTCTTTTTGGAATCTGAAATTGCAGCTGCATCATTTGGATTCTTTGGCCATGGCTGACAGTGTGGAGCAATGGCATTTGGAGTTGCAAGCTGATAAGGGGTGTCTTTGCAGTAGAATGATCCAACTGTTCGAAAGAACGGTTGCAAGAATGGATGTTATCATCTCAGATAAAAATGTCAGTGATTATGCAGTGAGCATGAATACGAAACCTCAATCTGAAGAGAATCCACACAAGACAGCTACCATTAATTCTCCTCCCTTGTCTGCCTCATCAAGCAACCCCAAACCTGTCTCCTATGACCTTTCTTCCCATTTGAATCCAGTTCAAGAAACATCGTATCTGACATAATAGTGCCTAAAGAATTTAATGAGTCTGAGCTTGAGGAATTATCTAGTGAAAGGGATTTAAAATGCTAGACACTTAACTGTCGATCTTTTTATGTTTATAAATGTGCAACTTCTCTTTGTTGGGTATAGGATTAGTACTGTTGGGGTTGTGAACAATGGTTGCTTAGCTATTCCTTCCTTTTTTTGAGCTATTGATGCTTATGAGAAACTTGAAAGAGCTTATCCAATGTTGTTTATATCTAAGAATGAGCTAATTACAACCCAAGACCCCTACGGGTTTAGACTCTTAGTAATGAGAAAGATGAGGCATGGAGTTGAAGTCACAGCTGCCTGGTTCTCTTGGTCAAGATATTGCAAATGCAGTAGGATTGTCTGCTACAGAGAACACTTGGTGCTTGCGATTGCTATAAACGACTAATTTTATCAATGGGTTGCTCCAAATGGTTCTGCCTCAAAATTCGTCACTGTTACCTATGAAGATGCTCCTATTAGGAAGTGTCGGCCGGGGACCTGATGAGTGGCACATCGCAATTGGCTTGAAATGGTCTTCCTTAGGTCAACAATTGGCGACTGGAGGCAATCAGAATCTGTTTTCTATTTGGAACAGGTCCATGGCTTCTTTAATTCCAAAACACAGTGGCCACATAGGTGTGAGGAACACATAGCTACAGTGAAATCCCTTACTTGGTGGCGTTCTCGGGATATTTGTTAGCTTCAGGAGTTGGTGGGTGTGATTTGTGCAATAGATTTTGGAATACTCATACAGGTGCTTGCTTGAATTCAGTGGACACTGGTGCACAGATCTGCTCACTTCTGTGGAATAAGCATGAGTGCAAACTGCTTAGCACTCATGGTTTTATTATTAAAAGTGGTTGGATATTGGCTGTGGAAGCAAAAAATTCAATTCCAAGTCTTGAGTTTGAATCTGTAGGTTTGGTCAGTTAAGTGTCTTGGAATGTTGTGATTGAAGGTTATATAAAAATGAGGGAGCATGCTCTTCACTCTCTACCTGTAAAATCACTCTGTAGATTCAGAACTGTTTTCAGATGATGGGATCAGTGGATAAGCGGTCCAGTTTTTAACCACAGGCAAACGACTTACTTCAAAAACTTTGTCAAGTTCCTGGTCTCAATTCTTCCTTCATCTCATTTAATCAGGATGTTTATGACCTACTTGATCCCTCTCTAAAGTTCTTGCTCGAGCCTCTCTATTTCAGAACCTCTTGCAGTGGTCTGCCTTGTTGCCGGAGTGTTGGGGACGATGTCTACTACATCCGCAACCCTGTGAACAAGGGATGGAAAGCGCTTCCTAAGCTTAACTTGAATCGTGGAACCGAGACAGCGATTATACTTGTTTTTGAGCAGCTTTCGTTCAATTTTAATGAGTCTTATCAGCTTGTGTTGTCATTTTCCTGATCGTTCGGTTATCTGTTTAGGGACATACTCATCGAGGTCAAGGTCTTGGAGACTTTGACATGATATGCTGTGATCTTGATAATTTGGAATTTCATGATGGTGGGTACGGTACTACTTGAAGGGAGTTGTCTATTGGAAATCCTCTTCAAATGCCACACTTGCCCAAGATAAACTCTGTGGTTGGGCTTCAGGTGATGAAGCATACGAGAAGCTAATAGAAGATACCCTAATCTTAGTAAAGTCTACCTATGTAGATCAGAAATATGAAGGTAATTTCTTGGAGGTATTTAAGGGCACAAGTCTTCAGAGTGCTGATTTCTCTGCAGCCTTTGGGTCTGCTAACATGAAGGATGGTCATGTCTTGAATGGAGCTTCATGGGTTACTGGTGCAAATTACTGCATTGCCAAGGCAACAGGTGATGTGGAGTAGAAGACGAAAGCGGAAATTTTGGCTGAAGAACAAGCACACCAACCGGAGGACTATACACAAATCTTAATCCTTTATGGTAAGGATGTTGCGAAGGAATGGAAGAAGTTGAGGCCTGCCTTCTTTAACAACAGTAGTGTTAATTATAAAATTAAGTTTAAAAGTTAGTAAATGAGAATTATAACAGAAACAAAATGTTACAAGTTCAGTGGTATATATAGACAGCTAGCCAATACACAAGCAGAGGAATCCAATTCACAAAGTTTCATTCTCTCTCTTTCTGCAATTCTTTCTTGTTATTCTGGAATTTCCAGAATCCGTTGGGCATCCTGTTGGATTATGCCCTTAGAACCATTCATTAGATGATTGACTTTGGCATTTTTTTATGTATCATGACATTTTATTTATCATAGTTCATTATTATATTTGTCTTATAACTGCGTAATATAATCTTATATAATAATGTCCTTAGAATAGTAATAACACACTATTCTTAAAATATTCCTAGTCAAGTATTATTGTGAACAAGGATAACAATGATACGATAAGACTAGTATGTGGTTGACTGATGACCATTGTCATGGATATAGGATATCAAGTCATCACATAGGTACATGTTAGAGAACTATGTACTGGATCGACCCTCCATGAGAACGCTACATGGATTGTTATATGAATGTCATAAGCGATTCTCATAGTGATGATGGTGTATGTGATCCTTTGACTTGATATCATCAGAGATCCCAACATAGAGAATTGCATACTTTAATGCTGCTAGATGTCATTCGTAACAGGATGGACTATAAAGGTAGTAATTGGGTATGCCTTGATCTATGTAGAGGGATGTTGAGTGATCAAGATAGGATTTATCCCTCTTATATAACAAGAGTGATGTCTTGGGCCCTTTGATAGAGTGAGACTAAGAAATGCATGGCCGTGCTCGAATAAGTCAATATGAGATATTGATTTTATTTGTTTAATTAGTCTACTCAGGAATCAAGAAACGCTGATTAGACTATACAAGTGTGACACATTCCATGACTTGTGTCTAATCAAGACATCATAGGATAAAGGGATTAAACTACACGGTAACATCAATCACGAGTAAGGTTATGTCGAGTCATTGACATTCTCGTTACATGGGTAGCAATGATGTGTTGCTAGATACCGCTCATTGCCTGTGACAATTTTGTCATTGCCATTGTTTTGAGAACCTATTGGGTCGCACACTTAGAACGGATCAATGAGGAGCTTAATTAATCCTATTCTGAATTGGATTAAGGATATATCTAATCCTATTCTGAATTGGATTAAGAATATATCTAATCCTATTCTAAGTAGGATTAGAGTTCTGTTTGGCAGTAAATTTTAGGGTAAAATTTACTGCCTATAAAAAGGATGTTTTTCCAAAAAAAAACATTGCCGCACTTTTAAAAACAGAAAACAAAAACATTCCTTTTAATCGAAGCTAGCAATTCGGTTATAAGGAATTAAAAGCTCTTTAAGGCTTCTGATCGTGAGACGTTCAAGAGTCGTGAGATCCGTTCGTGTGGATACCGTAGAGGCAGGAACGAAAAGTTGCTGCTTGTGACTCGACCAACGACAGAAAATTCAGAGAAAACGTCAGGTAAAATCTCGAAACCCTAATCAGGCAACTCTCCGAATCGATCTTGGTGGAGGCCGAATGATTTAAATTCCGCTGCGTGTTGTTTCGGTTTCCTTCACATCCTTCCTGCTTGCTGGTTTCTTAGCTTCTTATTGGAATCTGAAATTGCAGATGTATCATTTCCTTTGTCAAGTTTATATACCCTGGGAAAATAGTGTTGGAGAAGTTACGTTGGAATTATAAGTTAAACTTCGTTAAAAATTGTATATAAGTTTTATTGTAACCAAAAACAATGTTTTGTTTCTTACATGTTCATAGCACAACAATTTGATTTTCCCTACTGCTTGGTGGATTTCTTTTTCACAGCTCACAGCCACATGTAGCTTCGGATGCTTCTCAAATCGTGAACCGGTTGTTCGTGATTTAGAACTTTCTATTTCAAACAGAAAATAAAAATAAAGAAATAAAATCTTTTTTAGCTTTGGTCAAACTCGCTCACTCGCCCAAAGGAAGCTATGACGTCGAGTGAAAAAGCGAGAAAATCAGACGTGATTTGCAGCGCAGACAGCGGCAGCTCGTAGTAAAATCTCGTAATAGCGTTAGCGTCGTGGCTCTCTTTCGATTCTCATAGCCATCATTGTCGCAAGTTAATCGTTAGCGAGAATGCTTCACGCAAGTCAATCATAGCCCACTTCCGTTTATCGGTAATTCTCGTTTAAGAACTTGTCACGCGACCCAAAGGAAAGGTAAATTCAAGCCATATTTCGCATGATTAAAAGGGTTGGCAGGTGAAATTCTTTGAGGCAGCGCTTTTATTTTGTAAAACTGGTGTTGGCCGTTTTTATGTTGTAAATTGGTACTAAATACATAATTTTTTTTTTAGAATTTAGTGGTTGTTTTCAAAGGATCCTAAAAATACGTATGCAATAAGTTAAAGTTTTGGATGATTTTATAGTTTCTCGAAAAAAAAAGTTTGATTATATTTGTCAGATTTATTTATTTGTTGTGACAAAACCATGGTCAATACCTTCAAAATAAAGTAAAAATATATATTATGAGTAATTCAAACAACATTAAACATGCAAAATCATATGATGATATGAAAGTTAATTTATGAATTCAAAATATTTAAGTTTATCCCGTCATACACTACAAAAGATAAGATAAAATTAGTTGAATATAAAATCTGTAATGATTTGCTATTAACAAGATAGCTAAATCATATTTCCAATTAGAATTTTCTCATTTTCAAATGTTTTTCAAACCAAGAATCAATTTGACAAAAAGTATTGTTACTTATAGAAAATTTGGTAAATAATGAAACTATCACCAAGTATTGTCTTCTTATTGCCTCTTTACAATTACTAGAAAATTATTAGTCTTACAGCATGCTCTCAATCTAATTAATAATTTTTGTAATTTTAAAAATATTCACCTAACTTATAGATTAACATTAACTTCAGCAAAAATATGCAATTTCCTCATGCGTATATGTAATAATTTTTAAGTCTGACATAATTAATTAATTTCATAATTCATGTGACTATTAAATAATTAGACAATGCTATTCTAGTAGATGAATATATTTAAATAAATAATATAAAGATTAATCTAATATATATATATATATAATATATATATATATATATAAAAGCCAAAGCAATTGGCTCAAAGTAAAATATCCTATGTGGATAGATTATATGATTGACACGTGTAATTTAATATGTTAAAATAATAATTATAATTTTTAAAGTTTTTTAAACATAAAAATCTCTTCCTATCTCTCTCTCTCTCTCTCTCTCTCTCTCTCTCTCTCTCTCTCTCTATATATATAATATATATTAAAATACAAAATAAATTATTTTCAAAAACAAAACATCTATATTCATTGATAATATAACATCTATATCTATACTTTTTATCAATTAAAATTTTTTATTAATAATATAACACCTATTTGTTGTTAAGAAAAAAAAAGAAAATATCCATATATATATATATATATATATATATATTATCTATTCTTTTAAAACGTATATAATCTTAAATGTTATATTTAATTATTTTGAATTGATTAAAATTTTAAAGAAACTCAAATAATAAATTATTTTTATTTTTATTTACTTTTTTTCTTTACTTACTTTTTATATATTCAAGATTCTAAAAAATAGAGTTTTCAACTCTAATTAATTAAAATAAAATTAATTTATAATCATTTAAATTTAAATCTTAAAAATAAACCAGTTTCAAATATAAAATATAACCAATAATATATTAACGATTAATGTAGTAAGAATTGCTTTAATTAATAATGTAGTTATTAATTAATTTATTTAATTTATAATTTTTATTATATTTAATTTTTAAAAAATATCTAATTAGTATTTGATTTCAAATTATTTTTTTAATTTCTATGTCTTATACATCCATCAAGCGTTTTTTAATATATCAAAAAATTTTTATATAATTTTATTTTATTTTTTTAAAAAATGATTATAAAATAATTATATTATATTTTTAATAAAATTTTAAATTTTTGAGAATTTTTTTTTTACATTTATTTTGTCTTTTAAATATCAATATAATTAGTAATTAAATTAAATCTAACCGCATAACTTGTTAACAAATTGTTCAATTATAATATTGAATAAAATTATAGTATACATTAAAAAAATACTTAATATCATGAATAACTGGTCAATTAATTACCTCAATTTTATATTTATTTTGTTTTTGGTTTGTACATAAATCATAATATAACATTATTATATTAAATATAATCATACTCGTATTAAATAATTAATCAAATACCTTATTAAAAATTTTGAACGTTAAATTAAATAAGTTATATACACCAATTAACATTATATTATAAATAATAACGTTTGATATAATCATATCATATATAGTTATACGCTAATTGAATATTAATTTTTTCATGTTCACATTAACATAATAATAGTAGATATACACCAATTGATCGAATATCTAATTAAAATATTAAATAGTACATATTACTAAATTAATTAATATAATGCTAGTTATTTAAATATAATTAATAACAATATTAATAAAGTATAAAAACAAATTTTATTAAAATTACCACTTACACAGTAATACTATTCTAATATATTATTAAATTACATTTTAATTTACTATTAGAATTATTTTTTTATCCATTCTTTGATTTTACATTTAATAGACAATAAACAAATTAGTTTTAATAAATACTTAATTCTATCAAAATAAAACTTACACACTAAGAGATTACATAATTTATTCTTAAAAAAATATTATGATATAATATACAAATCATTATTATAAGATACCAAATTGGTTTATTCATGTATAAGATTATTATAATATAATAAATAATCAATTACCACTTGCTTGATTTGTTAATGTCTTTTGTTTTAAGGCTAAAATAAAATTATCACTGGCTTGATTTATAATTTTCTCTTTCAATGATGTCCAAGCTTATAAAAAAATTGTACTTATTTTGTTTAATTTAATTACTTAAACCCAAAATAAACGGTACACGAGAATAAAATGAAACTAGACACAAACCCGAGCGATGCTGCGGGTCTATTTTTATTTTGTAATTTTTAAAATTAGTAAAATTGATTATTAAATAAAAAATTTATCAGTCATAAAAATATTTATTTCCTTCATATTGTTTCGTACAAAAGAAAAACATGTTTACTAAGGATAGAGTTTATATATCAAACAAAATGTCCAAAAATAATTTTTTGAGAAAATTGGATTAGCTGGAATTAAAAAAATACACAATACTTAAGTTAAATAGTATGATAAACAGATAATCTGTTCTAAAAACAAACAAATTAAGATAATGATGCAATAACAATAAAAAGTAAAAGCACCAAAATATATATATGGCATAGTGGTTCAGACAATTTAACAAAAAAGTAAGAAAAATTAGCTAAGAATGCTTTGTTCATATTATTAATCAAGTATAAGGTTTTAGACTCATATGTAAGCATTTTTGTTTTAAGAATAACTAATTGAACTATTTATATTTACTACAAAGTATAATATGCAAAGTAAAAGTATTTTTTCTAAAAAAGTTAAAAGTAAAAACCCTTTCATATAATAATTTTCATTCGAAAGCAAAATATATGCAAGTAGAATAAGCAAATAGATAAAAATATAAAGTAATATCATAAAACAATAATAGAGGACCGGATTAAAAAGAGTTAAAGAGCTATACAAAAAATATGTTGAGGATTTAACTAAAAAAATTATTGAGAAAAAAAGATCTAAGTAAAAAAAAAATTGTTGAGGGCAAAAAAAAAAAAATAGACAAGTGTCACTTATAGAGAGAGAAGGAGACAAAAATATAATATAACTAGAAAATTACCTGTGCTTCGCTATGGGAAAATTTTTTTTTTTTACAATTTTTTGTTCAAACTTAGTGCATACAAATGAAGAGTTAAAAATTAAAATACTCAAGATTTGAACAATCATGTTCGTTAATTTGTTATAAAACCTGATTGAAATTTTGGTTCAATATAAACATAGAATAACAAAAGAAGTAAAAGTATAAATAATATCAGTATTGTTATATATAGATTAATGTTACCTTTAGAGAAAGTATTGCAGCAATTGAATAGAATACAATAAATCTAGAACACACAATAATGTTAAGGATTTAACTAAAAAAATTGTTGAAAAAAAAACAAAAGAACCAAAGTAAAAAAAAAAAGTGTTGAGGGCAAAAAAAATAAATGAACAAGTGTCAAGCAAATAAAGAGGAGGTGATAAAATATATATATATATATATATGTATGTATGTCTGTATAGATATAGATGGAATGGCCTAATAAAAGCCAATAACAGACTCACATTTTTTTCTGCGCGTGCAAAGCACGCTTTACAACAGTCTGGCGCTGTAACGGACTCCCAACGCGCCCACGTGGTTACTAAATATCGATAACTGAATTTTATTTTGTACTAAATATTAAGGATTTATTTAACTATTAAATCTAATTAAAATTATCAATGGCTCAAAAAAAACTGTATGACCCAAAATTAAACATTAAACAAAAGCAAAAAGCAAAAAGCAAAATGGAAAGGCCCAATAAACCCAAAAACAGACCCTCAATTAGATCCACCTGTACAACAGTCTGGCGCTGAAACGGACGCCCATCGCGCCCACGTGGAGTCGTTGGAATGAAATGCTGCGGCCGAAAACCAAAAATCGCGCGAACTGACGACACCTCGGTTTTTGAATATGCATAACAGACGTTTTCAAAAGTTAACCGGCAACTGCAACAAGTTTTCGGTTTTCCTGCTATAACTAACGAAGCCAAACGAATGTTTATGCGCCAAACATTTTGGAAAACGTTCGATTTCGAAAAATGCCGGAAGATTTAAGCCTCTGCTCGCGATCATATTTTGTCTTTCTTTGCTCGAGTAAGAAAAGCTACTGCTTCATTCTATGGTGCACGCACCCTTGCGAAGTAGCTGCAATTAAAGTGTCGCGCAACAATTCGGGCCAAAAAATGAAAACTTGCGCTATTTGACGATGCCTCTGTTTTTTAAGTAGATTATCATGCATACTTGATGTGCACGAATATTAGCTTTAAGGTTGCGCGGCGAGTTTTCCTGCTATAACTGACGAAGACATACAGATATACGCGAAACAATTTGGAAAACATTCAATTTCGAAAGATTCAAGCCTGAGCTCGCGATCAAATTTTTCTTTGTTTGCTCGAGCAAGAAAACCCAGTTCTACTATAAAATTTCCCTCAACCCCATGGCTTTGCACACCACAAACACAAAAAGCTTGATTTCAACTTACATTCTTTCGAAAGCAACGTTTTTTCTGAAGCGTTCGAGATGACGGAGATCTTCAAAATCGTTCTTGCAGCACACCATGAAGCAAGGTTGAGGTTTCCTCATGCTGGCGGCTTACTCCCTCGAGGTTCAAGCATTTTGAGTGTTACAGATGAAGCAGGAACACAGTGGGAGTTTAATTGTCGCAGTGGAAATGACAACTACTTCACCATCAGCGGTAATGAGTGGAATAGTTTTTTTGCAACAAACGGAGTTAATGACTATGTCACTCTGTCCAAAGTTGGTGAGAATTCCTACAGTATTAAAGTGAAGCGCAGAGGTTGATACAATAAACCTCTAGAAATCAAGAAACCCTTTTGTTATTTTTTTCTTTTATATGAACTAGTTTGATTCGAAAGAGTGTAGTAGGAATTAAGAAGCAAAGTACCCTGTTTTACTCTGTTTCTTGTTTCTGCTAATGTAACTCTGCTATTGTCTTTTTCCTATGTAATAGCTTTATTTTTAATAAAATTATTGAACTTTATTTATCATACACTCACTAAACTTGAGCAGCTGATCTGCTTTGCATCCCTTTTATCTTGTAAGTTTGTTTAAAAGATTTTTTCTTTCAATCATGCATTTTCTGGTTCTTCTCCAATATTCAGAGCCATCTTCGCACAAAAAAAAAATACAGTGAGCCATCACGTTTAGAAAGGAACTCTAACTCAGAAAAAAAAAAACCAGTCTTGGGCCGGTGTGTAGCCATTGGGCTTGACCTTTCTTACAGACCCAAAATGAGGTCCAAAAAGGCTATAACCATCACCGTCAGCCGCCTATCGCCCAACGGAACTCATCAGCAAACCCCAGGTCCTCTCTTACCCCGTCCTTTCACTTAATGAAGCCCCTTCCCTCCCCAAATCCTGAGCCATCGGCATGGTAGCGGTTGCCCAAGCCTACTTCATGCGCGTCTTCGTCCAAACGGAACAGAAACCTCATGGAGGAGAAACTTCTAGCTGCCCGAGGAAGAAGATTCCAGCACTAAAATCGGGTGGAGTTGCTGGGGGAGGTGAAGGCCGTTTTAAAGAAGATAAACAGGATTCTGGTAGAGGACAAGGCCGTGGTGTGGTCCATTGATTGGGTGAACCGACGTGGCGTGATCGAGAATGTGTTTCAACGGAGCTCCGAGATCTTGGACCCACCCGTCGCCGATGTCTATCACTTGCTTGTGCTTTTCTCGATGAAGCAGTAGCCGATCGAGTGCTTTATGCTTACAACATTCTCAGTTGAAGCTGAGTCCTCTAACGCTTGCTTTGAACAAAAAGGAACTCATGATGAAAAGGTTCGGTTCGTTGAAATTACCACAATTTTTAGTTCTTTGTTATGACAATATAATTTTCCTTGTTTTAGTAATTTTTGCTCGATGTTGTGACATTTAATTATTCGATAATTTCAATGGTAGAGTTTGTATATCTTTTTTGGAATTAGAACAAAGGATTATGGAGCGAATGGTTGAGGGAAATTTATTGGAGTAAATAGAATTTTCCATAATTTTTTTAGCTCTGGTCTGTTTATCCAAGTTTCTGTAATTGCTAGTTGTTTGTTTATGGCATCATATTTTTACTTGATTTGTTCAACTTTGGGAAAGAAATGAATGAATTCCTGCTGAAAGTAACGTTTATTGCACTTTGTGTTGTTTTGCTTAGTGTGTCCTTACTGTTATTTTCTCAAAAAACATTTTTCTTTCTTCGCTTGTTTCTGCCTTCTGGTAATGCATGTGCAGACCCTTATTTCATGCAACAACAGATTGCAAAGTTGGGGTTATGGACCTTTTTATGAAGCGTTGAGACAAAAAATGGTCTTGATTCTCTTGTGTTTTGCTTGAGGGATCAAACAACCGTAATTATGGGTCCAAATGGGGTTGCGAAATCAAGCCTTGTTAATATTCTGAGAAGTAATCAACATCATGCCCAAGGAGACAATTGGTTTGATCCTTTGGGTTTGTTTCCTTATTCTTTCAAGACTTCTTTCTTCTTCATTACTCTTTTCTGTGTTCAGAATGATAAATTCTAGTATATTTTTATTTTCCTTAAATTTTGGGCACCTATTGGTTTGACGATCAGAGGGTTGGGGAGCGTTTTGGCAGAGGAAAACATATTACTTGACATTTTTCTCTGTTTCCACTATCAGTAGGGGGCTATCTGACTGATACTTCTGTGTTCAAGAAACCTAGTTTGATGAAAGTTGACAAAGCAATCTCTTGCCCAAACTCTCCCTGATGTTGTTTGCCTGCCAACTGTAATATCATTCACAATTTAGTTTCACTTTACTCTCTGTGTTCACTGCATCAATTTCAAATGTACATTTTAACTTTTTTGTTTCATCTAATTTTTCTTTTACTCTTGTTTTCAGATTCGGGAACGCTAAAAGACAGTGAACTGTGAAATACTCATTCAATGATTGCTTACGTCGCGGTTAACCAGTTGGGAAGGGTATTCATACTATTTTCAACTTCTTGATAAGATCAGAATCAGAGAGGTATTTCGGTTGAGGACATTTGGGACCAAAGACAGGGTGATGCTAGGTATCTAAGACTAAAATATGGGCATATGCACATCACTTAAAAGTTTTATGCCTTAAAGAAGCTCCCTTTTCATACGTTTGTATGTAATCTGTAGAGTGTAGACATAGATCAACTAGAGCCAAGAATAATAGGCAAATGGATCAACTATGAGCGTTATTTTCCTTAGTTTTTATATAATATTCAGCTTAACATGACTCAAGTAGAGGTACTAACATCTTTTTGTAGTAATCTATATTATGTCAAATGTTTATAATTTTGTTTCTAATCAAATGAAAACTGTCCAATGTTTTTATCTTTCTCTAGTAAGATAATTTAATATCAAATCTTGTAATAATAGGATCCTGTTCATACCTCTCCATTCCTTTTTCTTATCTTCAGGATTGTGTTACTTGTAACTTGCAGCGGTTTTTACAGTTCTGAAATGGTAATCTCGTGAGAAACACTTATACAATATTTTAAGATAGACATATCTAGGCAATTTCCTGTTATGAGTCCAATACAGAAGCCCAATGGAAGATATAGAGGCCTACCTTCTTTAACTATCAGTAGTGTTAATGATAAAATTAAAGTTTAAAAGTTAGTTTAGGTGTTAGTTGCTAGTTAATGAGGATTATAGCAGAAATAAAATGTAACCAGTGCTATATATAGAGTTAGCCAATACATAGCACTTAGCAGAGTAATGCAATTCAGAAAGTTACATTCTCTCTCTTTCTGCAATTCTTCTTTGTTATTCTGGAATTTCCAGAATCTGTGAAGCATCCTTCCTGCTAGCTGGATTCTTAGCACCTCTTTTTGGAATTTGAAATTGCAGCTGCATCATTTGGTATAAGAGCCAACAATCCTTGGCCATGGCTGACGGTGTGCAGCACTGGAGTATGGAGTTGTGAGCTGATATGGAGTGTTTTTATTGGAGAATGATCCGACAGTTCGAATGAATGCTTGCAAGAATGGATGATATCATTTCAGGTAAAAATGTCGGTGATTATGCAGTGAGCATGAATACAAAACCTCAATCTGAAGAGAATCCACCCATGGCAGCCACCATTAATTCCCTTCCCTTGTCTTCTTTATCAACTATCCCCAAACTTGTCTCCTATGACCTTTCTTCCCAATTGAATCCAGTTCGAAAAGACATCATATCTGACAATGAGCTAATTACAGTCCGAGACCCATACGGCTTTAGACTTTTAGTAATGGGAAAGATGAGGCATGGAGTTGAAGTCACAGCTGGTTCTCTTGGCAGTTTATTACAAATGCTGTAGGATTGTCGGCTACAGAGAAACACTTGGTTGCCAGATTCAACAAGTCAGACAATGAATGAGATCATTGACCACTACACATATGTTATTTTGAGAGATGGTTGGCAAATGGAAGGTTTTTATCAACGGAAAAGGATCGGAACTAGCATTGAAGATTTTGTGTAAGAAGTTTGGGCCTCCACTATTTGAAAAGCTTCCAATACCAGGAGTTGGAATCTGTAGGTTTGTTCAGTCAAGTGTCTTGGAATGTTGTGATCGAAGGTTTTATAAAAATGAGGGAGCATGCTTTTTACTCTCTACTTGCTAAATCACTCTATAGATTCAGAACTGTTTTCAGAGGATGGGATCAGTGGGTAAGCATTCTATTTTTAATCACAGGCAATTGACTTACTTCAAAAAGATTCAAATAATTAGACAATGTTATTCTAGTAGGTGAACGAACTTAAATAAATCATTAGCTGAATTACTACATTTAAATTACTCAAACAAATTACTCAAATAATTTATCTACAACTCACTTAATTAGGCTTATTATTATCATTAAAGGTAATATTCAAAATTGAGCGAATTATAAATTAAATTAGTAAATTATATATCATGGAATTAATTCTACCAAAAGTTTACTTATGCCCCTCAAATTTTGGATGCGATAATTATCTAATAGTATCATGCAAATTTTGCCTATAAGATAAGGGCTCAAGAATTGATTAACCAAAATGATCCAATATTATTAATCAAAATGGTTGAATAATTAAATAGTAAAATAGCCAAATAATTAATTAAAAAATATAATGATTAATTAAACACCGGTGACTTTAGTTAAAGCATAATAGCCGATTATGGCCCATAATAATTAAAATTATCAATGGCTCAAAATTATTTATATGATCCAAAATTAAACACAAAGTAATGCTCAAAGTCATTAGGCAAAATGGCCTAAACTGAAATGGAAAGGCCCAAAAAACCCAACAACAGACCCAGAATTATCGCCCCCTGTACAACAGTTTGGCGCTATAACGGACGCCCGTCGCGCCCACGTGGAGTAGCTGGAATGAAATGCTGCGATCGATAACGAAAAATGGCGCAAGCTGACGACACGTCTGTTTTTGAATATGCATAACAGATGAGCACGAAAGTCAACTGCCGCAAGTTTTCGGCTTTCCTGCTATAACTAGGGATGGCGGTTTTCCTGCTATAACTGCTATAATAGATTAACCTTTTGATAATTTTTTTTTCTCTCTGGCGGTTATATCGTTCTTTAGCGGTTACGGTAATTTTTAACTGTTTTCATGGGAGTTCCTGTCTTGCTTGAATGCGAGTTTCTTCTTTTTGGTGTTTGGATCTACGTGCATAGCAGTGTTTCTTGCTGATTTTCACATTATATTTTTGATTGGGCATCAATGGCGGAGAGTTTGGAAGCAGTGTGGGCGAAACTTACTCTCACATATGGTGAGAAGCAACCTTTACACATCGAGAAAAATTAGGTGTCCTCCACTGTCTCTCAAGTTGATCACTGTCTTCTGGGGAAGGTTTTCTCTAGGAAAACGATTAATTTGGACGCAATGCGCACGGTTTTCTCCAAGATATGGGGACTTCCTGAAGGTCTGCTAATTCGGGAAGTGGGTGACAGGTTATATATTTTCCAGTTTGCTGACAGGTTGGAGAAAGACAAAATTTTCCTAGCGCAACCATGGACTTTTAATAAGTCCCTAGTACTCTTAAAAGAAATGGATGCTTTTACTCTCCCACAACAGGTTGAAATGCATTACTGTTATTTTTGGGTACAATTCCATGGATTACCTTTTGGAATGCTGAATCAGAATGTTGGAATAGTTTTGGGAGAAACTATGGGTGCAGTTGCTGAGGTCGACATGCAGGATGGTGATGTGGCTTGGGGTCGCTGTTTAAGGGTTCGAGTGCTCCTAGATATTCGAAAGCCACTCTAGCGGGAGTGACAATTGTTTTGCCTGACAATGGTGAATCCAAGTTAATTGCTTTCCGATATGAAAGGCTTCCAGATTTCTGTTATGTATGTGGTTGTCTGGACCACCAGGAGGCTGACTATGCAAAAGCCATCGATCAAAAGAAACTATCAGGGGTTGTTCAAAGAGCTTATGGTCCGTGGCTTAAGGCAAATCATCCCAAAGCATTTCCGACTTTTCTAGGAGGGAGTACAGTCTTAGCATTGCCTTTGGAGACTGATGTACCAAGCAGGGCTACGCAACCTGATGATGTGGCCAAGGCTAAGGCTGATAATCAAGGAGACCATCTTATGATGTGTGCACAGAGGAATAAAGGGAAAGAACCTGTGTCACAATATGGTTCGGCTCCAAATTGTGTTCCGACGAAGGAGGTAGGGGGTGTGAAAGCAGTGAAGGGTATGTGGAAGAGAAGGGGAAGTGGCAATAAGAAACGTGGTTTGCTTGATGATTCCAATTTTGTATTTGGTGTTGCATCTAAGAAGGTACGTGATGCTGCAACTGGAGATGGTATGGAGGGTACTTCAGATTATTTGGCAGAGGTTGGCGACTTAAGCCAACCCTGCCGCTCGCCATGAATCTTCTAGTGTGGAACTGTCGAGGGTTGGGGTCCCCTCGATCAGTTCATGAACTAACCCGTGCGGTTAGAAGACATAGACCTCAACTTCTCTTCCTTAGTGAGACAAAGAGGAAGAGATCGGTGATGGAGTGGTTACGTCATAGATGGGGTTACGCTCATATGTTTTCTGTAGATTGTAATGGAAGAGCGGGTGGTTTATCCTTGATGTGGGAAGACGATTGTCGAGTAGAAATTCAATCCTACTCCCCAAACCATATTGACACCTTGGTGTCCGGTCGGGACTCATCGCAAGATTGGAGGTTTACGGGGTTCTATGGAAATCCAATTACAAGCTAACGTGATCAAACCTGGGATTTACTGAGAAGATTAAAACGTGCTAGTTCTGTACTGTGGTTCTGTACTGGAGACTTTAATGAGATACTGAGTGGGATGGAGAAGGATGGAGGACCACCTAGACCACAACGCCAGATGCAAGCTTTTAGAGATCTTGTGGATGATTGTGGATTTATAGGATGCCCGGTTAGTGGATCTTGGTTCACTTGGAGCAGGGGATATGGGACAGATAGGGTAGAGGAGAAGCTGGATAGAGGTTTTGGTTTTAGTTCATGGTGGGACCTATTTCCACACACTATAGAGCATCATATTTTCTCATCCACGTCAGACCACTATATGTTGCTTTTTGATTTAGAAGGTGGGTCTCAAATGCTGGCACGTCAACGTTTGTTCCGCTTTGAAAATCTGTGGGTTCGAAATGTTGGTTGTGAGTCACAGATTGCGGGAGTCTGGTGCAGTAGTACTGCTGGAAACTTTCGGGAACTGGCTAATAAAATTGCTTCCTGTGGAAATCAACTGCAAGACTGGCATAGAAGGGAGTATGGAGCACTGGGCACTGAGATTTCTCGACTATCTAGAGCAATTGAATCGGAGATGAGTGGTTATTTGTCTACGGATGGTGTAAGGCAGTTGCGGGGGAAGCAATCAAAACTAGCCGAGCTACTTCACTGCGAAGAAATGTTATGGAGGCAGAGATCAAAGGCATTGTGGCTCCAGGCGGGTGATCGTAACACAAAATATTTCCATTCGATAGCAACACGTAGAAAACAGACCAATTGGATTCATAGACTCTGTGATACTTCTGGTGCTTTTGTGGAGGAGACGGGTGCTATTCATCAATTGGTAATTGATTATTTCCAAGACCTCTTTACGTTTGATTCTCAGCCAAATCGGGTTTTCCAGTGTGCTAGGGTGGGAAGAAAATTATCTGATACAGATGTAGCCATGTTAGAAGCAGAGTTCACTGTAGATGAGGTTTACGCAGCATTGCAACAAATGCATCCGGGGAAATCACCTGGACCAGATGGGATGACAGCTTGTTTCTACCAGTCTTATTGGCACCTTGTTGGGCATGAGATCACAGAGTTGGTGCTTCAGTTCCTGCAGGGTCAAATAGATGTGGATTGGATCAATGAGACAACAATTGTTCTCATTCCAAAAGTGAAAGGGCCCGTAGATATGAAAGACTTCGGACCAATAAGCTTGTGCAATGTGGTTTACAAGCTTATTTCGAAAGTGCTAGTGAACAGAATGAAGCATGTTCTGCCACATGTTATTGGCGAGGAACAGAGTGCGTTCGTTCCAAGACGGCAAATATTTGATAATGTTATGATTGCATATGAAACTTTCCATCATATGAGGCGTAAGATATCTGGAAAGCAAGGAGAGGTAGCCTTGAAATTGGACATGAGTAAGGCATACGACAGAGTTGAGTGGGATTACTTGGACGCAATGATGAAGGCATTTGGATTTCCGGAGCATTGGATTTCGTTGATTCAGAAGTGTGTACGTACGGTTGTTTATTCTGTTAAAATCAATGGTCAGTTGAGTAGGAAAATCTATCCCACTAGAGGATTGAGGCAAGGAGATCCATTGTCCCCATATTTATTTCTCATCTGCGTCGAAGGCCTTTCTCACATATTTCGGCAAGCAGTGGTAGATCAGCAATTACAAGGGATCCAGATAGCTAGGAGGTCACCTATGGAAACGCACTTACTGTTTGCGGATGATAGTCTGTTCTTCTTCAAGGCAACTGTGACTAACTGTGAGAAGGTGCTTGGTTTGATACAGACATATGGAGCGGAATCGGGTCAACAGGTTAACATGGACAAATCGGCTATTTATTTTAGCACAAATGTAGATGACAGGACCCGCATACTTCTGCAGCAACTGTTGGGAGTGGATAAGCTATTAGTTCATGACAAATATTTGGGTTTGCCAATGTTAATAGGTCGATCCAAATATCAAGCTTTCAAACATATCAAAGACAGAGTGTGGCACAAAGTGCAAGGTTGGAGAAGCAAACTTCTATCTTATGCGGGGAGGTGTGTGTTGATAAAGTCAATTGCTTTGGCTATCCCGCAATATTTTATGAACTGCTTTCGTTTTCCGCAACAGTTATTGCAGCAAATTACTGGTCTACTTGCACGGTTTTGGTGGGGAGGAGGGGAGGATAGGAGGAAAATACATTGGATGAGTTTTGATGCCTTATGCTGCTCGAAGCGAGATGGCGGCTTGGGCTTTAAGGACCTGAACTGTTTCAACTTGGCTTTACTCGCAAAGCAATGGTGGCGCCTGGTTCATAATGAAGGTTCTTTGTGCTATCGAGTCTTAAAAGGGAGATACTTTCCTGATTCCCTACTCACAAGTGCAACAAATGTTAGGGGCTCTTCCTATATATGGCAAAGTTTGCTATTAGGCAAACAAATAGTGCAAGAAGGGTTGAGGTGGAGGGTTGGAAATGGGAGTGGAATAGATGTTTGGACTGATCGTTGGTTGCCCAAGCCACCAACCTACAAACCTTGTCGCCCCACTTCGGGGGAACCTACGGTGATGAAGTTAAGTATAGCCATTGATGGTGAGTTACCGGCATGGAGAAGGGATATATTAGCGGACCTTTTTCAACTGGAAGACATTCCTTATATCCTGCGTATTCCTCTTAGCAAATTCCTGGTGACAGACTCATTGATTTGGAATGACTCACAACTTGGTGAGTTTTCAGTTAAATCAGCTTATTTTGTTGCTCGGTTGTTTCTAGGAAAGCCAGTGTCTGATATTTTCCAACGTCTCCGGTTATGGAAAATTTTGTGGGAAGCTAAAACTGTCCCAAAGGTCAAGTTCATGATTTGGCGCATGGTTCATAATATTCTTCCTACAACATCTAGCCTAAATAGTAAAGGAGTTGTGCTGGAGGCTATCTGCCCGATCTGCAGAATGGAAGATGAGACGTGGTTTCATTGTTTCTTTGGATGCCTTTTAAGCACGGAGATTTGGCGTTCTGTTGCAAGTTGGGTACTAACTTTCATCCATCAGGAAAGGGATTTTACTTTGTTCTGGGAACATCTTCTGACATCAGCAGAAGAGAAAGGTGAGTTGGAGAAGGTCTTTACTGTCTGTTGGGTAGTTTGGTGGAATCGTAACCTGTGTGTGTTCGAGAATCGCTGTTTCACTTTGGCTAACATTCTTTGGAGAGTGGATGGTATGTCTGCTGAGTACTGTTCTGCCAATCTTACTGTTCAGCATAGGGAAGAAGATGTACCACGAGTACAGAGGTGGTTGGCCCCCGCTGCTGGCGTGATCAAATTAAATGTGGATGCTGCTTTCTGTCGTGACAAAGCGAACTTGGGGATGGTGATTCGTGATGATACAGAGTGTGTGGTTTATTCTGCAGTCTTGTCACTGGTGAATGTTCCTGATGCTTTACATGCTGAAATGCTTGCTATTCGTTTTGGTATTTCAAGGGCTATAGCACAAGGTCTGATGAAGGTGTCCCTAGAATCTGACTCTCTACTAGCAATGCGTCTAATTTCCCAAAAGTCAGTTTCTAAATGGTCAGGTGGAGGGATAGTAGCATATATTCTTTCTCTTTTACCATATTTTCAGTTGTGTAGTATTACATATGTAAGTAGAGATCAGAATAAGTATGCACACAATGTAGCAAAAGTGTGTTGTAGTGATGGTGAACTAATGGAATGGAGCGGTCATCCTCCGTTTCCTTTCACCAATCCAGACAATGTTTGATTTATGAATAAAACGATGCATGCTTCTTTCAAAAAAAAAAAAGGGATGGCAATGGGTACCCTATAAACGGGTTATAGGGTACCCGGTGCTACTCGATTCGTTTAAGTAGGATTATGGTAGTATATAATCGGGTTCGAGTAGGGTTCGGATAGTGAAATTACTACCCATCACGGGTTAGGGTAGGGTTCGGGTAGTTACCTTAGGGTACCCGCTACCCGAACCCGATTATAAATAATATTTAATTAATACAATACTTATATTTTTTATATATCAATTATTTATTATTAATGTTGTATTTAATTAAATTAAATCATTATATATTATAATTATGATTTTTAACTTTAATTTATTTTTATGAGTTAAATTAAATTTATTAATATAATGTTTTAATTAAGTTATTCTAAAATTAATTTTAATTTTAAATTTAAAAATCAAACTTTGACTTAATAAACGGGTAGTTAAACGGGTTCGGGTAGTTAAACGGGTATTTATATTTTATAGGGTTAGGGTTCGGGTAGCATAAATAAAAATAATCGGGTAGTTAATCGGGTTAGGGTATTATTAAAGTTAATCGGGTTCGGGTTCGGGTATCCAAAATCTAGCGGGTACCCGCCCCGTTTACATCCCTAGCTATAACTAACGAAGACGAACAAATGTATATGCGCGAAACATTTTGGAAAACATTCCATATCGAAGAATAAGTTTTGATTGATTTAAATTAAGATAATATAGTTGAAATTTATTTTTTAAAATTTTAAATATTTTAAAAATAATTAATTGAATAGGATTATTGTATAAAAATTAAAATTAATTTATTATTTTTGAAAGATAATTAATTTATTATTTGAAGTATAAAAATGTTAAGGTATTTTCCTAGGATATTTTATTTTTAACTTAGAGTTTTGGTTTTTATTTTTTTATATAAGATATAAGATTATTATAAAAAACTGAATCTTATTGAATTAGAAGTATAACATTAATCAATGATTAAGTGATTTTTTGTAGATATTTTATACTTTAAAGATGAAAAAAATTTATCTTACCACACATGTTACGTGTTTATATAAAATACATTTGTTTTCTTCTTTAAAAAAAGTGCATTCATATAAAAAATTTATATCAAAAATAATTATTTCTATAAATAATTTACATAATAACAATACACGTATATTAATAAAAGACGAGTAAAGAAATTTATAAAAATGTATATATATATATATATATCTTTTAGAAATTGAAATAGATAATTGATTTAAAAAGATAATTAATTTATTTTGAAATTTTAATGTATATAGATTCTTATCTATAAAAAAGTTGAAAAAATATTATTTTTTTTATTTTAAGATATTACACATCTCAACTTTTTAAACTATTCATATAAGATATTCTACTTGTAGTCAAATGCTTTGGCTTATATATATAAGATTATTTTGAATTGATTTAAATTTTAAAAAACTTATATAATAAATCATTTTTATTCTTTTTACATTTTTACTTTTCTTACCTCTTATGTGTGAGACTATTATAAATAATATTTTATAAGGGTTTTTATATGATGCACTGACAGTATATAGTTTCTATATGCTATCAATACATCAGAGATTAATATCTCAATTTAAAAAAAATGCTAATCCCTTAAAAGCAACTATAAATAAAATTTTTTAATTTGCTTATAAGGGCCTATTGATGAGATGTCAACCTCTAGTGCATTAACATTTTATAGAAAACCATATACTGTCAGTGCATCGTATATAAATACTTTTTAAAAACCCTAAAAAAATAGAGTTCTAAACACTAATTTATTATATAAGATTAATTTAGAGTCATTTAAATTCAAAATTTAAAAATAAATCAATTTCAAATATGCAACATTAATCAATAATCTATTAATGATTAATGTAGTAAGAATTGTTTTTATTAAAATTGAAGCTATTTAATTAATTAATTTAATACTAAAGATTTTAGATAATTATTTTTTCTATAATTTTTAATTAGTATTTATTTTGAATTATTTCAATTTATGTATTCTATATCTGCATCAAGTTTTTTAATATATTATTCAACATGTATTTCAAGATAAATTTTTATAATTCTATTTTATTTTTAAAAAAAAAGTATTATAAATTAAAATTATTACTATGCATCGCACTGGTTTAAATCTAGTTAATGGTAATATTCAAAATTGAGCCAACTATAAATTAAATTAGTAAATAAGATTTACTGGAATTAATTTTACAAAAAATTCACTTATGTCCCTCTAATTTTGGACGCGACAATTATTTAATGGTATCATGCAAATTTTGCCAATAAGATAATGGCCCATGAATTGATTAACCAAAAATGATCCAACATTATTAATCAAAGTAGTTGAATAATTAAATAATCAAAATGACCAAATAATTAATTAAAAAAATATACTGATTAATTAAACAAAATGCTGGGTGATTTAAATTAAAGCATAATAGCCGAATGAACTGAACATGTTTCGGCCAATAATAATTAAAAAGCTTAATAGTTAAATAAGTCCTCAACCTTTATCCCAAAATGGAATTCAGCCCTCAACGTTTTATCGCATGAAATTCCATCCATAAACTTTTATTTTAGTGGAAATAGACCAAATCTGTTAAATAAACTAATTGCCGTTAGTTTTGCATACGTGGCATGCCACGTGGCTGCTAACTAAGCTATCCACGTCAGTTGTCACGTATGCAAAACTAACAGCAGTTAGTGTTATTTAATAGATTTTGACTTAATTACATAATTATAAAAGGTTGAGGGTTTATTTCTATTGAAATAAAAGTTTATGGACTGAATTTCATGCGATAAAATATTGAGAACTGAATTCTATTTTGGGCTAAAGGTTGAGGGCTTATTTGACTATTAAGCCTAATTAAAATTATCAATGGCTCAAAAAAAAAGTGTATGACCCAAAATTAAACATTAAGCAAAAGCAAAAAGCAAAATGGCCTAAAGTGAAATGGAAAGCCCCAATAAACCCAATAACAGACCCTCAATTAGATCCGCCTGTACAACAGTCTGGCGCTGAAACGGACGCCCATCGCGCCCACGTGGAGTCGTTGGAATGAAATGCTGCGGCCGAAAACCAAAAATCGCGCGAACTGACGACACCTCGGTTTTTGAATATGCATAACAGACGTTTTCAAAAGTTAACCGGCAACTGCAACAAGTTTTCGGTTTTCCTGCTATAACTAACGAAGCCAAACGAATGTTTATGCGCTAAACATTTTGGAAAACGTTCGATTTCGAAAAATGCCGGAAGATTTAAGCCTCTGCTCGCGATCATATTTTGTCTTTCTTTGCTCGAGTAAGAAAAGCTACTGCTTCATTCTATGGTGCACGCACCCTTGCGAAGTAGCTGCAATTAAAGTGTCGCGCAACAATTCGGGCCAAAAAATGAAAACTTGCGCTATTTGACGATGCCTCTGTTTTTTAAGTAGATTATCATGCATACTTGATGTGCACGAATATTAGCTTTAAGGTTGCGCGGCGAGTTTTCCTGCTATAACTGACGAAGACATACAGATATACGCGAAACAATTTGGAAAACATTCAATTTCGAAAGATTCAAGCCTGAGCTCGCGATCAAATTTTTCTTTGTTTGCTCGAGCAAGAAAACCCAGTTCTACTATAAAATTTCCCTCAACCCCATGGCTTTGCACACCACAAACACAAAAAGCTTGATTTCAACTTACATTCTTTCGAAAGCAACGTTTTTTCTGAAGTGTTCGAGATGACGGAGATCTTCAAAATCGTTCTTGCAGCACACCATGAAGCAAGGTTGAGGTTTCCTCATGCTGGCGGCTTACTCCCTCGAGGTTCAAGCATTTTGAGTGTTACAGATGAAGCAGGAAGAGAGTGGGAGTTTAATTGCAGTAGTGGAAATGGCAACTACTTCACCATCAGCGGTACTCAGTGGAATCGTTTTTTTTCAGGAAACAGAGTTAATGACATTGTCACTCTGTCCAAAGTTGGTGAGAATTCCTACAGTATTAAAGTGAGGCGCAGAGGTTGATACAATAAACCTCTAGAAATCAAGAAATCCTTTTGTTTTTTTTTCTTTTATATGAACTAGTTTGATTGGAAAGAGTGTAGTAGGAATTAAGAAGCAAAGTACCCTGTTTTACTCTGTTTCTTGTTTCTGCTAATGTAACTCTGCTATTGTCTTTTTCCTATGTAATAGCTTTATTTTTAATAAAATTATTGAACTTTATTTATCATACACTCACTAAACTTGAGCAGCTGATCTGCTTTGCATCCCTTTTATCTTGTAAGTTTGTTTAAAAGATTTTTGCTTTCAATCATGCATTTTCTGGTTCTTCTCCAATATTCAGAGCCATCTTCGCACAAAAAAAAAATACAGTGAGCCATCACGTTTAGAAAGGAACTCTAACTCAGAAAAAAAAAAACCAGTCTTGGGCCGGTGTGTAGCCATTGGGCTTGACCTTTCTTACAGACCCAAAATGAGGTCCAAAAAGGCTATAACCATCACCGTCAGCCGCCTATCACCCAACGGAACTCATCAGCAAACCCCAGGTCCTCCCTTACCCCGTCCTTTCACTTAATGAAGCCCCTTCCCTCTCCAAATCCTGAGCCATCGGCATGGTAGCGGTTGCCCAAGCCTACTTCATGCGCGTCTTCGTCCAAACGGAACAGAAACCTCATGGAGGAGAAACTTCTAGCTGCCCGAGGAAGAAGATTCCAGCACTAAAATCGGGTGGAGTTGCTGCGCGAGGTGAAGGCCGTTTTAAAGAAGATAAACAGGATTCTGGTAGAGGACAAGGCGGTGGTGTGGTCCATTGATTGGGTGAACCGACGTGGCGTGATCGAGAATGTGTTTCAACGGAGCTCCGAGATCTTGGACCCACCCGTCGCCGATGTCTATCACTTGCTTGTGCTTTTCTCGATGAAGCAGTAGCCGATCGAGTGCTTTATGCTTACAACATTCTCAGTTGAAGCTGAGTCCTCTAACGTTTGCTTTGAACAAAAAGGAACTCATGATGAAAAGGTTCGGTTCGTTGAAATTGCCACAATTTTTAGTTCTTTGTTATGACAATATAATTTTACTTGTTTTAGTAATTTTTGCTCGATGTTGTGGCATTTAATTATCCGATAATTTCAATGGTAGAGTTTGTATATCTATTTTGGAATTAGAACAAAGGATTATGGAGCGAATGGTTGAGAGAAATTTATTGGATAAATAGAATTTACCATAATTTTTTTTAGCTCTAGTCTGTTTATCCAAGTTTCTGTAATTGCTAGTTGCTTGTTTATGGAATGATATTTTTACTTGATTTGTTCAACTTTGGGAAAAAAATGAACGAATTGCTGCTGAAAGTAATGTTTATTACACTTTGCGTTGTTTTGCTTAGTGTGTCCTTACTGTTATTTTCTCAAATAACATTCATCTTTCTTCGCTTGTTTCTGGTAAAGCATGTGCAGACGCATACTTCGTGCAGGTTAGATTGCGAAGTTGCAGTTATGGACCTTTTTCTGCAGCGTTGAGATGATAAATGGCCTTGATTCTCTTGTGTGTTGCTCAAGGAACGAACAACTGTAATAATGGGTACAAGTAAGGTTGGGAAATCAAGCCTTACTAATATTCTGGGAAGAAATCAACATCATGCCCTCGAAGGAGACAATTGGTTTGATTTTGTGGGTTTGTTTCCTTGTTCTTTTAAGACTTTCTTCTTTATTTCTCTTATCTGTGTTGGGAATGATAAGTGCTAGTATATATTTCTTTTCCTTAAAAGATCCTTAGATTTTGGGGCACCAAGTGTTTTGAAGATTAGAGGGTTGGGGAGGTTTCAGCAAGAAGTAGCAGAGGAAAACATACTACTTGACATGCTTACCATCACAGAGGAGGCAATCTGTCTGATACTCCTGTATTCAACCAACCTAGTTTGATGAAAGTTGACAAAGCAATCTCTTGCCCAAGCTTTCCCTGATGTCGTTTGCCTTATACAATTTGGTTGCATTTTACTCTCTATGTTCACTGCATCAATTTCAAATGTATATTTTAACTTGTTTGTTTCATCTCATTTTTCTTTTGCTTGTTTTCGGATTCAGGGAATGCTAAAAGACAGTGAACTTGAGAAATGCTCACTCAATGTTTGCTTACATCTGGGTGAACGATGGTGCATTATGTAACGGGATTGGGATATATATGCATACTATTTTCAACTTCTTGATGAGATCAGAATTAGAGAGGAGTTGCAGTTGTGGACATTTGGAACCATGGGTGATGCTAGGTATGTAAAACTAAAATATGGGCATATGCACATCACTTAAAAGTCTGCCTTAAAGAAAATCCCTTTTCATACATTTGTATATAATCTGTAGAGTGTATACATATAGGTCAAGTAGAGCCAAGAATAGTCAGCAAATGGATCAAGTAGGAGCCTTATTTTGCTTAAATTTTTTTTTTTTATAATTTCTGCTTAACATGATTCAAGTACAGGTACTAACATTTTTTTGTAGTAATCTACATTATGTTAAATGTTTATAATTTTGTTTCTAATCATTATGAAAACTGCCCAAAGTTTTTTTTTTGGGTGAAATAATGAGACTTTCATTAATATTTAAGTTGAAACAGTTGCATCTTGTAAAACAATATTATTGAGGAAATTGGGCTATTCCTCCAACCAATACCAATCCTCAGACAAAGTTAGGCTAAATTTTGCTAATATATGAGCTGCTTCATTTCTCTCTCACTCTTTTTATATAAAACATATATCATATTTCTGCCATCTTCTATTTGTGTTCCCATGTTTGATATATCCTCCCCTTCCATCTGCATCTTCCTAATCACAGTTAAAGCATCCCCTTCCAATATAATCTTTCTACACATCATCCAGTTTGCTATCTCCAATGCCTTTACTACTGCCATTGCTTCTGTCTGACATGCTTCATGACCAACATTAATTTTAGCAGCAAGCGCACTCAGGACACAACCCTCCATATCTTTTAATATAATGCCAATTCCATCTCTGTTGTTCTTAGGATCAAATGCCCCATCAAAATTTACTTGAACGTAACAACAAGGTGGTGGTGTCCACTTTATATGTGCTCTGTCAGTTTGGCACCTGGTTGTTTGCACTTGAGTTTGCTGATATTCTTCCAACAGAAACATTTGTCTGCTCCACTAGTCTCTCTGCTGTTTCTTTTTTTTCCTTGCTTGACCTGTACATTTCGTGCATTCCATAAGGCCCAAATCATCATCACATATTCTTCCAGTGTGTTCTGTGGCAATATTTGTTCAGCTTCTTCAATTCAGTCAATTGCTCATATGCATGAATCATTCATAGGGCATTCTGGATAGTTGTATATTTCAGGTGTTCTACATGCAAGATCACAATGTATTGACGCATGCATTTCTGTCTCTGCTCCACCCCTGCATCTCAAACAGGTTGATTCCACCCCCTCAACTTTCAGTGCTAAATTTGATGTTGTGCATAGAATACCATGGCACACCATCCATATAAAAGGTTTAACTTTATATGGTATTTCTAATTTCCATAAGACTCTCCACATATGTCTTTGAGGTCCATGTCCAATGCTACGTATCACTTTGTAGCCACTTTTAACTGAATAGATGCCATCTTCGGTATGGTGCCAAATTAACTTGTCTGGTGCACCAGTCTTGCTCAAGGGTATGCCACATATTATTTCAGCCTCCTCTTGGTTGAAATCTCTCCTGATGTGATCTGTGTGCCACTGCAAAATGTCCCCTTCCATAAGCATGTCAACTGTTGCTTCCCCTGGTAGAGTGGCTGCTTCTGAATTGACACAGAAATCTCCATTCCTCCATAACCACCTGTCTTGCTGTATTCTGTCTTCCACATGCTTTTCCGTGTGAGAGAAGGTTGAGATCCCGATCTTGAGGGAATGCTTTACTCTCAGAATTCTTGAAGTCAAAGATTGTGTACTTTGCATCAGTTGCCGCCCTTACTTCACAAACAGTGCTTTATTAAACATCTCCAAATCATGAAAATCCAAACCAGTCATTTCCTTCGACGCATACTTTCTTCCATGCAAGCCAATGTATTCCTTTGCTCATGGTTTTGTTGGACCACCAATATTTGCTTATGATGCTTGTTAATTCCTTAGTCAGTAATTTAGGCAATAGGAAGTAATTCATAGCATACATTGGTAAGCATTGAAGTACTGCTTTAACAAATGCATCTATACCTCCATGTGACAAAAGCCTTCCAGCCCAGTTTTTTATTCTGGATGCACTCTATCATTGATGTTCCGAAAAGCCATCTTCTTTCCTCTTGCCACCACTGTTAATAGTCCCACATACTTGTCTTGATTTGTGACAATGTGAATCCCAAACAGTTGTTGCATTTGTTCCTTCTGAGTAGCATTTGTCTTGGGGCTAAAGAATAGAGACGACTTATCATAATTAACCAGCTGGCCCGAGCTTTTCTCATATATCTTTAGCATGTGCCTCATCTTTTCTACTTCATCTTTGGTTGCTCTAGCAAACTAAAGACCATCATCTGCCAAGAAATGTTTTTATCTTTCTCTAATAAGATAGTTCAATATCAAATCTTGCAATAAAGGGGATCTTTTTGATACTTCTCCACTGCTTTTTCATATTTTTAGGATTGTATTACTTGTATTTTTAGCTGTTTTTATGGTTCTGAAATGGTAATCTCGTGAGAGATGCTTATACAATATTTTAAAGTTTACATTTCTAAGCAATTTCCTTCTTCAAGTTGATATACTATGAGAAAATAGTGTCCTGTTTACAAAACTAATATAACA
The DNA here is from genome assembly GCA_031772115.1 of Heritiera littoralis. Classification (NCBI taxonomy): domain Eukaryota; kingdom Viridiplantae; phylum Streptophyta; class Magnoliopsida; order Malvales; family Malvaceae; genus Heritiera; species Heritiera littoralis. Next base: position 1,586,787 of record JAPDPK010000106.1, on the reverse strand, counting down.
AATATATATCGGAAATTATCCAAAACCATGTTTTATCATATGCTCATGAAGTACTGTTAATAATTTAAGAGAAAAGTGTACTTTCATCTTTGCTTCCATCAATTTTGATATTTTATCAAATTTTCATCCAAGATAGGTTTAAGTGCTGTGACTTGCTAACTTGTGAACATTTCCCTTTGGTTCTGAAGTCTAAAATGTCATATGCAGGTACAAGGTCGGAGATATGGGTGTTCAGCAAGCTGAACTTCGGCTGGAACCAAAAAAACATGGGAGACAATCATGGAAAAGGATTAACCAGTCAGCATTAGATGATTTAGATGAACTGGATGGTGCTGATAAGTTAGAAAATGATTTAATTGTAAGAGCAATAAAAAATGAAAACAAGTAGGAAATTCACTGGCTTGGTATTGTACGTGTAAAGGATAAGGTTCTTAACCTTTTTCCATGGGAGAGAACATGAATTTAATGTTTGCTACTAGAATCTGAATCTCCGATGCCAATGAGATTTGTCCAGTCCATTTTGGTGCTACTACAGCATGGCCAGGTGTTTACTCAGCTGCTAGACAGCAGATATGGTCCTAAGCTGCCGAACCGCGTAAGTGGCCTATGATTCTCCAAAACCCGCAAATTTTAGCAGTTAACTAGACTCAATAATTTTAAAAATAATACAACACAACATAAAAATATAAAAAAGTATAAAAATGCAGTTAAATTTTGATAAAAATTATGTATAAGTTTTAGTATAACCTTAAACAATATTTTGTATTTTACATCATGATATGGCTTTTAATACAACAATTTGAGTGTCCCTACTTGTTGGTGGCTTATTTTTTTGCAACTCACAGCCAGCTGTGGCTTTGGATGCTTTCTGAAATCGTGGACCGGTTGTTTGATTTAGAACTTTCTATTTCAAACAGAAAATAAAAATAAAGAAACAAAATCTGTTGCAGCTATTATTCAAACTCGCTTGCTGAAAGCAAGCAATGACGTTGAGTGAAAAAGCGAGAAAATCAGACGTGATTTGCAGCGTAGGCAGTGGCAGCTCGCAGTAAAATCTCGTAATAGCGTTGTGGTTCCCTTTCGATTCTCGTAACCATCATTGTCGAAGCTTCTCACAGTCAATCGTGGTCCACATCCGTTTATCGGTAATTCTCGTTTACAAACTTGTCACGCGACTAAAAGAAAAGCTAAATTCAAGCCATATTTCTTGATAAAAAAAAAAATTCAAGCCACATTTCGCATGATTAAAAGGGTTGGCAGGTGAAATTCTTTGAGGCAGCGCCTTTATTTCACAAAACTGGTGTTTGTCATTTTTATTTTGTAAATTGGTATTAAATACATATTTTTTTTTTAGAATTTAGTTGTTGTTTTCAAAGGATCCTAAAAACACGTATGCTATAGGTTAAAGTTTTGGATGATTTATAGTTTCTCGAAAAAAAAAAGTTTGATTACATTTGTCTTATTTATTTATTTGTTGTGACAAAATCATGATATCGACACCTTCAAAATAAAGTAAAAATATATATTATGAGTAATTTAAACAAAATTAAACATGCAAAATCATATGAAGATATGAAAGTTATTCTATGGACTCAAAAAATTTAAATTTGTCCCAACGAAAGATAAGATAAAACTAGTTGAATATAAACTCTATAATGATTTTCCACTAACAAAATAGTTAAATCATATTTCCAACTAGAATTATCTCATTTTCAAGTGCTTTTCAAACCAAGAATTAATTTGGCAAAAAGGTATTGTTACTTATAGAGAATTTGGTAAATAATGAAACTATCACCTAGTATTGTCCTATTATTGTCTCTTTACAATGACTAGAAAATTATTAGTCTTACAACATGCTCTCAATCTAATTAATAATTTTTGTAATTTTAAAAAGATTCACATAATTGATAGATTAACATTAACTACAGCAAAAATATGCAATTTCCTCATGCATATATGTAATAATTTTTAAGTCTGACATAATTAATTAATTTCATAATTCATGTGACTATTAAATAATTAGACAATGTTATTCCAGTAGATGAATATATTTAAATAAATCATTAACTGAGTTAGTAAATTTAAATTCAGAAAATTGACCCAAGCAAAATAATCAAATAATTTATTTACAACTCACTTGATTAGGCTTATTGTTATCATTAATGATCATATTCAAAATACAGTGAAGTATCAATTAAATGAGTAAATAAGATTTCAAGAAATTATCACGAAATTAATTTTACCATAATTCACTTATGCCTGTAAGATAATGGCCAAAGAATTGACTACCGAAATATACAATAATTTAGTTAACAAAAATATCCAATATTACATAAAAAAATCCAATATTATTTTGTACCAAAAAAATCTAATATTATTAATCAAAATAGTTCAATAGTTAATTAAGAAAATTATTGAATAATTAATTAATCAAAATAATCAAATAATTAATTTAGTAATATAAAGATTAATTAAGTATAATGATCCATGGTTAGGGGTGTAAACGAACAGAACGTTCGACGAACCGTTCGTAAACTCGTTCGGTTTCTGTTCGTTTATGTTCGTTTATTAAGCTTAACAAACGAACACGAACAACATTTTAGTGTTCGTTTGTTAAACGAAATGAACATGAACAGAGGTATGGTTCGTTCGTTTTTGTTCGCGAACAAGCTCGTTTATGTTCGTTTATTGTTCGTTCGTTTAAAGTATCATTTATTGTTCGTTTATTATTCGTTCGTTGTTCGTTCGTTTATGTTCATTTATTGTTCGTTCGTTTAAAGTGTTATTTGTTGTTCGTTCATTTATGTTCGTTTATTGTTCGTTTGTTATTTATTAAAATACTAAAATTACTTATATTATATAAGTTATATAATATATACCCTATTTTTAAAATATTAACTTAAAAAATTAGTACCTAATATTTAAATATATACAATATAACTTTTGTTGGTTTAAAAAATTAATAAAATATAATTATAAAATAATTATAAAATTAAATTAGTTAATTATACTTAAAATAATTATTTTTTAAAAATTTTAAACATAATGTACTGAAATAAAATTAATAAAAGTCTCATAATAAGTTAAGATTTCATTCATATGATCTTATCCATTGACTATTTACATATATATATATGTTATACATATTTGTGTATACACACACATATATATGATACTTTAATATATGTATATGTGTATAATATAAATTGTACTTAAAATAGTAATTATCAATTTTAATAAAACATTGTTGACTTAAGTTGTATTTAAGATTTTGTATTAGATGATTTCAATTTATATGTGAAATTTAATCTTTATGTAAGATTTTTAATATTTAATATTTAGTTTGTTTTTATGCAACTTGTTCATGAACATGTGTTCACGAACGCATTCGTTTACGTGTTTGCGAACGCGTTCGTTTACGTGTTCGCGAACGCGTTCATCAACGCATTCGTTTATATGTTTGCGAACGCGTTCATTTACATGTTCACGAACTGTTCACGAACATTAACGAACAATCCTTACCAAACAAACGAACGAACACGAACGCACTCCTTAACGAACACGAACGAACATGAACGGCACTGAAAAACAAACGAACGAACAGGAACATCAGGTCGTTCGTTCGTGTTCGGTTCGTTTACAGCCTTATCCATGGTTTAAATTAACAGTCAAATCGGCTCAGAGAAAAACAAAATTGGCTTAAATATTAATATTAAACTTAAACCCAAAATAAACGGTACACCGTACACGAGAATAAAGTGAAATGGAAAGTTCCAATAAAACCCAATAACAGACTCGCATTTTTTTTTCGAGCGTGCAAAGCACGCTTTACAACAGTCTGGCTTTGTAACGGACTCCCAACGCGCCACGTGGAGTAGCTGGAATGAAAACGCTGCGATCAAAGACGAAAAATAGCGCGAACCGACGACGCCTCTGTTATTTTTGAATATGCATAACAGACGTCCACGAAAGTTAACTGCAGCAAGTTTTCGGTTTTCAAACGAATGTATACGGGCGAAACATTTTGGAAAACATTCGATTTCGATGAATCCCGGAAGATTTAAGCCTCTGCTCGCGATCATATTTTTTCTTTGTTTGCTCGATTATGAAGAGCTGCTGGTTCGCCCAATCGTAGTAGCTGGAATGAAAACGCTACGACCAAAAACGGAAAATAGCGCAAACAGACTAGGCCTCTGTTTTTTTGAATATGCATAACAGATGTCCCGGAAAGTTAACTGCAGCAATTTTTCTATTTTCCTGCGATAACCAGCGAAGACAAACGAATATATATGGGCGAGCATTTTGGAAAACATTCTTCTCGCGATCATTTTTAATTTGTTTGCTCGAGCAAGAAAACCCAGCTGCCTATAAATCAAACTCTGCCATGGTGAGACCAACTGCAAACAAAGAGAGCCTCAAAGTTCAAATCTTATTACATTCTTCTGAGTTCAACGTTATTTCTGAAGCGTTCAAGATGGTGCAGATCTTCACAGAGGTTCTTGGAGAAGGACATAAAAGAAAATTGATCTTTCCCTATAATGGAGAACACAAACTCCCTAACAAATTGACTGTTGAAAGAGGACGAGGAGAATATTGGTTGTTTGTTTGCAAGCAGGAACGACAACCCAACCGCTTCTCCGTCCGCGGTCCAGACTGGGAGAGTTTTGCAAAAAACAATGTTGGTCGTACAGTCAGTCTTTACTTTGAGGACGAAAGCTACAAAGTCAGAGTTCGGTGAAAAGACTGATACAATAGTCCTCCAGAAATCAAGAATAACTTCAGTTCAGTTGTTTGCGTTTTTCTTTTAGTTCTTATGGCACTAGTTTGTTTACGTTTTTCTTTTACTACTTATGGAACTTCAGTTGTTTGCTTTTCTCTGTTTCTTAGGTCTGTTTCCTATGTAACAGCAGTACTTTTAATAAAATCCTTAAGCTTTTAATTATTTATCTGCTTTGAATCTCTTTTGTTTTGTATAAAGGTTTTTGCTTGCTTTTTGGTCCTCGCTCAATATTTAATGCTATGCTTGACCTTTCTTAAAGACAAGTGGGCCCAAATGAATCTCTGTTACAGTTTTAGTACTTTGATAAAGAATTCAACAACCATTTGATAAAGAATTCAACAACCTATCGATTCCCACTGTTCCCCGTGCCGATCTGTTCCGCAACCGAGCTCCCGCCATGACCACCACCCTCCTCCGCCACTTCGTAATCGTCGCTGCCGGACTTCCCCCCCCTCAATCCCAGACAAAACAAATCCAAAAAGCCCCAGACGGAAACATCATCTTCAAAGACTACTCCTCCCTCGCCCTCGTCCTTTCCGAATCCCAAGCCGTCGCCACCGTCGGCGCTGCCCAAGCCAACTTCATGCCCACCTTCGTCCAACCGGATCTGAAATCTCATGGAGGTTGAACTTCTAGCATCCCCGAGGAATGAAGATTCCAGCTCTAGAATCGGAGTATGGCTGCTCTGCGAGGTGAAGGCGGTTTTAAAGAAGATAAAGAGAAGGGTTGGAAAATCAAGCCTTATTAATATTCTGATAAGTAATCAACATCATGCCCTTGAAGGAGATAATTGATTTAATGCTGTGGGTTTGTTTCCTTGTTCTTTTAAGACTTCTATCTTCTTCATTTCTCTTTTCTGTGTTGAGAATGATAAATGCTAGTATATATTTCTCTTCCTTAAAGAACATTTCTTCCTTAGATTTTGGGCACCAGGTGGTTTGAAGATCAGAGGGTTGGGGAGGTTTGTGGCACTAGTTTGATTAAAGTTGAAAAAGCAATCCCTTGCCCAAGCTTTTCCTGATGTTGTTTGCCTGCTGATTGCAATATCATACACAAGTTCGTTGCACTTACTTTCTATGTTCGCTGCAGCAATTTCAAATGTACATTTTAACTTGTTTGTTTCATTTCATTTTTCTTTTACGCTTCTTTTCAGATTCAGCAAATGCTAAAAGACAGTGAATCTGAGAAATGCTCATTCCATGATTGCTTACATCTCGCTGAACCAGGGTGCATTAGGTAATGGAGTGGTAAAGATATTCATACTATTTTCAACTTCTTGATGAGATCAGAATCAGAGTGGAGTTTGAAATGTGGACATTTGGGACCAAAGACTGGGTGATGCTAGGTATGTAAAACTAAAATATGGGCATATGCACATCACTTAAAATTTATCTGCCTTAAAGAATAGCCCTTTTTGTACATTCATATATAATCTGTAGAGTGTAGACATATAGATCAATTAGAGCCAATAATAATAGGCAAATGGATCAACTAGGACCATTATTTTCCTTAATTTGTTTAGAATATTCTGCTTAAAATGATTCAAGTACAAGCACTAACATTTTTTTGTAGTACTCTTTATTATGTTAAATGTTTATAATTTTGTTTCTAATCATTTTGAAAACTGCTCAATCTTTTAATTTTTTTTTTTTTTGAAATGATGCGACTTTCATTAATATTGAAGTTGGAACAGTTGCATCTTGTGATACAATATCATTGAGGAAATAAGGGTATTCCTCCAACCAGTACCTATCTTCAGACAACGATAGGCTAAATTTTGCTAATATATGAGCTGCTTCATTGCCCTCTCTTCTTATATGACTGATAGAACAATCTTCAGAGCATTTTATCATATTTCTACCATCTCCTATTAGTGGTCCCATGTTTGATAGATCCTCCCATTCCTTCTGCAGCTTCCTCATCACAGTTAAAACATCCCCTTCCAATGTGATCTTTCTACATATCATCAGGTTTGCCATCTCCACTGCCTTTACTGCTGGCATTGCTTCTGTGTGACATATTTGATGAACAACATTAATTTTAGCAGCTACCGCACTAAGGACGCAACCCTCCATATCACTTACTATAATGCCAATTCCACCTCTTTTGTTTTTAGGATGAAATGACCCATCAAAATTTACTTTAACATAAGAACAATGCGGTGGTGTCCACTTGATATGTGCTCTGTCTGTTTGGCCCTGGTTGTATGCGCTCGAGTTTGCTGATATTCTGCCGACAGAAACCTTGTCTTGTCCACTAGCCTCTCTGCTGTTTCTTTTTCTCCTAGCTTGACCTCTACATTTTGTGCACTTCATAAGGTCCATATCTTGCAATAAGGGGATCTTTTTCATACTTCTCCATTGCTTTTTCATATTTTCAGGATTGTGTTGTATTTGCAGCAGTTTTTGCAGTTCTGAAATGGTAATCACGTGAGATGCTTATACAATATTTTAAAGTTTACATTTCTAAGCAATTTCCTTCTTCAAGCTGACATTCTATGAGAAAATAGTGTCTTGTTTTCGAAACTAATATAGTAAATATCGGTCGGAAATTATCCAAAACCATGTTTTATTATATGCTTATGAAGTACTGTTAATAATTTAAGAGAAAAGCGTACTTTCATCTTTGCTTCCTTCAATTTTGATAGTTTCCCAAATTTTCATCCAAGATAGGTTTAAGTGCCGTGGCTAGCTAACTTGTGATCATTTCCCTTTGGTTCTGAAATCTAAAATGTCATTTGCAGTTACAAGGTTGTAGACATGGGCATTCAGCAAGCTGAACCTCGGCTGGAACCAAAAAAACATGGGAGATGATCATGGAAAAGGATTAACCAGTTGATGTTAAATGAATTAGATGAACTGGATGATGCGGATAACTTAGAAAATGATTCAATTGTAATAGCAATAAAAAATGAAAACAAGTAGGAAATTCGGTGGTCTTGTATTTTGCGCGTAAAGCATAAGGTTCTTAACCTTTTTTTCGTGGCAGAGAATGTGAATTTGATGTTTGCTACTAGCATCTGAATCTCTGATGCCATTGAGATTTGTCATGTCCTTTTAGGTAATACGAGAGCATGGTCTGGGTTTTACCAAACTGTTGGAGTGCATATATGGTCCTCAGCGGCAATATCGCAAAAGAGGTCCATGGTTCTCCAAGGCCAACAAAATATAACAGCCAATTACATATGATAATTTCAGAAATAAAACATCAAGAAAATAGCATAAAGATGACATCAATTAAAATTTAATAAAAATTGCATTTGAGTACTAGCAAAATCTCAAAAATGTTTTGTATAAATATATTTGTCATGTTGATACGAATTTTGATACAATAATTTATATATTTAACATGAAAATAACATAATTTATTATAACATAAATACGAAATATATAAATACAAAATATATACACGCCAACGTAATTCTTAAAGCGTCATGAAGAAAGATAACGAGATGCGTAAGAATGATTCTATTCAACTGTTGTTCCATAGTTATGTTTTTGGGGCAGAAGAAGGATTTCTCATCACAAAAATATCGATGCTTGATTGTTCAAAAAGTTTGCAAACAGCGGCAGACAGCGATGTGACATGTGGGTGAAAAAGCCAGCAAATCACACGAGGTTTGGAAACGGCGGCAGCTTGCAATAGGAAATCTCGTAATAGCGACAGCGCTGTGGGTCCCTTTGGATTCTCCTAACAATCACTGTCTGAAAGCTGGTTGGAAGCAATCGTGGCCCACTTCTGTTTTTTTTGTAATTTTTGTTTGCAAATTTGTCACGTGACTAAAAGAAAAGCTAAATTTAAGCAATACTAGTAAAAAAGCCCGCAAGTTATTGGTCCGGAAATTAAGAAAAAACTAATTTTTTCTTAATTTTTTAAGTTGATATATATATATATCTGATTTTGGGATTTAAATTCAAAATTTTTTACAAAAAATAAATTAATTTAAAAAATATATGTTCTCTCAAATTGGAATAAGTAGTAAAATTTCCACTCACTTTAATAGACTTGATTATATGATTTTTTTAACTTAAAAAATATATTGAAATTTACTGTTACAACTTCTGAAATAATTTTCATCTATGAAAAATTTTCAAAAAATCATCCTACTATTAGCTTTATCACTTTTAAAGTTTAGTATAAAAGTTAAAAATACATAACTAAAAAGTAAATATGTTTGCAGAAAAAGAAATAAAATTAAACTATTTATATTTTTATTAAATTTGTTTACTTGAAAATAAATGAATTATAATGAAAGTATGACTATATATGAGCACTATAGATATGGTACTTAAGGACTTAACGATTCTTTTTAATACATTTAAAAAAATCGACTCATTTATTTTTTGAAAACAAAATCTCAATCCATTTTTTCACCAAAATTAAAAAAAAAAAATTCAATCATTTGATTAGCATATAAATGTAGAAATTAACCTCAAAAGGAAATTCTTTTGATATATTCGTATAAATTTTCTTTTAATTAATAAGCATATAATTTTTTTTATACTTTTGTAAAAATATTTTTGCTCTTATGTGTTAAAAAATCAAAATCATTGACTAAATATACGTTTTAAGATTTTTTTTTTCTCAAAATTATGCTAAAAACTATATTATTTTTATTTAATATTTGAAAAAAATAAAAAAGGTATAAGAGATCAAAACCAAAAGACAAAAATATTTTTAAAACATTTTAATCTTTAAAAGATAACTTGGTAATATGAGAAACATTAAATAAAAAAAATTAAGAATATTGAATATTTTAGAATTAATAAATTGTTAATTATATTTTAGGTATAAAGACAAAATAATAGGTGTGTCCCACTAATTCCCTAAGGTCCCGATGAAAGTGGAACTTGGTGGATTCGATATTTAATACTGAAAATTATGATGGTAAAACTCTTAGCCTTAAACTCAATTATTTATGCATGTTTTGAAAAATGTGCAATAATTTGAGAAGACGACTTAGTTCATAGGCTATCGAAATTTTTTGGGAATAATAGTCCAACTAAATGGACTTTTGACCAATTGTCTATAATAGATAATTCTTCATGAAATAAAGTCTTAGAACATGTATACTTGTGAACTAAATCAGATGCAAAAACAGAAATTTAAGCGATTTTACAGTTAAGGTTATTTCAGTAATTTCTCCCAAATAAGTACCGAACATCGACAAAAGCTCCACCAATTATTAGAGCAAGTTAAATAGAGGTGTTTTATGATTAAATGAAATATTTTGGAGATTGGATAAACTGTTTTCAACTCAGTCAAACTTTAGGGGCAAAATTAGAAAGTTTATTTAGTATAAGAGCATTTTGGTAATTTTGCAAGAAAGATATTTAAAATTGGATTTTTCTACAGATTTTTATACCATTTGGCTGGCCATTTTCAACCTTTCTCCCTAACCTCCATAGCCAAAAGCTTCCAAGAAAGAAAAACCTTCCAAAACCTAGTAAAATATAACTCGAAACCGAAAAATCTCTTAACAAATCCTGTCTATTTTTCAGTGTTCTTTCTTGTGGTACCAATATCTCTTGCTAAAGTGGCCAAAATAAGACTCCAAGCACTCCCATAGTGTTCGGCCAAGGTAAGACTAATGGGAACCTTAAACTTTTTCATGGTTTTCTAGTTAATTACAAGGTGCTTAAGATGTTTTCATGCTTATTCTAGTTTGAATCAAGTTGAAATCATGAAATTGAGTACTTGAGGGTTTTGGCCAAGACTAGGGGAACTTGAATTTGATGCTAGCCAATGTGAATTTCATGTAGAAATGGTGTAGAAAATTAGTAGAACAAGTTTAGAATAACTAAAGAAGCTTAATTTGGAAGAATTCAATGTGTGAGATAGGAAGGGAGTTTCAGCCAACGTATAGGGAGGAAGAATTCTTGCCTATTTCAATGTGTTTTAATTCTTAAAATAATGTACAAATTATTCCGAAACTGAAGGCTCAATCGGAATTGAAAACGGAGGTATATAGTGAAAGTTGTAATTTTAGCATTGGTAGATTTACACTAAATTTAGAGATTTCAACAGACAATGTACTTATATTTAAATAGTTAAATATTCTTTTAATTAAAGTATGGTGAATTTATGGAGTTTGGATGGTGAATTTGCAGCCTTAAGGTTTGAAGGTGTTATCGGTGCCAACGAGTCTGATACAGGAAAATTAAGAGGTAATGGATATACGTATGAAGTGTTAGGATACCTCGTTGCATGTTTTGATAAATTTTGGTATTTATGGAATTGAAATTGATATTTTGGAATGAATTTAGAAATTGAAAAATGTGGTTTGAAGCTGTGTTTTCGTGCAATAAGATTAGAATGAAGCGTTATGCTGCCGAAAATTTTCTAAGTTAGTCTAAACTCTTTAATTTTCCATTTGGCATGATATTTAAAAATAAAAGAAATTGATTTTTGGTATGTGAATGCAAGTTCCTAAAAATGATCTTAAGTAAATAAAATCACAAATTTAGTATATGATTTAATATTTTATGAGATTTTATATAGTTTCTCAATGCTTGAATATTCTTATATTTCTGTAATATTTAACAAATTATTTTGACTGCTAAATAATGTTTTGAACATATGTTGTGGATTTCATGTTTAAATATACTTAATTTATGAATTTAATTCACATGAATTTATTTAAGGTATAATTTATTAAATTTATCTCCATAAACAACTCTATAAATATTTATGAAATATTTTGAGACTGTTGGCCCCGTAGCTATCTACAAGTACATGCATTTTCGTTCCGTTCTGATGCTACTAACTCTAGCTTAGTCTTTAACTCCCACAGATGACACCTCACTAGTGTTCACATTGTGGCTCTTTTAACTATGGTCATTCATCTACTATAGTGCATGTGTCTATTAGGTGAAGCCTAGTCTCCACTAAACTTATACTAGGGTGGTAAATCGTTGGTTAACTTAAATCCAAGCACTCTTAGTTTTGATTTGTTTTTTGATTTCGTTTATATGCTGCTTATGTTTTATGATTTATAATATGATTTGGTGAATTATATTTATTTGATTATCTGTTTGAAAATGATACAATTATGATTTAATATTGTTTACGAAGTAATTTATGTTTTTTGAATGATTTAAGAAATATTTGACAAGTTATTGAATATTTACTGAATTTGTAATGAAATTAAATATTACTGAACTCTTAAGTGGACTTGGATGCCGTTGGGACATGCAAGGCGCTCTAAAGCATCCTTTTGTACTCTATCGGTTATTTGGTCTACTATAGTATCCTTTCGACATTTGTGCCCCTAAGGAATTAAATCATGGTTTCTGAATTTTGCATGAAAATATATTATTTTTTAAACTACATATATGATACGTTGTATCAGCATTTGTATACATATTTCTTACTAACAATTAGCTCACCTCTTTATTTTTCTCACTCTTAAATTATCTACAGTAGTTGAGTCTGCTTTCTGGATGACCTAATTTTTAGTATCCCTCAGGCGAGCGTCATATTTCGTCGAGGTATACGACATTTATCTTTTATGTTTTCAGACTTTTTGTACAATGCACTTTTATGTACTTGATGTTTGGGATGTAAATTATAATTTAGTTGTTTACTGACTTTGAATATTAATTATATTTATATTTAATTTTTCAAAATATGAATCTTGGGTTTTGTACAAAAATAGTAAATATTTATTTTGAATATAAATTGACACTACAGATAACCCAATCGTAAATGGTTTGGTTATGAAAAAATCAGTTAAATATTTGATATTTCGAGAAGTGACAATATTGTATTTAATTAAATTAATTCATTAAATATCATAATTATGATTTTTAACTTTAATTTATTTTTATGAGTTCAATTAAATTTAATAATTTAATTTTTTAAAATAAGTTATTCTAAAATTGATTTTAAATTTAATTTTGAAAGTCAAATTTTGACTTAATAAACGGGTACTTAACGGGTTCAAATAGTTAAATGAGTATTTTTCATTTTATAGTGTTAGAGTTCGGGTAACACAAATAAAAATAATTGAGTAATTAATCGGATTCAGGTATTATAAAATCTAATCGAGTTCGGGCATCTCAAAATTAACCAGTACTAGATCCGTTTACATTTCTACTTCAAATCACATTTAATGCATATCATAACATTAGAGTTAGAGATAAAAACTTTTATAAATTAAATACTAGATTTTATAATTTTCCTTACACAAAGTTAATTAATGTTTAATCTTTTTGACTTATGAGGTTTTAGAACGAGAATAATTGTAATAGTAATATTAATAGAAATCTTTGTAAGCAATTAGGTATAAGCTACAATAACTAATTTTGTATTGTATAGACTATATTCTTAATTTACTCCTGTAGCAGATTAATATATATATATATATATATATATATTGATAAATGGTGATTGCAAAGATAAGTTAGGATTGAAGGAGGAAGGAGGTTAATAGAGTAACTCAAATAATATTAGACATGCAAAAACAAATCTTGATATAAAGTTATTCTATCAATTCAAATAAATTAAGTTTGTCTCATCGTCCTCCGCATAAAATAAGAGAAAACTAGTTTAATATAAAATCTATAATGATTTACTATTGACAGGACAACATATTTAAATAAGAATTCTCTCATTTATAGTATTTTTTTTAGAGTTCAAACCAACAGTAAGTTCAACAGAAATAGTATTATTACATATAAAATCTTGATAAAAAATGAAACTATCAGTTTATCCCTAAGTATTGTCTTAAATAGTACTTATATAATATTAAACAATCAAATCGGCTAAAAAAAAAACAAAATTGGCTTAAATAATAATCTTTAAATCCAAAGTAATAATCTTTATAAGCAGTTACGTATAAGCTATAGCCTACAATAACTAATTTTGTATAGGTTATATTCTTCATTTTTTTTTAATCACAAATCTTTTCATTAGTTTTATGTTCTAAAACTAATATTGTTCGAATTGACAATGATAAATAGTAAAACTTTTTTCAATAGTAGCTTATATTCTTAATTTACTTATGTTGCAGATTAAATTTTTTTTTGGATAAATGATAATTGCAAAAATAAGTTAGGATTGAAGGAGGTTAATAGAGTAACTCAAATAATGTTAAACATGCAAAAACAGATCATGATGTAAAGTTATTGTATTAATTCAAAAAATTAAAATTTATCCCATCATTCTCACATAGGAAAAGATAAAACTAATTTAATATAAAATATATAATGATTTACTATTGACAGGACAACTAAATCATATTATATTTCAATCAAAATTCTCTCATTTATAGTGTTTTTTAAAGTTCAAACCAACAATAAATTCAATAGAGAAAGTATTATTACTTATAAAAATCTTGTTAAATAATGAAATTATCACTAAGTATTGTCTTATTATTGTTTTAGTGTTTCTTTACAAATTACTAGAAAATGATTAGTCTTATGGCATAGTCACAATCCAATTATGATTTTTATAATTTGAAAAGTATTCACATAATCAATATATTAAAATTAACTGCAGAAGCATATACGTAGTAATTTTAACATAATTAATTAATTTCAGAACTCATGTGAATATATAAATAATTAGATTAGACAATGTTATTCTAGTAAGTGGGCATTTTAAATAGATTATTAGTCGAATTAGTAAATTTAAATTCACAAAATTGACCCAATTTAAAACACCCAAACGGTTTTTTTTTGCAACCCACTTAATTAGATTTATTACTATTATCATCATCATCATCATCATCATTAATGATCATATTCAAATTGAGTGAATTATGAATTAAATGAGTAAGTAAGATTATCACAAAATTAATTCTAATAAAAATTCACTTACACATTTATCTTTTATGATTAAAGTTTATCTTTTATGTATTTCTTCGAGGTATACAACATTTATCTTTTATGTATTCAGACTATCTGTACAATACACTTTTATGTACTTGATGCTTGGGATGTAAATTATAAGTTAGTTGGTTTACTGACCTTGGATATTAATTATATTTATATTTAAATTTTCGGAATATGAATCCTGGGTTTTGTACAAAAACAATAAATTTTTATTTTGAATATAAATTAACACTATGATAGCCTAATTGTAAATGCTTTGATTATAAAAAAAATTAGTTAAATATTTTATATTTCGGGATGTGACAATATTGTATTTAATTAAATTAATTCATTAAATATCATAATTATGATTTTTAACTTTAATTTATTTTTATGAGTTAAATTAAATTTAATAATTTAATTTTTTAAAATAAGTTATTCTAAATTTGATTTTAAATTGAAATTTGAAAGTTAAATTTTGACATAATAAATGAATACTTAACGGGTTCGAATAGTTAAATGAGTATTTTTCATTTTATAGTGTTAGGGTTTGGGTAACACAAATAAAAATAATTAAGTAATTAATCAAATTCATATATTGTAAAATCTAATCGAGTTCGGGCCATCTCAAAATTAACGGGTATTAGATCCGTTTACATTTTTACTTCAAATCACATTTAATGCATATCATAACATTAGAGTTAGACGTAAAAACTTTTATACATTAAATACTAGATTTTATAATTTTCCTTACACAAAGTTAATTAATGTTTAATCTTTTTGACTTATGAGGTTTTAGAACGAGAATATTTGTCATAGTAACATTAATAGAAATCTTTGTAAGCAATTAGGTATAAGCTATAATAACAAAATTAATATATATATATATATATATATATATATATTGATAAATGGTAATTGCAAAGATAAGTTAGGATTGAAGGAGGTTAATAGAGTAACTCAAATAATATTAGACATGCAAAAACAAATCCTGATATAAAGTTATTCTATTAATTCAAATAAATTAAGTTTGTCTCATCGTCCTCCACATAGAATAATACAAAACTAGTTTAATATAAAATTTATAATGATTTACTATTGGCAGGACAACATATTTCAATCAGAATTCTCTCATTTATAGTACTTTTTAGAGTTCAAACCAACAATAAATTCAACAGAAAAAGTATTATTACTTATAAAAATCTTAATAAATAATGAAACTATCAACCAACATTAGTTGGGATTGAGTGGTAAGGGACTCATTCCCCTTTAAGCATGTCTCGGGTTCGAGTCATGCGTATGGAGCAAATTGTGCTGTGAGGGGCGCCCCACTTCCATGTGGCCTGACAGTTCCCCGACTTCGGAGTAGTTGCATAAAGCGGATACCGGGAGGTCAAAAACCAAAGAAAAAGAATAATGAAACTATCAATTTATCCCTAAGTATTGTCTTAAATAATACTTAAATAATATTAAACAATCAAATTGGCTCAAAGAAAAAAAAATTTGGCTTAAACAATAATCTTTATAAGCAGTTAAGTATAAGCTATAGCCTACAATAACTTATTTTGTATAGGTTAGGAATAATAACCAAATAAGCCCTCGACCTTGAGCCCAAAATGGAATTAAGTTCTCAACGTTTTATTTCATGACAATCAGTCCATAAACTTTTATTTCAGTGGAAATAAACCCTCAACCTTCTAAAATTATGCAATTAAGTCCAAATCTGTTAAATGACTCTAACTGCCGTTAGTGAAAGCTGACGTGGATAGCTTACTTGGCTACCACGTGGCATGCCACGTGTGCAATACTAACGGCAGTTAGTGTCATTTAACAGATTTGGACTTAATTGCATAATTTTAGAAGGTTAAGGGTTTATTTCCACTGAAATAAAAGTTTATGGACTGAATTCCATGAAATAAAAGGTTGAGGGCTTAATTCTATTTTGGGCTCAAGGTCGAGGGCTTATTTGGCTATTTTGCCTATAGGTTATATTCTTCATTTTTTTAAATCACAAATATTTTCATTAGTTTTATGCCCTAAAACTAATATTGTTCGAACTGATAGTGGTAAATAATAAAATTTTTTTCAATAGTAGCCTATATTCTGAATTTACCCATGCTGCAGATTAATTTTTTTTAGATAAATGATAATTGCAAAAATAAGTTAGAATTGAAGGAGGTTAATAGAATGACTCAAATAATGTTAAACATGCAAAAACAGATCATGATGTAAAGTTGTTCTATTAATTCAAAAAATTTAAATTTATCCCATCATACTCACATAGGATAAGATAAAACTAATTTAATATAAAATATGTAATGATTTACTATTGACGGGACAACTAAATCGTATTATATTTCAACCAAAATTCTCTCATTTTTAGTGTTTTTTAAAGTTCAAACCAACAATAAATTCAATAGAGAAAGTATTATTACTTATAAAAATCTTGTTAAATAATGAAATTATCACTAACTATTGTCTTATTATTGTTTTAGTGTTTCTTTACAAATTACTAGAAAATGATTAGTCTTATGGCATAGTCACAATCCAATTATGATTTTTATAATTTGAAAAGTATTCACATAATCAATATATTAAAATTAACTGCAGAAGCATATACGTAGTAATTTTAACATAATTAATTAATTTCAGAACCCATGTGAATATTTAAATAATTAGATTAGACAATGTTATTCTAGTAAGTGGGCATTTTAAATAGATTATTAGTCGAATTAGTAAATTTACATTCACAAAATTGACCCGATTTAAAACACCCAAACGGTTTTTATTTTTTTTTTATTTTTGCAACCAACTTAATTAGATTTATTACTATTATCATCATCATCATCATCATTAATGGTCATATTCAAATTGAGTGAATTATGAATTAAATGAGTAAGTAAGATTATCACAAAATTAATTCTAATAAAAATTCACTTTCACTTTTTTTTTTGAACATAACAATTAATTAAGACTGTCCGTCTATTATGTAAATTTTGCTTATAAGATAACAGCCCAATAATTAATTAATGAAAATGAATAAATGATCTTTTAATTAATTAATTAATTAATTAAAATGATCTAATATTTAATTAATCAAAATTGTTCAATAATTAAAAATCAAAGTAAAAAATCAAAATAGTTAAATAAATATTTAAAAAATACTGAATAATTAATTAATCAAAATAATCGAATAATTAATTAAAAAATAATATAATGATTAATTAAATGAAATGACCCATAATTTAAATTAAAGCACAATTGCCAAATGAACTAAACATATTTTGTCCCAAGTTAATTAAAACATATCAATGACTCTAAAATAAATAAACTATATTTTCAAAAATTAATGCCCAAAATGTTTCAGCAAAATGGATTAAATATTAAACAATCAAATCGGGTAAAAGAAAAACAAAATTGGCTTAAACAATAATCTTTAAACCCAAAATCAAAGGTACACGAGAAAAAAATGCGATTGGAAGTCCCAATAAAACCCAAAAAAAGACCCGTATTTTTTTTCGCGCGTGCAAGCGCATCCTTGGCAATAGTCTGGCGTTGTAACGGCAGCCAACGCGCCCACGTGGACGTGCAGTAGCTCGAACGAAAACGCTGCGGCCAAAATCTGAATCTCGCGCGAATTGACGACGCCTCTGTTTTTTGAATGTGCATGACAGATGTGCACGAAAGTTAACTGCAGCAAGTTTTCTGTTTTCCAGCTATAACTAGCGACGACAAACGAATGTATATGCGCGGAACATTATAAAAAATTCGATTTTGAAGAACCGGAAGATTTAAGCCTCTGCTCGCGATCATATTTTTTCTTTGTTTGCTTGCTTATGAAAAGCTGCTGCTTCACTCTATGGTGCGCGCGCCCAATCGAAGTAGCTGGAGTGAAATGCTGCCGAACAATTCGGGCGAAAAACGAAAGTTGCGCGATTTGACGACGCCTCTGTTTTTTGAATATGCATAACAGATGAGCAGGAAAGATAACTGCAGCAAGTTTTCTGTTTTTCCTGCTATAGCTAGCGAAGAAAGACGAATATATATGCGCGAAACATTTTCTAAAACATTCTTCTCGCGATCATTTCTTTTTCGTTTGCTCGAGTAAGAAAACCCAGTTGCTCCTATAAATTCTCCCCAACCCCCCATGGATTTACACACCCCAAACACAGAAAGCTTGATTTCAAATTGCATTCTTTCGAGAGCAACGTCTTTTGGGAAGCGTTGAAGATGGTGAAGATGGTGAAGATCTGCGAAAAGCCTCTTGGAATAAACAGTGTAGCAAAATTCTGGTTTAACGATGATAGCAGAGCACTCCCTCGTGGCACAAGCGAGTTGCCTGTGACGGATGAATCAGGAACACTGTGGCATTTTACTTTCAAGAGTGAAGTAGGCAGACGCTTCTCCGTCAGCGGTGGAGAGTGGCAGCGTTTTGCAAGTAACGTAGTTGGTGCTGCAATCACTCTATCCAA
This sequence comes from Heritiera littoralis, assembly GCA_031772115.1. Lineage (NCBI taxonomy): Eukaryota > Viridiplantae > Streptophyta > Magnoliopsida > Malvales > Malvaceae > Heritiera > Heritiera littoralis. The sequence goes on along the minus strand of JAPDPK010000106.1, from coordinate 1,567,720 downwards.
AGATGAGGACGGGAAATACCAAATCAGAGTTAGGCGGTGAAGAGATTGATACATCACTCCTCCATAAATCAATAATAGCTTCAGTTATTTGGTTTTTTCTTAGTTTGTGTAAAAGGGCGTGGTAGGACTTGAGAAGAAAAGCACCCCTGTTTTTCTCTGTTTCTTGGGTCTGTTTACCATGTCAAAGTATTATTTCCAATAAAATTCTGAAGCTTTATTTATCCGTTTTGAATCTCTTTTATTTTGTTAGTTTGTTTAAAAGTTTTTGCTTTCTTTTCGGTTCTTCCTCAATATTCAATGCCATCTCAACACACCTGCTTGACCTTTCTTAAAGACAAGTGGGCCAAAACACTATTCCTTGCAACCAATCGTCGAATGACTTTGCACCATTACTATTATCATGGATGTGCCTTTAGTACAATAAAATAAAACCATTTGATAGAGAATTCAACAACCTATCAATTCCTACGCTCCCCGTGCCGATCTGTGCCGCAACCGAGCGCCCGCCGTAACCACCATCCTCCTCCGCCACTTATCACCCAATCGCCACCTCACTATCCTCGCTGCCAAACTTTCCCCGTCCAATCCCAAACAAAACAGACGCAAAAAGCCCTAATCGGAAACATCATCTTCGAAGACTACTCCTACCTCGCCCTCGTCCTTTCACCTAAGGAAACCCCTTCTCTCTTCGTATCGCAATCCATCGGCTCCGTTGGCGCATGCCCACCATTGTCCAACCGGATCTGAAACCTCATGGAGGTGAGACTTCTAGCAGCCCCGAGGATTGAAGATTCCAGCACTAAAATCAGGGTGTGATTGCTCTGCGAGGTGAAGGCAGTTTTAAAGTACATAAAGAGAAGGGTTTTGATAGGGGACAAGGTGGTAGTGAGGTCCGTTGCTTGGGTGAACCGACATGGCGTGATCTTGGACCCACCGTCGCCGATGTCTGTCACTTGTTCGTGCTTTTCTCAACGGAGCAGCCATCGATCGAGCTTTTGTGCTTACAAGATTCTCAGTTGAAGCCGATTCCTCTTGATTCCCCTCACGCTTGCTTTGAACAGAAAAGAACTCGTCATGAAGAGGTTTGATTCGTTGAAGTTACCACAATTTACAGTTCTTTGTTATGGCAATATAATTTTACTTGTTTTAGTAATTTTTGTTCGTTAATATGATCTTTAATTATTCCATAAATTCTATGGTAGAGTTTGCTTAATTTTTAATATGAAGTTGGATTTTTTTTTTTGAAAATAAATATGAAATTGGAATTAGATTATGGAAACGTATTGGAGCTAATAGAATTTTCAATGAACCAAAAAAAAAATAGAATTTTCCATATTTTTTATAGCTTCAGTCTATCCATAGAAGTTTCTGTAATTTCTAGCTATTTGTTTATGGCATGATAAATTTACTTGATTTGTTCAACTTTGGGAAAGAAATGAGTGAATTGCTGCTGAAAGTAATGCTTATTGCACTTTTTGTTGTCTTGTTTAGTGAAAATGATAAATGCTAGTATGAATTTCTTTTCCTTAAAGAACATTTCTTCCCTAGATTTTGGGCACCAAGTGGTTTGAAGATCAGAGGGTTGGAGAGGTTTTAACAAGAAATGGCAGAGGAAAACATACTACTTGATATGTTCGTTTGCTTCCACTATCAGGAGGGGCCTATCTGAGTGATACTCCTGCGTTCAACCAACCTAGTTTGATGAAAGTTGACAAAGCAATCTCTCGCCCAAGCTTTCCCTGATGTTGTTTGCCAGTTGACTGTAATATCATACACAAATTAGTTGCACTTTACTCTCTATGTTCACTGCATCAATTTCAAATGTACATTTTAACTTGTTTGATTCATCAAAATTTTCATTTTCCTCTTGTTTTCAGATTCAGAAAATGCTGAAAGACAGTGAAACAGAGAAATTCTCATTCAATGATTGCTTACATCTTGGTGAACCAGGGTTCATCATGTAAGGGATTGGGAAAGATATTCATATTATTTTCAACTTCTTGATGAGATTAGAATCAGAGAGGAAAGAGGACATTTGGGTCCAAAGACAGGCTGATTCTAGGTTTGTAAGATTAATATGGGCATTTGCATATCACTTAAAAGTTATCTGCCTTAAAGAAAATCCCTTTTCATACATTTGTATATAACCTGTAGAGCGTAGACATAGACTGACTAGGGCCAAGAATAATAGGCAATGGATCAACTAGGAGGCTTGTTTTCCTTAAATTTTTTATAGTATTCTGCTTAACATGTTTCAGGTAGAGGTTCTAACATTTTTTTTTTGTGGTAATCGCTAATCTACATTATGTTAACTGTTTATAATTTTGTCTCTAATCATTATGAAAACTGCCCAATGTTTTTATCATTCTCTAATAAGATAATGTAATATCAAATCTTGCAATTTGAGGATCTTTTCATACTTCTCCATTGCTTTTACATAGCTTCAGGATTGTGTAACTTGCAGCAGTTGTTACAGTTCTTAAATGGTAATCTCATGAGAAATACAATATTATAAAATTGACATTTCTCAGCAATTTCCTATTATGAGTCCAATATAGAATCCCAATGGAAGATGTTGAGGCCTACCTTCTTTAATTATCAGTGTGTTAATTATAAAATTAAGTTTAAAAGTTAGTTAACGTGTTAGTTGTTAGTTAATGAGAATTGTAACATAAACAAAATGTAACCAGTGGTATACATAGACAGAGTTAGCCAATACATCAGCAGATGAATGCAGAATACTCAAATTTACATTCTCTCTCTTTTCTTTTCTCTTTCTGCAGTTCCTCTTTGTAATTTTGGAATTTCCAGAATCTGTCATGCATCCTTCCTGCTAGGTGGATCCTTGGCACACCTCTTATTGGAATTTGAAATCATTTGGTATAAGAGCCAATGATCCTTGGCCATGGTTGACGATGTGGAGCACTGGCGTATGGAGTTGCGAGCTGATATGGAGTGTCTTCACAGGAGAATGATCCAACTGTTTGAATGAATGCTTGCTAGAATGGATAATACATTTCAGGTAAAATTGTCAGTGATTATGCAGTGAGCATGAATAAAAAACCTCAATCTGAAGAGAATCCACACATGCCAGCCGCCATTAATTCCCCTCCCTTGTCTTCTTCGTCAAGTATGCCCAAACTTGTCTCCTATGACCTTTCTTCCTATTTGAACCCAATTCAAGAAACATCATATCTGACATAATAGTACCTAAAGAATTTAATCAGTCTGAGCTTGAGGAATTATCTAGTTAAAGGGTTTTAAAATGCTAGACGCTTAATTGTCTGATCCTTTTATGTTTATAAATGTGCAACTTCTATTTGTTGGGTATAGGATTAGTACTGTTGGGGTTGTGAACAATGGTTGCTATGCTAGGCCTTTCTTTTTTAGAGCTATTGATGCTTGTGAGAAACTTGAAAGAGCTTATTCTATGTTATTTGTGTCTATGAATGAGCTAATTACAATCCGAGACCCCTACGGTTTTAAACTTTTAGTAATTGGAAAGATGAGGCATGGGGTTGAAGTCACAGCTGCCTGGTTCTCTTGGTCAACTCAAGATATTGCAAATTTTGTGGGATTGTCAGCTACAGAGAAGCACTTGGTTACTAGATTCAACAAGCTAGATAATGTGCTTGCAAACAACCAAATATATTTATGGGTTGCTTCAAATGGTTCTGCCTCAGAATTTGTCTTAATCCTTTATGGTAAGGATGTTGTGGAGGAGGTATTGTTATGAGAGCGCAATGGAAGAAGTTGAGGCCTGCCTTGCTAACAATTAGTAGTGTTAATTATAAAATAAAGTTTAAAAGTTAGTTAAGGTGTTAGTTGTTAGTAAATGAGAATTATGACAGAAAAAAAATGTTACAAGTCCAGTGGTATATATAGACAGCTAGCCAATACACAAGTAGAGGAATCCAATTCACAAAGTTTCATTCTCTCTCTTTCTGCAATTCTTCCTTGTTATTCTGGAATTTCCAGAATCCGTTGGGCATCCTTCCTGCTTGCTGGTTTCTTAGCCCCTTATTGGAATCTGAAATTGCAGCTGTATCATTTCCTTTGTCAAGTTTAAATACCCTGGGAAAATAGTGTCTGCTAGAAAACTAATAGAACAAATTCTATTGGAAATTTCCCAAAACCATGTTTTATGTTATTGCATACTTTCATCTATGTTTCCTTTAATTTTAATATTTTCCCAAATATCGTGAAAGATAGGTTTAAGTGCTGTGAGTAGCTAACTTGCGAACATTTCCCTTTGATTCTGAAATCTAAAATGCCATTTGCAGGTACAAGGTCGGAGACACAGGTGTTCAGCAAGCTGAAGCTCAACTGGAACCAAACAAACATAGGAGACAGTCGTGGAAAGGGATTAACCAGTCAGAATTAGATGAACTGGATAGGCTGATGACTTAGAAAATGATCCAACTGTAAGAGCAATAAAAAATGAAAACAAGAAGGAAATTCACTGGCCTTGTTTTGAACCTGTAAATGAAAACAATGTTTTTTTTTAACATGTGGAACGGCTTTTAACACAACAATATGAGTGTCCCTACTTCTTGGTGGCTTTCTTTTACACAACTCACAACTACCTGCGACTTCGCATGCTAGTCAAATCGTGGACCGGTTGTTTGTGATTTAGAACTTTCTATTTCAATCAGAAAATAAAAATAAAGAAATAAAATCTTGTGCAATTTTGGTCAAACTCACTCACTCGCCCAAAGCAAGCTATGACGTCGAGCGAAAAAAAGAAGAGAATCAGACGTGATTTGCAGCGTAGGCAGCGGCAGCTCGTAGTCAATCATTAGCGAGAAAGCTGATCGCAAGTCAATCGTGGCCCACTACCGTTTATCGGTAATTCTCGTTTACAAACTTTGTCACGTGACGAAAAGAAAAGCTAAATTCAAGCCATGTTTCGCATGATCAAAAGGGTTGGCAGTGGCACGTGAAATTCTTCGAGGCAGCGCCTCTATTTTGCAAAACTGACGTTGGCCATTTTTATATCGTAAATTGGTATTAAATACATAATTTTTTTTTGAATTTAATTGTTGTTTTCAAAGGATCCTAAAAACATGTACCTGGTAAGTTACAGTTTTGGATGATTTTATTTATTTCTTGTGATAAAATCATGATCGATACCTTTAAAATTAAGTAAAAATATATATGTTAAGAGTAATTCAAACAAAATTAAACATGCAAAATCATATGATGATATGAAAGTTATTTTATGAATTCAAAAAAATTAAATTTGTCCCATCATATACCATAAAAGATAAGATAAAACTGGTTGAATATAAAATCTATAATGATTTGCTATTAACAAAATAATTAAATCATATTTCCAACTAGAATTATCTCATTTTCAAGTGCTTTTAAAACCAACATCAATTTGGCAAAAAAGTATTGTTTCTTATAGAAAATTTAGTAAATAATGAAACTATCACCAAGTATTGTCTTATTATTGTCTCTTTACAATTACTAGAAAATTATTAGTCTTACAACATGCTCTCAATCTAATTAATAATTTTTATAATTTTAAAAATATTCACATAATTGATAGATTAGCATAAACTACAGTAAAAATACATAATTAATTAAGTCTGACATAATTAATTAATTTTAGAATTAACGTGACCATTAAATAATTACAGATTGTTATTTTAGTAGATGGATTTATTTAAATAAATCATTAACTGAGTTAGTAAATCTAAATTTAGAAAATTGACCCAAGCAAAATACTCAAATAATTTATTTACAACTCACTTAATAACTCACTTAATAAGGCTTATTGTCATCATTAATGATCATATTCAAAATTGAGTGAGGTTTGAATAAAATGAGTAAATAAGATTTCAAGAAATTATCATGTAATTAATTTTGCCACTAATTCACTTATGCCTATAAGATAATGGCCAAAGAATTGACTGCCAATATATCCAATAATTTAATTAACAAAAATATCCCATATTATTAATCAATTTAGTTCAATAATTAATTAAAAAATTATTGAATAATTAATTAATCAAAACAATCGAATAATTAATTAAATAATATAAATATTAATTAAGTAAAATGATCCATGATTTAAATTAAAGCACAACAGCCGACTGAACTAAACATATTTTGGCCATATTAACTAAAAATATCAATGGCCTAAAAAGTGGATTAAATATTAAACAATCAAATCGGCTCAAAGAAAAACAAATCGGCGTAAATATTAATCTTAAACCCAAAATAAACGGTACAGCCCACAGGAGAACAAAATGAAATGGAAAGGCCCAATAAAACCCAATAACAGACTCGCATTTTAATTTTTTTCCCGCGTGCAAACGCACGCTTTACAATAGTCTGGCGCTGTAACAGACGCCCAACTCGCCACGTGGGAGTAACTGGAATGAAAACTCTGCGGCCAGAAACGAAAAATAGCGCGAACTGACGATGCGTCTGTTTTAAAAAAATGCATAACAGATGTGCACGAAAGTTAACTGCAGCAAGTTTTCGGTTTTCCTGCTGTAACTAACGAAAGGCAAACGAATACTTATGCGCGAAACATTTTGGAAAACATTCGATTTCGAAGAATGACGAAAGATTTAAGCCTCTGCTCGCGATCATATTTTTTTCTTTGTTTGCTCGATTATGAAAAGCTGCTGCTTCACTCTATGATGCCGCGCGCCCAATCGAAGTAGCTGGAATGAAATGCTGCCGAACAATTCGGGCAAAAAACGAAAGTTGCGCGATTTGACGACGCCTCTGTTGTTTTGAATATGCATAACAGATGTCCACGAAAGCTAACCGCAGCAAGCTTTCGGTTTTCCTGCTATAACTAACGAAGACAAACGAATATATATGGGCGAAACATTTTGGAAAACATTCTTCTCGCGATCATTTTTAATTTGTTTGCTCGAGCAAGAAAACCCAGCTGCCTCTATATATATCAAATTCTGCCATGGTGAAACCAACTACAAACAAAGAGAGCCTCAAAGCTCAAATCATATTACATTCTTCTGAGTTCAACGTTATTTCTGAAGCGTTCAAGATGCCGGAGATTTTCAGAAAGACTCTTCAAACAGGAGATATAAAAAAATTGTGCTTTAACCATGATGGCGTAGGACTCCTTAAAAATTTGCCTGTTTCCAATGGATCAGAACGACTGGGGTATTTTGCTTGCAAGAAAGAAGGACGAAACCGCTTCTCCGTGAGCGGTAGTGACTGGGAGAGTTTTGCAGGAAACAGAGTTGGTTATAGAGTCACTCTTTCCGTAGATGAGGGCGGCAACTACAATGTCAGAGTTGGGTGAAGAGACTGATACAATACCCCTCCAGTTTGCGTTTTAGTACTTATGGCACTAGTTTGTTTCCGTTTTTCTTTTGGTGTTGCGTTTTTCTTGTAGTACTTATGGCACTTCTGTTGTTTGCTTTTCTCTGTTTCTTCGGTCTGTTTCCTATGTAACAGCAATTCTTTTAATAAAATCCTTAAGCTTTATTTATCTGCTCTGAATCTCTTTTATTTTGTAAGTTTGTATAAAGGTTTTTGCTTGCTTTTTGTTTCTCCCTCAATATTCAATGCCATGCTTGACCTTTCTTAAAGACAAGTGGGCCCAAATGAATTTGTGTTACAGTATTAGTACTTTTTTCGTGGATGTTCCTTATTAGTTTAAAGTAAAACCATTTGACAAAGAATTCAACAACCTATCAATTCTCACTGCTCCCGTGCCGATCTGTTCCACAACCGAGCGCCCGCCATAACCACCACCCTCCTCCGCCACTTCGTTGTCGTCGCTGCCGGGCTTTCCCCCTCAATCCCAGACAAAGCAAATCCAAAAAGCTCCAGACGGAAACATCATCTTCAAAGACTATCCCTCCCTCGCCCTCGCTCTCGTCCTCAACGAATCCCAAGCCATCGCCACCGTCGGCGCTGCCCAAGCCAACGTCATGCCCACCTTCGTCCAATCGGATCTGAAACCTCATGGAGGTGAAACTTCTAGCATCCCCGAGGAATGGAGATTCCAGCACTAGAATTGGGGTCTGGCTGCTCTGCGACTGCGAGTTGAAAGCAGTTTTAAAGAAGATAAAGCGAAGCGTTCTGGTAGGGGACAAGGTAGTGGTGAGGTCCGTTGATGGGGTGAATCGACGTGGCTTGATCGAGAATGTGTTTCAATGGAGCTCCGATATCTTGGACCCTCCTGTCGCCGATGTCCATAACTGCTGGTTCTTTTCTCGATGGAGCAGCCGGCGATCGAGCCCTTTGTGCTTACAAGATTCTCAATTGAAGCTGAGTCCTCTGGCATTCACCTCACGCTTGCTGTGAACAAAAAGGAAGTCGTGATGAAGAGGTTCGATTCGTTGAAGTTACCACAGTTTTAGTTCTTTGATATGGCAATATAATTTTTACTTGTTTTAGTAATTCTTGTCCGTTAATATAACATTTAATTATTCCGTAAATTCAATGTTAGAGTTTGCATATTTTTAAATATGAAATTGGAATTAGAACAAAGGATTATGGAGCAAATAGTTGATTTGAAACGTATTGGAGCAAATAGAATTTTCCATAGTTTTTCTAGCTCTAGTCAATTTTTTCGAGTTTCTGTAATTGCTAGTTGTTTGTTTGGTTGTTTATTGCATGATATTTTTATTTGTTCAACTTTGGGGAAGAAATGAATGAATCGCTGCTGAAAATGAAGTTTATTGCACTTTCTGTTGTTTTACTTGGTGAGTCCTTACTATTACATTCTCGGATAACATTTATCTTTCTTCTCTTGTTTCTGTTAATACATGTGCAGACACTTATTTCATGCAAGAATAGATTGCAAAGTTGGGGTTATGGACCTTTTTCTGCAGTGTTGAGACAAAAAATGGCCTAGATTCTCTTATGTTTTGCTTGAGGGATCAAACAACTGTAATTATGGGTCCAAGTGTGGTTGGGAAATCAAGCCCTGTTTAATATTCTGAGAAGTAATCAACATCATGCCCTCGAAGGAGCTAATTGGTTTAATCCTGTGGGTTTGTTTCCTTATTCCTTTAAGATTTCTTTCTTCTTCATTTCTCTTTTCTGTGTTGAGAACGATAAATGCTAGTATATATTTCTCTTCATTAAAGAACATTTCTTCCTTAGATTTTGGGCACCAAGTGGTTCGAAGATCAGAGGGTTGGGGAGGTTTGTGACACTAGTTTGATTAAAGTTGAAAAAGCAATCCCTTGCCCAAGCTTTCCCTGATGTTGTTTGCCTGCTAACTGCAATATCACACACAAGGTCGTTGCTCTTACTTTCTATGTTCACTGCATCAATTTCAAATGTACATTTTAACTTGTTTGTTTCATCTAATTTTTCTTTTACTCTTGTTTTCGTATTCGAGAAATGCTAAAAGACAGTGAACCGGAGAAATGCTCGTTCAATGATTTCTTACATCTCGTTGAATCAGGGTGCATTAGGTAATGGGATTGGTAAAGATATTTATACTATTTTCAACTTCTTGATGAGATCAGAATCAGAGAGGAGTTTCAAATGTGGACATTTGGGACCAAAGACTGGGTGATGCTAGGTATGTAAAACTAAAATATGGCATATGCACATCGCTCAAAATTTATCTGCCTTAAAGAAAATCCCATTTCGTACATTCATATAAAATCTATAGTGTAGACATATCGATCAACTAGAGCTAATAATAATAGGTAAATGGATCAATTAGGACCATTATTTTCCGTAAATTTTTTAAATATTCTGTTTAACATGATTCAAGTACAAGCACTAACATTTTTTTGTAGTACTCTTTATTATGTTAAATGTTTATAATTTTGTTTCTAATCAATATGAAAACTGCTCAATCTTTTTTTTTTTTTTAAAATAATGTGACTTTCATTAATATTGAAGTTGGAACAGATGCATCTTGTAATACAATATTATTGAGGAAATAAGGATATTCCTCCAACCAGTACCTATCTTCAGACAATGATAGGCTAGATTTTGCTAATATATGAGCTGCTTCATTGCCCTCTCTTCTTATATGACTGATAGAACAATCCTCAAAGCATTTTATCATGTTTCTACCATCTTCTATTAGTGGTTCCATGTTTGATAGATCCTCCCATTCCTTCTGCAGCTTCCTCATCGCAGTTAAAACATCCCCTTCCAATGTGATCTTTCCACATATCATCCGGTTTGCCATCTCCAGTGCCTTTACTGCTGGCATTGCTTCTTTGTGACATGCTTGATGAACAACATTAATTTTAGCAGCTACCGCACTAAGGAGGCAACCCTCCATATCAGTTACTATAATGCCAATTCCACCTCTTTTGTTTTTAGGATGAAATGACCCATCAAAATTTACTTTAACATAAGAACAATTCGGTGGTGTCCACTATATATGTGCTCTGTCAGTTTGGCGCCTGGTTGTTTGCACTTAAGTTTGCTGATATTTTTTCAACAGAATCCTTTGTCTTCTCCACTAGCCTCTTTGTTGTTTCTTTCTTTTTTTTCCTTGCTTGACCTGTACATTTTGTGCATTCCATAAGGTGCAAATCATCATCACAAATTCCTCCAGTGTGTTCTGTGGCAATATATGTTCAGCTTCTTCAATTCAGTCAGTTGTTGGTATGTATGAATCATTCATAAGGCATTCTGGATAGTTGTATATTTCAAGCGTTCTGCATGCAAGATCACAATGTCTTGATGCATGCATTTCTGTCTCTGCTTCACCCCTGCATCTCAAACAGCTTGATTCCACCCCCTCAACCTTCAGTGCTAAATTTGATGTTGTGCATAGAATACCATGGCACATTCTCCATATATAAAGCTTAACTTTGTATGATATTTCTAATTTCCATAAAACTCTCCACATATATGTCATTGAGGTCCATGTCCAATGCTAAGTATCACTTTGTAGCCACTCTTAACTGAGTAGATACCAGCTTTGGTACGGTGCCAAATTAACTTTTCTGGTGTACCAGTCTTGCTCAAGGGTATGCCACATATTATTTCAGCCTCCTCTTGGTTGCAATCTCTCCTGATGTGATATGTGTTCCACTGCAAAATGTCCCCTTCCATAAGCATGTCAACTATTGCTTCCCCAAGTAGAGTGGCTGCTTCTGAACTGACATAGAAATCTCCATTCCTCTGTAACCACCTGTCTGGCTATATTCTGTCTTCCATATGCTTTTCCGTGTGAGAGAAGGTTGAGATCCCAATCTTGAGTCCAGAAAATCTCATTGAGGGGAACACTTTACTCTCAGAATTCTTGAAGTCAAATATTGTATACTTTGCATCAGTTGCCACCCTTGCTTCGGAAACAGTGCTTTATTAAACATCTCCAAATCACAGAAATCCAAAACAGTCATTTCCTTTGACGCATACTTTCTTCCATGCAAGCCAATGTATTCATTTGCTCATGGTGTTGTTAGACCACCAATATTCAATAGGAAGCAATTCGTAGCATACATTGGTGAGCATTGAGGTACTGCTTTAATAAATGCATCTATACCTCCATGTGACAAGAGCCGTCCAGCCCAGTTTTGTATTCTGGATGCACTCTATCATTGATGTTCCTAAAAGCTATCTTCTTTCCTCTTCTTCCCACAATTGTTAATAGTTCCAAATACTTCTCTTGATTTGTGAGAACGTGAATCCCAAACATTTGCTGCATTTGTTCCGAGTAGCATTTGTCTTGGGGCTAAAGAATAGAGATGACTTATCATAATTAATCAGTTGGCCTGAGCTTTTCTCATATATCTTTAGCATGTGCTTCATCTTTTCTACTTCATCTTTGGTTGCTCTAGCAAACAAAAGAGCATCATCTGCCACGAAATGTTTTTATCTTTCTCTAGTAAGGTAGTTTAATATCAAATCTCACAATAAGGGATCCTTTTGATACTTCTTCACTGCTTTTTCGTATTTTCAGGAATGTACTACTTGTATTTGCAGCAGTTTTTACAGTTCTGAAATGGTAATCTTGTGAGAGATGCATATACAATATTTTAAATTTACATTTCTAAGCAATTTCCTTGTTCAAGTTGCTATACTATGAGAAAATGGTGTCTTGTTTACAAAACTAATATAACAAATATCTATGGGAAATTGTCCAAAACCATATTTTATTATATGCTCATGAAGAACTGTTAATAATTTAAGAGAAAAGCGTACTTTCGTCTTTGCTTTATATACACGATAACGTAATATACAAAGCGCCATGAAGAAAGATAACGAGGTGTATAAGAAAGATTCTATTGTTTCATTGTAATATATTATAGGCAGAAGAATAAAGAGAGTTGCATGAAAAGGATTTCTTGATGGTTCGGAAAGTTTGCAAACAGTGGCAGACAGCGATGCGACATGCTAGTGAAAAAGCGAGCAAATCACACGAGGTTTGCAAACAGCGGCGGCTTGCAATATAAAATCTCGTAATAGCGATAGCGCTGTGGGTCCATTTGGATTCTCCCAACCATCACCGTCGAAAGATTCTCGCAAGTCAATCGCGGCCCACTTCGGTTTTTTTCGTAATTTTCGTTCGCAAACTTGTCACGGGACTAAAAGAAAAGCTAAATTTAAGCAAAACTAGTAAATAAGTCCGCACGTTATGGGTCGGGCAATTAAATTCAAATTTTTTACAAAAAATAAATTAATTTACAAAATATATATTCTCTCAAATTGGAATAAGCGATAAAATTTCCCTTCACTTTCATAAACTTGATTATATGATTTTTTTTAACTTAATAAAATATTGAAATTTACTATTACAAATTAAACTAATTATATTTTTCGTTGCATTTGTTAACTTGAAATGAATTACAATGAAAGTATAACTGTACATGAGCACTATAAATACGGTACTTAAGGAGTAAAGGACTCTTTTTAATATATTAAAAAAATTTTGACTCATTTATTTTTAGAAAAAAATTCAATCATTTGATTAGCATAAAAATGTTTAAAATTAACCTTAAAAGGAAATTCTTTTGATATATTAGTATAAATTTTCTTTTAATTAATAAGTATGTAATATTTTTTTCTTTTTTTAATATTTTTTCTCTTATTTATTAAAAAATAAAAATCATTGACCAAATGTACGTTTTAAGATTTTTTTTCTTAAAAATATTCTAAAAACTATATTATTTTTATTTAGTATTTGAAAAAAAAAAGTATAAAAGGTCAAAACCAAAAGACAAAAATATTTTCAAAACAATTTAATCTTTAAAAGATAACTTGGTAATATGAGAAATATTTTTAAAAAAAAACCTAAGTTCTAAATCTCTTAAAAATCGTTGTAAAGTATATTATTTTTAATTTAAAATAACTGAATAAAATAAAATTAAATAAAAAAATAGAAAAGATCTAATTGCAAAGACAAAGTTATTTCCAAATTTTTTTAGTTATTAAAAGACAATTTGGTAATTTTTAGAACATAAAAAAAAAATCAAAGTGTCAAGCAAAAAACCTCATGGATTCATGTTTTATTTTTTTTTTCTTAAAAACGGTTCTAAATTGTATTATTTTAAATTTAAAATACTACAAAAAAAAGTTCAAAAGTACTCAAATCAGAAGATAAAAAAATTCTCAAAACATTTTAATGGGACAACTCGATAACTAGGGCTAAGAAAAAAAATCGATAAAATCGAAAAACTGACTCGAACCGGCATTTCGGATCGGTTCGGTTCGGATAATTAATAAATTCGGTTCGGATTCGGATTATGACATCATTGAACCGAATAAAATCGATTCGGATCGGATTCAGATACGGATAATATCCGAATATTTTGTTATTTAGTATTTTGTAATTTTTACTATTTAAATTAAAAGCTCAAGTTTTATATTTAATTAAAAATCCTAAGGAAAAATTGAAATAAAGTCCAAAAGTTCTTAAATGCCTCAAAAAAATTGAAATAAAATTTAAAATTACATAAACAAAAAAAGCGAATGACCGATCCGATCCGTATAAATTCGGATCGAATCGGATTGGATATTTTTTTCTATTCGGATCGGATACGGATCAAAAAATTAAAAACCCGCTTAGTTCGAATCAGATCGGATTTTTGTAAAAATTTGATCCGATCCGACCCGTTATCAACCTTATTGATAACATGAAAAGTATTAAAAATTCCAAAGTACCAAGTTTGATGGAGGTCCATCAAGCTCACAGAGCTTAAGTTTTGTTTGTAACCATCATGATCGTATAAACATACACAGAGGTTGAATATCAAGAGTTAAAATTAAGAGCAAGCAACAAGTCTTAATGGGTTGACAGGACTAGCCATTAACACTAAAATTGATTGTTTTGAGTTAAGGCCATGATCCTATATAAACAATACTCACGCACACAAACTCCTTGATGTGGGAAAAATCCAACATTTTTGAAGATTTATAAGTATTGAGCTTATTATTTTATTAAGTTTTATTTAATTTTGTTATTTTATTAGACTTATATTTGCTAGGATTACACACTTTGACACATCTATTTGATTTAGGATTTAATTTATTTTAGAGTTTTATATTAAGAAAATAATCTAATATTATAATATTTTTATTTTTTTTAACTTTTTTAGAGTTTTAATTTTTCTTAAATATGTTTAAAAGTTCTCAACACAATAACTGAGATAATTGCATTGAATGATTTCTTCAAATCACATTTAATGCATATCATAACATTAGATTTAGGCATAAAAACTTTTATAATTTAAATACTAGATTTTATAATTTTCTTTGTACGAAGTTAATTAATATTTAATTTTTCAACTTAAGAGATTTTAAAACAAGAATATTTTTCAAAGATATTAATAAAAATCTTTATAAGCAGATAGGTAAAAGCTATAGCCTACAATAACTAATTTTGTATAGGTAATATTTGTTTTTTTTAATTATAAGTATTTTCATTTATTTTATGTTTCAAAACTAATATTATTCAAATTGAGAGTGAAAAACGGTAAAATTTTTTTTCAAAAGTAACCTATATTCTTAATTTGCTCATGTTACAGACTAATATTTGTTTTTTTTTTTTTATAAATGATAATTACAAAGATAGGTTAAGTTAGGATTGAAGAAGGTTAACAGAGTAACTCAAATAATGTTAAACGTGCAAAAACAAATCATGCTGTAAAGTTATTTAATTAATTCAAAAAATTTAAATTTATCCCATCATATTCTACATGGGATAAGACAAAACTAATTTAATATAAAATATATATTGGTTTACTATTGCAGGACAACTAAATCATATTATATTTCAACTAGAATTCTCTCATTTTTAGTGTTTTTTAAAGTTCAAACCAACAACAAAATTCAACAAAAAAAGTATTATTACTTATAAAAATCTTGTTAAATAATGAAACTATCACTAAGTATTGTTTTGTTCTTGTTTCGGTGCTTCTTTGCAAATTACATGAAAATGACTAGTCTTATGATAGTCACAATCCAATTATGATTTTTATAGGATTCTGATAGGGGACAGGGTGGTGGCGAGGTCCGTTGATTAGGTGAACCTATGTGGCATGATCTTGGACCCACCTGTCGCCGATGTTCGTCTCTTCCTCGTGCTTTTCTCAATGGGGCAGTCGTCGATCGAGCACTTTGTGATTTACAAGATTCTCAGTTGAAATCGATTCCTCTTGATTCACCTCATGCTTGCTTTGAACAAAAAGGAACTCATCGTGAAGAGGTTTGGTTCGTTGAATTACCACAATTTTTAGTTCTTTGTTATGGCAATATAATTTTACTTGTTTTAGTAATTTTTGTTCGTTAATATCATCTTCAATTATTCCATAAATTCTATGGTAGAGTTTGCATAATTTTTAATATGAAATTGGATTTTTTTATTGAAAATAAATATGAAATTGGAATTAGATTACGGAGTAAATAGTGTTGAAGTATCTCAATAATGTGAACTAATTAAGTATAATTAATATCATATAAATTAAATTGATAGCATATTTCGTATATAGTGTGACCATATATATACTGTCATAACGTATTAAGTTTCGAGCAAAACCTAATAGCTAGACAGAAAACTATGGAGTCGCCACCAACCATTCTAACCTAGGTGTGATTGGTTACCTATTCAAATTAATGATAAGGCTTGGTCTACGTTAAAAGTTTTAAGTTCGGGAGTACGGTTACGTGTGAGAAAGGATTAGCACCCTCACAATGCCCATCCTAAAATGGTACCAAATAATCTAAGGTTATCTTAATTTTGCCTTTTACTTTAATTTCGATATAATTAAATATTGAAAAATCTTTTAAGTCTCCTCCATCAAGCTGGTTGGATAACTTAAAAAAATTTTCTCACCTCAAAAGTATTCAAATAGGACCAATTGCCTTTCTTGAAGAGGCTCCATCATCGGATTGTTTAAATATTTTATGCAAACCCTATTTTGACTCCTATCCAATTTCTATTTATTATTTTATCTTATTTTATTCTATTATTATTATTATTATTATTTTCTTATATAAATTATTATTTCATATATTTTTATATCTTTAAATAAACATGAATTATTTGATATTAAAGATTTTCTTAAAGACATTCTTATCAAGTTGGTAAGACCTTAAAGAAACTTCCTCACTTTAAGAATTTTTAAAGAAACTACTCAAGCGCAATTCCCTTTAAATTCCATCATCGGAATAATTCACATTTATTAAATATTTAATTTAATTTCTATTTATTTTAATTCTTTTCTAATTTTAATTCTAATTTATTAATTTGATTTTAATTTTTTATAATGAACTTAGTTTTAATTTGCTTTTTTTTCCATTTTAATTTAATCTTTATTTTTATAATTTAATTTATTAAATCTTGGAAATGTCCTTTAAATCTTTCATCAAGTTGGCAAGACCTAAAAGAACTCTCCTCACCTTAAGATGTCTAAAAGTACTACTCAAGCGCAGTGCTTTTAGAATTCTGTCGTTGGAGTAATTCAATTTATTCAAATATTTATATTAATTATTCCTATTAATTTTAATTACTCAATCTTAATTTTTTTATTTTCATAAGGAACTTAATTTATTAATCATGGTATAATTTGATAATCGTTCTTGTTATGAATTTAATTTATTAAATATTGAAAGTATCATCTTAAATCTTCCATCGAGCTGATCAAACTTTAAAAGGATTTTCCTTACCTCAAGATCTCCAGAAGTATTACTCAAGCGCAATCCCTCTAATGTTCCATCGTCGGATAAATTTATATTTTGTTTTACAATCTATAGATAATTTATATTTATTATGGATTTTATTCATCTTAACTCAATTTAGCCTTTTTATCTATTTCTTAACTTAATCCTATCTTTTAAATAAAACAAACAAAAATTAACGATGCAGTTTACAAATCAGCAATACAAACATGCATATAAAAATTTGTATAAACAATCCATATCATATTAATTCAAATAATTACCAATACTAATCATATAACTAACAAACATACAAGCATTTAATTAGTCAAAAAAAAGGCTAAGCAAGTAATAAACGTGGACATAACATAAGCAACAAAAGATATTTTTTAATGAATATTAAAACAATAATTAAATTAAATTATAAAAACAATCATTACCTCTTATGGAACACCAATCACAACATCATTATCTTGTCAATTTCCTTTCATAAAATAAACAAGGTTTCTATTTTAGCTTCTAGCTGTTGACGTTGGCATCATCGTTGGCAGTCTTAATCTTCTGTCAACAAATTTTGATGGATTTTAAAATAGATTGAAGTGCTGCAGCTGCGAATGATGGATGCGTAGAGCAGGGATGGCTTGGTGCAGTTTTAGGACGATGGTGCTGGAACAATGGCATTAGTTGTAGGGGACAACAAAGCGGCTCGGCTTAAGATGACCATGAGACAAATTTTTTTCTTTGCTTTTTTCCTCGTGTATCCTCCGTGCCTCTTTTTTTTGTGTTGTTATTTAAATAGACCTAGATCTCTTTTTATTTTAGGTAAAAAATCAAGAATCAATCCTTTTAGAAAATTTTTAGATTTCAAGAATCGGATCTTAAATCCGATATTAATTCTGATTTTCCTTTTCATAAAATTTAAATTTCAATTTTTAATAGTCTCATTTAAGTCTGCCTTCCTATCAAAATTAATTCCGATTTCCTTCCTTTTTATTTTATTTTATAAAAATAAAAATAAAATAAAAAATCAAAATCCAAAATTTATTCCTAAATCTAAATTAAAAATAAAAAATAAAAGTCAATAATAAAAATATATATAAAACTAATTAATTAAAAATGTTTGAAAAAAAGACCCGAACAAAAATGGTGTCTACAGTTGCCCCTCTTTGCACTTTGCTGTGAAACAGTAATGGTGTAAAGACATAGACAACCATTTTGTTCGAATGCAAGACTTATCAATGAATTTTTGTAAAATATGATATTTCCTAGTTTTTTCTATCATAAGGCTAAGGAATAAATGCAAAATGAAATTTCCTAATCTTCTTCTCTTATAAAGATTAAGGAATGAATGCAAAATTGAAGTTTCCTAATCTTCTTCTCCTATAAAGATTGAGGAACGAATGCAGAATGAGATTTTCTAATCTTTTCTATCACAAGATTAAGGAATACAATGTGAAATTCCTAGTCTCTCTTATCATAAGACTAAGGAATGCAAGATGAAGTTTTCCTAGTCTCTCTTATCATAAGACTAAGGAATACAAAAAAAAAATTAAATAAATAAAATAAAATTTCCTAGTCTTTCCTATCATAAGACCAAGGAATGCAAAAAAATGAAATTTCCTAATCTTTTCTATCATAAAGGAAATGAATGTGGAATGAGATTTCCTAATCCTTTCTATCACAAGATTTAGGAATGCAAAGTGAAATTCCTAGTCTCTCCTATCATAAGACTAAGGAATGCAAGATGAAGTTTTCCTAATCTTCTCTATCACAAGATTAAGGAATGCAAAAATGAAATTCCTAGTCTCTTCTATCATAAGACTAAGGAATGCAAGATGAAGTTTTCTTAGTCTCTCTTATCATAAGACTAAGGAATGAAAGAATGAAACTTCCTAGTCTTTCCTATCATAAGACTAAGGATTGTGAAATGAAATTTTCTAGTCTTTCCTATGATAAGACTAAGAAATGCAAAATGATCATGAAATAAGAGCTTCTCTCACCAGAGGTTATGAGACTTTTGAAAACAAAAGGCTCTTCTCAACAGAGGCAGTGAGACTTTGAAAATAAAGATCTCCTTTTATCAGAGGCAATGAAACTTTTAAAATAAAGAGCTCCTCTCAACAGAGGCAGTGAAACTTCTGAAAATAAAGAGCTCCTCTCATCAGAGGCAATGAAACTTCTGAAAAACAAAGAGCTCTTCTCATCAGAGGCATTGAAACTTTTAAAATAAAGAGCTTCTCTCAACAAAGGCCGTGAAACTTCTGAAAATAAAGAGCGCCTCTCATAAGAGGCAATGAAACTTTTTGAAAAACAAAAAGCTCCTCTCAACAGAGACAATGAAACTTTGAAAAATAAAGCTCCTCTCAACAGAGGCAGTGAAACTTTGAAAAATAAAGAGCTCCTCTCATCAGAGGCAATAAGACTTTGAAAACAAAAAGCTCCTTTCAACAGAGGCAATAAGACTTTGAAAAATAAAGCGCTCCTCTCATCAGAGGCAATGAGACGTTTTGGAAATAAAGAGCTATTCTCAACATAGCCTTTGAAACTTCTGAAAAACAAAGAGCTCCTCTCATCGGAGGCAATGAAACTTTTAAAATAAAGAGCTCCTCTCAACAGAGGTAGTGAAACTTCTAAAAATAAGGAGCTCCTCTCATCAGAGGCAATGAAACTTTTAAAATAAAGAGCTCCTCTCAACAGAAGTAGTGAAACTTCTGAAAATAAAGAGCTCCTCTCATCAGAGGCAACGAAACTTTTTGAAAAATAAGGAGCTCCTCTCAAAAGAGGCAATGAAACTTTGAACGTAAAAATTTAATTTTAGATTGCCAGTTAACATGGGTTTGACTAGGCTTAACTTTGATTTTGATGCCAACAATATGGGGCTTCATCCTCCTCTAAGGTGCCAGCTAAACTGGGCTCTACTCTTACCCAAAGTGTTTCAAAAAATATTTTTCTCATCATCTTCTCATACTTCATTATTTTTTTTCAAATTACCATCTCTTACATTTTCATCCTATCTATTGTATTCTTACACTTTCTCTTTTCTTCAAAATTTTTCATCATTCAGAATTTCTTATCCCAATGTCTTAAATATTTCAATGTCAAAATGCAGTAATGAAATGTCATGCATGTCATGGATATAATGAATGTCATGAATACCATGGATGCTATGAATGTTATGCACATGTTAATGTCATGCCTCCTAAATTATGACATGAATGTATGTAAATGCAATCTCAATTGTGGTAACAAGATTCTCAAGCTCATCTTGTCTTTCTCAAGTCCACTCTATCTGTTGGATTCTTCTTATTTAAATCTTCTATCTTCATTTCCCATCCCATCTTCTAATGAGTCTTGGTCCAATTACTCCTAAAGACTTGCCATCATGCTTTCAAATTTATATTTTTATTATTTCTTATTTTTGTTTCTTTCTCTCTCTTAGTAATGCAAGATTTCTTAAAAAATATTTTTTTTTCAAAAATTTACCCAAAAAAAGGTTACCAACATTTTTTTTCCTTCCAACTCGACTACCAATGTA
Source organism: Heritiera littoralis (assembly GCA_031772115.1). Classification (NCBI taxonomy): domain Eukaryota; kingdom Viridiplantae; phylum Streptophyta; class Magnoliopsida; order Malvales; family Malvaceae; genus Heritiera; species Heritiera littoralis. The sequence continues at coordinate 1,547,106 of JAPDPK010000106.1, read as the reverse complement.
ATGCACTCATTCATCTTCTCAATTTATTATAGGGGTGGAATGAATTTAAAATAATCATGAGAGATATGGGTATTCATTCTTAGAAAAGGAACATGAGATCAAGAAAAATCAATAGGACAGTTTGTTTGGAATAGGGTTTTCAGTATCCATTTAATAAACATTCTGACAATTTCAATAAAGTCAATCTAGAATTCTTTTCCAAAAGCCCACTCTTATTGATATGCTCTTTCATGTAGTGTCTGCCAATCTTGCCCTCTGTATCAAAACTGTTGTTGATGACCTTCTTCCTAAGCCGCCCTTTCAGGTTTTCAACTTAGGTGCCTCCTTCAAATTTTCAATTTGAATCCTCCTTTTTCTTTTTCTTTTTTTTTCTTCTTTTCTCTTCTTTTTTCTTTTTTCATTTTTCTTCTTCTTTTTTTTTTCAACTTCATTGACTTTGATAAATTTTGGCTTTCAGTGCTCAATCTAAATTAATGCCCCTAATAGGCGTTCTTGATTTTGATCTAAGATATCTTCTAAAACTTATAGACTTCTTCATTCAACTTGATCTACTTCTTTTATCTCCATCGAACCTTCAAAGGATCATTATCTCATTATACAAATATGTCTTCATTCAATACATGATTCTTCAATTTAAGCATTTACATTTGATAAAAATAGGCTTTTAAAGGCACGTAATGTAAGCTTGGGTGAGGGTTTATGAAAGAAAAGGATAAAGTAGGCCCAAGATGTGTTTCAAGGTTTATAAACCAATGGATCACTTTTTATCAAGTAAAATATTCAGGCATTTTGCCCCTTTCTAATTCACTCATTTCTTTTCTTGCTTTTTCTTTTTTCTTTTTTTTTGGGTGTTCTTTTGAATTTCAACCCTTTTTCTTTTCTTTTTTTTTTTTCACAGAACTGGGCTATGTCTCTTTTTTTTTGCCCTTTGATTCATCATGAACACTTTCATCTTTGCCCTTAAAATTTCTTTATAAATGATTTTCATCTTCTTTGCCCCCAGTGTGAAGGGTGATCCTTGGTGGGTTACATTACAAAAATATAATAGGCTCAAAAGGAGTAATCAAAGGAAAATTTTACTCATGCTTGAAGGATAGTGAAAGAAGGTCATTTATCATTTCAAATGTAAGTGCTCTCCTTAAAGATCATTTATTGAACAATGACAAACTTGTTGGAAGCTTTTGTAAGAGATTCACCTTTCTCGTACCGTCTATCAAGTGCGGATGGTGAACAGCCTTTCCTTCATTTTCTTGCTTTAGCAATATTGGCAGACTAGTAATTCACCAACAGTAATAGTTCTTTCAAAGTTGAATCCCAGATTTATTGACATCATTATCATTATGTTCATTATTTGGATGCTTTTGAATAAAAGATAAGGTGAGTAAGTGGGAAATGACAAATGAACAGAGAAAATGAGAAAAATAAGAAAATGACAGTGCATCACACTAGTCGTTTTATTGAAAGGAAACTAAATAAAAGTTAGCCCATACATAAAATTTATTTCGTGCTTATGGGCTTAAGCACTTTAGAAAATTGTCTTGCATTACTTAAAGAAATAAAGGAAAACAAAAACTAGAATTTAAAAATCCTCAACATCACTTGGCTAGAACCCCTCATGCCTCCATAAAACAAATCTCTTTTTGAACTACAACTTATTCTATTATTCTCTTTCCCTTACTCAAGTTTTTAAACAACTCAGTAATTTGGTCCAATTGCCTCCTTATATCCTCTTGAGCTTTTTTCATCTTCTCCATGCAAATGCTTTGTTCTTCTTCCATAATCCTAGCTTCATAACGAGTGTGATACGAATGGACTTTTGGTCGAGTTATCTTTGAACCTTTATTACCACAATTAGAGTTCATTATTTTTTGTGTGGTGATGCTTGAAAAGTTTGAAAATGCTTTGTTTAAAAACGATGTTTGAAGATGAACAAAACGAGATGATGCTACATGTGTATGAATGGAATGGTATGGTAAAAAGTTGCCATGTAACAATAAAGGATGAGTGATGCATGGAAATGTTTTGGTGAAGAACACATGGTACCCTCTTAATGTCTCATCAAAATCAAACAAACTTGATCAATCATGTGTCCTGAGTAATGGGTATTTTCTATAGCATGGGTTGATATGGCTCTATCTTACAGTTGGTCTTCTTAATTTCACTATATGCATGGCTTGGATTTGTAAAAGTCTAAAGGTTTTCAAACTGTTCCTCATTGTCGTCTACACAAGACTAGTAAGGCACTCAATCCTCACCCATTACAGGCTACAAATGGAAAGGTTCAATTTGAGTGGGAGTATTTCATTTGCCTGTGTGGAGGTTATCACCTCACGAAGGCAAAAGTACTATACTCCCTCCTATAAAGGACAAGCCCGGGTCGAGGGCTAATGCATGCACATGAATGTGAAGTATGTGTATTAAATATCTTATGAAATTTAAAGTTTTAGGCAAAATCTTGATAACCTTAAACTACCTAATGGCCTGACTCTCTAATGTCCCCAATGGAGTCGCCAAACTGTCATAACGTATTAAGTTTCGGGGAAAACCTAATAGCTAGACATAAAACTATGGAGTCGCCACCAACCATTCTAACCTAGGTGTGATTGGTCACCTATTCAAATTAAGGATAAGGCTTGGTCTACGTTAAAAGTTCTAAGTTCGAGAGTACGGTTATGTGTGAGGAAGGATTAGCACCCTCACAACGCCCATCCTAAAATGGTACCAAATAATCTAAGGTTATCTTAATTTTGCCTTTTACTTTAATTTCGATATAATTAAATATTGAAAAATCTTTTAAGTCTCCTCCATCAAGCTGGTTGGACAACTTAAAAAAATTTTCTCACCTCAAGAGTATTCAAGTAGGACCAATTGCCTTTCTTGAAGAGGCTCTATCGTCGGATTGTTTAAATATTTTATGCAAACCCTATTTTGACTCCTATCCAATGAAGGAAACCGAAACAAACACGCAGCGAAATTTAAATCATTCGACCTCCACCAGGATCGATTCGGAGAGTTGCTTGATTAGGGTTTCGAGATTTTACCTAACGTTTTCTCTGATTTTCTGTCGTTGGTCGAGTCACAAGCAACAACTTTTCGTTTTTGCCTCTATGGTATCCACACGAACGGAACGTCTCACGATCAGAAGCCTTAAAGAGCGTTTTTGATTCCTTATAACCGAATTGCTAGCTTCGATTAAAAGAATATTTTGTTTTCTGTTTAATTGTGCGGCTCACTTTTAGAAAACACAAAACATCATTTTATAGGCAGTAAATTTTACCCTAAAATTTACTGTAAAACAGAACTCTAATCCTACTTAGAATAGGATTAGTTATATCCTTAATCCAATTCAGAATAGGATTAGTTATATCCTTAATCCAATTCAGAATAGGATTAATTAAGCTCCTCATTGATCCGTTCTAAGTGTGCGACCCAATAGGTTCTCAAAACAATGGCAATGACAAAATTGTCACAGGCAATGAGCGGTATCTAGCAACACATCATTGCTACCCATGTAACGAGAATGTCAATGACTCGACATAACCTTACTCGTGATAGATGTTACCGTGTAGTCTAATCCCTTTATCCTTTGATGTCTTGATTAGACACAAGTCATGGAATGTGTCACACTTGTATAGTCTAATCAGCGTTTCTTGATTCCTGAGTAGACTAATTAAACAAATAAAATCAATATCTCATATTGACTTATCGAGCACGACCATGCATTTCTTAGTCTCACTCTATCAAAGGGCCCAAGACATCACTCTTGTTATATAAGAGGGATAAATCCTATCTTGATCACTCAACATCCCTCTACATAGATCAAGGCATACCCAATTACTACCTTTATAGTCCATCCTGTTACGAATGACATCTAGCAACATTAAAGTATGCGATTCTCTATGTTGGGATCTCTGATGATCTCAAGTCAAAGGATCACATACACCATCATCACTATGAGAATCGCTTATGACACTCATATAACAATCCATGTAGCGTTCTCATGGAAGGTCGATCAAGTACATAATTCTCTAACATGTACCTATGTGATGACTTGATATCCTATATCCATGACAATGGTCATCAGTCAACCACATACTAGTCTTATCGTATCATTGTTATCCTTGTTTACAATAATACTTGACTAGGGATATTTTAAGAATAGTGTGTTATTACTATTCTAAGGACATTATCATATAAGATTACATTACGCAGTTATAAGACAAATATAATAATGAACTATAATAAATAAAAATGTCATGATACATAAAAAAATGCCAAAGTCAATCATCTAATGAATGGTTCTAAGGGCATAATCCAACAATCTCCCACTTGCACTAAGACCATTCACTCATGTATCTAATACCTAGTGACCTAGTGTGACGATCATGTCTCTGCTGCGTCAAAGGCTTCGTCAGTGGGTCGGCGATGTTATCGTCAGTTGGTACTTTGCATATCCTCACATCTCCTCTCTCGATGATATCTCGAATGAGATGGAAGCGCCGTAGTATATGTTTGGATCGTTGGTGAGATCTAGGTTCCTTAGCTTGTGCGATGGCTCCATTGTTGTCACAATAGAGCTCAATCGAATCTATAATGCTAGGAACAACTTCAAGCTCAGTAATGAACTTCCTGATCCAAACAGCCTCCTTAGCAGCTTCAGAGGCAGCTATATACTCAGCCTATGTTGTAGAATCGGCCACTGTCACCTGCTTTGAACTCTTCAAGCTCACAGCACCACCATTAAGGCAAAACACATAACCAGACTGCGATCTATAGTCATCTTTATCAGTTTGGAAGCTAGCATCAGTGTAACCTGTTACAATGAGCTCTTCCTCACCTCCATATATCAAGAATGTATCCTTAGTCTTTCTCAAGTACTTAAGAATATTTTTGACAGTGATCTAGTGACGTTCACCAAGATCAACTTGATATCTACTCGTCATGCTCAAGGCATACGAGACATCGGGACGTGAGCATAACATGGCATACATAATGGATTCAATAGCAGATGCATATGGAACTTTACTCATACGTTCTCTCTCTTCTTGTGTTGTAGGACACTGTTCTTTTGAGAGAGTAATGCCATGTGTCATAGGCAAGAATCCTTTCTTGGAATCCTGCATGCTAAACCTCTTTAGCACTTTATCTATGTATGCACTTTGACTTAGGCCAATTAATTTCCTTGATCTATCTCTATAGATCTTTATACCAAGTACATAGGTAGCTTCACCCAAGTCCTTCATTGAAAAGCAATCCCCTAACCAAGTCTTTACAGACTGAAGGGTAGGGATGTCATTCCCAATGAGTAGTATGTCATCTACATACAACACCAGGAAGACAATAGTGCTCCCATTGACCTTCTTGTAGACACAAGGTTCATCTTCATTCTTGATGAAACCAAATTCTTTGATTGCATCATCAAAACGAAGATTCCAACTTTGAGAAGCTTGCTTTAGTCCATAAATAGAACGTTGCAGCTTACAAACCTTTCCAGCATTTTTTGGATCAACAAAACCCTCAGGTTGTGTCATGTACACATCCTCGAGTAGCTTTCCATTAAGAAAAGCAGTCTTGACGTCCATTTGCCAGATTTCATAATCATTGTATGCAGCTATCGCAAGCAAGATCCTAATGGATTTGATCATCGCGACTGGTGAAAAAGTTTCATCATAGTCAATTCCATGAATTTGTTTAAAACCTTTAGCAACCAATCGCCCTTTATAGGTATGAACATTTCCTTCCATGTCGGTTTTCTTCTTAAAAACCCATTTACACCCTATAGGTTTTACCCTTTCGGGTAAGTCAACCAAGGTCCAAACTTGGTTGGCATACATGGATTCCATCTCAGATCTCATGGCTTTAAGCCATTTCTCAGAGTCTGGCCCTGTAATAGCCTCTTGATGGGTAGTAGGCTCATCTTGGTCCATGAGCAATACATCACCGTTCTGAGTCATTAGAAATCCATATCTGTGGCTCACGATGTGTTCTAACTGATCTACGCAAGGCTTGTGTCTCTTGAGCAGGCGGTTGCTCTATAACAGCTTGTGGTTCTGGTTCCACAACAACTTGTGGTGCTTGTTCAGGCTCCATCTCAACATCTGGTGCACTATCTTGTAGCTCTTGAATTTCTTCAAGTTCTACTTTTCTCCCACTAGTTCTTCTAGAAATGAATTCTCTTTCTAGAAAGACACCTGTTCGAGCTACAAACACTTTGCGCTCAGTGGGATTGTAAAAATAATATCCTTTAGTTAGTTTAAAATATCCCACAAAATAGCACTTATCAGATTTAGGTGCAAGTTTGTTAGAGACTTCACGTCTTACATAAGCCTCACAACCCCAAATCTTCATAAAAGACATACTGGGACGTTTACCAGTCCATATCTCATATGGTATCTTTGAAACCGATTTAGATGGAACACGGTTCAGTGTAAAAGCAGCTGTTTCTAATGCATGTCCCTAAAAGGATTCTGGAAGATTTGTATGACTCATCATTGATCGAACCATATCTAATAAAGTTCGGTTTCTCCTTTAAGATACACCATTCCATTGTGGTGTACCTAGAGGAGTGAGTTATGAGACAATCCCACACTCTTTAAGATAGTCATAAAATTCTTGGCTTAAGTATTCACCACCTCGATCTGATCGAAGTGCCTTAATGCTCTTGCCAAGTTGGTTTTGTACTTCATTCTTGAATTCTTTGAACTTTTCAAAAGATTCTGACTTGTGTCTCATAAGATACACATAGCCATATCTACTGAAATCATCAGTAAATGTAATAAAGTACATAAACCCACCTCTGGCCCGTGTGTTTAAAGGTCCACATACATCTGTATGTACTAAGCCCAATAAATCACTTGCCCTTTCACAATGTCCTTTGAAAGGGGCTTTAGTCATTTTACCCATCAAACAAGATTCACATGTCTCATACAATTCAAAATCAAATGAGTCCAAAAGTCCATCTTTATGGAGTTTGGAAATGCGATTCTCATTTATGTGTCCCAAGCGACAATGCCAGAGATATGTTGGATTTTGATCATTAGATTTAATCCTTTTAGCATTTATGTTATAAATAGGCATATCAAGATTTAGAATGTAAAGACCATTAATTAGTTGTGCACTACCATAAAAGATATCATTTAAATAAATGGAGCAACAGTTGTCCTTTATTATAAATGAAAAACCCTTCTTGTCCAAACAAGAAATAGAAATAATGTTTTTAGTGATGGAAGGCACATAATAACAATTATCTAATTCTAAAACAAGCCCTGTGGGCAATGTCAAAATATAAGTTCCTACAGCTAATGCAGCAACCCTTGCTCCATTTCCCACTCGTAGGTCGACCTCGCCCTTAGTCAACGATCTACTCCTTTTGAGTTCCTGCACATTTACACAAATGTGAGAACCACATCCAGTATCTAATACCCATGATGAAGAAGTAGATAAATTAACTTCTATAACATAAATACCTGAAGTGGAAGTCTCACTTCCTCTCTTCTTCTTTAGCTCTTCCAGGTATTTGTTACAGTTCCTCTTCCAATGTCTGGTCTCACTGCAATGGAAGCATTTCCTTTCTTTGGCAACCGCACCTTTAGGCTTCAGTGCAGTATCATTGGGCTTGAACTTGCCATTGGCTTTATTACCTTTTTTTTTGCCCTTTGCATTAGCCCTACCCTTAGCTTTCTTAACTATTAAGACATCTTTGGGCTTGGCCTTTTTCATGTTGGATTCAGCTGTTTTCAACATGCTAAGTAACTGTGGCAGAGTCTTGTCAATTTCATTCATGTTGTAATTAACAACAAACTGACTGTAGCTGTCTGGCAACGATTGCAGAATCACATCAGTGGCCAACTCTTGGCCCAAAGGAAATCCCAATCTTTCAAGGTTTTCAATGTACCCAATCATCTTGAGCACATGAGTACCAACGGGAGTCCCCTCTGCCATCCTACACTGAAACAATGCCTTAGAGACATTGTACCTTTCTTGCCTAGCTTCCTCTTGATAGAGTTGCTTGAGATGCTCGATCATATCGAACGCATCCATTTCCTCATGTTGCTTTTGAAGCTCAGGATTCATGGAGGCAAGCATAAGGCAACTAACATCCAATGCATCATCTTGATGCTTCTTATAAGCATCTCTTTCTGCCTTTGGAGCATTAGCGGGTGGTTCCTCAGATAAGGGAATCTCAAGGACATACAACTTCATTTCTTGCTTGAGGACTATCCTCAAGTTCCTGTACCAATCCAGGAAGTTTGTCCCATTCAACTTGTCCTTCTCAAGGACAGATCGCAGTGAAAGTGTGTTATTTGTGTTTGATCCCATGATAATCTACAACAGAAATATGCAAAATATAAGTATCATGAGTGCATTCATTTAATTAAATATTTATTAAATGATGCTCCCACTATTTTTATCGAATCAATAACCCTCACTATTAATTTGAAAAAATTATCATATAATTTCTCTAGTGGGCCAAGATCCATATTTCACCTTATCTAGAGTTAGCTTTGGCTAATCGCTCAAGATTTGGCTATTTAGGTAGGCAACACTTACCAATTACATCTCATGTAACTCTTGGATAGTTGGGTGAACAACACTTGTTCTAATTCATCTCATGAATGGAAGCCTAACTTTATGCCTCTAAATTCCCAATCTTATTGAGGAAATCTAGTTAAGTCAACCCAATTTATAGCCTTTGGATATCACTATTATCGCATCGCGTCTTACTAAGATAGATATGATATTCTGCTTTGGCAAACATAACAAAATCGATTCTAGTCTTGACGAGTGCTATTCATTGGTAGGCATCTATTATTGACTTAATTTAATTTGAGGGATTTTTCTTAGTTTATTGAATAAGATCTCACCAATTTTACTTTTCTAAAATTATCATATGATTTTCATATCATAAACGTACAAAATAAACCATGCATCTCATGCAATTAAGCAATAAAATAAACGTGACATAGTTATAGCCCAAACTAAATGGATTTCCCAAGCCAATGAGAAACCCTAAGGGTTAACCTAAGGGTAATAGCATCTTCTCCAAGTGTCTCTTTGGTCATCCTTTGCATGGTTGTCAGCTCCATTAGTGTTGATCACCATCAACTCATACTTAGCTAAATTCTAACCCTATACTACGTTACAATTACATAGTTTAAGAGAAACCTCGAGTTACATTCGAGGGGAGTAAGATGAGAAAAGAATGTACAACAAGAATTTCAAGAACAAGGCACGACACGCAGGTCATATTTATTAAAATTTACAACCATCAAAATACAATCATATTGGGCTAGGGCTATAACTATGCACCATGCTTAAACAACAACCACCGCGTTATACAAACAAGTGTAATGCAATTTCAACTTTTAGTTTTATTAATGAGGCACATTTGAAAAGAATTATGACCCTGACTGCGGGGTTCCCAAGGGCGGCGGTCCCTGGCCGGTCAGCGGGCGGAGTCAAGGGGCAGCGCCCTTTGCGGGGGTTTGGGGCGGAGCACCCGAAAAAAAAAGGTCAACAGTATTGACATTGCCAACGCCCCTTATCCGGAAGTGTCCTAATCTTATCAGGATGTTCCAGCCAGTATCTCATACTACTATAATTTTAGTCGCATTAGAACTCTTATCTAAAAGTGTTTCAATCTTATCAGGATCTTTATACACTTTCGACATTATTCTGTTTCTTCCATAACGTTTATGCAGAACAGAAACCGCCATTAATAATTCGCATCACAAATTATATCTCACATATAAGTTGAATCGAAATTGATATATATCATATATATAATTTCAACAATTCGATTTCTAGCCTCTGAATATATCATATACATTCTAATCCATATTAATCTCATTAAAACGATTGCATGTAATCATAAACAGAAAGTAACCAGAGATCATGCTCTTATCAAAACAAATCAGGGACTTCGAACCTGGCTCGGATACCAGTGAAGGAAACCGAAACAAACACGCAGCGGAATTTAAATCATTCAGCCTCCACCAGGATCGATTCGGAGAGTTGCCTGATTAGGGTTTCAAGATTTTACCTAACGTTTTCTCTGATTTTCTGTCGTTGGTCGAGTCACAAGCAACAACTTTTCATTCCTGCCTCTATGGTATCCACACGAACGGATCTCACGACTCTTGAACGTCTCACGATCAGAAGCCTTAAAGAGCGTTTTTGATTCCTTATAACCGAATTGCTAGCTTCGATTAAAAGAATATTTTGTTTTCTGTTTAATTGTGCGGCTCACTTTTAGAAAACACAAAACATCATTTTATAGGCAGTAAATTTTACCCTAAAATTTACTGTCAAACAGAACTCTAATCCTACTTAGAATAGGATTAGTTATATCCTTAATCCAATTCAGAATAGGATTAGTTATATCCTTAATCCAATCTAGAATAGGATTAATTAAGTTCCTCATTGATCCGTTATAAGTGTGCGACCCAATAGGTTCTCAAAACAATGGCAATGACAAAATTGTCACAGGCAATGAGCGGTATCTAGCAACACATCATTGCTACCCATGTAACGAGAATGTCAATGACTCGACATAACCTTACTCGTGATAGATGTTACCGTGTAGTCTAATCCCTTTATCCTTTGATGTCTTGATTAGACACAAGTCATGGAATGTGTCACACTTGTATAGTCTAATCAGCGTTTCTTGATTCCTGAGTAGACTAATTAAACAAATAAAATCAATATCTCATATTGACTTATTCGAGCACGGCCATGCATTTCTTAGTCTCACTCTATCAAAGGGCCCAAGACATCACTCTTGTTATATAAGAGGGATAAATCCTATCTTGATCACTCAACATCCCTCTACATAGATCAAGGCATACCCAATTACTACCTTTATAGTCCATCCTGTTACGAATGACATCTAGCAACATTAAAGTATGCGATTCTCTATGTTGGGATCTCTGATGATCTCAAGTCAAAGGATCACATACACCATCATCACTATGAGAATCGCTTATGACACTCATATAAATCCATGTAGCGTTCTCATGGAGGGTCGATCAAGTACATAGTTCTCTAACATGTACCTATGTGATGACTTGATATCCTATATCCATGACAATGGTCATTAGTCAACCACATACTAGTCTTATCGTATCATTGTTATCCTTGTTTACAATAATACTTGACTAAGGATATTTTAAGAATAGTGTGTTATTACTATTCTAAGGACATTATCATATAAGATTACATTACGCAGTTATAAGACAAATATAATAATGAACTATAATAAATAAAAATGTCATGATACATAAAAAATGCCAAAGTCAATCATCTAATGAATGGTTCTAAGGCATAATCCAACATCCAATTTTATTTATTATTTTATCTTATTTTATTCTATTATTATTATTATTATTATTATTTTCTTATATAAATTATTATTTCATATATTTTTATATCTTTAAATAAATATGAATTATTTGATATTGAATTTTCTTAAAGACCTTTCATCAAGCTGGTAAGACCTTAAAGAAACTTCTTCACCTTAAGAATTTTTAAAGAAACTACTCAAGCGCAATTCCCTTTAAATTCCATCATCGGAATAATTCACATTTATTAAAATATTTAATTAATTTCTATTTGTTTTAATTCTTTTCTAATTTTAATTCTAATTTATTAATTTGATTTTAATTTTTTATAATGAACTTAGTTTTAATTTGCTATTTTTCCATTTTAATTTAATCGTTATTTTTATAATTTAATTTATTAAATCTTGGAAATGTCTTTTAAATCTTCCATCAAGCTGGTAAGACCTAAAAGAACTCTTATCACCTCAAGACGTCTAAAAGTACTACTCAAGCGCAGTGCTTTTAGAATTCTGCCGTTGGAGTAATTCAATTTATTCAAATATTTATATTAACTATTCCTATTAATTTTAATTACTCAATCTTAATTTTTTTATTTTCATAGGAACTTAATTTATTAATCATGGTATAATTTGATAATTGTTCTTATTATGAATTTAATTTATTAAATATTGGAAGTATCCTCTTAAATCTTCCATCGAGCTGGTCAGACTTTAAAAGGATTTTCCTCACCTCAAGATCTCCAGAAGTATTACTCAAGCGCAATCCCTCTAGTGTTCATCGTCGAATAAATTTATATTTTGTTTTACAATCTATAGATAATTTATATTTATTATGGATTTTATTCATCTTAACCCAATTTAGCCTTTTTATCTATTTCTTAACTTAATCCTATCTTTTAATAAAGCAAACAAAAATTAACGATGCAGTTACAAATCAACAATACAAACATACATATAAAAATTTGTATAAACAATCCATATCATATTAATTCAAATAATTACCAATACTAATCATATAACTAACAAACATACAAGCATTTAATTAGTAAAAAAAAAGGCTAAGCAAGTAATAAACGTGGACATAACATAAGCAACAAAAGATATTTTTTAATGAATATTAAAACAACAATTAAATTAAATTACAAAAACAATCATTACCTCTTATGGAACACAATCACAACATCATTATCTTGTCAATTTCCTTCCATAAAATAAACAAGGTTTCTATTTTAGCTTCTAGCTGTCGACGTTGGCATCATCATTGGCAGTCTTAATCTTCTGTCAACGAATTTTGATGGATTTTAAAATAGATTGAAGTGGTGCAGCTGTGAATGATGGATGCGTAGAGCAGGGACGACTTGGTGCAGTTTTAGGACGATGGTGCTGGAACAATGGCAGTAGTTGTAGGGGACAACAAAGCGGCTCGGCTTAAGATGACCATGAGACAAATTTTTTTCTTTGCTTTTTTCCTCGTGTATCCTCCCTGCCTCTTTTTTTTTGTGTTGTTATTTAAATAAACCTAGATATTTTTTTATTTTAGGTAAAAAATCAAGAATCAATCCTTTTAGGAAATTTTTAGATTTCAAGAATCGGATCTCAAATCCGATATTAATTCTGATTTTCCTTTTCATAAAATTTAAATTTCAATTTTTAATAGTCTCATTTAAGTCTGCCTTCCTATCAAAATTAATTTCGATTTCCTTCCTTTTTATTTTATTTTATAAAAATAAAAATAAAATAAAAAATCAAAATCCAAAATTTATTCCTAAATCTAAATTAAAAATAAAAAATAAAAGTCAATAATAAAAAAAATATAAAACTAATTAATTAAAAATTTTTGAAAAAAAGTATCGGACAAAAATGGTGTCTACATATACGAATATATTTATATTATACATGTATTAATCCTTAATGGGATGGATATAATACATGATCCAAAATATGGAAGGTCCCTATTGTTGGCACTAATATATAAGTGATGGGCCATTGATCACTTGATTTATGGGGAGAAGGGTGAACAGCAGTAGCTTCTCCCATTTTCTTTCTCTCTCGTTCATCATCTTCCTCTTTCTTGCATAGACCATCATGGCAGATCAGATTGGGCGCAGCCAGGCGTGAGTGGACCTAATAAGTCCTTGAAATGTCTATTTTTATGGGATATTATTACATGATTTTTGGATGAATTTTGGAATTTTTATTTATTTTCTTTCCTAATGAATTAAATTTTTTTGTCTTGTGTAGAAAATTAAAAAATCAAGATAAAGTTGAGAAAATGATGCAAAAGGAGACAAAAGTAATTGCTTCGGGATCTAAATCACAAACATAAGAGCCCATGTAATCTCATATAAGCCCAAAACACATTCTTTATTTAAGTGGGCTTCAACAAACACAAGAAAGGAAGTCTAGCCCGTAGACTACAGCCCATGTGGATTTTCTACCTAAAGCCCTTGAAGAACCCTAGTGAATAAAAGAAGAATGAAGCTGCCACAAGTGAGGGGAGAGGAGGCAAGTGACAGGAGCTGATTCTCACCATCTTCTACTGCAATTTATACTTTATTGTTTTCTTCGAATATTAGGAACCAGTTCCTTTTAGTTTCGATTCTTGTCTTAGGTTTTAGTTTGAATGTTAATCCTCTTTCATCAATTATCTTTTAAGTTTTAAAGCAATCTTCAGTAAGTTTGTGACTTAGATCTGTTGAATCAATTTTTGTTTAGTGAAGGTTAATATTATTTAGTTCTCTTTTCTGCTCAAGTCTCAAGTTTCTATTTACGTTTCCTCCCTTTTAATGATTTCTAATTTTTTTTATTATGTTCTTAATCTTTGCTGAGTTCAACCCTTAATTTAATTCAAGCTTTTCGTTTCTGCATTCTCTTGGTTTACTGCGTCGTTGAAGGCTGTTTTGCATGGTCCCTGCTCTACCTTTGTCATGCTCTGTTTTATCATATTTAATATTTTTTTTTCGTTTTAATAGCAATTTCGGTTTTGTTATACTGCATTAAATTTCTTCTGCATTCTTTAGTTACTTCAATTATATTTTCTGCATTGGTTTTTTTCCTTTCACTGTATATCCGTTTCTGTGCGTGGCCATTTGTTGGTGAGGCTCGCTTGGAACCTGGTTTGCGTGACTATGTGGAAGCTGCTGGCATGAAGCAGCTGCGTGTGATGTAGGGGACGGTTGTTGCAATCAACGCTTGAGGCGTGAAGGCTGATCTGCTTCGCTGCACTAGAGGTTGCTGGTTCAACGAGACGAGGTTGGGCTGAGCGGTTTGGCACGAAGCAACTGGAAGCGTATCACCACCTAAGCTATGGCGAGTTGAAGGCGTGGCAGAGCATTGGAATGTACGTGGCTGAAGCGTGAGAATGGCTACTGCGCATATCAGGTTGGGCAAGGGGTGCCTGAGTAGCAGGTGTTGGGCGTGGCATGGCAGAGCAGCATGGCGTGGCAAGGGCTGTGACGTTTCTGGGTTGGCGTGGCTTGCAGGAGATATACATGCCAGGGGGCACTTTATTAGCTTTATTTATTTATTGTTTTTTTTTGGTCCGTTGCAAATCAGCTTTAGTTTTAGGTTTTATATTATATATTACTTTATTAGTTTGTTTTATATTTTATATGCTATATTAGTTGATTAGTTTTTAACTTTTATTAGTTATTAGTTTTTTTTAGTTTATATTTCAAATGAAGTTATCATTTTGTAAATTGTTTTAGTTTGAATCTATCAGTTTAGTCCTTAGGTTTTACTTTGTTTATTGTTTAAGTTTAAATTAGGAAATTAGAATAGCACTTATAAATTTTATTTTTAAGTAATTTTATTTTATATTGATCAATTTAAAATTGCTTATTTTTTACTTTCTTGCTTTCTAATCTTATTTTAATTTTAATTTGATTTGATTTTTTTTATTATTTTACTTTCTTAGTTAACATGAAAATTGATTAGTTTGAATAAACCTAGGGTGATAAAAAAATTTAGTACTTAGCTGAATAATCTAACTAATCCTCGTGGGAACGATACTCTACTTATCACTTTATTACTTGTCGCGACCCGTGCACTTGCGGTATAGGTTTTAGAGCACAACAGGACCATCGACGGTGTTCCTTCGCTCTGGCAGTGGCAACAATGGCGTTGAAATGGTGGGTTTTAGCTCTACCACCTAAGGTTAGTTTTTCTCTTTTTGTAATTGTGCTAATGGGCTTTGGTGGATGGTTTAATTCCAATAATTGGCATCAGAGCATGTCCACCTTAAAGCCATTGGCCTTTTTTTGAAGAAAAAATGACTTAGTGCATATTTTTATTTTTTTGGTATTTTCGTATTTTTTTGAAACCTAAAGGGATTTATGCATTTTTGAGCCAAACTAATGCCAAATATTAGTTGAGGATGTGTTTATTGAAAATGCCATAAAAACGAAGTAAAATGGGTCTTAATTGAGTGAGAAATGGTTGAAAAATCGATCGGGTCGAATCAACGAGCCGTTTTGCAACGTTTACGCCGATCAGGTGAGGAAGACAGTCGAGCCCTTGCAACACACCTCTCGACAGTGCTTCTTAGGCACCCGTTGAACGTGCCCGCCTTGAAAATTGAAAATAAAAAAATATTTTTTTCAGCTATTTGGGCTTCACGTTTTGGGCCCCCTTTTTTTGTTTTCTTTAAGCCATTCAATTGGGCTCAATTTTAGGTGGTTTGGGCTTTTTTGGTCTTGGGCCATTTTTTTGATTGGTTTAATTATTTTTGGACCAAAATATTTTGGTTTTATGGGTTGGTGTATTTTTTGGACCATTATTGTCAATATTTTTGGGCTTTTAATTTTAGAAATTAAAATGTCATTTGTTTATTTTAATTATACCTTAATATTTGATTAATTTAAGTCAAAATAATTTTGTAATATTATGGGCATTATTTATTTAGTTATTTTAATTGACTATTTAGTATTAAATTAATTTTGGCAATTAAAATTAATTAATTTTAAGGTCATTATGCCTAATTAATTTAAGGCCCATATTGATTAATTACTTTTATTTCTCTATTAAATTTAGATTAATTATTGGCTATTTTGCATAATTAATTAAAAGGCCATTTTGGATTATGATTTTAAGGGCCATTTTGATTAATTAATTATGGGCCATTTGGTTAATTATTTTTTGGACAATTTTGGTCATAAGCCAAATTTTATTTAATAGCCATAATTAATTGTTAAGCCCAAAATTAATGTGATATAGGTGAATTTTTGGAGGAATTATTTTGGGGTAATTTTTTGGAAATTCAATTATCTATTTAATTCATAATTCACTTAATTTTGTAATATATAATTGTGCCCATAAAATATTGATAATTGCACTAATTAAATGAGTTTAAATAAATTATTTGGGTATTTCGTTTGAGCCATTTTGGATTATGGTCTACCCATTTGTTAATAATTTATTTAGACAAATAAACTCTTAAAAATAACATTGTTTTATTATTTGAATATTCACATTTTTTGGAATTAATTAATTATTAATGTTTGACCCAAAATTACTACATATGTTTTAGGAATTGCATATTTTGGATGTAGTTAATTTTGGTCAATTAATTATGTGAATATTCTTAGAATTATAAATCATTAATTGGATTGATTAGTATTTGCCTGTCGCAAGAATAGTCATGAAGATTTTTTGACGATTTATTTTGATAATTTTAAGGTATAATAATAATAAGGCAATACATAGTGATAGTTACATGATTTACTAAGATCTTAGAAGTGACAAGTCTCTCCCTATCGGATTGCTTGTTGCTTTGAAAGATGCTTGGAACTAAGAGGATTATGGCGAGGATATGACATGATTTTCGTACCTTGTCGGTGGGCGATCATTCAGTTTATATTCAACCAGTTTTGTTTTATCTCGGTAGTGTATTGTGGAACAAAATTGATATTTATTGAGTTATTCCACTAGCCTCCATATTGTGCAACTATCACATATCGAATCTCTAGCATGATCAAATTAGATAGATGGTATAAATCGATCTATACGATTAAGGACACATTAAACTAGGAAGTAGTCCCGAGAGTTGATTAATCTTCTATACCCAATAATGTGAGCTCTTTAAGGACAAAATATTTGGTATTTTGGGAACACTCAAGTGAGAATTCTCTGATTATATAGGGCATGCCATTAATGAGCACATCAGAGAAAGTATTTCAATTACTGATAATCACAAAGTAATTATGGATGCCATTAGGAAAAGGTTCGTAAAGATTGATGAAGGTTGCAATAAAGATTAATTTATATGTGGCAGATTATGAACCACTTCCTTTTGGGGTGGAGATTGAGGGATTTTCCAGGTCGCAAATCTCATTCAGCGTACCTTAATGGATAGAAGGAAGTATGGCATATTAATATCAAAACTGATATTGTCATTCAAGAGTGGGAGATTTTTCAAGTTAACAGATCTCATTCAGCCATAATGATGACATATGCCAACATTACTGCCAAAAGTAATATTATTAAGAGGTCTCAATAAAAGGTCATTTTAGAAGAAGAAATTTGCCAAGCTTATTTTCCATTCTAGTTCCACCAATACCTCTAAATATCGATGTGTGCCACTTCTGTCATAAACTTGGGCACAAGAGGGTAAATTGTAAGAGTTCTCTAGATTGGGATGTGTGAAAGACATTCAGTTAGACTTTATTTTGATCCAATTTAGGAAGAATACCTTCTAACTATTGATGGTTGGATACCGGTGCTATTATTGATAAAGCTATAAGCAACTGGAGGCCAAATAAGGGAAAATTGTTGTGAATTGGGGCTATAGAGTTAAAATCCATGCCGAAAACATAAGAATAGCCAGATTGTTGTTACATTTTTGCATACAGTTTTGGAATTACTGTCAGTTTATACTTTTCATTTTGATAACGGAAAAGTATTTCTATTTAGTAACAACATATGTTTTGATTTTGGTATTCTATGTGATGGATGTATAATAGATATATACCTCAATATTAGGAGAATTTTCTTCTGTTGTAAATGATGTGACTATCGATTTTGATTATGATAGGATACATAAGATATCTATTATATTTTGGCAAGAGTTAGGGACATTTTGAGGCACATGTAGAGATTGCATTGAGGGAAATATTATTGCTAATATTAAGGACATGATTAGCAGATATTGAAATGATTAGGAACTGATATATATCGATATTTGTAGATGATTTTCACATACTGTATTTAGTGGATATAAGCATTTCATCATTTTCACTAAAGACCATTTTGATTTAGGTCATATGAGTGAAAGATTTGATCTTATAGAGGCCTTAAGCATTCTGATTAATTCCGATGCTGCTTATGTCAAGTAAGCTGCTTAAGGTTATGATCAGACACTAGTGATGAGTATTGTGGTCGGTATAATAAAGCTAGACGAAATCCTATACTACTTTTTGGATTAGTGCACCATAGAATTGTATTGGTGCCTAGCATATTGTGCTTGGAATACTAAAAGGAATGGATTGCAATAATAATTATTCATACGTTTTGATATGGTACGATTTATGTTGATTACTCCAAATTTTTAAATTCAGGTGGAGTGATGTTATGAAAACTGCAACTCACATTTAGAGTTGATCTCCAAGCAAGACCAGTTCCTAAATGCATACCAAGTTGTAGTCAGACAAGAAGTCGAGTTTGTGTTGTTTTTTTATTTAGGGTTATAAAGTTAGGCAAAATACCTATAACCTACAGTCAGGAAAACTTGATAAGAAAATTGTCAGCGGCAATTCTATTAGTTATTATATTGGCTAGAAAGATTCTAGATTTTGTTTTCTCATTATGTAATACTAGAATTATTGAGTTTGACAATGCAATCTATTTAGAAGATGACTTAAAGAGTAGGAGTTGTGAACTACACAAAGTCATTGATGATGTACATATTGTTGTGTCAGTCCCATATATGTGTTACCTTTTGATGGTAAAAGGTAGGGGTGTAAAACGGGCCCAAGCCCGCGGGTCGTAAGGGCTATTTACAATTTTTTAGGCCCGTTCTAAACGGATTGGCCCGAGCGGGCCGGATCACAAAACCGCGGGCTGGCCCATTTAGGCCCTTTTTAATTTTATATATAATTAGTTTTTTTAATTATATTATTAATGTATTTTTATTTCTTACAAAATAATACATGACATGATTTTATTGTATTCTAGCAAAAAAATGAATTCATGTAATTTTACTTTGAATTCAAACTATGGCATTATATGTATGTTAGTGAAAAAAAAATGTTGGAAGAGTTTAATGTTTAATAGAAATTTATGTTTTTTCAAGATTGTAATTATTTATTTTAAAATATTGTAAGTGAATTACAATTGTATTTAGATTGTATTTATATGTGAATTTTAATAAATTTTTTTTATTTTTATTTAAAAAATAATCTCCTGCGGGCTGGCTCGGTCCGTATTAAAAACGGAGCGGGCGTGCAGCCCGCACCACGCCTGTGTCGGCCCACCCGTTTTACATCCCTAGTAAAAGGCCACAGCCAAAGAATCAATGGTTAATCCCAATACCATATTTTGAACTTGTACCTGAACTTACAAAAGAACTTGAATGTGAAATTCATGTGTCTTCTGATTCTGATATTTGTTAGGAGGCTATACTAATCCGAACTCTTGGAGTTGGATATTTGCCACGCAGGATGTGTAAGCATCTATGTTGTATAAAGATGCATGAGATCTATTTCAGTTGTCACATCATTGTGGACCAAAAGAAACTCTAATTATTAGGTAGGAGATTTAAAGCCAAATTTGGCTAAAGGCTTTAAATAAAGAGAAGAAATTAGTTTTATAAAAAACCTTCTCTCCTATTTCTACCTAAGATTCTTTTAGAATCATGATGGCGATTAGTAGCTCATTTTGATTAGGAGCTACATCTTGGATATTAAAACGTCCAAATGAAACAACCTAAAATTTTGTAGTTCCTGAGATGGAACACATAGTTTGTGAATTCAAAGAGTTTGTTTGTGAATTCAAGGAGTTCATTTGCGAACATTAAAAGGCATCCAGATTGTATTAAAAGTAATGAGATAGTCACTTTAAGGAGAACACATTTGATAATTGGATCCATTGTAAGGTTAGTGGGAGTAATTATGTGTTATTTGTGCTCTAAATTAATGATATCAAATAGTAGCCAATAGCACTGACCTATTGTATGAGACAAATTTCATGTCGTCGTGTCACTTCAGGATAAGGAATCTAAGTGAGGCTTTATTTTGTTTTAAGGATTGAGATTCTTCGTGACATATCAATAAGCATACTCTGTTGGTCTCAAGAAACCTGCATTGTGTGTGAAGTAGGTTTACTGTATATTGTTCTCCTATTTGACGGGCCCTTCCATGAAAAGTAACATACTGTAAAATCTTAAAGCCCTCAAAATGAAAATAAAAGAGCTCATGTTGAGTGTTATGTATGCCTTATTGTGGGTAATTACTGTATGCTCAAGTTTATACACATTTTGATGTTATGTATGTTATAGGTATATTTCGGAAATGCTTGAGCGATCCTGTAATAGAGAACTGGAAGCTATAAAGAGAATATTTGGATATCAATAAATTTGACATTTTGAGTTTGGTCAGATATTCTGATGTTGATTTTGCATGCTATCTAGATGTTAGAAATTATTTTTGGTTATATACTTATGTTATGTAAAGGAGCTGTTTTTAGGAAAGTGTGAAACAAACACTTACAGCATTCTTGATTATGAAGGCTAAGTATGCAGCATGTTGTAAAGCTACATGATGGGCCATTTAGGCTATAGAATTTCATCTCAGGGTTGGTTTTTGTGGTTACCATTTCGAAGTCCTAAAGATGTACTATGATAATGCAGCAGCAAGTACTTTCTCTCTCAAAATGCTAGGAGTTCTTCACACTCCAAATATTTAGATATCATCATTCAATTTGTTAGAGAGAAAAATATTGGAATCCATTATTTGATAAGATTGTAGAGCACATGGTTAAAGAGCTCATATTGGTTAACTAAGAGTTTGGATGCTTAAGTGTTTTGACGACATAGCACTTGTATGAGGCATATGTAGCTGTTTGCTGTATTGAGTTAGTGGGAGCTTTGTGTAATGAAATCAACTGCAGTTGTGTGGATGGATTCCTGTTACCATATATACATATTCTATTTACGCGTATTCTGGTGAATATGGCATTCTGTTAAATTATACATTTGGTATTGGTCTCATGAGCTTCTATTGAAACAATGCATCATTCGGTTTACATGCATGGACCTAATGGAAATGGAAATGGATATTGATTTTGTTTTCATATCATTTCCATTTCACACTTTTATACTACTATTTTGTTGAAGTCTTTATGAGTTTACGCATTTGTACCATGTCGGTATGATGCATTCTGAAGCCTGTAAAGGCTTATTGTTGTTACAATATTTGTAAGCCTACACATTTGTACCCTTTCGGTACAATGTATCCAGAAGGTCTTATGAATAAATATTGATATTTATATGATATTTTCGTTAATTAACTTAATCGTCCAAGTGGGAGATTGTTGAATTATCTCAATAATGTGGACTAGTTAAGTATAATTAATATCATATAAATTAAATTGGTAGCATATTTCGTGTATAGTGTGACCATATATATACGTAATATATTTATATTATACATGTATTAATCCTTGATGAGATGGATATAATACATGATCCAAAATATGAGAGGTCCCTACTGTTGGCACTAATATATAAGTGATGGCCCATTGATCACTTGATTTTTGGAGAGAAGGGTGAACGGCAATAGCTTCTACCATTTTCTTTCTCTCCCGTTCATCATCTTCCTCTTCCTTGCACAGACCATCATGGTAGATCAAATTGGGCGCAGCCAGGCATGGGTGGACCTTCGGCAGCGTTCCTTCCCTCTGCAGTGGCGATAATGGCAGTGAAATGTTGGTTTTACCTTTACCCTACCTAAGGTCAGTTTTCCTCGTTTTGTATTGTGCTAATGGCTTTGGTGGATGATTTAATTCCACAAATAGTTGATTGTAACGTATTAGAGCAAATAAAATTTTACATATTTTTTATAGCTTCAGTCTATGCATAGAAGTTTCTATAATTTCTAGTTGTTTGTTTATGGCATGATATTTTTACTTGATTTGTTCAACTTCGGGAAAGAAATTAGTGAATTCTTGCCGAAAGTAATGCTTATTGCACTTTTTGTTGTCTTGTTTAGTGAGAATGATAAATGCTAGTATATATTTCTTTTCCTTAAAGAACATTTCTTCCTAAGATTTTGGGTACCAAGTGGCTTGAACATCAAAGGGTTGGAGAGGTTTTAACAAGAAGTGGCAAAGGAAAACAGACTATTTGATATGTTGTTTGCTTCCATTATTAAGAGGGGGCTATCTGACTGATATTCCTGTGTCCAACAAACCTAGTTTGATGAAAGTTGATAAAACAATCTCTTGCCCAAGCTTTCCCAGATATTGTTTGCCTGCTGACTGTAATATCATACACAATATAGTTGCACTTTACTATATATGTTCACTGCATCAATTTCCAACGTACATTTTAACTTGTTTGTTTCATCTGAATTTTCTTTTACTCTTGTTTCCAGATTCAGAAAATGCTAAAAGACAGGGAAACAAAGAAATGCTCATTCAATGGTTGTTTGCATCTTGGTGAACCAAGGTGCATTGTGTAAAGGGATTGGGAAAGATATTCATACTATTTTCAACTTCTTGATGAGATTAGAATCAGAGAGGAAAGAAGACATTCGAATCCAGAGATGGGGTGATGCTAGGTATGTAAGACTAAAACATGGGCATATGCACATCACTTAAAAGTTATCTGCCTTAAAGAAAATCCCTTTTCATACATTCTTATATAATTTGTAGAGTGTAGACATAGATCAACTAGAGCCAAGAATAATAGGCAAAAGGATCAACTAGAAGCCTTATTTTCCTTAAATTTTTTATAATATTCTGCTTAACATGATTCAAGTAGAGGTACTAACATTTTTTTGTAGTAATCTACAATATGGTAAATGTTTATAATATTGTTTCTAATCACTATGAAAACTGCCTAATGTTTTTATCTTTCTCTAGTAAGATATTTTAATATCAAAATCTTGCAATTTGAGGATCCTTTTCATATCTTCAGGATTGTGTAACTTGCAGCAATTTTTACAGTTTTGAAATGGTAATCTTGTGAGAAATGCTTATATAATATTTTAAAATTGACATTAAGCAATTTCCTATTATGAGTACAATACAAAAGCCCAATGGAAGATGTTGAGGCCTACTTTCTTTAACTATCAGCGTGTTAATTATGAAATTAAGTTTAAAAGTTAGTCGGGTGTTGTTCGTTACTAAGTATTATAACAGAAACAAAATGTAACCAGTCCTATTTCAAAGTTAAGCACTTGGAGACTCTGACATGATATCCTGTGATCTTGATAATTTGGAACTTCATGATGGTGGGTACTACTTGAAGGGAGTTGTCTACTGGAAATCCTCTTCCAACGGCATACTTGCCCAAGGCAAACTCTTTGGTTGGGTCCAGCTGATGAAGCATACAAGAAGCTAATAGAAGATACCTTGATCTCAGTAAAGTCCACCTATGTAGATCGAAAATCTGAAGGTAACTTCTTGGAGGTATTTAAGGGCACAAGTTTGCAAGCCTTCATAACTAGTGGAGGTTTAATGCTTTTTCAACAGTAAACTAGCCATCCAAGTGTTCTGTGTTATACTAGTCCAATTCTACGAGTGTTGATTTCTCTGCAGCTGTTGGGTTTGCTATCACGAAAGGTTGTCATGTCTTGACTGGAGCTTCATGGGTTATTGGCGCAATCAATAGCGTTGCTAAGAAAACAGGTAATGTGGAGCAGAAGACAAAAGCGAAAATATTGGTTGGAGAACAAGCACACAAACCAGAGGACTATACACAAACATTCATCTTTGATGGTAAGGATGTGAAGCAGGTATTGTTATGACAGCGCAATGGAAGAAGTTGAGGCCTGCCTTCTTTAACTATCAGTAGTGTTAATTGTAAAATTATGTTTAAAAGTTAGTTAAGGTGTTTTTTTGGCTACAAAGGTGCTAGTCGTTAGTAAATGAGAATTATAACAGAAACATGTAATCAGTCCAGTGGTTATATATAGACAGCGAGCTACACTAGTAAAGGAATACAATTCACGAAGTTACGTTCTCTCTCTTGTCGGTTTCTCTCTTTCTGCAATTCTTTTTTGTTATTCTGGAATTTCCAGAATCTGTATAGCATCCTTTCTGCTTGTTGGTTTCTTAGCATTCCTTATTGGGATCTAAAATTGCAGCTGCATCACTTCCTTCTTCAAGTTGATAAACCATGAGAAAATAGTGTCTTTGTTTACAAAACTAATATAACAAATATTTATTGGAAATTACCCAAAACCATGTTTTATCTTATTGCACGCTCATGAGGTAATGTTAATAATTTAAGAAAAAAGCGTACTTTCATCTCTCTTTCTTTCAGTTTTGATATTTTCCCAAATTTCATCCAAGATAGGTTTAAGTGCTGTGACTAGCTAACTTGTGAACATTTCCCTTCGGTTCTGAAATCGAAAATGCCATTTGTAGGTACAAGATCGGAGACATAGGTGTTCGGCACACTGAAACTCAACCGGAAGCAAACAAACATAGGAGACAATGTGGAAAGGGATGAACCAGTCAGAATTAGATGATTTGGATGAACTGGATGGTGCTGATAACTTAGAAAATGATCCAATTGTAAGAGCAATAAAAAATGAAAACAAATAGGAAATTCACTGGCTTTGTATCGTACGTGTAAAGGATAAGGTTCTTAACCCTTTTTCATGGAAGAGAACATGAATTTGATGTTTGCTACTAACATCTGAATCTCTGATGCCAATGAGATTTGTCCATTCCTTTTTGGTAGTACGACAGCATGGCCAGGTTTTTACTCAGCAGATATGGTCCTAAGTTGCCGAACCGCATAAATGGCCTCTGATTCTCCAAAACCCGTAAATTTTAACGGTCGACTAGATTCGATAATTTTTAGAATAACAAGACACAATATAAAAGTATAAAAAAGTGTAAAAATGCAGTTAAATTAAAAATTGCATATAAGTTTTGTATTTTACATGTAGATACGGCTTTTAATACAACAATTTGAGTGTCCCTTTGGTGGCTTATTTTTTCACAACTCACAGCCAACTGTAGCTTTGGATGCTTCTCAAATCGTGGACTGGTTGTTTGATTTAGAACTTTCTATTTCAAACAGAAAATAAAAATAAAGAAATACAAATCTGTTGCAGCTATTGGTTAAACTCACTTGCTCCCCCAAAGCAAGCAATGACGTTGAGTGATAATAGTGATAGCGTCGTGGTTCCCTTTTGATTCTCGTAACCATAATTGTCGAAGGCTTATCACAAGTCAATCGTGGCCCACTTCCATTTATCGGTAATTCTCGTTTACAAACTTCGTCACACAACTAAAAAAAAAGCTAAATTGAAGCCATATTTCGCATGATTAAAAGGGTTGGCAGGTGAAATTCTTTGAGGTAGCGCCTTTATTTCGCAAAACTGGCGTTGGCCATTTTTATGTTGTTAATTGGTATTAAATACCATAATTTTTTTCGAATTTAGTTGTTGTTTTCTAAGTGTTAGCTCTTATAGGCTATACCGAGAGGGGGGGTGAATCGGTTTTTCGATAACCTTAGGTTCGTTTTTCTGTTCCTCTAAATTCTCTAGCCTATTTAAATATTTTTTAAGTTCTCTAGGCTAGGCAAGCATGCAATCCAAATTCAATGAAATAAACAAAATATAATTGCAAGTAAATAAAGAGTAGGGAGAGAGAGATTTACACAATTGATTTATAGAGGTTCGGCTACCTTGCCTACGTCCTCTACCTTAAGACGCTCCCAAGGATTTTTCCCAAATTCACTATCTTTGAATTTGTCTTTATAATCCCACTTTTTCAAGGCTCAAGAGAAACCTCTCTCTTTTTCTAGGCTCAAGAGAGACCTCTCCCTTTTTCTAGGCTTAAGAGAAACCTCCCTCTTTTTCTAAGGCTCAAGAGAAATCTCCCTCTTTTTCTAGGCTTAAGAGAAACCTTCCCTTTACAAGGAATGATGGGTTACAAATAATGTTATCAAAGAAAGGCCTTTAGATAGGCAAGTGATTACAGAGATTAGGCACAAAGAAAATCCTATATAATGTTTGTGCTAAACAATACAAGAGATAGATGAATGATGGGAGATGAAGACTTTGTAGCTCTTGATTTGTTGTTGAGGCTTGAGGAAAATGAAGAAGATGATGAACAGAATTTCTGAGCACTTCCCCTTGCTTCCTTTAGCTT
This sequence comes from Heritiera littoralis, assembly GCA_031772115.1. Classification (NCBI taxonomy): domain Eukaryota; kingdom Viridiplantae; phylum Streptophyta; class Magnoliopsida; order Malvales; family Malvaceae; genus Heritiera; species Heritiera littoralis. The sequence continues at coordinate 1,520,444 of JAPDPK010000106.1, read as the reverse complement.
CTAAGCCTCTATTTATAGTCCCTTGGATAGTTTGTGGATGTTGGTTGGAGCCAAAAACAGAAGCTAACCGTTGTGTCACACAGAAACTAGCCGTTTGAGACTTTCTGACATAAAGGGATCGATCCTTTTACCAAAGGGATCGATCCTTTTTCTTCATTCTAGGCTTTCAGGGCATTCTGCCAAAAAGGGATCGATCCCTTCCCTTAGGGGATCGATCCTTTTCTTCCAGAGGACATTTTTCCTGCACTTTTGGGTTAGAAATGATAAAGACTTGAATTTAATTTAACCCAAAATGTTTATAAGCTTTAAGGGAGTTTTTCTTGACTTTCTCAAATGAAAAGATTGTCCAAAAACTTATAAGTAATTTTCTAAACTTATATTCAATAATTCTTGAGAAAATTACTTAATATTCAAAACCATTTTATAAAGTATTAAGACCAATAAGAATATGTAATTAAACCATGGTCTTAATGTTTGATATGATCACTTGAAAATGGATTGGGAAAATCATGTGTGATAAGGTAAATTTACCATATGAATTAAAATATTAAAGCTTACTTAAGTTTTTATCATTTCAAAAAATATATAGCAATTTAAAGCTAACAATCTCCCCTTTTTTGATATGACAAAACTTAATGTAAATTTGCTTTGAAAATTCTTTGATAAAATACTCCCCTTCAAATAAAGCTGAATTTTATAAAGCTCCCCCTTAATATAAGCATGGGTTTTGAAAATGAATTTTCAAACTATTTCTCCCCAATTATTTCTCCACCTTAATATCTCTTATTTTAATATCTATCTCTCCCCCTTTTTGTCATAGCAAAAAGAAGGAAAAAAAATAAAAAAAAATATGCTCCCCCTAAAATCATGGCTATGTGAGACGAGATAAAATATGCTCCATCCAACAAGAAACGTGTTAGTACATGGGACTCATAGCACAAATAAATAAGTCAATGTCCATAAAAAGTATGAAATGTTTAGGCATGCAAAGGACAAGGCTTATATTCCTATACCAATTGTTTATAAATAATTTTGCAAGAAGTTCTCAATTGGTAAATAATGAAGCAAGTTGTTTAAAAATATCTACTAAGGACTATGACTTGCTCATTTCAATCCTATCAAACACCTAAGTATATCAATTATTCTCTAAAGTCCAATTAAGGTGCATGTTAATAAATCATGATTATGAGCTGAAATTATATAACATATCATATGCATGTGCTCATAAATCATTTTCAAGAAATATTGTGTCTAGAATTAAATCATACATCAATTAATCACAAATTCTAGCACAAAAGTGTTTCATGCAAAAGTGGCTTATGTGAATTCTTCCCTATTTGTCATTTCAATCTAAGGAGCATGAGAAGAATTGTCAATTTAAAGCTCAAACCAATTGGCAATTTAGTTTTGGCTTACCAATTATTGAAAATATGGTTGCTAGTGATACTAATTGTTATTTCAATCTAAATACCAATTGTTACTAATGGTTGACTTAGTCATTTTGCATGAATCCAATATTTATGTGTAGTGTGATCATGTCAAGAAAATAATCATTCTAAATATGCAAGAACACAATCACACAAAATCAAATATGCATATGGATCAATTAAACATAAGCATACTATCATAAAGTATTAATCCATATTCATATTCACAAAGTTATACCATATGGAAGATTCATAAAATCAAGGTATTCAAGCAAACACATTTTCTTCCATGGTTTCAAGCACAAAAATCCTATGCTCATTTTCCAATTCAATTCCTTAACCAATTATGAGCAAGAAAAGATTACCATTTTAAACAATTAATAGCCATATCCCTAGTTGTTATCATCATTTAACGTTCTAGAGGGTATATGCTATTTTAACTAATATGGATTTGTCTAAATAAATCAATATCATACTTAAGTATATTTTAATAATAAAATCCATAATCTATGAGTGAGGTTAAACACATAATATCATTAAAACAACTATTCTTATCTCATAGGCATGATTATTGATTCAACTTAAGTAAACATGCATGTTCAACATCAAAACAATCAAGATTCAATGCATGTGTATCAATTGTTGGTGTTGTCATTAATGCTCAAGTTCTTTAATAATTTGGCCATAAAGAATTAATTTCATGGATGATAAATTTTCATGTAACTCAAAATTTAGGATTCATTTATCATCACTAATTATAAGCTAAGGAAAATTATGACCTTATACCAATTGTTGAATTTACATTTGAAATCAATCCTTAAGGTCACGTTTTAATTATTCTTCCACTAGATGTATAATTATCATGTAGCTTAGTGTGGAATAGATAAGTCAAGCTAAGAGACATAATCCTATAAGCATGCTTGACTAAGATGAAGAAAAGGAATGAAGAATATTCATTATGCACAAGTTCATCAAATTCTCAAATATATACACAAATCATTGAAATAAATCTCAAAATCATGTTTAAGCATTCATTGAAAATATATTTCAAGATTATTTCATGATTTATGCAATTCATGACCATTTTCAATGAGAAAACTGATTTTGCACTTGTGAGCTCAAGAAAAATGATATTGATTGTTCAAAGTGATACCATTTGTTAGAAATAATATGAATTGATGGAGTTGGGGCATGATATCAATGAAACATGATTTTTCATATTTTAAAGTTCATCAAAAAGAAGTTAAAACAATGAATTTTAAGTTGAGAAGAAAGAAGGTATCAAGACAATGAACAGTTCTACTCAATTAAGGCTTAAAAATGCAGAAAAGGGCATAAATTGCCTAGAGGGATCGATCCTATGAGCAAAGGGATCGATCCCTAAACTCCAGAATGTAATTTTCTGCATGTTTTTCCAAAGGGATCGATCCTGTATTAGAGGGATCGATCCCTCATCCTGGTTCTGCAAATTTTTAACAGAAAATCCAACTTGTGAGGTACCAAAACTTCGTTTTTGAGTATTTTAAGTCCAAGTAAGGGTTTAAACATTTGTAAAACATGGTTTTGGACTTGTATGAATGAAAAACATGAATGAAAAACCATTTAACAATAGATTTTGCAATTTTGGAAGGATTTTTACCAATAAATGCATTTTTTGCCTCAAAGGAGGTCATTTTGAGAGTTGTGCATGTTTTGGCAAAACCAATGCATTGAATTACATAAATATGTCAAAACAAACTTGTTCACACAGGTTTTAAGCACATATATCATCAAAGCATACATCTTGTGAACAACATGCCATGATTTCCAACATTCAAGTTCTTCATTGATGTTCATGACATGGCATTTTGCATGAATGACATATTTGGTAATTTGAGGCAAGTAAATACATTATCAACACATTACAAACTTGCTCAAAATGCAGAAATCAAAAAATCATTTCAAAATCACAAACCATGCCTTTCATTCATTCATCAAGAATTGTCCATCAAATACTCAACAATCAATTATCATGCCTTTTTGCTCAATCACAATTCATCATGAATCATTAACCAAATTTCTCATCAAAGCACAAATAATCAAATAAAAGTTTTAAGGAGTAAAGAATTAAGCTTACAAAACTCCTTTGCTTGAGTATGCATTGCCTTAAATTATTGAGTCCATCTTGAGCTATTCTTTGAAGAATTATTGTGATCTTGTCAAAGATGGATCCTCAAGCTTTTTCTTTTTCTCATTGGCACAAGCAAAAAGCTTTTTCTTTTTCTCATTGGCACAAGCAAACTCCATGAGGATGTGTTGAACATTTAAACTCCATTGTTCCATTGTATTCCCATGCTCTAACACTCCTACAACAAACAAATTCAAACATGCTTTGGTACCCAAATTTTCTTGGGTCCTTGAGAGTTAATGCAAATAATTTTTGATCCTTTTGGGATCTATTTCAAGCACAATTCATCATTATCCATAGCATTCTTTGGCACCCACATTTTTCTAACTACTCTTCCTCTAAATGAGGTTTTTCTATGTGTGCATGCTTGTGAAGAGTGTCCTATTCTATTGCATAGTGAGCATGTAAGAGATAAATCATGCATAGCATTTTTGCTCACAAGGAAATTCTTAAGATGAGTTTCTTTTTGTTTATCATTATAGCCTAACCCATCTTTGTCAAAGAAAGATCTTTGGGTCTCTAACATATGATCTAGCTTTTGTTGACCCATATAAAACCTAGTAAATGAGTTATGCAAATTTGTATTCTTTTTATTCAACTCATTTATTTCTAAGTTAGCCTTTTCCAATTTCTTTTCAAATTCTAGCTTAGCACTTAACAATATTTCATTCTTTATTTTTAATTTAGCAATGATTTTCTTGTATTTAGAATTCATGCATTGAAATTCATTTGCTAAATCATTAAAGGCATTTTGTAGTTCACTAAAGGTATAATCATTATCTTCACTAGAACTACAACTAGCCTCATCATCACTAATGGCCATAAAGCATGAGTAGGCTACCTCATTATCTATGTTTTCCTCATCGGAGCTATCACTGTCGCTCCATGCAGCCACAAATGCTTTCTTCCTAGGCTTCCTATCCTTTTCCTTTCTAAGTAAGGGGCAATCTAGCTTAGTGTGACCCGGTTCATTGCACTCATAACTTGCTAAGGGGTCTTTTTCTCTTCTACTTGACTCTCCCCTATGATGTCTCCTGTTTTGCTCTCTCTCATTCATTCTCATGAACCTATTGAATCTTTTGGAAAACATTATCATTTCCTTTTCTTCCTCATTTCCACTTTCATCACTATCATCTTCAGTGACCTCATGAGTGGAAGACTTAAATGCTATTCCTACTTTCTTTGAAGACTCTTCATTTCTTTTCAATTTCATCTCATATGTAAGTAAGGAGCCCATAAGTTCATCTAGAGACAAGGTGTTAGGATCCTTAGATTCTTCTATAACAGTCACCTTTGCCTCCTAAGATTTTGGCAAGCTATTCAAAATTTTCTTTACCATTTCAACATTGGAATAGGTCTTGCCTAATGCCTTAAGTCCATTGATTATGTCATTAAATCTAGTGTACATATCACTCATGGACTCATTTTCTTTCATTCTAAAAAGCTCATAATCATGTGTGAGCATACCTACTTTGGTTTCTTTCACTTGATTGGTCCCTTCATGTGTGATGGCCAATTTATCCCATATTTGCTTAGCATTTTCACATAGGGACACTCTATTATATTCATTGGGACCTAATGCACAAAAGAGGGTGTGCATAGCCTTGGCATTCAATTGTGCCACTCTCATGTCATTTGTGTCCCACTCATCCTCACTCTTAGGGACATCTTTTCCATCTATTTTCTTCATGGGAATTCTAGGACCATTCACTATAATTCTCCACACTTCATAATCATTTGATTGTACAAATAACATCATTTTAGTTTTCCAATATGAGTAATTCTCACCATTGAAAAGTGGAGGTCTAACTAATGATTGTCCCTCTTCTCTTAAGGTTGTGCCTATATTCAAGTGAGCCATTTAAGATCGTTTTGCTCGATAGAGGTTAGTCTAAATCAATCTCGAGCCCAAGCTCTGATACCAATTGTTAGCTCTTATAGGCTATACTGAGAGGGGGGTGAATCGGTTTTTCGATAACCTTAGGTTCGTTTTTCGATTCCTCTAAATTCTCTAGCCTATTTGAATATTTTTTAAGTTCTCTAGGCTAGGCAAGCATGCAATCCAAGTTCAATGAAATAAACACAATATAATTGCAAGTAAATAAAGAGTATGGAGTGAGAGATTTACACAATCGATTTATAGAGGTTCGGCTACCTTGCCTACGTTCTCTACCTTGAGACGCTCTCAAGGATTTTCCCCAAATTCACTATCTTTGAATTTGTCTTTACAATCCCTCTTTTTCTAAGCTCAAGAGAAACCTCTATCTTTTTCTAGGTTCAAGAGAAATCTCTCTCTTTTTCTAGGCTCAAGAGAAACCTCCCTTTTTTTCTAAGGCTAAAGAGAAATCTCCCTCTTTTTCTAGGCTTAAGAGAAACCTCCCCTTTACAAGGAATGATGGGTTACAAATAATGTAATCAAAGAAGGGCCTCTAGATAGGCAAGTGATTACAGAGATTAGGCACAAAGAAAATCCTATACAATGTTTGTGCTAAACAATACAAGAGATAGATGAATGATGGAAGATGAAGACTTTTTAGCTCTTGATTTGTTGTTGAGGCTTGAGGAAAATGAAGAAGATGATGAATAGAATTTCTGAGCAGTTCCGCTTGCTTCCTTTAGCTTCTAAGCGTCTATTTATAGTCCCTTGGATGTTTTGTGGACGTTGGTTGGAGCCAAAACAGAAGCTAACCGTTGTGTCTCACAAAAACTAGCTGTTAGGGACTTTCTGACATAAAGGGATCGATCCTTTTACCAAAGGGATCGATCCTTTTTCTTCATTCTAGGCTTCCAGGGCATTCTGCCAAAAAGGGATCGATCCCTTCCCTTAGGGGATCGATCCTTTTCTTCCAGAGGACATTTTTCCTGCACTTTTGAGTTAGAAATGATAAAGACTTGAATTTAATTTAACCCAAAATGTTTATAAGCTTTAAGGGAGTTTTTCTTGACTTTTTCAAATGAAAATATTGTCCAAAAACTTATAAGTAATTTTTCTAAACTTATATTCAATAATTCTTGAGAAAATTACTTAATATTCAAAACCATTTTATAAAGTATTAAGACCAATAGAATATGTAATTAAATCATGGTCTTAATGTTTGATATGATAACTTGAAAATGGATTGAGAAAATCATGTGTGATAAGGCAAATTTACAATATGAATTAAAATATTAAAGCTTACTTAAGTTTTTGTCATTTCAAAATATATATGGCAATTTAAAGCTAACACTAAGGATCCCAAAAACACAATGCTATAGAGTTAAAGTTTTGGATGATTTATGGTTTCTGAAAAAAAAAGTTTGATTACATTTGTTTTTATTTATTTTATTTGTTGTGACAAAATCATGATCGACACCTTCAAAATAAAGTAAAAAATATATATTATGAGTAATTTAAACAACATTAAGGGGTCGTTTGCTATTGTTGTGTCTTTTGTGTTTTATGTTTTTGAAAATTTTGTTTTGTTTTTATTTTATTTTCAATTTATTAAATTTGAAAACATGTTTGGATAGAATATTTTTGTTGCAAAATTTTATTAGTGAATACTTTCTGAAAAGAATGGATAAAGCTTTAAAACATAAGAGGTTAAGGGTTCGCGTAAGACTAATAGCAAAATTTTACCATTTCTACAAATAAAACGAGCACTCTAGCCGAAAGGGTGAACAGTACTCGTGCGGTAACAGTACCAAACAGTAAAAAAATTGTTTCTAAAAGTTTGGAAACACCATTTTTATGTTTTTAACTATTTCCAAAATTTTTGTTTTTGATTATTTTCAATTTTCAAAATAATCAAAAACAAAAACACACTGAACAAACACGTTTTTACTTCCATGTTCAAAAAAATTGAAAACAATAACATAAAACAAAAACAATCCTAAACATCACCTAAACATGCAAAATCATATGAAGACATGACAGTTATTCTATGAATTCAAAAAATTTAAATTTGTCCCATTATACACTACAAAAGATAAGATAAAACTAGTTGAATATAAACTCTATAATGATTTGCCACTAACAAAATAGCTAAATCATATTTCTAACTAGAATTATCTCATTTTCAATGCTTTTCAAACCAAGAATCAATTTGGCAAAAAGGTATTGTTACTTATAGAAAATTTGGTAAATAATGAAACTATCACCAAGTATTGTCTTATTATTGTCTCTTTACAATGACTAGAAAATTATTAGTCTTACAGCATGCTCTCAATCTAATTAATAGTTTTTGTAGTTTTAAAAAGATTCACGTAATTGATTGATTAACATTAACTACAGCAAAAATATGCATTTCCTCTTGCATATATGTAATAATTTTTAAGACTAACATAATTAATTAATTTCATAATTCATGTGACTATTAAATAATTTGACAATGTTATTCCAGTAGACGAATATATTTAAATAAATCATTAACTGAGTTAGTAAATTTAAATTCAAAAAATTGACCCAAGCAAAATAATCAAATAATTTATTTACAACTCACTTCACTTGATTAGGCTTGTTGTTATCATTAATGATCATATTCAAAATAGAGTGAAGTATGAATTAAATGAGTAAATAAGATTTCAAAAAATTATCACGAAATTAATTTTACCAATAATTCACTTATGCATGTAAGATAATGGCCAAAGAATTGACTACCAAAATATACAATAATTTAGTTAACAAAAATATCCAATATTACATAAACAAAAAAAAAATCCAATATTATTCTGTACCAAAAAAATCCAATATTATTAATCAAAACAGTTCAATAGTTAATTAAGAAAATTATTGAATAATTAATTAATCAAAATAATCAAATAATTAATTAAATAATATAAAGATTAATTAAGTATAATGATCCATGGTTTAAATTAAAGCATAATAGCCAAATGAACTAAACATGTTTTGGGCCATATTAACTAAAAATTATCAACGGCCTAAAAAGTGGATTAAATATTAAACAATCAAATCGGCTCAGAGAAAAACAAAATTGGCTTAAGTATTAATTTTAAACTTAAACCCAAGATAAACGGTACACGAGAATAAAATGAAATGGAAAGGCCCAATAAAACCCAAAAACAGACTGGCATTTTTTTTTTCGCGCGTGCAAACGCACGCTTTACAACAGTCTGGCTCTGTAAGGGACTCCCAACGCGCCACGTGGAGTAGCTGGAATGAAGACGCTGCGACCAAAAACGAATAATAGCGCGAACCGACGACGCCTCTGTTATTTTTGAATATGCATAACAGATGTCCACAAAAGTTAACTGCAGCAAGTTTTCGGTTTTCAAACGAATGTATACGGGCGAACCATTTTGGAAAACATTCGATTCGATGAATCCCGGAAGATTTAAGCCTCTGCTCGCGATCATATTTTTCTTTGTTTGCTCGATTATGAAGAGCTGCTGGTTCGCCAATCGTAGTAGCTGGAATGAAAACGCTACGACCAAAAACGGAAAATAGCGCGAACAGACTAGGCCTCTGTTTTTTTGAATATGCATAACAGATGTCCCGGAAAGTTAACTGCAGCAATTTTTCTATTTTCCTGCGTTAACTAGCGAAGACAAACGAATATATATGCGAGAAACATTTTGGAAAACATTCTTCTCGCGATCATTTTTAATTTGTTTGCTCGAGCAAGAAAACCCAGCTGCCTCTAATATATATCTCTGCCATGGTGAAACCAACTGCAAACAAAGAGATCCTCAAAGTTCAAATCATATTACATTCTTCTGAGTTCAACGTTTTTTCTGAAGCGTTCAAGATGACGGATATCTTCACAAAGAAACTTCGAAAAGGAGAAAAAATACACTACTTTAACTATTATGGCGGAGCACTCAATAATTTTTGGGCTGTTTCAAATGGATCAGAAAAACTGGGGTATTTTATTTGCAAGAACGAAGGACCCAACAAATTCTCCGTCAGCGGCACAGACTGGAGGAGTTTTGTAGACAAGAATGATGGTGCTACAGTCACTCTTTACGTAGATAACGGACGAAACTACCATGTCAGATTTGGGTGAAAAGACTGATACAATACTCCTCCAGAAATCAAGAATAACTTCAGTTGTCTGCGTTTTTCTTTTGGTTCTTATGGCACTAGTTTGTTTACGTTTTTCTTGTAGTACTTATGGAACTTCAGTTGTTTGCTTTTCTCTGTTTCTTGGGTCTGCTTCCTATGTAACAGCAATACTTTTAATAAAATCCTTAAGCTTTATTTATCTGCTTTGATTCTCTTTTATTTTGTCAGTTTGAATAAAGGTTTTTGCTTGCTTTTTGGTTCTCGCTCAATATTTAATGCTATGCTTGACCTTTCTTAAAGACAAGTGGGCCCAATGAACAAAAAAAAAACGACAAGCTGGGAGAGTTTTGCAAAAAACAATGTTGGTGCTAGATTCACTCTTTCCGTAGATGAGGGCCGAACTACCATGTCAGAGTTGGGTGCAGAGAATGTTAGGATATTACAGGGTATATGGTTTTGAGGGCGTGTCACTTTTAAAATTTAATATAAAAATTAAAAATATATATCTAAAAAGTAAATATGTTTGCAAAAAAAGAAATAAAATTAAACTAATTATATTTTTATTAAATTTGTTTACTTGAAAATAAATGAATTATAATAAAAGTATGACTATATATGAGCACTATAGATATGGTACTTAAGGACTTAACAATTCTTTTTAATATTTTTAAAAAAAATTGACTCATTTATTTTTTGAAAACAAAATCTAACAAACAAAATCTCAATCCTTTTTTTCACCAAAATTTTTTTAAAAAATTCAATTATTTGATTAGCATATAAATGTAGAAATTAACCTCAAAAGGAAATTCTTTTGATATATTTGTATAACTTTTCTTTTAATTAATAAGTATAAATAATGTTTTTTATACTTTTTTAAAAAATATTTCTGCTCTTATGTGTTAAAAAATCAAAATCATTGACTAAATGTACATTTTAAGGTTTTTTTTCTTAAAAATATTCTAAAAACTATTTTATTTTTATTTAATATTTGAAAAAAATAAAAAAAAAAGTATAAAAGATCAAAACCAAAAGACAAAAATATTTTCAAAATATTTTAATCTTTAGAAGATAACTTGGTAATATGAGAAACATTAAATAAAAAAAACTAAGTAATAAATCTCATAAAAATCATTGTAAATTATATTTAAATTATTTGAATAAATAAAATTAAATAAAAAATTAGAAAATATCCAATTTCAAAGTTATTTCCAAAATTTTTTAATTATTAAAAGACAGTTTGGTACTTTTAGAACAAAAAAAAAATCAAAGTGTCAAGCAAAAAACCTCATTGATTCATGTTTTTTTTTTTATTAAAAATCGTTCTAAATTGTATTATTTTTAATTTTAATTTCTTGAAAAAAAAGTTTAAAAAAATGCTCAAAGCAGAAGACAAAAAAATTCTCCAAACATTTTAATGGGACAACTCAATAATATAAGAAATCCAAAGTACCAAGTTTGATGGATGTCCATTAAGCTCACCAAACCTAAGTCATTTTTGTGATGATCACGATCGTACGAATATTCATGGAGGTCTAATGACAAAAGCTCAACAAAGCTTAAGCATAGTGGATGATAAAGTTTTTTACAATTTGATTCAAGCCAAAATCCAACATTTTTGAAGATTTATAAGTATTTGACTTATTATTGTGTTAGGACCTTTTAGTTTTATTATTTTATTAGACTTATGTTTGCTGAATTTATATACCCCGATAGATCTATTTGATTTAAGGTTTAATTTAATATGGAGTTTTATCTTGAAAAAATAACCTAATGTTATAATATTTAATTTTTTATTATTATTTTAAAGTTCTAATTTTTTTTGGTAAGTTTAAAAGTTCTCAACTCAATAAATGAGACAAATGCATTGAATGATTCCTTCAAATTAGAGATGACAATGGATACCCTATAAATGGGTAATTGGCATTACCTAACCCGATTAAATAGAATTAGGATAGTATATAATTGGGTTCGAGTTGTAAAATTACTACCCGTCATGAGTTTGGATAGTTATTTTAAGATATTCGCTACGTCGAACCTGATTATAAATAATAATTAATAAATATGATATTTATATTTTTTATATATAAATTACTTAATATTAATATTTGTGAGATCCCGTATATTTAATTACTATTTACTTTTATTTACATAATTAAGAATATTGACTATTTTAGAATTAATAAATTGTTAATTATATTTTAGGTATAAAGGCAAAATAGTAGGTGGGTCCCACTAATTCCCTGAGGCCCTGGTAAAGGTGGAACTTGGTGGATTCGATATTCAAAGCTGAAAATTATGATGGTAAAACTCTTAGCCTTAAACTCAATTATTTATGCATGTTTTGAAAAACGTGCAACAATTTGAGAAAGACGGTTTAGTCCACAGGCCGTCAGAATTTTTTGGAAATAACAGTCAAACTGATGGAGATCCAGATGGAGATCCACTTGCTCGTGATGTTCGTGATGCTAAGGATCCATTGGTCATCCAAGGAGGTCCAATTACCCGAGCTCGAGCTAAGAAAATGCAACAAGCCCTGGCCTCATTCATGCAACAAGCTCTGACATCATTGAAGTGTCAAGGAAGCTTCCATGAAGAGTCCCAAGACATCTATACTTGCTTGGAAGCCCAAACGACATGAGCATGGTTTACTATCTTATTTTAGCTTAACAATAAGATGGGCTAAGTGTTTGGATAGCCCACGTTTGAGTCTTGTTGTGTCTTGAACTATTTATTTTATGTAACTAGGTTTAGGCATGAATTTGGGTTTAGTTTTTATTTTCTATTGGTGTTAATTCCAGCCCACTTGTTTATGGGCTTAAGTGCTAGGTATTATTATAAATACCTTGTAAACGCTATTGATGAGATCAGTTAATTGAATTTTCAGAAATTGAGTGTGCCTTTCTCTTGGGTTCCCTCTCAACTAGGCTTATCAAGGTCTTCTTCCTTGTGGCGCCTCCTTCTTCACCATCCACCATTGCTATACCTTAGGTTCTCGAATTCTTATTCGTAGGGTCAAGGTCCAATACCTTTGGGTTCGAGTCTCTTTAGGCTTCGGGTCTAGGTTTCAGAAGTTGTCATTCATCAACTTTGCTTCTGTCTTCTTGCGTGTCAACTCCTTCAAATTCCAAGCTACGTTTTGTCTTGTCCGTACGCATCAGTTGGTATTCAGAGCTCAAGTTCCGATTTTCTGGTTTGTTTGTGCGTCACTCACTTTTCGATTTTTTTTTTTGGTTTCAATTTTTTTTTCTTTTCTTTTGTTCGTTCCACTTTCTGGTTTGTTTATGTGTTCCCAGCCGCCACTTATTTTCATAACCCTAAACCCTAGCCGCCACCTGTTTCATAACCCTAAACCCTAGCCGCCACTTGTTTCATAACCCTAAACCCTAGCCGCCACTTGTTTCTTAACCCTAAAACCCTAGCCGCCACTTATTTCTTAACCCTAAAACCCTAGCCACCACTTATTTCATTACACAAAAAAACCCTAGCTGCCACTTGTTTCTTAACCCTAAAACCCTAGCCGCCACTTATTTCATAACCCTAAACCCTATCCGCCACTTGTTTCTTAACCCTAAAACCCTAGCGGCCACTTAATTCAACGCTAGTCGCACCCCTACTCTTTCAAGGAAACCGCAACACTCAGAGTTAAAAAAAAAAAAAAATTCAAAAAAAAAAGAGAAAAAAAAAAGAAGAAAAAAAAAATTTTTTGCGGTACTGTTCAAACAGAAGTTTTGGTTGAGTTAGGAGGCATGCGAGTACCTGTTTTAAAGAAAACGACGAAAGAAAACGACCTAGTAAAGCTTTGCTTTACTAGCCCCACCCTATCTTGGCCAAATTCCATCGTTTTCCTATAGTTTTAGGCCATTTTTTATTTTTTTTGTCATTCTAGTGATTTTTTTTAATTTTTTTTTCTTATTTTTTTTATTCTTTCTTTCTTTCTTTGAGTCACCCTAGCCCTAGCCACACCTTTCTGTGAAAAAAAAAAAAAAAAAAAAGAGAATTAAAAAAAAAATCTTGGTGACAATACTTGGTGAATTAGTTGATTTTACGATGTTGAATCTTTGACTGAGTCTCTAGTGTGATTGTGAACCTATAGAGTTAAGGTAGAGTAAGGGAAAAAGGCACGAGTGTGTGAGAGACATTAGTAGAGAAAAGCCAAATTACTTGAGTGAAACAGGAGTGTAAACACGTGAGGATATTACTTGTTGACAATGTCTTCTGAAGGTGATAAGTCAGACTTTAAAAAGATTGAATTCCTGCTTCAGGCAATGCAACAACAGTTCCAACGGATGGATGTGAAATTCAATGACATTCATGATAAGTTGAACCAACATGAAGCTCGGTTTGCAAAGATCCAACAAGGTGATACTTCTCGTCAAAAAAGTAAGGTTGTTGCCAATGATGAGTATGATGATAATGTTGGGTATGATTCGAATGAAGAGTCTGAGATAGATAGACATCATAGAAGGTACCATGGGTATAGAGATCGAGTTGATAGAGCCCGTGATAGAGGCAAGGAGAAGCTGGATGGAAACCTTAGCAGTATAAAATTAAAGATTCCTCCTTTCCAAGGCAAGAATGATCCTGAGGCATATTTGGAGTGGGAAAGGAAGCTTGAAATGGTGTTTGACTGCCACCACTACTCTGAAGAAAAGAAGGTCAAACTTGCAGCAATTGAGTTCACAGAGTATGCTATGGTTTGGTGGGATCAGTTAGTCACTAGTCGAAAAAGATATGGTGATCCTCCAGTGTCTACATGGGATGAGATGAAGCGCATCATGAGGAAGAGATTTGTTCCTACTCATTACTACAGGGAGTTATACCAGAAGCTCCAAGGTCTTACCCAGGGCTCAAAGAGTGTTGAGGATTACTACAAAGAGATGGAAATAACCATGATCCGAGCCAATATCCAGGAGGATGCAGAAGCTACTATGGCTCGTTTTCTTCAAGGCTTAAACCGTGAGATTGCCAATGTAGTCGACTTGCAGCATTACATGGATTTAGAGGAGATGTTGCATGTGGCCATCAAAGTGGAAAGGCAACTCAAAAGGAAAGGTACATCCCGTTTTACTTCTAGTTCAGTTCCTGTTTGGAAATCTAACACCTTTCATAGGGATGATAAGCCCGTGCCTACGCATAAGTCAGAGAGCTTTGCTAAGCCCAAGCCTGAGGGCCCTCCAAAGCCCAAGACTGAACCTGCCCAAGCATCCCAGAGCAGGACACGTGACATTAAATGTTTCAAGTGTTTAGGTCGTGGACATATTGCCTCACAGTGTCCCAACCGTAGAGTGATGATCATGCATGGGAATGGAGATGTTGAGAGTGAAGGTTCTGAACTCGGTGTAGAAGATGAGATGCCTACGTTAGAAGATGTCGACGAAGAAGAAGTTGTTGAGTATGCTGCTCATGGTGAAGCACTTGTTGCTAGGCGTGCTCTTACTACTCATGTGAAGTTTGAGGATGAGGCACAGCGCGAGAACATCTTCCATACGAGATGCCATATTAGTGACAAGGTATGTACTGTAATCATTGATGGTGGGAGTTGTACTAATGTTGCTAGCACATACCTTGTTGATAAGTTAAAGTTGCCCACTACCAAGCATCACCACCCATATAAGTTGCAGTGGATTAATGACTGTGGTGAAGTCAACGTGGTGAAGCAAGTCTTGGTTCCGTTTCGTATTGGAAGGTATCACGATGAGGTGTTGTGTGACGTGGTGCCCATGCAAGCTAGCCACCTATTGCTGGGTAGACCGTGGCAGTATGATCGGAGAGTCATCCACGACGGTTACACTAACCGTTACTCCTTTACTATGGATGGCAAGAAGATCGCTCTTGCTCCCCTTAGCCCTAAGGAGATTTATGAGGACCAATTAAGGCTAAAGGAGCAACATGACGAGCAAAGGAAGCAAGGTAATGAAAAGAAAGAAAAGAAGGAAAACAAGGAAAGCAAAACAGTGAGCTGTTATGCCAAATCCCGAGATGTGAAGACTGCATTTCTTGCTAAGTCTCCTATCCTTTTACTCTTATTTAAAGATTCTTATTTTATTGATGCAGAACTCCATGATACTTTGCCTACTGATGTTGTCTCATTGTTGCAGGAGTTCGAGGATGTATTCCCTGAGGAGATCCCAAGTGGATTACCACCGATTCGTGGGATCGAGCATATGATTGACCTTGTCCCCGGAGCTACCATTCCTAACCATCCAGCCTACAGAAGTAATCCTGAGGAGACGAAGGAGCTTCAAAGGCAAGTTGAGGAGCTCATGAGGAAAGGTTATGTGAGAGAGAGCATGAGTCCATGCGCCGTGCCCGTGCTGCTTGTGCCAAAAAAAGATGGGACGTGGAGGATGTGCGTTGACTGTCGAGCCGTCAACAAAATCACTGTAAAGTATCGCTATCCTATTCCTAGGCTAGATGACATGCTTGATGAGTTGCATGGTGCATGCATGTTTTCTAAAATTGATTTAAAGAGCGGATATCACCAAATTCGTATGCGAGAAGGTGATGAATGGAAAACCGCATTCAAGACTAAACATGGTCTCTACGAGTGGTTAGTTATGCCTTTTGGCTTGACTAATGCACCCAGTACTTTCATGCGTTTAATGAACCATGTTTTACGTGATTTCATTGGTAAGTATGTGGTTGTCTATTTTGATGATATTTTGATATACAGTAAGAGCCAGCATGAGCATGTTGACCATCTTAGGAATGTTCTTACTGTTTTGAGGAATGCAAGTTTGTATGCCAATTTTAAGAAATGTACATTCTGCACTGATAAGGTTGTTTTTCTTGGGTTTGTCGTTTCTTCACATGGCATTTCTGTTGATATTGAGAAGGTAAAGGCAATTAAAGAATGGCCTGTACCAAAATCTGTTTCTGAGGTGCGTAGTTTCCATGGTTTAGCTAGTTTCTATCGTCGATTCGTTAGAGATTTTAGCACTATAGCCGCACCTTTGATCGAAGTGGTCAAAAAGAATGGTGTATTTCATTGGGGTCCTGCACAAGAGCATGCTTTTAATTTGCTTAAGGATAAACTTTGTTCTGCTCCTTTGTTATCTCTGCCTGACTTTACTAAAACTTTTGAGATTGAGTGCGATGCCTCAGGTGTAGGTATTGGAGCTATGCTTATGCAGGAAAAATGCCCAATTGCTTTCTTTAGTGAGAAGTTAAGTGGAGCAGCACTTAACTATCCCACATATGACAAGGAGATGTATGCGTTAGTGAGGGCCTTGGAGACATGGCAACATTACTTGTGGCCCAAAGAATTTGTCATCCACACTGATCATGAGTCCTTGAAGCATTTGAAAGGACAGAGTAAGCTGCATAAGCGTCATGCCAAGTGGATAGAGTTCATTGAGATGTTCCCGTACGTGATCAAGTACAAACAAGGTAAAGAGAACGTCGTAGCTGATGCGTTATCTCGTAGGTATACTCTTATCACTACTCTTGATGCTAAACTTTTAGGATTTGAGTATATCAAAGAACAGTATGCTGATGATGTTGATTTTGGTAATGTTTATGATGCATGTGCTACATCTGGTTTTGGCAAGTTCTTTAGGCATGATGGGTTCTTATTTAGAGAAAATAAATTATGTGTGCCTAGGAGTTCATTGCGCGAGCAGTTAGTTAGAGAAGCCCATAGTGGAGGATTAATGGGTCACTTTGGAGTTAGGAAAACTCTAGATGTTTTGCAAGCACATTTCTTTTGGTCTAACATGAGGAGAGATGTAGAGAGTTTATGTGCTAGATGCATTTCATGTAGGCAAGCTAAATCTAGAGTTCATAATCATGGTTTATATACTCCTTTACCCATTCCTACTACTCCGTGGACTGATATTTCTATGGATTTTGTTTTGGGCTTGCCTCGAACAAAACGCGGTAGAGATTCTGTTTTTGTTGTGGTTGACAGGTTCTCTAAGATGGCTCATTTCATTGCTTGCCACAAGACGGATGACGCGAGCAACGTTGCTGACCTTTTCTTCAAAGAGATAGTACGTCTACATGGTGTACCAAGGACCATTGTTTCTGATCGAGATGCAAAGTTCCTTAGTTACTTTTGGAAGACGTTATGGGGAAAGTTGGGAACTAAATTGTTATTCTCCACCACTTGTCACCCCCAGACTGATGGACAGACTGAGGTCGTCAACCGAACCCTATCTACATTATTGAGGTCCATTATTCAGAAAAATTTGAAGAATTGGGAAGATTGCTTGCCCCATGTGGAGTTTGCATATAACCGCAGTGTCCACTCCACTACTAGTTGCTCTCCATTCGAAGTTGTTTATGGCTTCAATCCTCTTACTCCTTTGGATTTGTTGCCATTACCTAGTGCGGAGCAGAGTAACTTGGATGGAGAACAAAAGGCTAAGTTTGTGAAGCAACTCCATGAGAGAGTTCGTCAAGCTATTGAAAAGAAGACTGAGCAGTATACCACCCAAGCAAATAAGCATCGAAAGAAAGTAGTCTTTGAGCCTGGTGATTGGATTTGGGTGCATATGAGAAAGGAGAGGTTTCCTGTTCAGCGACGAACCAAGCTGCATCCCCGAGGAGATGGACCATTCCAAGTCATAGCGAGGATCAACGATAATGCCTACAAATTGGATCTTCCTGGTGAGTATGGTGTATCTGCTACTTTTAATGTTTCTGATCTTTCTCCCTTTTCTTTTAATGAAGGTATATGCGATTTGAGGACAAATCCTTTTGAGGAGAGGGGGAATGATGGAGATCCAGATGGAGATCCACTTGCTCGTGATGTTCGTGATGCTAAGGATCCATTGGTCATCCAAGGAGGTGCAATTACCCGAGCTCGAGCTAAGAAAATGCAACAAGCCCTGGCCTCATTCATGCAACAAGCTCTGGCATCATTGAAGTGTCAAGGAAGCTTCCATGAAGAGTCCCAAGACATCTATACTTGCTTAGAAGCCCAAACGACATGAGCATGGTTTACTATCTTATTTTAGCTTAACAATAAGATGGGCTAAGTGTTTGGATAGCCCACGTTTGAGTCTTGTTGTGTCTTGAACTATTTATTTTATGTAACTAGGTTTAGGCATGAATTTGGGTTTAGTTTTTATTTTCTATTGGTGTTAATTCCAGCCCACTTGTTTATGGGCTTAAGTGCTAGGTATTATTATAAATACCTTGTAAACGCTATTGATGAGATCAGTTAATTGAATTTTCAGAAATTGAGTGTGCCTTTCTCTTGGGTTCCCTCTCAACTAGGCTTATCAAGGTCTTCTTCCTTGTGGCGCCTCCTTCTTCACCATCCACCATTGCTATACCTTAGGTTCTCGAATTCTTATTCGTAGGGTCAAGGTCCAATACCTTTGGGTTCGAGTCTCTTTAGGCTTCGGGTCTAGGTTTCAGAAGTTGTCATTCATCAACTTTGCTTCTGTCTTCTTGCGTGTCAACTCCTTCAAATTCCAAGCTACGTTTTGTCTTGTCCGTACGCATCACAAACTAAATGGACTTTTGACCAATTGTCTATAATAGATAATTCTTCATGAAATAAATTCTTAGAACATGTAGAATGATGAACTAAATCAGATGGAAAAATAGAAATTTATGGATTTTACGGTTAAAGTTATTTCAGTAATTTCACCCAAATAAGTACCCGAATCCTAACAAAAGCTCCACCAATGATTAGAGCAAGTTAAATAGAGGTGTTCTATGATTAAATGAAATATTTTGGAGACTGGACAAACTGTTTTTAACTCAGTCAAACTTTAGGGGCAAAATTTGATAGTTAATTTAGTATAAGGGTATTTTGGTAATTTTGCAAGAAAGATATTTAAAATTGGATTTTCTACAGATTTCTACACCATTTGGCCAGCCATCTTCAACCTTTCTCCCTAACCTCCATAGCCAAAAGCTTCCAAGAAAGAAAAATCTTCCAAAACCTAGTAAAATATAACCCGAAACCGAAAAATCTCTTAACAAACCTTGTATATTTTGCAATGTTCTTTCTTGTGGCACCAATATCTCTTGCTAAAGTGGCCAAAATAAGACTCTAAACTCTCTCATAGTGTTCGGCCAAGGTAAGACTAATGGAAACCTTAAACTTTTTCATGGTTTTCTAGTTAATTTCAAGGTGCTTAAGATGTTTTCACGTTTTTCTAGTTTGAATTAAGTTGAAATCATGAAATTGAGCACTTGAGGGTTTCGGCCATGACTAGGGGAACTTGAATTTGATGCTAGCCAATGTGAATTTCATGTAGAAATGGTGTAGAAAATTAGTAGAACAAGTTTAGAATAAGTTTAGAAGCTTAATTTGGAAGAATTCAATGTGTGAGATAGGAAGGGAGTTTCGGCCAACATACGAGGAGGAAGAATTCTTATCAATTTCAAAGTGTTTTACGTCTTAAAATAATGTACAAATTATTCTGAAACGTAGGCGAGATCGGAATTGAAACGAAGGTGTATAATAAAAGTTATAATTTTAGCACTGGTAGAATTACACTAAATTTGGAGATTTCAACAGACAATGTATTTATATTTAAATAGTTATATATTCCTTTAATTAAATTATGATGAATTTCTCGAGTTTGGATGGTGAATTTGCACCCTTGAGGTTTGAAGGTGTTACTAGTACTAACGAGTCGAATACAGGGAAATTAAGAGGTAAGGGATATATGTATGAAGCGTCAGGATACTTCGTTGCATGTTTTGATAAATTTTGGTCTTTATGGAATTAAAATTGATATTTTTGAGTGAATTTGAAAACTAGAAATTATAGTTTGAAGCTGTGTTTTCGTGCAAAAGGTTAGGTTAGAATAAACTGTTATGCTGCCAAAAATTTTCTAAGTTACTCTAAACTCTTTAATTTTCCATTTGGCATGATATTTAAAAATAAAAGAAATTGATTTTTGGTATGTGAATGCAAGTTCCTAAAAATAATCTTAAATAAATAAAATCACAAATTCAGTATATGATTTAATATTTTATGAGATTTTATATATTTTCTTGATGCTTGAATATTCTTATATTTCTGTAATATTTAACAAATTATTTTGTATGTTAAATAATGTTTTGAACATATGTTGTGAATTTTATGTTTAAATATATTTAATTTATGAATTTAATTCAAATGAATTTATTTAAGGTACAATTTATTAAATTTATCTCCATAAACGACTCTAAAAATATTTATTAAATTTATCTCCATAAACGACTCTAAAAATATTTTGTTTCCAGTACGGCACTAGCAAGACCAATCCGAGGCGGTAGAAGTCAATCGTTAGGCGGGAGACCCCAAATAGATATCATAGCCATGAGGCGGCAGGCTACTCCGCGAGTGGCCATTTAGAGACTTGTTGCCAGCGACAGGTTCTTTACCGCATGCGGGAGGGATATCCTGCACATGATCCTAAGAGCCTTGCGATGTCTCCCGCCTAATGCCAGGTAGCCCAATAACATTATGCCACGTGGCGACCTCTCTGGTTTTTGGGCCTCAGCCAAGTGGATGCGGGCTTTGTCATATCAATTGCTCTCCACTCTCTTATTGGATTTCTTCCAATAAAGAGAGTAGATGAATACTTAAATCCAGGATATTTTGGTCTTTTCTTGAATTTTTGTGATTTTTTCAAGTCAAAAAGCATAATTTTGAAGGAGGTGTTCCAGACGCGTGATGCTTTGTATTCCCTACCTCAACTATATAAGCAGTAGAATCAGAGCTGAATCACACAAGGAATCCTCTGTGCCAGAACTCTGCTGCACGTAGTAACTCTTTCACAAACATCAGTCTGCCGCAATTGCTTATCTCTCACGAACTTTTTAATCTCTTGCTTCACAGTAAGTCTCTTGCTATATATTGTTCCTGTCGCAACATTTTCTATCTCCCGGAGGGCTTAGATCTCCTGCAGGTTTTGGGTCTCCTTTATGGTATTTTAGTTCAGCCGCTGTCACCTGTCCCCTTACTTCGTCAATCCTTAATCATGTCTTCTCAACTCCCGGTTAAAACACTGAGGAAGGGCGGTGTTGAGTGCAAGTTGTCAAACGGAGACTTAAAAGAAATCAACATTTGTTTCCCTCTTCCTCCTAGCTACCAATATAGACTTCCAACCAGTAAGAAACCTTCGCCTGATTTGGTTACTAGTGGCGTAGCTGTACATAAAGTGTCCATAGCCTTCGGTTTTCATTTTCCACCTCTTGAGTTTGGTCTAGCTTTCCTTAGGTATAATGATATAGTCCTATGCCAACTCCATCCTCATGCATGGCTTAACTAGTAGGATTTTCTATATTATGCTATAATTTAGGCATCATTCCTACCTACCTCTTCTTAGTGCATTTTTTAGAGTTCGTGGGTTACTCAGGTTACTTACATTCTCTCTCTAAAGATTAAAGGCCGATTGGTTTCCCAATAAGATTTTTTTGGACCTTCCCAATAAGTTGCACAAGTTCGAGAATGAGTGGGTCGTTGTTGAGATTATGAGGGATTTGAGAATCCGTACTAGATGGAACCGTGATATTAGCAACCACTCAAAGCGCTCGAAGAAATTTAGTTTAGACTCCTTAAAGGGCAAACTCCGACTCGGCCCTCCATGTGCTCTCGTCCTCAACATCGGTCTTTCCAGCACCTCTAACACATGTTCCAAGTTAGTCACGACAAGATTTGACGAACTGTAGTGTAAGGCAGAAGACCTTGCCGCAACTTTAGCACCTTATCGTCCAGGACCCTGATGCATAGCCTCAAGACCCTATCGCATAAGTCCTATCGTAGGTTCCAACTGTGCCGCACCTCAGTCTCCCACTAAACCCCTGCGATAGGCCTCTTACTCCTCAATTTTGCCTCATCTGGTGGATTGTGAGCCTCTCCCGTAGGAGGCGCCTCTTGTCACAGTGAGTGGTCTGTAACCACATGATTAGCTTGTCGCCTTGTCGTCTGAGGTGGCCCTCTTTCGCTCGTCTCTCCCACAAGGTTCTGTACGGCCTATGGTAGATTCAATTGCGGGAGGACCCCTTTAAACAGATCCACCATGGCCTTTAGAGCCTGGGTCGTTTCCTTGCTCTGTCACCTCAAAGCTTCGAATTTCGCCACTGACACTACTGTTCTCTCTTCTTCTTTGTTCACTTGTGTCCTGTGGTGAATCGGTTGTTTAGGAGAACTCACGAAATTCTCATCGCTTCCATCTCTAACAGTAGTTGATTTTGTTCTCACCATCTTCAAAGTATTGATTGGCTTTTATTTCGTTTCCCACAGATGGCGCCAATTGTTGTTGCACAAAACAACAATGAGTAATTGCTGACATTAATCTTTGTCTCTTTCTACACATTTCTCCCAAAAGCTTATGCAAAATAACCAAAGTCAAAGGAACGTAGGGGTGGTTCCTTGCATAGATACTCTGATGCTTAAGTCAGCCAAATATTCTTGAGTGTAGGAAACGTGAAAGCCAGAAGTTAAAAATTACAGAGTAAAATAATACTTGTAGCCTATTTATAAGCGAATAATTTGTCAGTATTGCAGAGTAATTACCTAGAGAGCAATTTCATCTTTTTGAGAAGAGTTTGTTCCAGTACGGCACTTGTAAGACCAATTTAAGGCGGTAGAAGTCTGTCGCTAGGCAGGAGACCCAAACAAATATCATAACTATGAGGCGGCAGGCTACTCCACGGGTGGCCATGGCGACAGGTTCTCTATCGCATGCGAGAGGGATATCTCGCACATGATCCTAAGAGCCTTGCAATGTCTCTCGCCTGATGCCACGTGGCCCAATAACATTATGTCACGTGGCTGTCTCTCTAGTTTTTGGGTCTCATCTCAGTGGATGTGGGCTTTGTGATATCAATTTAAAAGTTTTTGCTTTCTTTTCGGTTCTTCCTCAATTTTCAATGCCATCCCATCACACCTGCTTGACCTTTCTTAAACTAGTGGGCCAAAACACTATTCCTTGCAACCAATCGTCGAATGAATTTGCACCATTACCATTATCATGGATGTGCCTTTAGAAGGATAATATAAAACCGTTTGATGGAGAATTCAACAACCTATCAATTCCTATTGCTCCCCGTGCCGATCTGTGCCGCAACCGAGCGCCCGCCGTAACCACCATCCTCCTTCGCCACTTATCACCCAATCGCCACCTCTTTATCCTCGCTGCCAAACTTTCCCCTCCAATCCCAGACAAAACAAATCCAAAAAGGCCCAGACGTTGGTGGTGAGGTCCGTTTTTAAAGAAGATAAAGGGTTCTGCTAGGGGACAAGGTGGTGGTGAGGTCCGTTGATTGGGTGAGCCAAAGCGGCGTGATCTTGGACCCACCCGTCGCCGATGGCCGTCACGTGCTCGTTCTTTTCTCAACGGAGCAGCCATCGATCGAGCCTTTGTGCTTACAAGATTCTCTGTTAAAGCCAATTCCTCTTGATTCACCTCATGCTTGCTTTGAGCGAAAAGAACTTGTCATGAAGAGTTTCGATTCATTGAAGTTACGACAATTTTTAGTTCTTTGTTATGGCAATATAATTTTACTTGTTTTAGTAATTTTTGTTTGTTAATATGATCTTTAATTATTCCATAAATTCTATGGTAGAGTTTGCATAATTTTTAATATGAAATTGGATTTTTTTTTTGAAAAATAAATATGAAATTGGAATTAGATTATGGAGCAAATAGTTGATTGAAACGTATCGGAGCAAATAGAATTTTCCATATTTTTTATAACTTCAGTCTATCCATAGAAGTTTCTGTAATTTCTAGTTGTCTGTTTATGGCATGATATTTTTACTTGATTTTTTCAACTTTGGGAAAGAAATGAGTGAATTGCTGCTGTATTGCACTTTTTGTTGTCTTATTTAACGAGAATCATAAATGCTAGTATATATTTCTTTTCCGTAAAGAGCATTTCTTCCTTAGAATTTGGGCACCAAGTGGTTTGAAGATCAGAGGGTTGGAGAGGTTTTAACAAGAAGTGGCAGAGGAAAACATACTACTTGACATGTTTGTTTGCTTCCACTCTCAGGAAGGGCCTATCTGACTGATACTCCTGTGTCCATCCAACCTAGTTTGATGAAAGTTGATAAAACAATCTCTTGCCCAAGCTTTCCCAGATATTGTTTGCCTGCTGACTGTAATATCATACAGAATATAGTTGCACTTTACTCTCTATGTTCACTGCATCAATTTCAAACGTACATTTTAACTTGTTTGTTTCATCTGATTTTTCTTTTACTCTTGTTTCCAGATTCAGAAAATGCTAAAAGACAGTGAAACAGAGAAATGCTCATTCAATGGTTGTTTACATCTTGGTGAACCAGGGTGCATTGTGTAAGTGGATTGGGAAAGATATTCATACTATTTTCAACTTCTTGATGAGATTAGAATCAGAGAGGAAAGAGGACATTTGAATCCAAAGACAAGGTGATGCTAGGTATGTAAGACTAAAACATGGGCATATGCACATCACTTAAAAGTTATCTGCCTTAAAGAAAATCCCTTTTCATACATTCGTATATAATTTGTAGAGTGTAGACATAGATCAACTAGAGCCAGGAATAATCGGCAAATGGATCAACTAGGAACATTATTTTCCTTAAATTTTATAACATTCTGCTTATCATGATTCAAATAGAGGTACTAACATTTTTTTGTAGTAATCTACATTATGTTAAATGTTTATAATTTTGTTTCTAATCATTATGAAAACTGCCCAATGTTTTTATCTTTCTCTAGTAAGATAGTTTAATATCAAAATCTTGCAATTTGACGATCCTTTTCATATCTTCAGGATTGTGTAACTTGCAGCAATTTTTACAGTTCTGAAATGGTAACCTTCTGAGAAATGCTTATATAACCAACTGCAAACAAAGAGAGCCTCAAAGTTCAAATCATATTACATTCTTCTGAGTTCAACGCTTTTTCTGAAGCGTTCAAGATGCCGGATATCTTCACAAAGGTTCTTCGAAGAGAAGATATGAAAAAATTGTGCTTTTTCCATGATGGCGTAGGACTCCTTAAAAATTTGCGTGTTTCAAATGGATCAGAAACACTGGGGTATTTTATTTGCAGGAAGGAAGGACCCAACTTCTTCTCCGTCTGCGGTAGTAGCTGGAAGAGTTTTGCAGAAAACAATGTTGGTGCTAGCGTCACTCTTTCCGTAGATGAGGGCGGAAACTACCATGTCAGAGTTGGGTGAAAAGACTGATACAATACTCCTCCAGAAATCAAGAATAACTTCAGTTGTTTGCGTTTTTCTTTTAGTACCTATGGCACTAGTTTGCTTGCGTTTTTCTATGTTAAAGGGTCCGGTAGAGTTAAAAAAGAAAAGCCCTCCTGTTTCCCTCTGTTTATTGGGTCTGTTTATGTGACTCTGCTAATGGCCTTTTGCCTTGTTCCTATGTAAAAGCTTTATTTCTAATGAATTTCTTCGGCTTTATTTATCATACACTCGCTAAACTTGAGCAATCATTGAAATATAATTAAGCCATATTTAGAAATGTTCAGTTTAAGAGCTGATCTGCTTTGTATCTCGTTTATTTTGCAAGTTTGTTTGAAGATTTTTTCTTTGAATCATGCATTTTCTGGCTCTTTTTCAATATTCTGCGCTATCTCAACACGCTTCTGCAATCCAGTTCGATGATCACTGGCCTTGGACTGTATAGTGTAAATGATACGGTTCTTAGCCCTTTTTCCGAGTTAGAGAATGTGGGGTTGATGTTTGCTACAAGCATCTGAATCTAAAATGCTAATAAGATTTGTCCAGTCTTTTTTGGTACAGCATGCTCAGGGTTTTAGTCAGCTGCTATAGTGCATATAGGGTTCTCCAAAGCTAAAAAAGTTTAACACCCACCTCAATGAAATCTAAAGCACAGCTCAACAGAAAACATTTCTGTCTCAGCTTCCAGTATTTGATAGCAAAGCAATAAAATAATTGATCAGAGATGTCAAGAAGAAGGATAAATAGATGCATAAGAAGGATTCTATTCAACTAATTGTTTCAAAGTAAAATACTAGAAGCAAAAGACAAAAGAGAAAGAGATGCATTACAGGGATTCTCTTCAATAAATTGTTTCATAGTTCAAAAAACATGGGAAACCAAATAGAATACGGTATCCATTGATGCCATAAAGGCAGAAAACATCTATTCAGCCCCCAAGCAGACTCTAATGATGCTAAGATCAAATTAAATTGAATCTACTTCTTGGTGGTTTTCTTCTTCAAACTCGCAGCCACCTGTGGCTTGGGATGCTTCTCAGCTTCACTGGGATCCAACCAATTGAGTGGATTGCAGTTGAAGAAAGGCCAATTTGGAACAGTTATCAATGTGGTGAGAATCACACCACCAGCATACACGAGAATCATCATCTGAAAGGATCCCAATACATAACCAGCAACGAATGCAATCACTGCAAACACCAACAGCATTATTTGCATTATCTGCTCTGCTAATTTTTGCCCTTGCCAATCCATCTACAACACAATTCAACATCAACGTAAGCCAAACTCTAAGTAACCACAAAAACAATGACCCAAAAGGCCAAAACAATTAAAGAAACCAAAACTAGAACTCCATCCATCCTTACAGAAGCTTCGTCAGAGGTGTTAATATCTCTTAGAAAAAGTTGTAAAGCAACTAGATAAAATGATTTAGATTTTGAATATGCT
Organism: Heritiera littoralis; assembly: GCA_031772115.1. Taxonomy (NCBI): domain Eukaryota; kingdom Viridiplantae; phylum Streptophyta; class Magnoliopsida; order Malvales; family Malvaceae; genus Heritiera; species Heritiera littoralis. Next base: position 1,493,252 of record JAPDPK010000106.1, on the reverse strand, counting down.
GCTATGGTTTGTGCTCCGCCAATATGGACAATGGGCAATTGATCTTTTTCCCTTCCTACTTCCACTCCTATTAGTAATCTTTGCTTGCTTTAATTCTATATTCCACTAGTGATGCAAGAATCAATATATCCAAATTTGCTGCCCAAGAATCCCGATCCCCAAATTGCTTCCATCAAGTACATTCTATATTAAACCCTAAGGATCATAGATTGTGACCTAGGAGCGAAGATCGCCCATCAAAGTCCTAGATGTTGTTTGGCTCGCGAGAAAAACAAAAGAAAAGAGAAACTCGAAGCCATGGATGCTAATTGTTCACTAAAATCCAGGATCTTCAAAATCACTTGCGATCGGAAGATAGGAAACTGAGAATCAATTATTTTGATGGCTAAATGTTTCAGAGAAAATAATCTTTCAATCCCCTAGCATTAACCTCGGAAACGCCCATTCTCTTCCTTTTCCGTCAAAATTCTTAAATTTCGATCAAGTAAAACTCATATGAAATTTTAAAGAGAAACAAAATAAATAAAAACTGAATTGAATTAGAAAGTCTAACCCTAGAATTATGGTTTGGTAGTGAATGAGAAAGTAGAAAAAGGTAAAACTTACCGGACAGCGAAGTGTTGAGCGACGAGAGGGAGAAGACGAGCGAAGAGAAGGAGAAGATGTCTCAAAGTAAAGGTGACAGTCAATCACAAAGACGGGTACGTATGAGTTAATTTTAAAATATTGGGAAATGACGATATCTCACTGCCACACGATTGAAAACAAGAATGCATATGATAGCCGTTGGATCAAATTATTATTATTTATTCTGAAATAATGATTTTTTTTTGGGTGACAAACGATGTTCATTTTTAAGTAATGATTGTATTTCTTGATTGTAAATTCCTTTTTCGTTGCATTTGTTGTGAAAAGATAAACACGGTATGAAAGATTTTTTGCCTAATTTTGATAAAATGACTATTTGAATTTTTTTTATTGATTAATGATATTTGTCATATTATTATGTGCAAACATTAAAAATTTTCATTATATTTTAATTTAATTTATATTTATTTTTTGTATTTTATTTATTGCTTTTTGGTTCACACTTAATGAAAATGAGCCATTCCGTTAAATATATCATTAACATACTTAAATTAATTTCACATAAAATAAAAATATAATGTGAATGTTTCATATGTAAAAATTAACATTTTATGTGTCCCATTATAAAAAGGTTTTTTTTAATCAAACTGATATTAAAAATAAAATATTTTAAATATTATTGTTATAATAATTAAATAATAATTCTAATTTATCAAGTCTATGATCACAAAAAAATGAAATTGAAGAAAATAGAGAGGAAGCAATTGAAGAAAAATGGTTTGAGATTAGAATTCTTTTAGCGCTCAAAATGATAACAAAAGTCGAGTGTTTGTGGGAAAACCTTGGATTTCGTTTATCAATTTGTGGGTTTTGGATTTCCTTTATCGATTTGAAGGATCTAACGAAGGCTATATATACCCCCTTTCCTTCACTCTCTTCACTCTGCTTTGCTACGATCTATCGAGCCATCGCCTAAATTTCGCTCTTTCAAAGTGCCGATTTAGGATTTTCGTTTTTAAGAATCCTGGATTTCGTGCATTTTCGATTCAATTTTAGGTTATTTGATTAGTATATTCCAGACATTAAGTAGCGGTATTTTTAGTTAGTGCTCCTTTCTTGGATAAACTTCCTTCACGACATGGAAGGGGAATTTCCAGGGTTAAGGCAGAGGCTCAAGGGTTCTATCAGACGAGAGAGCAAACAAAGAACTGCTGGTATTTCTTCCCAAAAGAAAGAGAAAAGGCTTCCATATAACAACTCTGGATCCTTTTTTGGCCCTTCTCAGCCAGTTATTTCCCAAAGGGTTATCCAAGAGACGAAGTCATTGTTAGAAAACCAGGATTTAGTTTCAAAGATGTTGAGTACCAATCAATCTACTAAAAAGAGCTCTGCTTCAATCAGTGCTGGATCAAGTGAGCCTAGGAAGAAAGTCGAGCAACTTAAGGCTGCAAGAGATTACTCCTTTCTATCAGATGATGTAAAAGTTCCAGCTCCTGCAAAAGAGCTACAATTGGATCTTCCAACCTCTGAGGTACAATTGGCTCAAATGTTGCCAAAAAGCAAACAACCTATGGGAAGCAACAGGAATAGCAAAATAAACAAGCCAGTCAAGCGCTCATCTCACTCTCAGCGACCCAAGAAAAACCAATTAAGTGAACTTGAAAAGGCAAGATCGATAATCAAAAAGATGTTCCATACCGACCGATATCCTCTCTGTGATGATGATGATATTAGCGAAGCGAACTTTGAAGATTGCATGAGGGAGGAAAGGAGGAGTGCCAAAATCGGGAGGGAGGAGGATGAACGAGAATTGAAGTTGATTGAGGAAGAAAATCGACGGGAACGAATGAGGAAGCTGGCCAAAAAGCGCAAGCTAACTAATTAAGCAGTAGGAATAGGAATGTATAGCTTATTTTTTTATTTGATTTAAGAAAAAAAATGTAGGAATAGAGCTATTAAAATATCGTTTATTTAAGATTATTGTAAACATTTAATCTTGTTCGATTTATTTAAAAACAAAATAATCAAATTTTATTTCGAAAAATAGAAGTCAAGTGCGTTTAATATATTTATATATATATATATATATATATTTATATAACAAATACAATGAATCATTTATTGTCTATAAAAAAAACATGAAGCATAAACCCATTTCAATTTCGCTCACAGTAGTTCTTTTAGTCTAGAGCAGGTTCATAACCCTGCTGTGGCTATGGAAAAATACTTACATGAGGATTATTGTAATGATTTACACGGCGGACGTTGTTTAATATAAATACAGGAAACTGCTCATTTCCACCAAAAAGGAAGTATAAACCCATTTCATAAAAATTTAATAACTACTTTAATATGACACATCAAACTTTCATTTTTACATTTGATATATGCGTAATATTTTTATTTATTTAAAATTAATTTTAAATATGCTAACATAATATTTTTTTTCATTAAATGTGATTCAAAAATTGTCACAACCCGAAGGTCGCAACAGTACCTTTTGATTGTACGGATGCGTAAAATTTAGGGCTAATTTTTTTCGCTTTCCTATACTTATTTTGTCTAAGTGCAATACAGTAAATTTTATTTCAGGACGTTAACTCCCTCGCCTATTTTTATCATTTTAGCCAGGTTGATTTCCTGCACAAGATTCACAATTTATAT